>CM042686.1:468507754-469707754 GCA_023614405.1 Avena insularis
CAGCTTTTTCATGATCTGCGCATCTAACGCGCCCGTTTTGCCTTAGGGTGATCGGCGGCCGTCCTCGACCTCAGCGAGCCAACCACGCCCGAGCGAACTCCGGTGAGAATTTGCCGCGGAACCCGTGCGCCCTTGCCTTCTCGCGAGTACCTTGGCTTCACCGTGTTTCCGCGATTCTGGTGAGCATCTCCCCTTCTCTCCCTCGCTTCCTATTTCACCGGTGCGTCGACCCGACGGCGCGCTCGCCGCCACGTGCCCGCAGATACATGGTCGAACACCTGGCCGTCGATCCACCAGACGGTATCGGCCAATCACGCTGACGGCGTGGCGGAGTCTGTTTTGTCTGATTTGAAAAAACAGATTTAAGTGCCTTTTCAAACCCTTATAACTCCGGATCCACCGTCCAAAATTACAAATTTTATGTCGTTGGATTCAGGAGAACAAACCTAACCAACCCTGCCCTTAGTTTAGCAAATAGTATCTATTAGTTTGCTTGTTTTGCAGATTCTTTGTGTTCTTGCAAAGAGTAGAAAAATTGTTTAAAAATGATTTTGGGATAAAACCTTTGCAAAATGGTTTGTTGTGACCTTACTGACCCTAGGAACCAACCCATGTTTTGGAAAATGAATTTGGAAAAGTTTAGAATGGATTACTTGGTTTAATCCATTTCTAGCTAATTAAAACTATTGTTTTGTTTATGAAAAATGGTTTTTGAGTAAAAACTTTGGAGAAAATGTTTTGAACCAAACCTACTGACCAAAAACACCAAGTTTTGCAATAGCAACTCATTTGGTGAACCCTATAGGTTAATGCCTTAGTAAAAATATTCCTACACCACATAAAATGACACTTTGTTTTGAAAATGGTTTATAAATGAAACCTTTTTGCAAATGATTTTGCCACTTGACAAAATGACCATTA
Source organism: Avena insularis (assembly GCA_023614405.1). NCBI lineage: Eukaryota > Viridiplantae > Streptophyta > Magnoliopsida > Poales > Poaceae > Avena > Avena insularis. Next base: position 468,508,676 of record CM042686.1, read on the forward strand.
GGTGTTTACAAATGTCTATGACCCACTAGGAACCACTTTTTCAAACAAAACAAAGCTTGGCATGCTTGCATGCATTACTTGACTTTGTCATTTTGTGTGTTGTTTTGCTTGATTGGTAGATTGAGTTTGTGCCTTGCTTGATTGAATTGTAGTGACTTGAAGAGTGTGGTTGTGGCAAGGACAAGGAGTGAACCTATACCCTCTACCAAAAAAAGGCAAGTGATGCTTCATATCTTTTGTCCCATTATTTTCACTATGCATTAGTGTTTTGCTAAGTAAAACTTGCATGGTTTTTATTTTGCTAAAGTATAGACCTTGCTATAGTAGCACCTAGTAGATGAAACCTTAGTGGAAATCTTCCTAAGTTAAGAATCCTATTACTATCAAGCTTAGCCTAGCTAATAGAAAACAAGGGTGGAATATATATTCATACTATGGAAAATTTCTAAGTCTGAGGACTTATGTTTTTCTTAATAAAACAACTAAGTCAATGAATCACCTGGGTGGAATGGGACTTGCTTGGTGGTTTTTGGTTGAGTGGTTCACAAGGCCCATGTTTATGGTTTACCTTAGTGCATCTCACTTGTGGATGGCCACCCAGGAAACAAAGAGATTTGAGATGTCAAATGTTGAGAAGCTTCAAGTGCAACCACTTGGCAATATGGGCTCTGCATGATCATATAGGTTGCAAGAACTTAGCCATATGGACAGTTGGTGGTAGTGTTTGATAGGTTGGAACGCGTCCATGATGGTCTAAGGAAAAGCTTCTGAAAGATCTTGTCTTGGGAAACCAAGTCTTGTGGGGAAAGTGCACCACCTCTGCAGAGTGTAAAATCTAAGTACTTAGCCATGTCCCTGGTAAAGGACAATTTGAGCATCAAGACATGGAAGCAATCAAGAATCTCATCATTCCAATTTCTAAATTAAAACTTGTGGGTGAACAAGGGTTTTTTGAAATCTTCAATCTTTGATGGAGAGATGGCTTGGTACAAGGATCTTGAAATCTTTGATTGAGGAAAAATGATTTTGCCAAGCACTTCAGTCTTTGATTGGTAGATGCCTTGGAAAGGATCTTCAGTCTTTGATTGGTAGATGCCTTGGGAAAGTTTTTGCCAAACAAAAACTTAGTATTTTCAAAATGAGAGGGAAAAATCTATTTTGAGCAATGCAAGCCTAAGCTCCACCTAGCCAAATGCATATAGTATTATAGTCCACTTAAAATATACTAAGGTATCACTTGCCAATACTATTCCAAAGTATTGACCCTCTGTGGCTGTAACTTGTAATGTTGCAGGTTTGATTGATTTTAGTGAAGATTGATTGATTAGGATTACAAAGTCTACAACCAACATCTGCCTGTGGCTCTTTGAAGATGAAGAACCCCATGCTTATAGTTATTCCGCTGCAATATAATGTAATAGCCTAATGAGCTATGTATTGATGTAATAAAACTATGTTATTCCTGGTTATAAAGTTATATTATGACCTTTGTCTCTTGATATTACATCTAAGCATGGATGCTAGCTATTGATCCAGGACTAGCATTGTAAACACAGGGGGCTCAATCTTATAAAAGGTTGGGGACCCTACAGAATGGTATCAGAGCATTGTGTTGCCTGTAGGATTTGTAACCCTAGGATTGGACAAAAACCCTTAGAAAAATAGGAGTTGTCTTATTCCAAAAACTTATTTACAAAAACACTTGTAAACTCTTTCCTCAACCATTTTGGTTTCAACTCTATCTCTTCTACTTCAAACTTAATGGAAGAAACCCCATGACCAAAGACTTCACCATGTGCAAAGGACTTCTTCAACTTCATCAACTCTAATGACTTCAACATCTTCAGCATGTACAACAAGGACTTCCAAACTGGATACCACTAAGGACTACAAGTGAGACAAGAAATGTTACTCAATACTTGAAGACTAAGGAAACAACTTAGAAGGAGCCATCATCACCTTTGAAGATTGTGACCAAGACACAAGAATTCTCCAAGGATACAAAGATCTCATTCAAGAAGAATCAAGAAGGGTGGAAAGATTCCAAGTGAACCATATAGTTGGACCACCATATTTAGTTTAAGTCAAAACATACCAACTTAAGTGGTGTAACAAAAATATTTTGTTGCCTAAGTATGTGCTTGAAACTTGTTGTTTGAGTGGAGTGTTTGTTTGTGATTGCTTGCATTGCTTGTGTGAATTGTGATGTGTGTGATTAGGATTGATTCCCTTAGAAATCTTTTGCCTATTCTAATCCCAAATCCAACCCCAACAGATGACTTCTCCAAGAAACTCCAACATCAAGGATGGTGACAACAACAACAATCAAGAGGACAACATGAGAGAACTCATAGCAACCCAACACCAGTTGAACCAACTAACAGCTCAGTTCATAGCCAGCAATAGTGATAAAGATCCAAGCATGCAAAAGTTTTGGAGGAACAATCCCAACTGATGCTTAAGGTGACTAATCAAATGATCAGCATGGAACAAAACTATCCCAAAAGAGTGTATGACAACAAGGATGACAAGAATGTTATTCTAGATGGAGACCCAACTTGCATTACTTGTGGAGACAAGGACCATACTTCCAAGGAGCATGAAGATCAATGCCCCAACTGTGAAGAGAAACATCCTATTGGGCAATGTCCTACCTCTCAAGCTACTTGTTACCTTTGTGAAGGAAACTACCATGTCCCTATCCAATGCCCCATCTATGCCATTGTTGAACAAAGGAAACAAGAAGGATCCAAGTATGCCAAAAATGTTGATGGCAAAGGAAAAGGACCACTCATACCTCCAAACAAGACAACCCAATTCAAAGGATCAAACAAACCCAAGAAACCAAGACAGGACATGAGCCTTGTGCAATGTCGTAAATGTAAGAAATGGGACACTACCCAGTGGATGCCCAGAGAACCGAAGAATAAAGAGATCGGCCAAGTAGTGTGCAACAAGCTGCAAAGAGCTAGGCCACTCTGTAGCCACTTGTCCACAGGAACTACGCAAGGAACTTGAAGACATCCACTGTTTCAATTGCAAGAACCCAGGGCATTATGCAAGCAACTGTCCAGAAAAGATGAAGAACAAGTTGATCAAGCCTATGGAGAAACTCAACCTTGGCCCATGAGTCAAGTATGGAAACAAAGGACACTATGCAGATGTTTGCCCAGAGAAGTTTCCCAGGATCCCAAGCAGGACAACATCTAATTTAGTTGGAAAATTTTTAAGGGTGGTAGTACCCTAGTTGTTTGAGCCTGCTTGTAACCCTAACCTTCCCAAATCTCGGGACGAGATTTATTTTAAGGGTGGTAGCCTGTCACATCCCAAGATTTTCCAAATCTTGTTATGTGAAAAATAAATAAACGAAATAAATTTTTGTTGAAAATCAGGGTGAAAAGAAACTTTTGTTTCTAAAAGGAAACTTAAAATCCCATCCTGAACAAACTTTGGTTAAAGTTTGAATTCAACAAATCCAAATCAAGGGAAATGCATTCCTCAATGAATGTATCCGAAATTTGAACACTTGGAAAATAAATCCAAAACCCTAAACCCTAATGGAATAAAAACCATTTCCAAGTTATCTCCAAATCCATGGATTTGATCCATACCAAAAATTGATCAACAAATATTCACAAAGGATCAAGAAAGACCCTAGAAATTGGTTTCACTTATTTTGGAACCATAAATAACAATCTTATGGATTTAATAAAGGAATTGAATTTCCAAAGCCATTAAAGCCCTCATCTAAAATCCATACCAAGTGGTGAGCAATTAATCCTAAAAAGGATTTAAAAGGATAAACAAATATAAAGTAAGATTTCACAAATTGGAATCACCAAGTTTGGATCTATAAATAAAAAATATGGATTTTATAAGACAGAGATAAAAATATTAAATAAAGAATATTTAAAGACCAAATCAAATCTTGGCCTAATCCATTAAGTAAATGGAGTGATTAATCCCAATCCAAATAAATTAAAAGGATAAAGAATATTCCAAATAAAATAAAATGGCAATAACCATTCTATCCCTATCTTAATAAGGACAAATCTCTAAATAAGAATACATGAGAAAATGATATTTGGAATTCACCCAAGTGGAATAAAAGTTGTTTAATCAACTTAAATAAAATAAAACCTCCAAATAAAGATTTGGGAATTAAAACTTTGTTAAATTCCATTGGAATTAAAACAAATACCCAATCATAAATGATTAATAAATCATATTAGAATACTTTCCAAATAATTCAAGATGAATTATTTGAAACAACTAAACAAATAAAAACCTACTGAAAGGAATTGGGAAGTTTAAAGAATTTAAATGGAAATTTTATTAATTAAATCAAACCCTATTTTATTAAATAACTAAAGATCCATTTTATTTAATTATTGAATGGATCCTAAAATGAATAAAATATTAAATTATTTTGGAATTTGGATTATGTTGATAAATGTAACCAAATTCAAAGTACAAAGTTAATTATTGTTTGAATTGTTTGAATGGTTTGATTGCTTGAAAATTGTTTGATTTTCAAAATAGAAAAGAATTAGAAAAGGAAAAAGATTTAAACAGAAAAAAAATAAGAAAGCAGAACCCACCTTTTGGCCCACGCATTCAACTCTCCCTCCCAAGGAAAAAGCGTTTGCACCCAGATTCTGACCGCTAAGTCCTGACCGGTGGACCCTCCCCTTGTTTCTTTTCCCAGCGACCAACCGGACCCCACTGGCGAACCGTTTTTCTTTACATGGAAGAACCCACTTTCGATCCAGACACTGGACCCACTTCCTCCTTCCCCTCTTTCGCTGACGAGACGACCCCACGCAGCCAGCTCATCGTCTTCAACCCCCGCGATGACCATGCCCTCTCCTCGCTGCCGTTCTTTCAATCCTTAATCCCGGTTCAGATAATTCCGTGCCTTAAACCTCGCTGTGACAACGCCCATTTAAACGCCAGTGACTCCTCTCCGTTTCCCCTCTGTCTCCTCCCCAAGCATGCCCCGAGGCTGCCATAATTCGGCCCAGCACTCCCTCTGCTCCGACCACCATCTCCGGCCGATTCCGGCCAGCACACACCACCTCCTGCCTCCTCGAGCACGCTGTTGTGATCAGCATCCCCCAGCGGAACTTTCTGCAGTCGCAGCTCGCTCGCGCGTGTCCTTGAGCGTCGACAACATCTACCCCGAACCAGCGCCGCCGTCTCCTCCAACTACGGCGACGATCTCCGGTAAAACCAGACCTCCCCTCTCCTCCCCGTGGACACGATGATGATCTCCAAGATCATATGAACCTAACAGCACTTTCCGTTTGTCTTAGGGTGCCCCCTATCCTCGGCTTCGACGACGACCTGCATCACCGCCGTCTGGTTCTTCTCCGACGACGTCCCCAGGTAGTTTCCGACCGCCCCGAGCCTCCTCGTTCACGCGCACAGCTTTGTCATGATCCTGCGCATCTAACCGCGCCTTCGTTTTGCCTTAGGGTGATCGATAGCTTCGTCCTCGACCTCAACCAGAGCCAACCGCCGCCAGAACGAACTCCGGTGAGCAATTGCCGCAGACCCGTGCGCCCCTTGCCTTCTTGCGAGTACCTTAAGCTTCACCACGATCCCGCGATTCTGGTGAGCATCTCCTTCTTCTCCCTCGCTTCCTATTTCACCGGCTTGCCACATGCAATCGCTCGCGCCCGCCACGAACGCCGCTGGTCTATGGTCGAGCACCCGCAGTCGTCGAGAATCGGCACTCACGATAGTCTCACTTAACAGCGAAAAGTGCGGCATACTGTGCGTGCGATCAAACTAGATCCTGCGATGCAAGCGCGATCCACCGAACCGGTATCGGCCCGATCACGGGCGGCCGTGCGCTAATCACGACGCTGACATCGCATGTGTCTGTTTTAAAATGCAAGTTCCATTTTCAAACCCTTATAACTTTGGATCCACACGTCCAAAAATTACAAATTTTATGTCGTTGGATTCAGGAGAACAAGACCTAACCAACCCTGCCCTTAGTTTAGCAAATAGTATCTGTTAGTTTGCTTGTTTTTGCAGATTCTTTTATGTGCTTGCAAAGATTAGAAAAATTGTTTAAAATGATTTTTGGGTTAAAACCTTTTGCAAAATAGTTTGTTGTGACCTTATGACCCTAGGAACCAACCCATGTTTTGGAAAATGAATTTGGAAAAGTTTAGAATGGATTACTTTGTTTAATCCATTTCTAGCTAATTAAAACTATTGTTTTGATTATGAAAATGGTTTTGAGTAAAAGTTTGGAGAAAATGTTTTGGACCAAACCTCTTAAACACCAAGTTTTGCAATAGCAACTCATTTGGTGAACCCTATAGGTTAATGCCTTAGTAAAAATATTTTTACACCACATAAAATGACACTTTATTTTAAAAATGGTTTTTAAAGTGAAACCTTTTGCAAATGATTTTGCCACTTGACAAAATGACCATTAGGTGTTTTCAATTGTCTATGACCCACTAGGAACCACTTTTTCAAACAAAACAAAGCTTGGCATGCTTGCATGCATTACTTTGTCCTTGTCTTTTTGTGTGTTGTTTTGCTTGATTGGTAGATTGAGTTTGTGCCTTGCTTGATTGATTTGTAGTGACTTGAAGAGTGTGATTGTTGCAAGGACAAGGAGTGAACCTATACCCTCTACCAAAAAGGCAAGTGATGCTTCATATCTTTTGTCCCATTATTTTCACTATGCATTAGTGTTTTTGCTAAGTAAAACTTGCATGGTTTTTATTTTGCTAAAGTATAGACCTTGCTATAGTAGCACCTAGTAGATGAAACCTTAGTGGAAATCTTCCTAAGTTAAGAATCCTATTACTATCAAGCTTAGCCTAGCTAATAGAAAACAAGGGTGGAATATATATTCATACTATGGAAAATTTCTAAGTCTGAGGACTTATGTTTTTCTTAATAAAACAACTAAGTCAATGAATCACCTGGGTGGAATGGGACTTGCTTGGTGGTTTTTGGTTGAGTGGTTCACAAGGCCCATGTTTATGGTTTACCTTAGTGCATCTCACTTGTGGATGGCCACCCAGGAAACAAAGAGATTTGAGATGTCAAATGTTGAGAAGCTTCAAGTGCAACCACTTGGCAATATGGGCTCTGCATGATCATATAGGTTGCAAGAACTTAGCCATATGGACAGTTGGTGGTAGTGTTTGATAGGTTGGAACGCGTCCATGATGGTCTAAGGAAAAGCTTCTGAAAGATCTTGTCTTGGGAAACCAAGTCTTGTGGGAAAGTGCACCACCTCTGCAGTGTAAAATCTAAGTACTTAGCCATGTCCCTGGTAAAGGACAATTTGAGCATCAAGACATGGAAGCAATCAAGAATCTCATCATTCCAATTTCTAAATTAAAACTTGTGGGTGAACAAGGGTTGTTTGAAATCTTCAATCTTTGATGGAGAGATGGCTTGGTACAAGGATCTTGAAATCTTTGATTGAGGAAAATGATTTTGCCAAGCACTTCAGTCTTTGATTGGTAGATGCCTTGGAAAGGATCTTCAGTCTTTGATTGGTAGATGCCTTGGGAAAGTTTTGCCAAACAAAAACTTAGTATTCTCAAAATGATAGGGAAAAATCTATTTTGAGCAATGCAAGCCTAAGCTCCACCTAGCCAAATGCATATAGTATTATAGTCCACTTAAAATATACTAAGGTATCACTTGCCAATACTATTCCAAAGTATTGACCCTCTGTGGCTGTAACTTGTAATATTGCAGGTTTGATTGATTTTAGTGAAGATTGATTGATTAGGATTACAAAGTCTACAACCAACATACGCCGTGGCTCTTTGAAGATGAAGGACCCCATGCTTATAGTTATTCTGCTGCAATGTAATGTAATAGCCTAATGAGCTATGTATTGATGTAATAAAACTATGTTATTCCTGGTTATAAAGTTATATTATGACCTTTGTCTCTTGATATTACATCTAAACTGTGGATGCTAGCTATTGATCCGGGGACTAGCATTGTAAACAGGGCTCAATCTTATTAAAGGTTGGGGAATTTGATCCACAGTGTCGTTGCATGTGTGCTCTTTTTACTGAAAACAACCAGAGTCATTGCATGTGTGTTCTCTTTAGAGTCCACACATGGATCCACCGGTGTCATTGCGTGTGTATTCTTTTTACTAACAACAACCAGAGTCATTGAAATGTGTGTTCTCTTAAGAGACCACACATGGAGCCACCAGTGTCATTGCATGTGTGTTCTTTTACTAACAACAACTAGAGTCATTTCATGTGTTCTTTTCACATACCACATATGGATCCACCAGTGTCATTGCATGTGTGTTCTTTTCACAATCCACCTATGGACCCACCAGTGTCATTGCATGTGTGCTCTTTTTACTAACAATAACCAGGGTCATTGAAATGTGTGTTCTCTGTAGATACCACACATGGAGCTACCAGTGTCATTGCATGTGTTCTTTTACTAAGAACAACTAGAGTCATTTAATGTGTGTTATTTCACATACCACGTATAGATCCACCAGTGTCATTGCATGTGTGTTCTTTTCACAATCAACCTATTGATCCACCAGTGTCATTGTATGTGTTCTTTTACTAATAACAACCAGTCATTGAAATGTGTGTTCTCTTCAGAGACCACACGTGGATCCACCAGTGTCATTGCATGTGTGTTCTTTTTACTAACAACCAGTGTCATTGAAATGTGTGTTCTCTTCAGAGACCACACTGGATCCACCAGTGTCATTGCATGTGTTTTTCTTGTTACTAACAACAACCAGAGTCATTGCATGTGTGTTCTTTTCACATACCACATATGGATCCACCAGTGTCATTGCATGTGTGTTCTTTTCACAATCCACCTATGGATCTACCAGTGTCATTGCATGTGTGCTCTTTTTACTAACAATAACCAGAGCCATTGTATGTGTGTTGTCTTCAGATACCACATATGGATGCACCAGTGTCATTGCATGTGTGCTCTTTTCACAATCCACCTATGGATCCACCAGTGTCATTGCATGTTTGTTTTTTTCACATACCACATATGGATCCACCAGTGTCATTGAAATGTGTGCTCTCTTCAGAGACCACACATGGATCCACCAGTGTCATTGCATGTGTGTTCTTTTCACTAACAATAGCTGGAGTCATTGCATGTGTGTTCTTTTCACATACCACATATGGATCCACTAGTGTCATTGAATGTGTGCTCTTTTCACAATTCACCCATGGATCCACCGGTGTAATTGCATGTGTGTTCTTTTCACATACCACATACTGATCCACCAGTGTCATTGAAATGTGTGTTCTCATCAGAGACCACACGTGGATCCACCAGTGTCATTGCATGTGTGTTCTTGTTACTAACAACAACAAGAGTCATTGCATGTGTGTTCTTTTCACATACCACATATGGATCCACCAGTGTCATTGCATGTGTGTTCTTTTCACAATCCACCTGTGGATCCACCATTTTCATTGCATGTGTGCTCTTTTTACTAACAACAACCAGAGTCATTGCATGTGTGTTCTCTTCAGAGACCACACATGGATCCACCAGTGTCATTGCATGTGAGTTCTTTTTACTAACAACAAGAGTCATTGAAATGTGTGTTCTCTTCAGAGACCACACATGGATCCACCTGATGTCATTGCATGTGTGTTCTCTTGAGACCACATGGATCCACCTGATGTCATTGCATGTGTGTTCTTTTACTAACAACAACCAGAGTCATTGAAATGTGTGTTGTCTTGGAGACCACACATGGATCCACCAGTGTCATTGCATGTGTGTTCTTTTTACTAACACCAACCAGAGTCATTGCATGTGTATTCTTTTCACATACCACATATGGATCCACCAGTGTCATTGCATATGTGCTCTTTTCACAATCCACCTATGGATCCACTAGTGTCATTGCATGTTTGTTATTTATACATACCACATATGAATCAACTAGTGTCATTGAAATGTGTGTTCTCTTCAAAGACCACACATGGATCCACCAGTGTCATTGCATGTGTGTTCTTTTTACTAACAACAACTGGAGTCATTGCATGTGTGTTCTTTTCACATACCACAAATGGATCCACTAGTGTTATTGCATGTGTGCTCTTTTCACAATCCACCTATGGATCCACCAATGTCATTGCATGTGTGTTCTTTTTACTAACAACAACCAGAGTCATTCCATGTGTGTTCTCTTCACATACCACATATGGATCCACCAGTGTCATTCCATGTGTGTTCTTTTCACAATCCACCTATGGATCCACCAGTGTCATTGCATGTGTACTATTTTTACTAACAACCAGAGGCATTGCATGTGTGTTCTCTTCAGAGACCACACATGGATCCACCTGTGTCATTGCATGTGTGTTCTTTTTACTAACAACAACCAGAGTAATTGAAATGTGTGTTCTCTTCAGAGACCACACATGGATCCACCAGTGTCACTCCATGTGTGTTATTTTTAATAACAACAACCAGAGTTATTGCATGTGTGTTCTTTTCACATACCACATATGGAACCACCAGTGTCATTGTATGTGTTCTCTTTTCACAATCCACCTATGGATCCACCAGTGTCATTGCATGTGTGTTCTTTTTACTAACAACAACTAGAGTCATTTCATGTGTGTTCTTTTCACATACCACATATGGATCCACCAATGTCATTGCATGTGTTCTCTTTTCACAATCCACCTATGGATCCACCAGTGTCGTTGCATGTGTGCTCTTTTTACTGAAAACAACCAGAGTCATTGCATTTGTGTTCTCTTTAGAGTCCACACATGGATCCACCGGTGTCATTGCGTGTGTATTCTTTTTACTAACAACAACCAGAGTCATCGAAATGTGTGTTCTCTTAATTGACCACACATGGATCCACCAGTGTCATTGCATGTGTGTTCTTTTTACTAACAACAACTAGAGTCATTTCATGTGTGTTCTTTTCACATACCACATATGGATCCACCAGTGTCATTGCATGTGTGTTCTTTTCACAATCCACCTATGGACCCACCAGTGTCATTGCATGTGTGCTCTTTTTACTAACAACAACCAGGGTCATTGAAATGTGTGTTCTCTTTAGATACCACACATGGATCCACCAGTGTCATTGCATGTGTGTTCTTTTTACTAACAACAACCAGTGTCATTGAAATGTGTGTTATTGCTACTAACAACAACCAGAGTCATTGCATGTGTGTTCTTTTCACATACCACATATGGATCCACTAGTGTCATTGCATGTGTGTTCTTTTCATAATCCAACTATCGATCTACCAGTGTCCTTGTATGTGTGCTCTTTTTACTAACAACAACCAGAGTCATTGCATGTCTGTTCTCTTCAGATACCACATAAGGATCCACCAGTGTCATTGCATGTGTGCTCTTTTCACAATCCGCCTATGGATCCACTAGTGTCATTGCATGTGTGTTCTTTTCACATACCACATATGGATCCACCAGTGTCATTGAAATGTGTGCTCTCTTTAGAGACCACACATGGATCCACTAGTGTCATTGGATGTGTGTTCTTTTTACTAACAACAGCTGGAGTCATTGCATGTGTGTTCTTTTCACATACCACATATGGATCCTCCAGTGTCATTTCATGTGTGCTCTTTTCATAATCCACCTATGGATCCACCAGTGTCATTGCATGTGTGCTATTTTTACTAACAACAACCAGAGTCATTGCATGTGTGTTCTCTTCAGAGACCACACATGGATCCACCTGTGTCATTGCACGTGTGTTCTTTTTACTAACAACAACCAGAGTCATTGAAATGTGTGTTCTCTTCAGAGACCACGCATGGATCCACAAGTGTCATTGCATGTGTGTTATTTTTACTAACAACAACCAGAGTCATTGCATGTGTGTTCTTTTCACATACCACATATGGATCCACCAGTGTCATTGTATGTGTTGTATTTTAACAATACACCTATGGATCCACAAGTGTCATTGCATGTGTGTTCTTTTTATTAACAACAACTGGAGTCATTTCATCTATGTTCTTTTCACATACCACGTATGGATCCACCAGTGTCATTGCATGTGTGCTCTTTTCACAATCCACCTATTGATCCACCAGTGTCATTGCATGTGTGTTCTTTTTACTAACAACAAGTCATTGAAATGTGTGTTCTCTTGAGACCACATTGGATCCACCAGTGTCATTGCATGTGTGTTCTTTTTACTAACCACCAGTGTCATTGAAATGTGTGTTATTGTTACTAACAACAACCAGAGTCATTGCATGTGTGTTCTTTTCACATACGACATATGGATCCACTAGTGTCATTGCATGTGTGTTCTTTTCATAATCCAACTATCGATCTACCAGTGTCCTTGTATGTGTGCTCTTTTTACTAACAACAACCAGAGTCATTGCATGTCTGTTCTCTTCAGATACCACATAAGGATCCACCAGCGTCATTGCATGTGTGCTCTTTTCACAATACACCTATGGATCCACTAGTGTCATTGCATGTGTGTTCTTTTCACATACCACATATGGATCCACCAGTGTCATTGAAATGTGTGCTCTCTTTAGAGACCACACATGGATCCACCAGTGTCATTGCATGTGCGTTCTTTTTCCTAACAACAGCTGGAGTCATTGCATGTGTGTTATTTTCACATACCAGATATGGATCCACCAGTGTTATTGCATGTGTGCTCTTTTCATAATCCAACTATGGATCCACCAGTGTCATTGCATGTGTGCTATTTTTACTAACAACAACTGGAGTCATTGAATTTGTGTTCTCTTCAGAGACCACATGGATCCACCCTGTCATTGCATGTGTGTTCTTTTTACTATCAACAACCAGAGTCATTGAAATGTGTGTTCTCTTCAGAGACCACACATGGATCCACAAGTGTCATTGCATGTGCGTTATTTTTCCCATACCACATATGGATCCACCAGTGTCATTGTATGTGTTCTCTTTTCACAATCCACCTATGGATCCACAAGTGTCATTGCATGTGTGTTCTTTTTATTAACAACAATTGGAGTCATTTCATGTGTGTTCTTTTCACATACCACATATGGATCCACAGTGTCATTGCATGTGTGCTCTTTTCACAATCCACCTATGGATCCACCAGTGTCATTGCATGTGTGTTCTTTTCACATACCACATATGGATCAACCAGTGTCATTGCATGTGTGCTCTTTTCACAATCCACCTATGGATCCACTAGTGTCATTGGATGTGTGTTCTCTTCAGATACCACACATGGATCCACCAGTGTCATTGCATCTGTGTTCTTTTGACTAACAACAACAAGGGTCATTGAAATGTGTGTTCTCTTTAGATACCACACATGGATCCACCAGTGTCATTGCATGTGTGTTCTTTTTACTAACAACAACCAGTGTCATTGAAATGTGTGTTCTTGTTATTAACAACAACCAGAGTCATTGCATGTGTGTTCTTTTCACATACCACATATGGATCCACTAGTGTCATTACATGTGTGTTCTTTTCATAATCCAACTATCGATGTACTAGTGTCCTTGTATGTGTGCTCTTTTTACTAACAACAACCAGAGTCATTGCATGTCTGTTCTCTTCAGATACCACATATGGATCCACCAGTGTCATTGCATGTGTGCTCTTTTCACAATCCACCTATGGATCCACCAGTGTCATTGCAGGTGTATTCTTTTCACATACCACATATGGATCCACCAGTGTCATTGAAATGTGCGCTCTCATCAGAGACCACACATGGATCCACTAGTGTCATTGCATGTGTGTTCTTTTTACTAACAATAGCTGGAGTCATTGCATGTGTGTTCTTTTCACATACCACATATGGATCCACCAGTGTCATTGCATGTGTGCTCTTTTCACAATCCACCCATGGATCCACCAGTGTCATTGAAATGTGTGCTCTCTTCAGAGACCACACATGGATCCACCAGTGTCACTGCATGTGTGTTCTTTTTACTAATAACAGCTGGAGTCATTGCATGTGTGTTCTTTTCACATACCACATATGGATCCACCAGTGTCATTGCATGTGTGCTCTTTTCACAATCCACCCATGGATCCACCAGTGTCATTGCATGTGTGTTCTTTTCACATACCACATATGGATCCACCAGTGTCATTGAAATGTGTGTTCTCTTTAGAGACCACACATGGATCCACTAGTGTCATTGCATGTGCGTTCTTGTTACTAACAATAACCAGAGTCATTGCATGTGTGTTCTTTTCACATACCACATATGTGTCCACCAGTGTCATTGCATGTGTGTTCTTTTCACATACCACATATGGACCCACCAGTGTCATTGCATGTGTGCTCTTTTCACAATCCACCTATGGATCCACCAGTGTCATTGCATGTGTGTTCTTTTTACTAACAACAACCAGAGTCATTGCATGTGTGTTCTTTTTACTAACAACAACAAGAGTCATTGCATGTGTGTTCTTTTCACATACCACATATGGATCCACTAGTGTCATTGCATGTGTGTTCTTTTCACAATCCACCTATGGATCCACCAGTGTCATTGCATGCGTGCTGTTTTTACTAACAACAACCAGAGTCGTTGCATGTGTGTTCTCTTCAGAGACCACACAAGGATCCACCAGTGTCATTGCATGTGTGTTCTTTTTGCTAACAACAACGAGTTTTATTGAAATGTTTGTTCTCCTCAGAGACCACACATGGATCTACCAATGTCATTGCATGTGTGTTCTTGTTACTAACAAGAACTAGAGTTATTGCATGTGTGTTCTTTTCACATACCACATATGGATCCACCAGTGTCATTGCATGTGTGTTCTTTTCACAATCCACCTATGGATCCACTAGTGTCATTGCATGTGTGCTCTTTTTACTAACAACAACCAGAGTCATTGCATGTGTGTTATCTTCAGAGACCACGCATGGATCCACCAAATGTCATTGCATGTGTGTTGTTTTACTAACAACCAGAGTCATTGAAATGTGTGTTCTCTTTAGAGACCACACACGGATCCACCAGTGTCATTGCATGTGTGTTCTCTTCAGAGACCACACATGGATCCACCAGTGTCATTGCATGTGTGTTCTTTTTACTAACAACAACCGGAGTCATTTCATGTGTGTTGTTTTCACATACCACATATGGATCCACCAGTGTCATTGCATGATTGTTCTTTTCACAATCCACCTATGGATCCACCAGTGTCATTGCATGTGTGCTCTTTTTACTAACAACAACCAGAGTCATTGCATGTGTGTTCTCTTTAGAGTCCACACATGGATCCACCGGTGTGATTGCATGTGTGTTCTTTTTACTAATAACAACTAGAGTCATTGAAATGTGTGTTCTCTTGAGAGACCACACATGGATCCACCAGTGTCATTGCATGTGCGTTCTTTTTACTAACAACAACTAGAGTCATTTAATGTGTGTTCTTTTCACATACCACATATGGATCCACCAGTGTCATTGCATGTGTGTTCTTTTCACAATCCACCTATGGATCCACCAGTGTCATTGCATGTGTGTTCTTTTTACTAACAACAACCAGAGTCATTGAAATGTGTGTTCTCTTCAGAGACCACACGTGGATCCACCAGTGTCATTGCATGTGTGTTCTTTTTACTAACAACAACCAGTGTCATGGAAATGTGTGTTCTCTTCAGAGACCACACATGGATCCACCAGTGTCATTGCATGTGTGTTCTTGTTACTAACAACAACCAGAGTCATTGCATGCGTGTTCTTTTCACATACCACATATGGATCCACAAGTGTCATTGCATGTGTGCTCTTTTTACTAACAACAACTAGAGTCATTGCATGTGTGTTCTCTTCAGAGACCACACATGGATCCACCAATGTCATTGCATGTGTGTTCTTTTTACTAACAACAACCAGAGTCATTGAAATGTATGTTCTCTTCAGAGACCACACATGGATCCACCAGTGTCATTGCATGGGTGTTCTTTTTACTAACACCAACCAGTGTCATTGCATGTGTGCTCTTTTCACAATTCCCCTATTGATCCACTAGTGTCATTGCATGTTTGTTTTTTTCACATACGACATATGGATCTACCAGTGTCATTGCATGTGTGTTCCTTTTACTGACAACAACTGGAGTCATTGCATGTGTGTTCTTTTCACATACCACAAATGGATCCACTAGTGTCATTGCATGTGTGCTCATTTCACAATCCACCTATGGATCCACCAATGTCATTGAATGTGTGTTCTTTTGACTAACAACAACCAGAGTCATTGCATGTGTGTTCTTTTCACATACCAAATACGGATCCACTAGTGTCATTACATGTGTGCTCTTTTCACAATCCACCTATGGATCCACGAGTGTCATTGCATGTGTGTTCTTTTTACTAACAACAACCAAAGTCATTGCATGTGTGTTCTATTCACATACCACATATGGATCCACTAGTGTATTGCATGTGTGTTCTTTTCAAAATCCACCTATGGATCCACCAGTGTCATTGCATCTGTGTTATTTTCACCAGCAACAACCAGAGTCATTGCATGTGTGTTCTCTTCAGAGACCACACATGGATCCACTAGTGTCATTGCATGTGTGTTATTTTTACTAACAACAACCAGTGTCATTGAAATGTGTGTTCTCTTCAGAGACCACACATTGATCTACCAGTGTAATTGCATGTGTGTTCTTGTTACTAACAACAACCAGAGTCATTGCATGTGTGTTCTTTTCACATACCACATATGGATCCACCAGTGTCATTGCATGGGTGTTCTTTTCACAATCCACCTATGGATCCACCAGTGTCATTGCATGTGTGTTATTTTTACGAACAACACCTAGAGTCATTGCATGCGTGTTCTCTTCAGAGAGCACACATGGATCCACCTGTGTCATTGCATGTGTGTTCTTTTTACTAAAAACAACCAGAGTCATTGAAATGTGTGTTCTCTTTAGAGACCACACATGGATCCACCAGTGTCATTGCATGTGTGTTCTTTTTACTAACAACAACCAGAGTCATTGCATGTGTGTTCTTTTCACATACCACATATGGATCCACCAGTGTCATTGTATGTGTTCTCTTTTCACAATCCACCTATGGATCCACCAGTGTCATTGCATGTGTGTTCTTTTCACTAACAACAACTGGAGTCATTTCATCTGTGTTCTTTTCACATACGACATATGGATCCACCAGTGGCATTGCATGTGTGTTCTTTTCACAATCCACCTATGGATCCACCTGTGTTGTTGCATGTGTGCTCTTTTTACTAACAACAACCAGAGTCATTGCATGTGTGTTCTCTTTAGAGTCCACACATGGATCCACCGGTGTCATTGCATGTGTATTCTTTTTACTAACAACAACCAGAGTCATTGAAATGTGTGTTCTCTTAAGAGACCACACATGGATCCACCAATGTCATTGCATGTGTGTTCTTTTTACTAACAACAGCTAGAGTCATTTCATGTGTGTTCATTTCACATACCACATATGGATCCACTAGTGTCATTGCATGTGTGTTCTTTTCACAATCCACCTATGGATCCAACAGTGTCTTTGCATGTGTGCTCTTTTTACTAACTACAACTAGAGTCATTGCATGTGTGTTCTCTTCAGAGACCACACATGGATCCACCAGTGTCATTGCATGTGTGTTCTTTTTACTAACAACAACAAGAGTCATTCAAATGTGTGTTCTCTTTAGATACCACACATGGATCCACCACTGCCATTGCATGTGTGTTCTTTTTACTAACAACAACAAGTGTCATTGAAATGTGTGTTCTCTTCAGAGAGCACACATGGATCCACCAGTGTCATTGCATGTGTGTTCTTGTTGCTAACAACAACCAGAGTCAGTGCATGTGTGTTCTTTTCACAATCCAACTATGGATCTACCAGTGTCCTTGTATGTGTGCTCTTTTTACTAACAACAACCAGAGTCATTGCATGTCTGTTCTCTTCAGATACCACATATGGATCCACTAGTGTCATTGCATGTGTGCTCTTTTCACAATCCACCTATGGCTCCACCAGTGTCATTGCATGTGTGTTCTTTTCACATACCACATATGGATCCACCAGTGTCATTGAAATGTGTGCTTTAGAGACCACACATGGATCTACCAGTGTCATTGCATGTGTGTTCTTGTTACTAACAACAACCAGAATCATTGCATGTGTGTTCTTTTCACATACCACATATGTGTCCACCAGTGTCATTGCATGTGTGTTCTTTTCACAATCCACCTATGAATCCACCAGTGTCATTGCATGTGTGCTCTTTTTACTAACAACAGCCAGAGTCATTGCATGTGTGTTCTCTTCAGAGACCACACATGGATCCACTAGTGTCATTGCATGTGTGTTCTTTTTATTAACAACAACTGGAGTCATTGCATGTGTGCTCTTTTTACTAACAACAACCAGAGTCATTGCATGTGTGTTCTCGTCAGATACCACATATGGATGCACCAGTGTCATTGCATGTGTGCTCTTTTCACAATCCACCTATGGATCCACCAGTGTAATTGCATGTTTGTTCTTTTCACATACCACATATGGATCCACCTGTGTCATTGAAATGTGTGCTCTCTTCAGAGAGCACACATGGATCCACCGTGGTCATTGCATGTGTGTTCTTTTTACTAACATCAGCTGGAGTCATTGCATGTGTGTTCTTTTCACATACCACATATGGATCCACTAGTGTCATTGCATGTGTGTTCTTTTCACATACCACATATTGATCCACCTGTGTCATTGAAATGTGTGTTCTCATCAGAAACCACACATGGATCCACCAGTGTCATTGCATGTGTGTTCTTGTTACTAACAACAACTAGAGTCATTGCATGCGTGTTCTTTTCACATACCACATATGGATCCACCAGTGTCATTGCATGTGTGCTCTTTTTACTAACAACAACTAGAGTCATTGCATGTGTGTTCTCTTTAGAGAGCACACATGGATCCACCAGTGTCATTGCATGTGTGTTCTTTTTACTAACAACAACCAGAGTCATTGAAATGTGTGTTCTCTTTAGAGACCACACATGGATTCACCAGTGTCATTACATGGGTGTTCTTTTTACTAACAACAACCAGAGTCATTGCATGTGTGTTCTTTTCACATACCACATATTGATCCACCAGTGTGATTGCATGTGTGCTCTTTTCACAATCCACCTATGGATCCACTAGTGTCATTGCATGTTTGTTCTTTTCACATACGACATATGGATCTACCAGTGTCATTGCATGTGTGTTCTTTTTACTAACAACAACTAGAGTCATTGCATGTGTGTTCTTTTCACATACCACAAATGGATCCACTAGTGTCATTGCATGTGTGCTCATTTCACAATCCACCTATGGATCCACCAATGTCATTGAATGTGTGTTCTATTTACTAACAACAACCATTGTCATTGCATGTGTGTTCTTTTCACATACCAAATACGGATCCACCAGTGTCATTGCATGTGTGCTCTTTTCACAATCCACCTATGGATCCACTAGTGTCATTGCATGTGTGTTCCTTTTACTAACAACAACCAAAGTCATTGCATGTGTGTTCTATTCACATGCCACATATGGATCCACTAGTGTCATAGCATGTGTGTTCTTTTCACAATCCAGCTATGGATCCACCAGTGTCATTGCATCTGTGCTATTTTCACTAACAACTACCAGAGTCATTGCATGTGTGTTCTCTTCAGAGACCACACATGGATCCACTAGTGTCATTGCATGTGTGTTATTTTTACTAACAACAACCAGTGTCATTGAAATGTGTGTTCTCTTCAGAGACCACACATGAATCTACCAGTGTAATTGCATGTGTGTTCTTGTTACTAACAACAACTAGAGTCATTGCATGTGTGTTCTTTTCACATACCACATATGGATCCACCAGTGTCATTGCATGGGTGTTCTTTTCACAATCCACCTATGGATCCACCAGTGTCATTGCATGTGTGTTATTTTTACGAACAACACCCAGAGTCATTGCATGCATGTTCTCTTTAGAGAGCACACATGGATCCACCTGTGTCATTGCATGTGTGTTCTTTTTACTAAAAACAACCAGAGTCATCGAAATGTGTGTTCTCTTTAGAGACCACACATGGATCCACCAGTGTCATTGCATGTGTGTTCTTTTTACTAACAACAACTAGAGTCATTGCATGTGTGTTCTTTTCACATACCACATATGGATCCACCAGTGTCATTGTATGTGTTCTCTTTTCACAATCCACCTATGGATCCACCAGTGTCATTACATGTGTGTTCTTTTCACTAACAACAACTGGAGTCTTTTCATGTGTGTTCTTTTCACATACCACATATGGATCCACCAATGGCATTGCATGTGTGCTCTTTTCACAATCCACCTATGGATCCACTAGTGTCATTGCATGTGTGTTCTTTTTACTAACAACAACCAAAGTCATTGCATGTGTGTTCTATTCACATACCACATATGGATCCACTAGTGTCATTGCATGTGTGTTCTTTTCACAATCCAGCTATGGATCCACCAGTCTCTTTGCATGTGTGCTCTTTTTAGTAACTACAACCAGAGTCATTGCATGTGTGTTCTCTTCAGAGACCACAGATGGATCCACCAGTGTCATTGCATGTGTGTTCTTTTTACTAACAACAACACGAGTCATTCAAATGTGTGTTCTCTTTAGATACCACACATGGATCCACCAGTGCCATTGCATGTGTGTTCTTTTTACTAACAACAACAAGTGTCATTGAAATGTGTGTTCTCTTCAGAGAGCACACATGGATCCACCAGTGTCATTGCATGTGTGTTCTTGTTGCTAACAACAACCAGAGTCAGTGCATGTGTGTTATTTTCACAATCCAACTATGGATCTACCAGTGTCCTTGTATGTGTGCTCTTTTTACTAACAACAACCAGAGTCATTGCATGTCTGTTCTCTTCAGATACCACATATGGATCTACGAGTGTCATTGCATGTGTGCTCTTTTCACAATCCACCTATGGCTCCACCAGTGTCATTGCATGTGTGTTCTTTTCACATACCACATATGGATCCACCAGTGTCATTGAAATGTGTGCTATCTTTAGAGACCACACATGGATCCACCAGTGTCATTGCATATGTGTTCTTGTTACTAACAACAACCAGAATCATTACATGTGTGTTCTTTTCACATACCACATATGTGTCCACCAGTGTCATTGCATGTGTGTTCTTTTCACAATCCACCTATGAATCCACAAGTGTCATTGCATGTGTGCTCTTTTTACTAACAACAGCCAGAGTCATTGCATGTGTGTTCTCTTCAGAGACCACACATGGATCCACCAGTGTCATTGCATGTGTGTTCTTTTTATTAACAACAACTGGATTCATTGCATGTGTGCTCTTTTTACTTACAACAACCAGAGTCATTGCATGTGTGTTCTCGTCAGATACCACATATGGATGCACCAGTGTCATTGAATGTGTGCTCTTTTCACAATCCACCTATGGATCCACCAGTGTAATTGCATGTTTGTTCTTTTCAGATACCACATATGGATCCACCAGTGTCATTGAAATGTGTGCTCTCTTCACAGAGCACACATGGATCCACCATGGTCATTGCATGTGTGTGTTTTTACTAACATCAGCTGGAGTCATTGCATGTGTGTTCTTTTCACATACCACATATGGATCCACTAGTGTCATTGCATGTGTGTTCTTTTCACATACCACATATTGATCCACCAGTGTCATTGAAATGTGTGTTCTCAACAGAGACCACACATGGATCCACCAGTGTCATTGCATGTGTGTTCTTGTTACTAACAACAACCAGAGTCATTGCATGCGTGTTCTTTTCACATACCACATATGGATCCACCAGTGTCATTGCATGTGTGCTCTTTTTACTAACAACAACTAGAGTCATTGCATGCGTGTTCTTTTCACATACCACATATGGATCCACCAGTGTCATTGCATGTGTGCTCTTTTTACTAACAACAACTAGAGTCATTGCATGTGTGTTCTCTTCAGAGAGCAGACATGGATCCACCAGTGTCATTGCATGTGTGTTCTTTTTACTAACAACAACCAGAGTCATTGAAATGTGTGTTCTCTTCAGAAACCACACATGGATCCACCAGTGTCATTACATGGGTGTTCTTTTTACTAATACCAACCAGAGTCATTGCATGTGTGTTCCTTTCACATACCACATATGGATCCACCAGTGTCATTGCATGTGTGCTCTTTTCACAATCCACCTATGGATCCACTAGTGTCATTGCATGTTTGTTCTTTTCACATACGACATATGGATCTACCAGTGTCATTGCATGTGTGTTCTTTTTACTAACGACAACTAGAGTCATTGCATGTGTGCTCTTTTTACTAACAACAACCAGAGTCATTGCATGTGTGTTCTCGTCAGATACCACATATGGATGCACCAGTGTCATTGCATGTGTGCTCTTTTCACAATCCACCTATGGATCCACCATTGTAATTGCATGTTTGTTATTTTCACATACCACATATGGAATCACCAGTGTCATTGAAATGTGTGCTCTCTTCAGAGAGCACACATGGATCCACCATGGTCATTGCATGTGTGTTCTTTTTACTAACATCAGCTGGAGTCATTGCATGTGTGTTCTTTTCACATACCACATATGGATCCACTAGTGTCATTGCATGTGTGTTCTTTTCACATACCACATATTGATCCACAAGTGTCATTGAAATGTGTGTTCTCATCAGAGACCACACATGGATCCACCAGTGTCATTGCATGTGTGTTCTTGTTACTAACAACAACCAGAGTCATTGCATGCGTGTTCTTTTCACATACCACATATGGATCCACCAGTGTCATTGCATGTGTGCTCTTTTTACTAACAACAACTAGAGTCATTGCATGCGTGTTCTTTTCACATACCACATATGGATCCACCAGTGTCATTGCATGTGTGCTCTTTTTACTAACAACAACTAGAGTCATTGCATGTGTGTTCTCTTCAGAGAGCACACATGGATCCACCAGTGTCATTGCATGTGTGTTCTTTTTACTAACAACAACCAGAGTCATTGAAATGTGTGTTCTCTTCAGAGACCATACATGGATCCACCAGTGTCATTACATGGGTGTTCTTTTTACTAACACCAACCAGAGTCATTGCATGTGTGTTCTTTTCACATACCACATATGGATCCACCAGTGTCATTGCATGTGTGCTCTTTTCACAATCCACCTATGGATCCACTAGTGTCATTGCATGTTTGTTCTTTTCACATACGACATATGGATCTACCAGTGTGATTGCATGTGTGTTCTTTTTACTAACAACAACTAGAGTCATTGCATGTGTGTTCTTTTCACATACCACAAATGGATCCACTAGTGTCATTGCATGTGTGCTCATTTCACAATCCACCTATGGATCCACCAATGTCATTGAATGTGTGTTCTTTTTACTAACAACAACCATTGTCATTGCATGTGTGTTCTTTTCACATACCAAATACGGATCCACCAGTGTCATTGCATGTGTGCTCTTTTCACAATCCACCTATGGATCCACTAGTGTCATTGCATGTGTGTTCTTTTTACTAACAACAACCAAAGTCATTGCATGTGTGTTCTATTCACATACCACATATGGATCCACTAGTGTCATTGCTTGTGTGTTCTTTTCACAATCCAGCTATGGATCCACCAGTCTCTTTGCATGTGTGCTCTTTTTACTAACTACAACCAGAGTCATTGCATGTGTGTTCTCTTCAGAGACCACAGATGGATCCACCAGTGTCATTGCATGTGTGTTCTTTTTACTAACAACAACACGAGTCATTCAAATGTGTGTTCTCTTTAGATACCACACATGGATCCACCAGTGCCATTGCATGTGTGTTCTTTTTACTAACAACAACAAGTGTCATTGAAATGTGTGTTCTCTTCAGAGAGCACACATGGATCCACCAGTGTCATTGCATGCGTGTTCTTGTTGCTAACAACAACCAGAGTCAGTGCATGTGTGTTATTTTCACAATCCAACTATGGATCTACCAGTGTCCTTGTATGTGTGCTCTTTTTACTAACAACAACCAGAGTCATTGCATGTCTGTTCTCTTCAGATACCACATATGGATCCACTAGTGTCATTGCATGTGTGCTCTTTTCACAATCCACCTATGGCTCCACCAGTGTCATTGCATGTGTGTTCTTTTCACATACCACATATGGATCCACCAGTGTCATTGAAATGTGTGCTATCTTTAGAGACCACACATGGATCCACCAGTGTCATTGCATGTGTGTTCTTGTTACTAACAACAACCAGAATCATTGCATGTGTGTTCTTTTCACATACCACATATGTGTCCACCAGTGTCATTGCATGTGTGTTCTTTTCACAATCCACCTATGAATCCACAAGTGTCATTGCATGTGTGCTCTTTTGACTAACAACAGCCAGAGTCATTGCATGTGTGTTCTCTTCAGAGACCACACATGGATCCACCAGTGTCATTGCATGTGTGTTCTTTTTATTAACAACAACTGGATTCATTGCATGTGTGCTCTTTTTACTTACAACAACTAGAGTCATTGCATGTGTATTCTCGTCAGATACCACATATGGATGCACCAGTGTCATTGAATGTGTGCTCTTTTCACAATCCACCTATGGATCCACCAGTGTAATTGCATGTTTGTTCTTTTCAGATACCACATATGGATCCACCAGTGTCATTGAAATGTGTGCTCTCTTCACATAGCACACATGGATCCACCATGGTCATTGCATGTGTGTTTTATTACTAACATCAGCTGGAGTCATTGCATGTGTGTTCTTTTCACATACCACATATGGATCCACTAGTGTCATTGCATGTGTGTTCTTTTCACATACCACATATTGATCCACAAGTGTCATTGAAATGTGTGTTCTCATCAGAGACCACACATGGATCCACCAGTGTCATTGCATGTGTGTTCTTGTTACTAACAACAACCAGAGTCATTGCATGCGTGTTCTTTTCACATACCACATATGGATCCACCAGTGTCATTGCATGTGTGCTCTTTTTACTAACAACAACTAGAGTCATTGCATGCGTGTTCTTTTCACATACCACATATGGATCCACCAGTGTAATTGCATGTGTGCTCTTTTTACTAACAACAACTAGAGTCATTGCATGTGTGTTCTCTTCAGAGAGCACACATGGATCCACCAGTGTCATTGCATGTGTGTTCTTTTTACTAACAACAACCAGAGTCATTGAAATGTGTGTTCTCTTCAGAAACCACACATGGATCCACCAGTGTCATTACATGGGTGTTCTTTTTACTAACACCAACCAGAGTCATTGCATGTGTGTTCCTTTCACATACCACATATGGATCCACCAGTGTCATTGCATGTGTGCTCTTTTCACAATCCACCTATGGATCCACTAGTGTCATTGCATGTTTGTTCTTTTCACATACGACATATGGATCTACCAGTGTCATTGCATGTGTGTTCTTTTTACTAACAACAACTAGAGTCATTGCATGTGTGCTCTTTTTACTAACAACAACCAGAGTCATTGCATGTGTGTTCTCGTCAGATACCACATATGGATGCACCAGTGTCATTGCATGTGTGCTCTTTTCACAATCCACCTATGGATCCACCATTGTAATTGCATGTTTGTTCTTTTCCCATACCACATATGGAATCACCAGTGTCATTGAAATGTGTGCTCTCTTCAGAGAGCACACATGGATCCACCATGGTCATTGCATGTGTGTTCTTTTTACTAACATCAGCTGGAGTCATTGCATGTGTGTTCTTTTCACATACCACATATGGATCCACTAGTGTCATTGCATGTGTGTTCTTTTCACATACCACATATTGATCCACCAGTGTCATTGAAATGTGTGTTCTCATCAGAGAGCACACATGGATCCACCAGTGTCATTGCATGTGTGTTCTTGTTACTAACAACAACCAGAGTCATTGCATGCGTGTTCTTTTCACATACCACATATGGATCCACCAGTGTCATTGCATGTGTGCTCTTTTTACTTACAACAACCAGAGTCATTGCATGTGTGTTCTCGTCAGATACCACATATGGATGCACCAGTGTCATTGAATGTGTGCTCTTTTCACAATCCACCTATGGATCCACCAGTGTAATTGCATGTTTGTTCTTTTCAGATACCACATATGGATCCACCAGTGTCATTGAAATGTGTGCTCTCTTCACAGAGCACACATGGATCCACCATGGTCATTGCATGTGTGTGTTTTTACTAACATCAGCTGGAGTCATTGCATGTGTGTTCTTTTCACATACCACATATGGATCCACTAGTGTCATTGCATGTGTGTTCTTTTCACATACCACATATTGATCCACCAGTGTCATTGAAATGTGTGTTCTCATCAGAGACCACACATGGATCCACCAGTGTCATTGCATGTGTGTTCTTGTTACTAACAACAACCAGAGTCATTGCATGCGTGTTCTTTTCACATACCACATATGGATCCACCAGTGTCATTGCATGTGTGCTCTTTTTACTAACAACAACTAGAGTCATTGCATGCGTGTTCTTTTCACATACCACATATGGATCCACCAGTGTCATTGCATGTGTGCTCTTTTTACTAACAACAACTAGATTCATTGCATGAGTGTACTCTTCAGAGCACACATGGATCCTGATGTCATTGCATGTGTGTTCTTTTTACTAACAACAACCAGAGTCATTGAAATGTGTGTTCTCTTCAGAGACCATACATGGATCCACCAGTGTCATTACATGGGTGTTCTTTTTACTAACACCAACCAGAGTCATTGCATGTGTGTTCTTTTCACATACCACATATGGATCCACCAGTGTCATTGCATGTGTGCTCTTTTCACAATCCACCTATGGATCCACTAGTGTCATTGCATGTTTGTTCTTTTCACATACGACATATGGATCTACCAGTGTCATTGCATGTGTGTTCTTTTTACTAACAACAACTAGAGTCATTGCATGTGTGTTCTTTTCACATACCACAAATGGATCCACTAGTGTCATTGCATGTGTGCTCATTTCACAATCCACCTATGGATCCACCAATGTCATTGAATGTGTGTTCTTTTTACTAACAACAACCATTGTCATTGCATGTGTGTTCTTTTCACATACCAAATACGGATCCACCAGTGTCATTGCATGTGTGCTCTTTTCACAATCCACCTATGGATCCATTAGTGTCATTGCATGTGTGTTCTTTTTACTAACAACAACCAAAGTCATTGCATGTGTGTTCTATTCACATACCACATATGGATCCACTAGTGTCATTGCATGTGTGTTCTTTTCACAATCCAGCTATGGATCCACCAGTCTCTTTGCATGTGTGCTCTTTTTACTAACTACAACCAGAGTCATTGCATGTGTGTTCTCTTCAGAGACCACAGATGGATCCACCAGTGTCATTGCATGTGTGTTCTTTTTACTAACAACAACACGAGTCATTCAAATGTGTGTTCTCTTTAGATACCACACATGGATCCACCAGTGTCATTGCATGTGTGTTATTTTTACGAACAACACCCAGAGTCATTGCATGCGTGTTCTCTTCAGAGAGCACACATGGATCCACCTGTGTCATTGCATGTGTGTTCATTTTACTAAAAACAACCAGAGTCATTGAAATGTGTGTTCCCTTTAGAGACCACACATGGATCCACCAGTGTCATTGCATGTGTGTTCTTTTAAATAACAACAACCAGAGTCATTGCATGTGTGTTCTTTTCACATACCACATATGGATCCACCAGTGTCGTTGTATGTGTTCTCTTTTCACAATCCACCTATGGATCCACCAGTGTCATTGCATGTGTGTTCTTTTCACTAACAACAACTGGAGTCATTTCATGTGTGTTCTTTTCACATACCACATATGGATCCACCAGTGGCATTGCATGTGTGTTCTTTTCACAATCCACCTATGGATCCACCAGTGTCATTGCATGTGTGCTCTTTTTACTAACAACAACCAGAGTCATTGCATGTGTGTTCTCTTTAGAGTCCACACAGGGATCCACCGGTGTCACTGCATGTGTATTCTTTTTTACTAACAACAACCAGAGTCATTGAAATGTGTGTTCTCTTAAGAGACCACACATGGATCCACCAGTTTCATTACATGTGTGTTCTTTTTACTAACAACAACTAGAGTCATTTCATGTGTGTTCATTTCACATACCACATATGGATCCACCAGTGTCATTGCATGTGTGCTCTTTTCACAATCCACCTATGGATCCACTAGTGTCATTGCATGTTTGTTCTTTTCACATACGACATATGGATCTACCAGTGTCATTGCATGTGTGTTCTTTTTACTAACAACAACTAGAGTCATTGCATGTGTGTTCTTTTCACATACCACAAATGGATCCACTAGTGTCATTGCATGTGTGCTCATTTCACAATCCACCTATGGATCCACCAATGTCATTGAATGTGTGTTCTTTTCACAATCCACCTATGGATCCAACAATGTCTTTGCATGTGTGCTCTTTTTACTAACTACAACTAGAGTCATTGCATGTGTGTTCTCTTTAGAGACCACACATGGATCCACCAGTGTCATTGCATGTGTGTTCTTTTTACTAACAACAACCAGAGTCATTCAAATGTGTGTTCTCTTTAGATACCACACATGGATCCACCAGTGCCATTGCATGTGTGTTCTTTTTACTAACAACAACAAGTGTCATTGAAATGTGTGTTCTCTTTAGAGAGCACACATGGATCCACCAGTGTCATTGCATGTGTGTTCTTGTTGCTAACAATAACCAGAGTCATTGCATGTGTGTTCTTTTCACAATCCAACTATGGATCTACCAGTGTCCTTGTATGTGTGCTCTTTTTACTAACAGCAACCAGAGTCATTGCATGTATGTTCTCTTCAGATACCACATATGGATCCACTAGTGTCATTGCATGTGTGCTCTTTTCACAATCCACCTATGGCTCCACCAGTGTCATTGCATGTGTGTTCTTTTCACATACCACATATGGATCCACCAGTGTCATTGAAATGTCTGCTATCTTTAGAGACCACACATGGATCCACCAGTGTCATTGCATGTGTGTTCTTGTTACTAACAACAACCAGAATCATTGCATGTGTGTTCTTTTCACATACCACATATGTGTCCACCAGTGTCATTGCATGTGTGTTCTTTTCACAATCCACCTATGAATCCACCAGTGTCATTGCATGTGTGCTCTTTTTACTAACAACAGCCAGAGTCATTGCATGTGTGTTCTCTTCAGAGACCACACATGGATCCACCAGTGTCATTGCATGTGTGCTCTTTTCACAATCCACCTATGGCTCCACCAGTGTCATTGCATGTGTGTTCTTTTCACATACCTCATATGGATCCACCAGTGTCATTGAAATGTGTGCAATCTTTAGAGACCACACATGGATCCACCAGTGTCATTGCATGTGTGTTCTTGTTACTAACAACAACCAGAATCATTGAATGTGTGTTCTTTTAACATACCACATATGTGTCCACTAGTGTCATTGCATGTGTGTTCTTTTCACAATCCACCTATGAATCCACCAGTGTCATTGCATGTGTGCTCTTTTTACTAACAACTGCCAGAGTCATTGCATGTGTGTTCTCTTCAGAGACCACACATGGATCCACCAGTGTCATTGCATGTGTGTTCTTTTTATTAACAACAACTGGAGTCATTGCATGTGTGTTCTTTTCACATGCCACAAATGGATCCACCAGTGTCATTGCATGTGTGCTCTTTTCACAATCGACCTATGGATCCAGCAGTGTCATTGCATTTGTGTTCTTTTTATTAACAACAACCAGAGTGATTGCATGTGTGTTCTTTTCACATACCACATATGGGTCCACCAGTGTCATTGCATGTGTGCTCTTTTCACAATCCACCTATGGATCCACCAGTGACATTGCATGTGTCTTATTTTTTACTAACAACAACCAGAGTCATTCTATGTGTGTTCTTTTCACATACCACATATGGATCCACTAGTGTCATTGCATGTGTGTTCTTTTCACAATCCACCTATGGATCCACCAGTGTCATTGCATGTGTGCTCTTTTTACAAACAACAACTAGAGTCATTGCATGTGTGTTCTCTTCAGAGACTACTCATGGATCCACCTGTGGCATTGAAATGTTTGTTCTCTTCAGAGATCACACATTGATCTACTAGTGTAATTGCATGTGTGTTCTTATTACTAACAACAACCAGAGTCATTGCATGTGTGTTATTTTCACATACCACATATGGATCCACCAGTGTCATTGCATGTGTGTTCTTTTCACAATCCACCTATGGATCCACCAGTGTCATTCTATGTGTGCTCTTTTTACTAACAACAACCAGAGTCATTGCATGTGTGTTCTCTTCAAAGACCACACATGGATCCACCTGTGTCATTCCATGTGTGTTCTTTTTACTAACAACAACCAGAGTCATTGAAATGTGTATTCTCTTCAGCGACCATAGATGGATCCACCAGTGTCATTGCATGTGTGTTCTTTTTACTAACAACAACCAGAGTCATTGCATGTGTGTTCTTTTCACATACCACATATGGATCCACCAGTGTCATTGCATGTGTTCTCTTTTCACAATCCACCTATGGATCCACCAGTGTCATTGCATGTGTGTTCTTTTTACTAACAACAACCAGAGTCATTGCATGTGTGTTCTTTTTACATACCACATATGGATCCACCAGTGTCATTGCATGTGTGCTCTTTTCACAATGCACCCATGGATCCACCAGTGTCATTGCATGTGTTTTCTTTTTACTAACAACAACCAGAGTCATTGAAATGTGTGTTCTCTTTAGAGACCACACATGGATCTACCAGTGTCATTGCATGTGTGTTCTTGTTACTAACAACAACCAGATTCATTGCATGTGTGTTCTTTTCACATACCACATATGGATCCACCAGTGTCACTGCATGGGTGTTCTTTTCACAATCCACCTATGGATCCACCAGTGTCATTGCATGTGTTCTATTTTTACGAACAACACCCAGAGTCATTGCATGTGTGTTCTTTTTACTAAAAACAACCAGAGTCATTGAAATGTGTGATCTCTTCAGAGACCACACATGGATCCACCAGTGTCATTGCATGTGTGTTCTTTTTACTAACAACAACCAGAGTCATTGCATGTGTGTTCTTTTCACATACCACATATGGATCCACCAGTGTCATTGTATGTGTTCTCTTTTCACAATCCACCTATGAATCCACCAGTGTCAATGCATGTGTGTTCTTTTCACTAACAACAACTGGAGTCATTTCATATGTGTTCTTTTCACATACCACATATGGATCCACTAGTGTCATTGCTTGTGTGTTCCTTTCACAATCCATCTATGGATCCACCAGTGTCATTGCATGCGTGCTATTTTTACTAACAACAACCAGAGTCGTTGCATGTGTGTTCTCTTTAGAGACCACACATGGATCCACCAGTGTCATTGCCTGTGTGTTCTTTTTGCTAACAACAACCAGTTTCATTGAAATCTTTGTTCTCTTCAGAGACCACACATGGATCTACCAATGTCATTGCATGTGAGTTCTTGTTACTAACAAGAACTAGAGTGATTGCATGTGTGTTCCTTTCACATACCACATATGGATTCACCAGTGTCATTGCATGTGTGTTCTTTTCACAATCCACCTATGGATCCACTAGTGTCATTGCATGTGTGCTCTTTTTACTAACAACAACCAGAGTCATTGCATGTGTGTTCTCTTCCGAGACCACGCATGGATCCACCAGTGTCATTGCATGTGTGTTGTTTTTACTAACAACAACCAGAGTCATTAAAATGTGTGTTCTCTTCAAATACCACATATGGATGCACTAGTGTCATTGCATGTGTGCTCTTTTCACAATCCACCTATGGATCCACTAGTGTAATTGCATGATTGTTCTTTTCACATACCACATATGGATCCACCAGTGTCATTGAAATGTGTGCTCTCTTCAGAGAGCACACATGGATCCACCAGTGTCATTGCATGTGTGCTCTTTTCACAATCCACCTATGGCTCCACCAGTGTCATTGCATGTGTGTTCTTTTCACATACCACATATGGATCCACCAGTGTCATTGAAATATGTGCTATCTTTAGAGACCACACATGGATCCACCAGTGTCATTGCATGTGTGTTCTTGTTACTAACAACAACCAGAATCATTGCATGTGTGTTCTTTTCACATACCACATATGGATCCACCAGTGTCATTGCATGTGTGTTCTTTTCACAATCCACCTATGGATCCAACAGTGTCTTTGCATGTGTGCTCTTTTTACTAACTACAGCTAGAGTCATTGCATGTGTGTTCTCTTCAGGGACCACACATGGATCCACCAGTGTCATTGCATGTGAGTTCCTTTTACTAACAACAACCAGAGTCATTCAAATGTGCATTCTTTTCACATACCACAAATAGATCCACCAGTGTCATTGCATGTGTGCTCTTTTCACAATCCAGATATGGATCCACCAGTGTCATTGCATGTGTGTTCTTTTTATTAACAACAACCAGAGTGATTGCATGTGTGTTCTTTTCACATACCACATATGGGTCCACCAGTGTCATTGCATGTGTGCTCTTTTCACAATCCACCTACGGATCCACCAGTGACATTGCATGTGTCTTCTTTTTTACTAACAATAACCAGAGTCATTCTATTTGTGTTCTTTTCACATACCACATATGGATCCACTAGTGTCATTGCATGTGTGTTCTTTTCACAATCCACCTATGGATCCACCAGTGTCATTGCATGTGTCTCTTTTTACTAACAACAACCAGAGTCATTGCATGTGTGTTCTCTTCAGAGACCACACATGGATCCACCAAATGTCATTACATGTGTGTTATTTTGACTAACAACAACCAGTGTGATTGAAATGTTTGTTCTCTTCAGAGATCACACATGGATCTACTAGTGTAATTGCAT
The DNA here is from genome assembly GCA_023614405.1 of Avena insularis. NCBI lineage: Eukaryota > Viridiplantae > Streptophyta > Magnoliopsida > Poales > Poaceae > Avena > Avena insularis. The sequence continues at coordinate 468,541,753 of CM042686.1, forward strand.
GTGTGTTCTTGTTACTAACAACAACCAGAGTCATTGTGTGTGTGTTATTTTCACATACCACATATGGATCCACCAGTGTCATTGCATGTGTGTTCTTTTCACAATCCACCTATGGATCCACCAGTGTCATTCTATGTGTGCTCTTTTTACTAATAACAACGAGAGTCATTGCATGTGTGTTCTCTTCAAAGACCACACATGGATCCACCAGTGTCAGTGCATGTGTGTTCTTTTTACTAACAACAACGAGTCATTGAAATGTGTATTCTCTTCGACCACAGATGGATCCACCAGTGTCATTGCATGTGTGTTCTTTTTACTAACAACAACCAGAGTCATTGCATGTGTGTTCTTTTCACATACCACATATGGATCCACCAGTGTCATTGCATGTGTGCTCTTTTCACAATCCACCTATGGATCCACCAGTGTCATTGCATGTGTGTTATTTTTACTAACAATAACCAGAGTCATTGCATGTGTGTTCTTTTCACATACCACATATGGATCCACCAGTGTCATTGCATGTGTGCTCTTTTCACAATCCACCTGTGGATCCACCAAAGTGTCATTGCATGTGTGTTCTTTTACTAACAACAACCAGAGTCATTGAAATGTGTGTTCTCTTTAGAGACCACACATGGATCTACCAGTGTCATTGCATGTGTGTTCTTGTTACTAACAACAACCAGAGTCATTGCATGTGTGTTCTTTTCACATACCACATATGGATCCACCAGTGTCACTGCATGGGTGTTCTTTTCACAATCCACCTATGGATCCACCAGTGTCATTGCATGTGTTCTATTTTTACGAACAACACCCAGAGTCATTGCATGTGTGTTCTCTTCAGAGACCACACATGGATCCACCTGTGTCATTGCATGTGTGTTCTTTTTACTAAAAACAACCAGAGTCATTGAAATGTGTGATCTCTTCAGAGAACACACATGGATCCACCAGTGTTATCGCATGTGTGTTCTTTTTACTAACAACAACCAGAGTTATTGCATGTGTGTTCTTTTCACATACCACATATGGATCCACCAGTGTCATTGTATGTGTTCTCTTTTCACAATCCACCTATGGATCCACTAGTGTCATTGCATGTGTGTTCTTTTCACTAACAACAACTGGAGTCATTTCATATGTGTTCTTTTCACATACCACATATGGATCCACTAGTGTCATTGCATGTGTGTTCCTTTCACAATCCATCTATGGATCCACCAGTGTCATTGCATGCGTGCTGTTTTTACTAACAACAACCAGAGTCGTTGCATGTGTGTCATTGCATGTGTGTTCTTTTTCCTAACAACAACCAGTTACATTGAATTGTTTGTTCTCTTCAGAGACCACACATGGATCTACCAATGTCATTGCCTGTGTGTTCTTGTTACTAACAAGAACTAGAGTGATTGCATGTGTGTTCTTTTCACATACCACATATGGATCCACCAGTGTCATTGCATGTGTGTTCTTTTCACAATCCACCTATGGATCCACTAGTGTCATTGCATGTGTGCTCTTTTTACTAACAACAACCAGAGTCATTGCATGTGTGTTCTCTTCAGAGACCACGCGTGGATCCACCAGTGTCATTGCATGTGTGTTGTTTTTACTAACAACAACCAGAGTCATTGAAATGTGTGTTCTCTTCAGATACCACATATGGATGCACTAGTGTCATTGCATGTGTGCTCTTTTCACAATCCACCTATGGATCCACTAGTGTAATTGCATGTTTGTTCTTTGCACATACCACATATGGATCCACCAGTGTCATTGAAATCTGTGCTCTCTTCGGAGACCACACATGGATCCACCAGTGTCATTGCATGTGTGTTATTTTTACTAACAACAACTGGAGTCATTGCATGTGTGTTCTTTTCACATACCACATATGGATCCACTAGTGTCATTGCATGTGTGTTCTTTTCACATTCCACATATTGATCCACCAGTGTCATTGAAATGTGTCTTTTCATCAGAGACCACACATGAATCCACTAGTGACATTGCATGTGTGTTCTTGTTACTAACAACAACCAGAGCCATTGCATGCGTGTTCTTTTCACATACCACATATGGATCCACTAGTGTCATTGCATATGTGTTCTTTTCACAATCCACCTGCGGATCCACCAGTGTCATTGCATGTGTGCTCTTTTTACTAACAACAACTAGAGTCATTGCATGTGTGTTCTCTTCGGAGACCACACATGGATCCACCAGTGTCATTGCATGTGTGTTCTTTTTACTAACAACAACCAGAGTCATTGAAATGTGTGTTCTCTTCAGAGACCACACATGGATCCACCAGTGTCATTGCATGGGTGTTCTTTTTACTAACACCAACAAGAGTCATTGCATGTGTGTTCTTTTCACATACCATATATGGATCCACCAGTGTCATTGGATGTGTGATCTTTTCACAATCCACCTATGGATCCACTAGTGTCATTGCATGTGTGTTCTCTTTAGAGTCCACACATGGATCCACCGGTGTTATTGCATGTGTATTCTTTTTACTAACAACAACCAGAGTCATTGAAATGTGTGTTCTCTTAAGAGACCACACATGGATCCACCAGTGTCATTGCATGTGTGTTCTTTTTACTAACAATAACTAGAGTCATTTCATGTGTGTTCTTTTCACATACCACATATGGATCCACCAGTGTCATTTCATGTGTGTTCTTTTCACAATCCACCTATGGATCCAACAGTGTCTTTGCATGTGTGCTCTTTTTACTAACTACAACTAGAGTCATTGCATGTGTGTTCTCTTCAGGGACCACACATGGATCCACCAGTGTCATTGCATGTGTGTTCTTTTTACTAACAACAACCAGACTCATTGAAATATGTGTTCTCTTTAGATACCACACATGGATCTACCAGTGCCATTGCATGTGTGTTCTTTTTACTAACAACAACTAGTGTCATTGAAATGTGTGTTCCCTTCAGAGAGCGCACATGGATCCACCAGTGTCATTGCATGTGTGTTCTTGTTACTAACAACAACCAGAGTCATTGCATGTGTGTTCTTTTCACAATCCAACTATGGATCTACCAGTGTCCTTGTATGTGTGCTCTTTTTACTAACAACAACCAGAGTCATTGCATGTCCGTTCTCTTTAGATACCACATATGGATCCACCAGTGTCATTGCATGTGTGCTCTTTTCACAATACACCTATGGATCCACCAATGTCATTGAATGTGTGTTCTTTTCACCTACCACATATGGATCCACCAGTGTCATTGAAATGTGTGTTCTCTTTAGAGAAGACACATGGATCCACCAGTGTCGTTGCATGGGTGTTCTTGTTACTAACAACAACCAGAGTCATTGCATGCGTGTTCTTGTGACATACCACATATGTGTCCACCAGTGTCATTGCATGTGTGTTCTTTTCACAATCCACCTATGAATCCACCAGTGTCATTGCATGTGTGCTCTTTTTACTAACAACAACCAGAGTCATTGCATGTGTGTTCTCTTCAGAGACCACACATGGATCCACCAGTGTCACTGCATGTGTGTTCTTTTTACTAACAACAACCAGAGTCATTCAAATGTGTGTTCTCTTGAGCGACCACAGATGGATCCACCAGTGTCATTGCATGTGTGTTCTTTTCACAATCCACCTATGGATCCAACAGTGTCTTTGCATGTGTGCTCTTTTTACTAACTACAACTAGAGTCATTGCATGTGTGTTCTCTTCAGGGACCACACATGGATCCACCAGTGTCATTGCATGTGAGTTCCTTTTACTAACAACAACCAGAGTCATTCAAATGTGTGTTCTTTTCACATACCACAAATAGATCCACCAGTGTCATTGCATGTGTGCTCTTTTCACAATCCAGATATGGATCCACCAGTGTCATTGCATGTGTGTTCTTTTTATTAACAACAACCAGAGTGATTGCATGAGTGTTCTTTTCACATACCACATATGGGTCCACCAGTGTCATTGCATGTGTGCTCTTTTCACAATCCACCTACGGATCCACCAGTGACATTGCATGTGTCTTCTTTTTTACTAACAATAACCAGAGTCATTCTATTTGTGTTCTTTTCACATACCACATATGGATCCACTAGTGTCATTGCATGTGTGTTCTTTTCACAATCCACCTATGGATCCACCAGTGTCATTGCATGTGTCTCTTTTTACTAACAACAACCAGAGTCATTGCATGTGTGTTCTCTTCAGAGACCACACATGGATCCACCAGTGTCATTACATGTGTGTTATTTTGACTAACAACAACCAGTGTGATTGAAATGTTTGTTCTCTTCAGAGATCACACATGGATCTACTAGTGTAATTGCATGTGTGTTCTTGTTACTAACAACAACCAGAGTCATTGTGTGTGTGTTATTTTCACATACCACATATGGATCCACCAGTGTCATTGCATGTGTGTTCTTTTCACAATCCACCTATGGATCCACCAGTGTCATTCTATGTGTGCTCTTTTTACTAATAACAACGAGAGTCATTGCATGTGTGTTCTCTTCAAAGACCACACATGGATCCACCTGTGTCATTCCATGTGTGTTCTTTTTACTAACAACAACCAGAGTCATTGAAATGTGTATTCTCTTCAGCGACCACAGATGGATCCACCAGTGTCATTGCATGTGTGTTCTTTTTACTAACAACAACCAGAGTCATTGCATGTGTGTTCTTTTCACATACCACATATGGATCCACCAGTGTCATTGCATGTGTGCTCTTTTCACAATCCACCTATGGATCCACCAGTGTCATTGCATGTGTGTTATTTTTACTAACAATAACCAGAGTCATTGCATGTGTGTTCTTTTCACATACCACATATGGATCCACCAGTGTCATTTCATGTGTGCTCTTTTCACAATCAACCCATGGATCCACCAGTGTCATTGCATGTGTGTTCTTTTTACTAACAACAACCAGAGTCATTGAAATGTGTGTTCTCTTCAGAGACGACACATGGATCCACCAGTGTCATTGCATGTGTGTTCTTGTTTCTAACAGCAACCAGAGTCATTGCATGTGTGTTCTTTTCACATCCCACATATGGATCCACCAGTGTTATTGCATGAGTGTTCTTTTCACAATCCACCTATGGATCCACCAGTGTCATTGCATGTGTGTTATTTATACGATCAACATCCTGATTCATTGCATGTGTGTTCTCTTCAGAGACCACACATGGATCCACCTGTGTCATTGCATGTGTGTTCTTTTTACTAAAAACAACCAGAGTCATTGAAATGTGTGATCTCTTCAGAGAACACACATGGATCCACCAGTGTTATCGCATGTGTGTTCTTTTTACTAACAACAACCAGAGTTATTGCATGTGTGTTCTTTTCACATACCACATATGGATCCACCAGTGTCATTGTATGTGTTCTCTTTTCACAATCCACCTATGGATCCACTAGTGTCATTGCATGTGTGTTCTTTTCACTAACAACAACTGGAGTCATTTCATATGTGTTCTTTTCACATACCACATTTGGATCCACTAGTGTCATTGCATGTGTGTTGCTTTCACAATCCATCTATGGATCCACCAGTGTCATTGCATGCGTGCTGTTTTTACTAACAACAACCAGAGTCGTTGCATGTGTGTTCTCTTTAGAGACCACACATGGATCCACCAGTGTCATTGCATGTGTGTTCTTTTTCCTAACAACAACCAGTTACATTGAATTGTTTGTTCTCTTCAGAGACCACACATGGATCTACCAATGTCATTGCCTGTGTGTTCTTGTTACTAACAAGAACTAGAGTGATTGCATGTGTGTTCTTTTCACATACCACATATGGATCCACCAGTGTCATTGCATGTGTGTTCTTTTCACAATCCACCTATGGATCCACTAGTGTCATTGCATGTGTGCTCTTTTTACTAACAACAACCAGAGTCATTGCATGTGTGTTCTCTTCAGAGACCACGCGTGGATCCACCAGTGTCATTGCATGTGTGTTGTTTTTACTAACAACAAGAGTCATTGAAATGTGTGTTCTCTCTTGGATACCACATATGGATGCACTAGTGTCATTGCATGTGTGCTCTTTCACAATCCACCTATGGATCCACTAGTGTAATTGCATGTTTGTTCTTTGCACATACCACATATGGATCCAGTGTCATTGAAATCTGTGCTCTCTTCGGAGACCACACATGGATCCACCAGTGTCATTGCATGTGTGTTATTTTTACTAACAACAACTGGAGTCATTGCATGTGTGTTCTTTTCACATACCACATATGGATCCACTAGTGTCATTGCATGTGTGTTCTTTTCACATTCCACATATTGATCCACCAGTGTCATTGAAATGTGTCTTTTCATCAGAGACCACACATGAATCCACTAGTGACATTGCATGTGTGTTCTTGTTACTAACAACAACCAGAGCCATTGCATGCGTGTTCTTTTCACATACCACATATGGATCCACTAGTGTCATTGCATATGTGTTCTTTTCACAATCCACCTGCGGATCCACCAGTGTCATTGCATGTGTGCTCTTTTTACTAACAACAACTAGAGTCATTGCATGTGTGTTCTCTTCGGAGACCACACATGGATCCTGATGTCATTGCATGTGTGTTCTTTTACTAACAACAACAAGTCATTGGAATGTGTGTTCTCTTCAGAGACCACACATGGATCCACCAGTGTCATTGCATGGGTGTTCTTTTTACTAACACCAACAAGAGTCATTGCATGTGTGTTCTTTTCACATACCATATATGGATCCACCAGTGTCATTGGATGTGTGATCTTTTCACAATCCACCTATGGATCCACTAGTGTCATTGCATGTGTGTTCTCTTTAGAGTCCACACATGGATCCACCGGTGTTATTGCATGTGTATTCTTTTTACTAACAACAACGAGTCATTGAAATGTGTGTTCTCTTAGAGACCACACATGGATCCCTGATGTCATTGCATGTGTGTTCTTTTTACTAACAATAACTAGAGTCATTTCATGTGTGTTCTTTTCACATACCACATATGGATCCACCAGTGTCATTTCATGTGTGTTCTTTTCACAATCCACCTATGGATCCAACAGTGTCTTTGCATGTGTGCTCTTTTTACTAACTACAACTAGAGTCATTGCATGTGTGTTCTCTTCAGGGACCACACATGGATCCACCAGTGTCATTGCATGTGTGTTCTTTTTACTAACAACAACCAGACTCATTGAAATATGTGTTCTCTTTAGATACCACACATGGATCTACCAGTGCCATTGCATGTGTGTTCTTTTTACTAACAACAACCAGTGTCATTGAAATGTGTGTTCCCTTCAGAGAGCGCACATGGATCCACCAGTGTCATTGCATGTGTGTTCTTGTTACTAACAACAACCAGAGTCATTGCATGTGTGTTCTTTTCACAATCCAACTATGGATCTACCAGTGTCCTTGTATGTGTGCTCTTTTTACTAACAACAACCAGAGTCATTGCATGTCCGTTCTCTTTAGATACCACATATGGATCCACCAGTGTCATTGCATGTGTGCTCTTTTCACAATACACCTATGGATCCACCAGTGTAATTGAATGTGTGTTCTTTTCACCTACCACATATGGATCCACCAGTGTCATTGAAATGTGTGTTCTCTTTAGAGATGACACATGGATCCACCAGTGTCGTTGCATGGGTGTTCTTGTTACTAACAACAACCAGAGTCATTGCATGCGTGTTCTTGTGACATACCACATATGTGTCCACCAGTGTCATTGCATGTGTGTTCTTTTCACAATCCACCTATGAATCCACCAGTGTCATTGCATGTGTGCTCTTTTTACTAACAACAACCAGAGTCATTGCATGTGTGTTCTCTTCAGAGACCACACATGGATCCACCAGTGTCATTGCATGTGTGTTCTTTTTACTAACAACAACCAGAGTCATTCAAATGTGTGTTCTCTTGAGCGACCACAGATGGATCCACCAGTGTCATTGCATGTGTGTTCTTTTCACAATCCACCTATGGATCCAACAGTGTCTTTGCATGTGTGCTCTTTTTACTAACTACAACTAGAGTCATTGCATGTGTGTTCTCTTCAGGGACCACACATGGATCCACCAGTGTCATTGCATGTGAGTTCCTTTTACTAACAACAACCAGAGTCATTCAAATGTGTGTTCTTTTCACATACCACAAATAGATCCACCAGTGTCATTGCATGTGTGCTCTTTTCACAATCCAGATATGGATCCACCAGTGTCATTGCATGTGTGTTCTTTTTATTAACAACAACCAGAGTGATTGCATGTGTGTTCTTTTCACATACCACATATGGGTCCACCAGTGTCATTGCATGTGTGCTCTTTTCACAATCCACCTATGGATCCACCAGTGACATTGCATGTGTCTTCTTTTTTACTAACAATAACCAGAGTCATTCTATTTGTGTTCTTTTCACATACCACATATGGATCCACTAGTGTCATTGCATGTGTGTTCTTTTCACAATCCACCTATGGATCCACCAGTGTCATTGCATGTGTCTCTTTTTACTAACAACAACCAGAGTCATTGCATGTGTGTTCTCTTCAGAGACCACACATGGATCCACCAGTGTCATTACATGTGTGTTATTTTGACTAACAACAACCAGTGTGATTGAAATGTTTGTTCTCTTCAGAGATCACACATGGATCTACTAGTGTAATTGCATGTGTGTTCTTGTTACTAACAACAACCAGAGTCATTGTGTGTGTGTTATTTTCACATACCACATATGGATCCACCAGTGTCATTGCATGTGTGTTCTTTTCACAATCCACCTATGGATCCACCAGTGTCATTCTATGTGTGCTCTTTTTACTAATAACAACGAGAGTCATTGCATGTGTGTTCTCTTCAAAGACCACACATGGATCCACCTGTGTCATTCCATGTGTGTTCTTTTTACTAACAACAACCAGAGTCATTGAAATGTGTATTCTCTTCAGCGACCACAGATGGATCCACCAGTGCCATTGCATGTGTGTTCTTTTTACTAACAACAACCAGAGTCTTTGCATGTGTGTTCTTTTCACATACCACATATGGATCCACCAGTGTCATTGCATGTGTGCTCTTTTCACAATCCACCTATGGATCCACCAGTGTCATTGCATGTGTGTTATTTTTACTAACAATAACCAGAGTCATTGCATGTGTGTTCTTTTCACATACCACATATGGATCCACCAGTGTCATTGCATGTGTGCTCTTTTCACAATCCACCCATGGATCCACCAGTGTCATTGCATGTGTGTTCTTTTTACTAACAACAACCAGAGTCATTGAAATGTGTGTTCTCTTTAGAGACCACACATGGATCTACCAGTGTCATTGCATGTGTGTTCTTGTTACTAACAACAACCAGAGTCATTGCATGTGTGTTCTTTTCACATACCACATATGGATCCACCAGTGTCACTGCATGGGTGTTCTTTTCACAATCCACCTATGGATCCACCAGTGTCATTGCATGTGTTCTATTTTTACGAACAACACCCAGAGTCATTGCATGTGTGTTCTCTTCAGAGACCACACATGGATCCACCTGTGTCATTGCATGTGTGTTCTTTTTACTAAAAACAACCAGAGTCATTGAAATGTGTGATCTCTTCAGAGACCACACATGGATCCACCAGTGTTATCGCATGTGTGTTCTTTTTACTAACAACAACCAGAGTTATTGCATGTGTGTTCTTTTCACATACCACATATGGATCCACCAGTGTCATTGTATGTGTTCTCTTTTCACAATCCACCTATGGATCCACCAGTGTCATTGCATGTGTGTTCTTTTCACTAACAACAACTGGAGTCATTTCATATGTGTTCTTTTCACATACCACATATGGATCCACTAGTGTCATTGCATGTGTGTTCCTTTCACAATCCATCTATGGATCCACCAGTGTCATTGCATGCGTGCTGTTTTTACTAACAACAACCAGTCATTGCATGCGTGTTCTTGTGACATACCACATATGTGTCCACCAGTGTCATTGCATGTGTGTTCTTTTCACAATCCACCTATGAATCCACCAGTGTCATTGCATGTGTGCTCTTTTTACTAACAACAACCAGAGTCATTGCATGTGTGTTCTCTTCAGAGACCACACATGGATCCTGATGTCATTGCATGTGTGTTCTTTTACTAACAACAACCGAGTCATTCAAATGTGTGTTCTCTTGAGATACCACAGATGGATCCACCAGTGTCATTGCATGTGTGTTCTTTTCACAATCCACCTATGGATCCAATAAAGTGTCTTTGCATGTGTGCTCTTTTACTAACTACAACTAGAGTCATTGCATGTGTGTTCTCTTCAGGACCACACATGGATCCACCATGTCATTGCATGTGAGTTCCTTTTACTAACAACAACCAGAGTCATTCAAATGTGTGTTCTTTTCACATACCACAAATAGATCCACCAGTGTCATTGCATGTGTGCTCTTTTCACAATCCAGATATGGATCCACCAGTGTCATTGCATGTGTGTTCTTTTTATTAACAACAACCAGAGTGATTGCATGTGTGTTCTTTTCACATACCACATATGGGTCCACCAGTGTCATTGCATGTGTGCTCTTTTCACAATCCACCTATGGATCCACCAGTGACATTGCATGTGTCTTCTTTTTTACTAACAATAACCAGAGTCATTCTATTTGTGTTCTTTTCACATACCACATATGGATCCACTAGTGTCATTGCATGTGTGTTCTTTTCACAATCCACCTATGGATCCACCAGTGTCATTGCATGTGTCTCTTTTTACTAACAACAACCAGAGTCATTGCATGTGTGTTCTCTTCAGAGACCACACATGGATCCACCAGTGTCATTACATGTGTGTTATTTTGACTAACAACAACCAGTGTGATTGAAATGTTTGTTCTCTTCAGAGATCACACATGGATCTACTAGTGTAATTGCATGTGTGTTCTTGTTACTAACAACAACCAGAGTCATTGTGTGTGTGTTATTTTCACATACCACATATGGATCCACCAGTGTCATTGCATGTGTGTTCTTTTCACAATCCACCTATGGATCCACCAGTGTCATTCTATGTGTGCTCTTTTTACTAATAACAACGAGAGTCATTGCATGTGTGTTCTCTTCAAAGACCACACATGGATCCACCTGTGTCATTCCATGTGTGTTCTTTTTACTAACAACAACCAGAGTCATTGAAATGTGTATTCTCTTCAGCGACCACAGATGGATCCACCAGTGTCATTGCATGTGTGTTCTTTTTACTAACAACAACTGGAGTCATTGCATGTGTGTTCTTTTCACATACCACATATGGATCCACCAGTGTCATTGCATGTGTGCTCTTTTCAGATTCACCTATGGATCCACCGGTGTCATTGCATGTGTGTTATTTTTACTAACAAAAACCAGAGTCATTACATGTGTGTTCTTTTCACATACCACATATGGATCCACCAGTGTCATTGCATGTGTGCTCTTTTCACAATCCACCCATGGATCCACCAGTGTCATTGCATGTGTGTTCTTTTTACTAACAACAACCAGAGTCATTGAAATGTGTGTTCTCTTTAGAGACCACACATGGATCTACCAGTGTCATTGCATGTGTGTTCTTGTTACTAACAACAACCAGAGTCATTGCATGTGTGTTCTTTTCACATACCACATATGGATCCACCAGTGTCATTGCATGGGTGTTCTTTTCACAATCCACCTATGGATCCACCAGTGTCATTGCATGTGTTCTATTTTTACGAACAACACCCAGAGTCATTGCATGTGTGTTCTCTTCAGAGACCACACATGGATCCACCTGTGTCATTGCATGTGTGTTCTTTTTACTAAAAACAACCAGAGTCATTGAAATGTGTGATCTCTTCAGAGACCACACATGGATCCACCAGTGTTATCGCATGTGTGTTCTTTTTACTAACAACAACCAGAGTTATTGCATGTGTGTTCTTTTCACATACCACATATGGATCCACCAGTGTCATTGTATGTGTTCTCTTTTCACAATCCACCTATGGATCCACCAGTGTCATTGCATGTGTGTTCTTTTCACTAACAACAACTGGAGTCATTTCATATGTGTTCTTTTCACATACCACATATGGATCCACTAGTGTCATTGCATGTGTGTTCCTTTCACAATCCATCTATGGATCCACCAGTGTCATTGCATGCGTGCTGTTTTTACTAACAACAACCAGAGTCATTGCATGCGTGTTCTTGTGACATACCACATATGTGTCCACCAGTGTCATTGCATGTGTGTTCTTTTCACAATCCACCTATGAATCCACCAGTGTCATTGCATGTGTGCTCTTTTTACTAACAACCAGAGTCAGTGCATGTGTGTTCTCTTCAGAGACCACACATGGATCCACCAGTGTCATTGCATGTGTGTTCTTTTTACTAACAACAACCAGAGTCATTCAAATGTGTGTTCTCTTGAGCGACCACAGATGGATCCACCAGTGTCATTGCATGTGTGTTCTTTTCACAATCCACCTATGGATCCAACAGTGTCTTTGCATGTGTGCTCTTTTTACTAACTACAACTAGAGTCATTGCATGTGTGTTCTCTTCAGGGACCACACATGGATCCACCAGTGTCATTGCATGTGAGTTCCTTTTACTAACAACAACCAGAGTCATTCAAATGTGTGTTCTTTTCACATACCACAAATAGATCCACCAGTGTCATTGCATGTGTGCTCTTTTCACAATCCAGATATGGATCCACCAGTGTCATTGCATGTGTGTTCTTTTTATTAACAACAACCAGAGTGATTGCATGTGTGTTCTTTTCACATACCACATATGGGTCCACCAGTGTCATTGCATGTGTGCTCTTTTCACAATCCACCTATGGATCCACCAGTGACATTGCATGTGTCTTCTTTTTTACTAACAATAACCAGAGTCATTCTATTTGTGTTCTTTTCACATACCACATATGGATCCACTAGTGTCATTGCATGTGTGTTCTTTTCACAATCCACCTATGGATCCACAGTGTCATTGCATGTCTCTTTTTACTAACAACAACGAGTCATTGCATGTGTGTTCTCTTGAGACCACACATGGATCCACCAGTGTCATTACATGTGTGTTATTTTGACTAACAACAACCAGTGTGATTGAAATGTTTGTTCTCTTCAGAGATCACACATGGATCTACTAGTGTAATTGCATGTGTGTTCTTGTTACTAACAACAACCAGAGTCATTGTGTGTGTGTTATTTTCACATACCACATATGGATCCACCAGTGTCATTGCATGTGTGTTCTTTTCACAATCCACCTATGGATCCACCAGTGTCATTCTATGTGTGATCTTTTTACTAATAACAACGAGAGTCATTGCATGTGTGTTCTTTCAAAGACCACACATGGATCCACCTGTGTCATTCCATGTGTGTTCTTTTTACTAACAACAACCAGAGTCATTGAAATGTGTATTCTCTTTCAACCACCTATGGATCCACCAGTGTCATTGCATGTGTGTTCTTTTTACTAACAACAACCAGAGTCTTTGCATGTGTGTTCTTTTCACATACCACATATGGATCCACCAGTGTCATTGCATGTGTGCTCTTTTCACAATCCACCTATGGATCCACCAGTGTCATTGCATGTGTTTTATTTTACTAACAATAACCAGTCATTGCATGTGTGTTCTTTTCACATACCACATATGGATCCACCAGTGTCATTGCATGTGTGCTCTTTTCACAATCCACCCATGGATCCACCAGTGTCATTGCATGTGTGTTCTTTTTACTAACAACAACCAGAGTCATTGAAATGTGTGTTCTCTTTAGAGACCACACATGGATCTACCAGTGTCATTGCATGTGTGTTCTTGTTACTAACAACAACCAGAGTCATTGCATGTGTGTTCTTTTCACATACCACATATGGATCCACCAGTGTCACTGCATGGGTGTTCTTTTCACAATCCACCTATGGATCCACCAGTGTCATTGCATGTGTTCTATTTTTACGAACAACACCCAGAGTCATTGAATGTGTGTTCTCTTCAGAGACCACACATGGATCCACCTGTGTCATTGCATGTGTGTTCTTTTTACTAAAAACAACCAGAGTCATTGAAATGTGTGATCTCTTCAGAGACCACACATGGATCCACCAGTGTTATCGCATGTGTGTTCTTTTTACTAACAACAACCAGAGTTATTGCATGTGTGTTCTTTTCACATACCACATATGGATCCACCAGTGTCATTGTATGTGTTCTCTTTTCACAATCCACCTATGGATCCACCAGTGTCATTGCATGTGTGTTCTTTTCACTAACAACAACTGGAGTCATTTCATATGTGTTCTTTTCACATACCACATATGGATCCACTAGTGTCATTGCATGTGTGTTCCTTTCACAATCCATCTATGGATCCACCAGTGTCATTGCATGCGTGCTGTTTTTACTAACAACAACCAGAGTCGTTGCATGTGTGTTCTCTTTAGAGACCACACATGGATCCACAAGTGTCATTGCATGTGTGTTCTTTTTCCTAACAACAACCAGTTTCATTGAATTGTTTGTTCTCTTCAGAGACCACACATGGATCTACCAATGTCATTGCCTGTGTGTTCTTGTTACTAACAAGAACTAGAGTGATTGCATGTGTGTTCTTTTCACATACCACATATGGATCCACCAGTGTCATTGCATGTGTGTTCTTTTCACAATCCACCTATGGATCCACTAGTGTCATTGCATGTGTGCTCTTTTTACTAACAACAACCAGAGTCATTGCATGTGTGTTCTCTTCAGAGACCACGCGTGGATCCACCAGTGTCATTGCATGTGTGTTGTTTTTACTAACAACAACCAGAGTCATTGAAATGTGTGTTCTCTTCAGATACCACATATGGATGCACTAGTGTCATTGCATGTGTGCTCTTTTCACAATCCACCTATGGATCCACTAGTGTAATTGCATGTTTTTTCTTTGCACATACCACATATGGATCCACAAGTGTCATTGAAATCTGTGCTCTCTTCGGAGACCACACATGGATCCACCAGTGTCATTGCATGTGTGTTATTTTTACTAACAACAACTGGAGTCATTGCATGTGTGTTCTTTTCACATACCACATATGGATCCACTAGTGTCATTGCATGTGTGTTCTTTTCACATTCCACATATTGATCCACCAGTGTCATTGAAATGTGTCTTTTCATCAGAGACCACACATGAATCCACTAGTGACATTGCATGTGTGTTCTTGTTACTAACAACAACCAGAGCCATTGCATGCGTGTTCTTTTCACATACCACATATGGATCCACTAGTGTCATTGCATATGTGTTCTTTTCACAATCCACCATGGATCCACCAAGTGTCATTGCATGTGTGCTCTTTTACTAACAACAACTAGAGTCATTGCATGTGTGTTCTTCGGAGACCACACATGGATCCACCAGTGTCATTGCATGTGTGTTCTTTTTACTAACAACAACCAGAGTCATTGAAATGTGTGTTCTCTTCAGAGACCACACATGGATCCACCAGTGTCATTGCATCGGTGTTCTTTTTACTAACACCAACAAGAGTCATTGCATGTGTGTTCTTTTCACATACCATATATGGATCCACCAGTGTCATTGGATGTGTGATCTTTTCACAATCCACCTATGGATCCACTAGTGTCATTGCATGTGTGTTCTCTTTAGAGTCCACACATGGATCCACCGGTGTTATTGCATGTGTATTCTTTTTACTAACAACAACTAGAGTCATTGAAATGTGTGTTCTCTTAAGAGACCACACATGGATCCACCAGTGTCATTGCATGTGTGTTCTTTTTACTAACAATAACTAGAGTCATTTCATGTGTGTTCTTTTCACATACCACATATGGATCCACTAGTGTCATTGCATGTGTGTTCTTTTTACTAACAACAACCAGACTCATTGAAATATGTGTTCTCTTTAGATACCACACATGGATCTACCAGTGCCATTGCATGTGTGTTCTTTTTACTAACAACAACCAGTGTCATTGAAATGTGTGTTCCCTTCAGAGAGCGCACATGGATCCACCAGTGTCATTGCATGTGTGTTCTTGTTACTAACAACAACCAGAGTCATTGCATGTGTGTTCTTTTCACAATCCAACTATGGATCTACCAGTGTCCTTGTATGTGTGCTCTTTTTACTAAAAACAACCAGAGTCATTGCATGTCCGTTCTCTTTAGATACCACATATGGATCCACCAGTGTCATTGCATGTGTGCTCTTTTCACAATACACCTATGGATCCACCAGTGTCATTGAATGTGTGTTCTTTTCACCTACCACATATGGATCCACCAGTGTCATTGAAATCTGTGTTCTCTTTAGAGATGACACATGGATCCACCAGTGTCGTTGCATGGGTGTTCTTGTTACTAACAACAACCAGAGTCATTGCATTCGTGTTCTTGTGACATACCACATATGTGTCCACCAGTGTCATTGCATGTGTGTTCTTTTCACAATCCACCTATGAATCCACCAGTGTCATTGCATGTGTGCTCTTTTTACTAACAACAACCAGAGTCATTGCATGTGTGTTCTCTTCAGAGACCACACATGGATCCACCAGTGTCATTGCATGTGTGTTCTTTTTACTAACAACAACCAGAGTCATTCAAATGTGTGTTCTCTTGAGCGACCACAGATGGATCCACCAGTGTCATTGCATGTGTGTTCTTTTTATTAACAACCAGAGTGATTGCATGTGTGTTATTTTCACATACCACATATGGATCCACAAGTGTCATTGCATGTGTGCTCTTTTCACAATCCACCTATGGATCCACCAGTGACATTGCCTGTGTGTTCTTTTTTACTAACAACAACCAGTGTCATTGCATGTGTGTTATTTTGACTAACAACAACCAGTGTCATTGAAATGTTTGTTCTCTTCAGAGATCACACATGGATCTACTAGTGTCATTGCATGTGTGTTCTTGTTACTAACAACCAGTGTCATTGCATGCGTGTTATTTTCACATACCACATATGGGTCCACCAGTGTCATTGCATGTGTGCTCTTTTCACAATCCACCTATGGATCCACCAGTGACATTGCATGTGTGCTCTTTTTACTAACAACAACCAGAGTCATTGCATGTGTGTTCTCTTCAGAGACCACACATGGATCCACCTATGTCATTCCATGTGTGTTCTTTTTACTAACAACAACCAGAGTCATTCAAATGTGTGTTCTCTTCAGCGACCATAGATGGATCCACCAGTGTTATTGCATTTGTGTTCTTTTTATTAACAACAACCAGAGTGATTGCATGTGTGTTCTTTTCACATACCATATATGGATCCACCAGTGCCATTGCATGTGTGCTCTTTTCACAATCCACCTATCGATGCACCAGTGACATTGCAGGTGTGTTCTTTTTTACTAACAACAACTAGAGTCATTCCATGTGTGTTCTTTTCACATACCACATATGGATCCACTAGTGTCATTGCATGTGTGTTCTTTTCACAATCCACCAAGGGATCCACCAGTGTCATTGCATGTGTGCTCTTTTTACTAACAACAACCAGAGTTATTGCATGTGTGTTCTCTTCAGAGACCACACATGGATCCACCAGTGTCATTGCATGTGTGTTATTTTGACTAACAACAACCAGTGTTATTGAAATGTTTGTTCTCTTCAGAGATCACACATGGATCTACTAGTGCCATTGCATGTGTGTTCTTGTTACTAACAACAACCAGAGTCATTGCATGTGTGTTATTTTCACATACCACATATGGATCCACCAGTGTCATTGCATGTGTGTTCTTTTCACAATCCACCTATGGATCCACCAGTGTCATTCTATGTGTGCTCTTTTTACTAACTACAACCAGAGTCATTGCATGTGTGTTCTCTTCAGAGACCACACATGGATCCACCTGTGTCATTCAATGTGTGTTCTTTTTACTAACAACAACCAGAGTCATTGAAATGTGTGTTCTCTTCAGCGACCATAGATGGATCCACCAGTGTCATTGCATGTGTGTTCTTTTTACTAACAACAACCAGAGTCATTGCATGTGTGTTCTTTCACATACCACATATGGATCCACCAGTGTCATTGCATGTGTGCTCTTTTCACAATCCGCCTATGGATCCACCAGTGTCATTGCATTTGTGTTCTTTTTACTATCAACAACCAGAGTGATTGCATGTGTGTTCTTTTCACATACCACATATGGATCCACCAGTGTCATTGCATGTGTGCTCTTTTCACAATCCACCATTGTCATTGCATGTGTGTTCTTTTTACTAACAATAACCAGAGTCATTGCATCTGTGTTCTTTTCACATACCACATATGGATCCACCAGTGTCATTGCATGTGTGTTCTTTTCACAATCCACCTCCGGATCCACCAGTGTCATTGCATGTGTGCTCTTTTTACTAACTACAACCAGAGTCATTGCATGTGTGTGCTCTTCAGAGACCACACATGGATCCACCAGTGTCATTGCATGTGTGTTCTTTTTACAAACAACAAACAGTGTCATTGAAATGTGTGTTCTCTTCAGAGACCACACATGGATCCACCAGTGTCATTACATGTGTGTTCTTGTTACTACCAACAACCAGAGTCATTGCATGTGTGTTCTTTTCACATATCACGTATGGATCCACCAGTGTCATTGCATGTGTGTTCTTTTCACAATCCACCTATGGATCCACCAGTGTCATTGCATGTGTGATCTTTTTACTAACAACAACCAGAGTCATTGCATGTGTGTTCTCATCAGAGACCACACATCGATCCACCAGTGTCATTGCATGTGTGTTCTTTTTACTAACAACAACTAGAGTCATTGAAATGTGTGTTCTCTTCAGCGACCACACATGGATCCACTAGTGTCATTGCCTGTGTGTTCTTTTTACTAACACCAACTACAGTCATTGCATGTGTGTTCTTTTCACATACCACATATGTTTCCACTAGTGTCATTGCATGTGTGCTCTGTTCACAATCCACCTATGGATCCACCAGTGTCATTGCATGTGTGTTCTTTCAACATACCACATATGGATCAACCAGTGTCATTGAAATGTGTGTTCTCTTCAGAGACCATACATGGATCCACCAGTGCCATTGCATGTGTGTTCTTTTTACGAACCACAACTAGAGTCATTGCGTGTGTGTTCTTTTCACATACCACAAATGGATCCACCAGTGTCATTGCATGTGTGCTCTTTTTCACAATCCACCTATGGATCCACCAGTGTCATTGCATGTGTGTTCTTTTTTCTAACAACCGGAGTCATTGCATGTGTGTTCTTTTCACATACCACATATGGACCCACTAGTGCCATTGCATGTGTGATCTTTTCACAATCCACCTATGGATCCACCAGTGTCATTGCATGTGTGTTCTTTTTACTAACAACAACCAGAGTCAGTGCATGTGTGTTCTTTTCACATACCACATATGGATCCACTAGTGTCATTGCATGTGTGTTCTTTTCACAATCCACATATGGATCCACAAGTGTCATTGCATGTGTGCTCTTTTTACTAACAACAACCAGAGTCATTGAAATGTGTGTTCTCTTTAGAGACCACACATGGATGCACCAGTGTCATTGCATGTGTGTTCTTTTTACTAACAACAACCAGAGTGATTGCATGTGTGTTCTTTTCACATACCACATATGGATCCACCAGTGTCATTGCATGTGTGCTCTTTTCACAATCCACCTATGGATCCACCAATGTCATTGCATGTGTGTTCTTTTTACTAATAACAACCAGAGTCATTGCATGTGTGTTCTTTTCACATACCACATATGGATCCACCAGTGTCATTGCATGTGTGCTCTTTTCACAATCCACCTATGGATCCACCAGTGTCATTGCATGTGTGTTCTTTTTACTAACAATAACCAGAGTCATTGCATGTGTGTTCT
The DNA here is from genome assembly GCA_023614405.1 of Avena insularis. Taxonomy (NCBI): domain Eukaryota; kingdom Viridiplantae; phylum Streptophyta; class Magnoliopsida; order Poales; family Poaceae; genus Avena; species Avena insularis. The sequence continues at coordinate 468,561,769 of CM042686.1, forward strand.
TTTCACATACCACATATGGACCTACTAGTGTCATTGGATGTGTGTTCTTTTCACAATCCACCTCTAGATCCACCAGTGTCATTGCATGTGTGCTCTTTTTACTAACTACAACCAGAGTGATTGCATGTGTGTTCTCTTCAGAGACCACACATGGATCCACCAGTGTCATTGCATGTGTGTTCTTTTTACAAACAAAACAACCGGTGTCATTGAAATGTTTGTTCTCTTCAGAGACCACACATGGATCTACCAGTGTCATTGCATGTGTGTTCTTGTTACTAACAACAACCAGAGTCATTGCATGTGTGTTCTTTTCACATACCACATATGGATCCACCAGTGTCATTTCATGTGTATTCTTTTCACAATCCATCTATGGATCCACCAGTGTCATTGCATGTGTGCTCTTTTTACTAACAACAACTAGAGTCATTGCATATGTGTTCTCTTCAGAGACCACACATGGATCCACCTGTGTGATTGCATGTGTGTTCTTTTTACTAACAACAACCAGAGTCATTGAAATGTGTGTTGTTGTCACATCCCAAGATTTTCCAGATCTTGTAATGTGAAAAATAAAATAACAAAATAAATATTTTTGTGAAAATCAGGGTGAAAAGAAACTTTTGTTTCTAAAAGGAAAACTTTAGCCAAAGTTTGTTAAAGATGGGATTCTAAAGTTTGAATTCAACAAAATCCAAATCAAGGGAAATGCATTCCTCAATGAATGTATCTGGAAATTTGAACACCTGGAAAATAAATCCAAATCCCTAAGCCCTAATGGAAGGAAATCATTTCCCAAGTTATCTCCAAATCCATGGATTTGATCCATACCAAATTTGATCAACAAATATTCTCAAAGGATCAAAAAAGGACCATAGAGATTGGTTTCACTTAGTTTGGAACCATAGACAAAATCTTGTGAATAATATAAGATAAGGAAATTGAAATTTCCAAAGCCTTTAAAGCCCATACCCATTGGTGAACAAATAATCCTAAAGGGATTTATAAAGATAAACATTTATCAAAGGAAAATAAATTGTTTTGGAAATACTATTTGGATCTTTTAATAAAAGACTTTGTTTTCAAATAAAAAGATTAGCCAAATTAATTTTGGCCAAACTTTTGAAATAAAATATTTTGTTTTGATAAAATGAGTAAAGGTTTATTTAAATAAAATAAAGGATTTAAATATCCAATTTTATTTAAGTAAAAGCTTTTCCCATTTTAAATGAACACCGAGTATTTTATTACTACTTTGAAATCTTTTATTAAAAGGTTTTGCTTTGATTAAAATGAGTAAAGGATTATTTAAATAAAATAATAAGGATTTAAATATCCAATTTTATTTAAGTAAAGGCTTTCCCATTTTAATTAAAACACCAAAACTTATTTATTTATTTAAATAAGTTTCCAAGTATTCTTTTATTTTTCAAATTAAACCTTCTGGTTTGGTTTTGAAAATAATTGGAATTCAAATGGAAATTTTATTTAAATAAATCAAACACTATTAAACAACTAAAGATCCATTTTATTTAATTATTAAATGGATCCTAAATTAAATAAAAATAATATTTCATTTTGAGATTTGGATTATGTTGCCAAACAGAACCAAATTCAAAGTGAAGTTGAGTGATTGTTTGAATTGATTTGAGTGTTGTTTGATTGTTTGAATAATTGTTTGAAAATTCAAAACAGAAAAGAATTAGAAAAAGAAAAAGAGAGCAGACAGAAAAAATAAGAAAAAGGTTGACCCAGCCCAGCTTTGACTTTGGCCCATTGATCCGGCCAGTACTCTCCCTCCAAGGAAAACATTTTACACCCAGATTCAGACCCACTGAGTCAATGACCACCAGGACCCACTTCTCCCTCTCACTCACTCGCTGACGAGATGACCCCACCTCCTCTTATTCTCCTTCCCGAACCGTTTTCCTCACTCAGAAACTAACCCGCGCGGAGTATGACAAGTGGACCCCGTTCCCTCTCCATTTCCCACTGACCGGTGGACCCCGCACCACTGTGCATCCTCTTCACCCGCGCCAGCCGTTTCTTCCTTCCCTCAACGGCGTTCTGCCGATTTACTCCGACATTGAATTCGCCATAATGCCGTCCTTCACTCCCCCTGCGACGACGCCCATTTAACCGCCTCCCTCTCCTCTGTCATTTCCCACAGACATCGCCTCCCCTCTGCCCCTAGGCTGCCTCCATTTCTCTCTGTACTGCCGCAGCTCCGACCACCGTCTCCGAGCAATTCCGGCGAAACCAGACCTCCCCTTACCTCGCTGACCTAGCACCCTTACTCCACGCATCCATACGCATCTATCCATACCACCCATTCATCTGCGGGTACCCCAGAGCCTCAACAATGACGACCACAGCACCACACCGCCGTCTGCCGTTTCTCTGGCGAACCTTCCAGGTGAATTCCGTCCGCCCCAGCATCTCTCGATCATGCTCACATGAACCCCAAGGTCGCCCGCATCTTACCGTGCCTTTGTTTTTCCTTAGGGCGATCTGTGGCGACGACTCCAGCACCTGAGCACCGCCGTGCGCTTCTTCTCGACAGCGTTTCCCGGTAAGCCTCAACCGCCCCGAGCCCTCTCGTTCACGCCCATAGCTCCGACGTGATCTCCTGCGTCTAACCCAGACTTCCGTTTGTCCTCTCGTGGTCCACAGCACCGTCTTCGACCGTGGACAGAGCCAACCGCCGCCGTTCCCAACTCCGACGAGCAATTACGCCTGACCCCGAACGCCCCTCCTCCGACCAACACTTCCTCGAGCACCGCCGTGACCTCCTGAGCCCGGTGAGCAACCCCTCCTTCTCCCTCACCCCCTGTAGCACCAGCACCATCATCGACCGACCGCTCCGCCGCCGGTAGCCACCGCTCCGCCGCCAGTATTTGGTCAACACGATATTAACCGCAGGATCTAGATCAGACGCACGAGATAGAATCACTTAACGCGAAGAGTGCAGTCCTGCGCCGCACGATCTCATTTAGATCCAACGGCTACAGAGCGTGATCCGCAGCGAATCGGTACCGACGAATAGAATTACGCCGCGTGTCCACCAGATCTGTTTAAAAACAGATTTGAAAACAGAAACTTTTGCAAACTTCAAACCTTTGTATCTTTTGATCCACACGTCCAAATTTTACAAATTTGATGTCGTTGGATTCAGCAAGACAAGCTCTAACCAACCCTGCCCTTAGTTTAGCAAATAGTATTTGTTAGCTTGTTTGATTTTGCAGATTCTTTTGTGTGCTTGCTAACATTAGAAAAATCATTTAAAAATGATATTTAGGTTAAAACCTTTGCAATTTAGTTTGTTGTGAACTTACTGACCCTAGGAACCAACCCATAGTTTGGAAAATGATTTTGGAAAAGAATAGGATGGATTAATTAGTTTAGTCCATTTCTAGCTAATTAAAAACCATTGTTTTGTTTATGAAAATGCTTTCATAAAGAAAACTTTGAGAAAATATTTTGGACCAAACCTACTGACCCAAAACACCAAGTTTTGCAATAGCAACTAATTTGGTGAAACCTATAGGATAATACCCTAGTAGAAATATTTCTACACCACATAGAATGACACTTTGTTTTGAAAATGGTTTTATAGTGAAACCTTTTGCAAATGACTTAGCCACTTCACAAAATGACCAATAGGTGTGCCCAAATGTCTATGACCCATTAGGAACCCCTTTATCAAACAAATCAAAGCTTGGCATGCTTGCATGCATTACTTGAACTTTGCCACTTTGGTAAATGACCAATTTGGATCTTACAAAGTTTAGGAATCCAATAGAGACCCTCTTTGCAAATGACTTTGCCATTTTGGTAAATGACCAATTTGGAACTTACAAAGTTAGAAGCCTAGTGAAGACCATCCTTACAATAGAACCAACCTTTGCATGCTTATGCATGACTTAGATCCCATTACTTTGTGTGTGAAAAATTGTTTGTTTGACTTTGTTATTTTATGTGTAGTTTTGCTTGATTGGTAGATTAAGTTTGTGCCTTGCTTGATTGAATTGTAGTGACTTGAAGAGTGTGAGTGTTGCAAGGACAAGGAGTGAACCTATACCCTCTACCAAAAAGGCAAGTGATATCTTCATGAATATTCCATACCTATATTTTATACTTGCATTAGATATATTTTGTTAGGACTTGCATGCTACTTTTGTCAATTGATGATGGGAAATCCTATTTAGAATAGAATGCTAGAATTGCTAGGAAAATTCCCTAAGGATAAGTTGCCATGTCATGCTTAGCCTAGCTACTAGAAAACAAGGGTGGTTTATATATTCACACTATGGAAAAATATTCTAAGTCTTTGGACTTGTTTTTATTTAACAAAACAACTAAGATAATGAATCACCTGGGTGGAATGGAAGGAATGGTGTATGTTGAGTGGTTCACAAGGCCATGGACTTGGCTTGTGTATCTCACTTGTGGATGGCCACCCAGGAAACAAAGAGATTTGAGTTGTCAAATGTTGAGAAGCTTCAAGTGCAACCACTTGGCATTATGGGCTCTGCCATGATCTTAGGATGCTAGAACTTAGTCTCTTGGACAGAGGGTGGTAGATGGGTTGATAGGTTGGAGCGCGTCCATTTGACTAAGGAAAGGCTACTGAAGGATCATGTCTTGGGAAACCAAGGCTTGTGGGGAAAGTGCACCACCTCTGCAGAGTGTAAAACCTAAGTACTTAGCCATGTCCCTGGTAAAGGACAATTTGAGCATCAAGACATGGAAACTTCAAGAATCTCATCACTCCAATTTCTAAATAAAACTTGTGGGTGAACAAGGGTTAAAAGGATCTTCAGTCATTGATTGGTAGATGCCCTGAGTGGATCTGGAGACTTTGATTGATAGATGCCTTGGGTGTTTTTGCCAAACAAAACTTAGTGTTTTCAAAAGTTAGGGAAAAATCTATTTTGAGCAAAGCAAGCCTAAGCTCCACCAGCCAAATGCATATAGTATTATAGTCCACTTAAAATATACTAAGGTATCACTTGCCAATACAATTCAAATGTATTGACCCTTGTGGCTGTAACTTTTAATGTTGCAGGTTTGATTGAATTTAGTGAGGATTGATTGATTAGGATTACAAGTCTACAACCAACATGTCTGCCTATGGCACTTTGAAGATGAAGGACCCATGACTATAGTTATTCCGCTGCAATGTAATGTAAATAGCCAATGAGCTATGTTTGATGTAATAAAACTATTTTATTCCTAGTTATAAAGTTGTATTATGACCTTTGTTTCTTGATATTACATCTGAACTGTGGATGCTAGCTATTGATCCAGGGACTAGCATTGTAAACACAGGGGACTCAATCTTATTAAAGGTTGGGGACGCTACAGTTGTCTTTAGAGACCACACATGGATCCACCAGTGTCATTGCATGTGTGTTATTTTTACTAACAACAACCAGAGTCATTGCATGTGTGTTCTTTTCACATACCACATATGGATCCACCAGTGTCATTGCATGTGTGCTCTTTTCACAATCCACCTATGAATCCACCAGTGTCATTGCATGTGTGTTCTTTTCACTAACAACAACCAGAGTCATTGCATGTGTGTTCTTTTCACATACCACATATGGATCCACCAGTGTCATTGCATGTGTGTTCTTTTCACATACCACATATGGATCCACCAGTGTCATTGAAATGTGTGTTCTCTTTAGAGACCACACATGTATCCACCAGTGTCATTGCATGTGTGTTCTTGTTACTAACAACAACCAGAGTCATTGCATGTGTGTTCTTTTCACATACCACATATGTGTCCACCAGTGTCATTGCATGTGTGTTCTTTTCACAATCCACCTATGAATCCACCAGTGTCATTGCATGTGTGCTCGTTTTACTAACAACAACTAGAGTCATTGCATGTGTGTTCTCTTCAGAGACCACACATGGATCCACAAGTGTCATTGCATGTGTGTTCTTTTTACTAAAAACAACTAGAGTCTTTGAAATGTGTGTTCTATTCATAGACCACACATGGATCCACCAGTGTCATTGCATGTGTGTTCTTTTTACTAACACCAACCAGAGTCATTGCATGTGTGATCTTTTCACATACCACATATGTTTCCACTAGTGTCATTGCATGTGTGCTCTTATCACAATCCACCTATGGATCCACCAGTGTCATTGCATGTGTGTTCTTTTCACATACCACATATGGATCAACCAGTGTCATTAAAATGTGTGTTCTCTTCGGAGACAACACATGGATCCACCAGTGTCACTGCATGTGTGTTCTTTTTACTAACAACAACTGGAGTCATTGCATGTGTGTTCTTTTCACATACCACAAATGGATCCACCAGTGTCATTGCATGTGTGCTCTTTTCACAATCCACCTATGGATCCACCAGTGTCATTGCATGTGTGTTCTTTTTATTAACAATAACCAGAGTGATTGCATGTGTGTTCTTTTCACATACCACATATGGATCCACCAGTGTCATTGCATGTGTGCTCTTTTCAGAATCCACCTATGGATCCACCAGTGACATTGCATGTGTGTTCTTTTTTACTAACAACAACCAGAGTCATTCCTTGTGTGTTCTTTTCACATACCACATATGGATCCACTAGTGTCATTGCATGTGTGTTCTTTTCACAATCCACCTATGGATCCACCAGTGTCATTGCATGTGTGCTCTTTTTACTAACAACAACCAGAGTCATTGCATGTGTGTTCTCTTCAGAGACCACACATGGATCCACCATCGTCATTGCATGTGTGTTATTTTGACTAACAACAACCAGTGTCATTGAAATGTTTGTTCTCTTCAGAGATCACACATGGATCTACTAGTGTCATTGCATGTGTGTTCTTGTTACTAACAACAACCAGAGACATTGCATGTGTGTTATTTTCACATACCACATATGGATCAACCAGTGTCATTGCATGTGTGTTCTTTTCACAATCCACCTATGGATCCACCAGTGTCATTCTATGTGTGCTCTTTTTACTAACAACAACAAGAGTCATTGCATGTGTGTTCTCTTCAGAGACCACAAATGGATCCACCTGTGTCATTCCATGTGTTTTATTTTTACTAAAAACAAACAGAGTCATTCAAACGTGTGTTCTCTTCAGCGACCACAGATGGATCCACCAGTGTCATTGCATGTGTGTTCTTTTTACTAACAACAACCAGAGTCATTGCATGTGTGTTCTTTTCAGATACCACATATGGATCCACTAGTGTCATTGCATGTGTGCTCTTTTCACAATCCACCTATGGATCCACCAGTGTCATTGCATGTGTGTTCTTTTTACTAACAACAACCGGAGTCATTGCATGTGTGTTCTTTTCACATACCACATATCGATCCATCAGTGTCATTGCATGTGTGCTCTTTTCACAATCCACCTATGGATCCACCAGTGTCATTGCATGTGTGTTCTTTTTACTAACACCAACTTCTGTCATTGCATGTGTGTTCTTTTCACATACCACGTATGGATCCACCAGTGTCATTGCATGTGTGTTCTTTTCACAATCCACCTCTGGATCCACCAGTGTCAATGCATGTGTGCTATTTTTACTAACTACAACCAGAGTCATTGCATGTGTCTGCTCTTCAGAGACCACACATGGATCCATCAGTGTCATTGCATCTGTGTTCTTTTTACAACCAACAACCAGTGTCATTGAAATGTGTGTTCTCTTCAGAGACCATACATGGATCCACTAGTGTCATTACATGTGTGTTCTTGTTACTAATAACAACCAGAGTCATTGCCTGTGTATTCTTTTCACATAGCACATATGGATCCACTAGTGTCATTGCATGTGTGTTCTTTTCACAATCCACCTATGGATCCACCAGTGTCATTGCATGTGTGCTCTTTTTACTAACAATAACCAAAGTCATTGCATGTGTGTTCTCATCAGAGACCACACATGGATCCACCAGTGTCATTGCATGTGTGTTCTTTTTACTAACAACCAGAGTCATTGAAATGTGTGTTCTCTTCAGCGACCACACATGGATCCACCGGTGTCATTGCATGTGTGTTCTTTTTACTAACACCAACTAGAGTCATTGCATGTGTGTTCTTTTCACATACCACATATGTTTCCACTAGTGTCATTGCATGTGTGCTCTTTTCACGATCCACCTATGGATCCACCAGTGTCATTGCATGTGTGTTCTTTCAACATACCACATATGGATCAACCAGTGTCATTGAAATGTGTGTTCTCTTCAGACCCCACACATGGATCCACCAGTGTCATTGCATGTGTGTTCTTTTTACGAACCACAACTGGAGTCATTACGTGTGTGTTCTTTTCACATACCACAAATGGATCCACTAGTGTCATTGCATGTGTGCACTTTTTCACAATCCACCTATGGATCCACCAGTGTCATTGCCTGTGTATTCTTTTTACTAACAACCAGCGTCATTGCATGTGTGTTCTTTTGACATACCACATATGGACCCACTAGTGCCATTGCCTGTGTGATCTTTTCACAATCCACTTATGGATCCACCAGTGTCATTGCATGTGTGTTCTTGTTACTAACAACAACAACCAGAGTCATTGCATGTGTGTTGTTTTCACATACCACATATGTGTCCACCAGTGTCATTGCATGTGTGTTCTTTTCACTATCCACCTATGAATCCACCAGTGTCATTGCATGTGTGCTCGTTTTACTAACAAAAACTAGAGTCATTGCATGTGTGTTCTCTTCAGAGACCACACATGGATCCACAAGTGTCATTGCATGTGTGTTCTTTTTACTAACAACAACTAGAGTCATTGAAATGTGTGTTCTATTCACAGACCACACATGGATCCACCAGTGTCATTGCATGTGTGTTCTTTTTACTAACACCAACCAGAGTCATTGCATGTGTGTTCTTTTCACATACCACATATGTTTCCACTAGTGTCATTGCATGTGTGCTCTTATCACAATCCACCTATGGATCCACCAGTGTCATTGCATGTGTGTTCTTTTCACATACCACATATGGATCAACCAGTGTCATTGAAATGTGTGTTTTCTTCAGATACAACACATGGATCCACCAGTGTCACTGCATGTGTGTTCTTTTTACTAACAACAACTGGAGTCATTGCATGTGTGTTCTTTTCACATACCACAAATAGATCCACCAGTGTCATTGCATGTGTGCTCTTTTCATAATCCACCTATGGATCCACCAGTGTCATTGCATGTGTGTTCTTTTTATTAACAATAACCAGAGTGATTGCATGTGTGTTCTTTTCACATACCACATATGGATCCACCAGTGTCATTGCATGTGTGCTCTTTTCACAATCCACCTATGGATCCACCAGTGACATTGCATGTGTGTTCTTTTTTACTAACAACAACCAGAGTCATTCCTTGTGTGTTCTTTTCACATACCACATATGCATCCACTAGTGTCATTGCATGTGTGTTCTTTTCACAATCCACCTATGGATCCACCAGTGTCATTGCATGTGTGCTCTTTTTACTAACAACAACCAGAGTCATTGCATGTGTGTTTTCTTCAGAGACCACACATGGATCCACCAGCGTCATTGCATGTGTTATTTTGACTAACAACAACCAGTGTCATTGAAATGTTTGTTCTCTTCAGAGATCACACATGGATCTACTAGTGTTATTGCATGTGTGTTCTTGTTACTAACAACAACCAGAGTCATTGCATGTGTGTTATTTTCACATACCACATATGGATCAACCAGTGTCATTGCATGTGTGTTCTTTTCACAATCCACCTATGGATCCACCAGTGTCATTCTATGTGTGCTCTTTTTACTAACAACAGCCAGAGTCATTGCATGTGTGTTCTCTTCAGAGACCACAAATGGATCCACCTGTGTCATTCCATGTGTGTTATTTTTACTAAAAACAAACAGAGTCATTCAAACATGTGTTCTCTTCAGCGACCATAGATGGATCCACCAGTGTCATTGCATGTGTGTTCTTTTTACTAACAACAACCAGAGTCATTGCATGTGTGTTCTTTCCAGATACCACATATGGATCCACTAGTGTCATTATATGTGTGCTCTTTTCACAATCCACCTATGGATCCACCAGTGTCATTGCATGTGTGTTCTTTTTACTAACAACAACCGGAGTCATTGCATGTGTGTTCATTTCACATACCACATATCGATCCATCAGTGTCATTGCATGTGTGCTCTTTTCACAATCCACCTATGGATCCACCAGTGTCATTGCATGTGTGTTCTTTTTACTAACAACAACCAGAGTCATTGCATGTGTGTTCTTTTCACATACCACGTATGGATCCACCAGTGTCATTGCATGTGTGTTCTTTTCACAATCCACCTCTGGATCCACCAGTGTCAATGCATGTGTGCTATTTTTACTAACTACAACCAGAGTCATTGCATGTGTCTGCTCTTCAGAGACCACACATGGATCCACCAGTGTCATTGCATGTGTGTTCTTTTTACAAACAACAACCAGTGTCATTGAAATGTGTGTTCTCTTCAGAGACCATACATGGATCCACTAGTGTCATTACATGTGTGTTCTTACTAACAACAACCGAGTCATTGCACTGTGTTATTTTCACATAGCACATATGGATCCACTAGTGTCATTGCATGTGTGTTCTTTTCACAATCCACCTATGGATCCACCAGTGTCATTGCATGTGTGCTCTTTTTACTAACAATAACCAAAGTCATTGCATGTGTGTTCTCTTCAGCGACCACACATGGATCCACCGGTGTCATTGCATGTGTGTTCTTTTTACTAACACCAACTAGAGTCATTGCATGTGTGTTCTTTTCACATACCACATATGTTTCCACTAGTGTCATTGCATGTGTGCTCTTTTCACAATCCACCTATGGATCCACCAGTGTCATTGCATGTGTGTTCTTTCAACATACCACATATGGATCAACCAGTGTCATTGAAATGTGTGTTCTCTTCAGAGACCACACATGGATCCACCAGTGTCATTGCATGTGTGTTCTTTTTATGAACCACAACTGGAGTCATTACCTGTGTGTTCTTTTCACATACCACAAATGGATCCACTAGTGTCATTGCATGTGTGCACTTTTTCACAATCCACCTATGGATCCACCAGTGTCATTTCCTGTGTGTTCTTTTTACTAACAACCAGAGTCATTGCATGTGTGTTCTTTTGACATACCACATATGGACCCACTAGTGCCATTGCCTGTGTGATCTTTTCACAATCCACCTATGGATCCACCAGTGTCATTGCATGTGTGTTCTTTTTACTAACAACAACTAGAGTCATTTCATGTGTGTTCTCTTCACATACCACATATGGATCCACCAGTGGCATTGCATGTGTGTTCTTTTCACAATCCACCTATGGATCCACCAGTGTCATTGCATGTGTGCTCTTTTGACTAACAACAACCAGAGTTATTGAAATGTGTGTTCTCTTTAGAGACCACACATGGATCCACTAGTGTCATTGCATGTGTGTTCTTTTTACTAACAACAACCAGAGTCATTGCATGTGTGTTCTTTTCACATACCACATAAGGATCCACCAGTGTCATTGCATGTGTGCTCTTTTCACAATCCACCTATGGATCCACCAGTGTCATTCCATGTGTGTTCTTTTTACTAATAACAACCAGAGTCATTGCATGTGTGTTCTTTTCACATACCACATATGGATCCACCAGTGTCATTGCATGTGTGCTCTTTTCACAATCCACCTATGGATCCACCAGTGTCATTGCATGTGTGTTCTTTTTACTAACAATAACCAGAGTCATTGCATGTGTGTTCTTTTCACATACCACATATGGACCCACTAGTGTCATTGCATGTGTGTTCTTTTCACAATCCACCTCTAGATCCACCAGTGTCATTGCATGTGTGCTCTTTTTACTAACTACAACCAGAGTGATTGCATGTGTGTTCTCTTTAGAGACCACACATGGATCCACCAGTGTCATTGCATGTGTGTTCTTTTTACTAACAACAACTAGTGTCCTTGAAATGTGTGTTCTCTTTAGAGACCACACATGGATCCACTAGTGTCATTGCATGTGTGTTCTTGTTACTAACAACAAACATAGTTATTGCATGTGGGTTCTGTTCACATACCACATATGGATCCACCAGTGTCATTGCATGTGTGTTCTTTTCACAATCTACCTATGGATCCACCAGTGTCATTGCATGTGTGTTCTTTTTACTAACAACAACCAGAGTCATTGCATGTGTGTTCTTTTCACATACCACATAAGGATCCACCAGTGTCATTGCATGTGTGCTCTTTTCACAATCCACCTATGGATCCACCAGTGTCATTCCATGTGTGTTCCTTTTACTAATAACAACCAGAGTCATTGCATGTGTGTTCTTTTCACATACCACATATGGACCCACTAGTGTCATTGCATGTGTGTTCTTTTCACAATCCACCTCTAGATGCACCAGTGTCATTGCATGTGTGCTCTTTTTACTAACTACAACCAGAGTGATTGCATGTGTGTTCTCTTCAGAGACCACACATGGATCCACCAGTGTCATTGCATGTGTGTTCTTTTTACTAACAACAACCAGTGTCCTTGAAATGTGTGTTCTCTTTAGAGACCACACATGGATCCACCAGTGTCATTGCATGTGTGTTCTTGTTACTAACAACAAACATAGTTATTGCATGTGGGTTCTGTTCACATACCACATATGGATCCACCAGTGTCATTGCATGTGTGTTCTTTTCACAATCCACCTATGGATCCACCAGTGTCATTGCATGTGTGTTCTTTTTACTAACACAACCAGAGTCATTGCATGTGTGTTCTTTTCACATACCACATAAGGATCCACCAGTGTCATTGCATGTGTGCTCTTTTCACAATCCACCTATGGATCCACCAGTGTCATTCCATGTGTGTTCCTTTTACTAATAACAACCAGAGTCATTGCATGTGTGTTCTTTTCACATACCACATATGGATCCACCAGTGTCATTGCATGTGTGCTCTTTTCACAATCCACCTATGGATCCACCAGTGTCATTGCATGTGTGTTCTTTTTACTAACAATAACCAGAGTCATTGCATGTGTGTTCTTTTCACATACCACATATGGACCCACTAGTGTCATTGCATGTGTGTTCTTTTCACAATCCACCTCTAGATCCACCAGTGTCATTGCATGTGTGCTCTTTTTACTAACTACAACCAGAGTGATTGCATGTGTGTTCTCTTTAGAGACCACACATGGATCCACCAGTGTCATTGCATGTGTGTTCTTTTTACTAACAACAACCAGTGTCCTTGAAATGTGTGTTCTCTTTAGAGACCACACATGGATCCACTAGTGTCATTGCATGTGTGTTCTTTTCACATACCACATATGGATCAACCAGTGTCATTGAAATGTGTGTTTTCTTCAGATACAACACATGGATCCACCAGTGTCACTGCATGTGTGTTCTTTTTACTAACAACAACTGGAGTCATTGCATGTGTGTTCTTTTCACATACCACAAATAGATCCACCAGTGTCATTGCATGTGTGCTCTTTTCACAATCCACCTATGGATCCACCAGTGTCATTGCATGTGTGTTCTTTTTATTAACAATAACCAGAGTGATTGCATGTGTGTTCTTTTCACATACCACATATGGATCCACCAGTGTCATTGCATGTGTGCTCTTTTCACAATCCACCTATGGATCCACCAGTGACATTGCATGTGTGTTCTTTTTTACTAACAACAACCAGAGTCATTCCTTGTGTGTTCTTTTCACATACCACATATGCATCCACTAGTGTCATTGCATGTGTGTTCTTTTCACAATCCACCTATGGATCCACCAGTGTCATTGCATGTGCTCTTTTTACTAACAACAACCAGAGTCATTGCATGTGTGTTTTCTTCAGAGACCACACATGGATCCACCAGCGTCATTGCATGTGTTATTTTGACTAACAACAACCAGTGTCATTGAAATGTTTGTTCTCTTCAGAGATCACACATGGATCTACTAGTGTTATTGCATGTGTGTTCTTGTTACTAACAACAACCAGAGTCATTGCATGTGTGTTATTTTCACATACCACATATGGATCAACCAGTGTCATTGCATGTGTGTTCTTTTCACAATCCACCTATGGATCCACCAGTGTCATTCTATGTGTGCTCTTTTTACTAACAACAGCCAGAGTCATTGCATGTGTGTTCTCTTCAGAGACCACAAATGGATCCACCTGTGTCATTCCATGTGTGTTATTTTTACTAAAAACAAACAGAGTCATTCAAACATGTGTTCTCTTCAGCGACCATAGATGGATCCACCAGTGTCATTGCATGTGTGTTCTTTTTACTAACAACAACCAGAGTCATTGCATGTGTGTTCTTTTCAGATACCACATATGGATCCACTAGTGTCATTATATGTGTGCTCTTTTCACAATCCACCTATGGATCCACCAGTGTCATTGCATGTGTGTTCTTTTTACTAACAACAACCGGAGTCATTGCATGTGTGTTCATTTCACATACCACATATCGATCCATCAGTGTCATTGCATGTGTGCTCTTTTCACAATCCACCTATGGATCCACCAGTGTCATTGCATGTGTGTTCTTTTTACTAACAACAACCAGAGTCATTGCATGTGTGTTCTTTTCACATACCACGTATGGATCCACCAGTGTCATTGCATGTGTGGTCTTTTCACAATCCACCTCTGGATCCACCAGTGTCAATGCATGTGTGCTATTTTTACTAACTACAACCAGAGTCATTGCATGTGTCTGCTCTTCAGAGACCACACATGGATCCACCAGTGTCATTGCATGTGTGTTCTTTTTACAAACAACAACCAGTGTCATTGAAATGTGTGTTCTCTTCAGAGACCATACATGGATCCACTAGTGTCATTACATGTGTGTTCTTGTTACTAACAACAACCAGAGTCATTGCCTGTGTGTTATTTTCACATAGCACATATGGATCCACTAGTGTCATTGCATGTGTGTTCTTTTCACAATCCACCTATGGATCCACCAGTGTCATTGCATGTGTGCTCTTTTTACTAACAATAACCAAAGTCATTGCATGTGTGTTCTCTTCAGCGACCACACATGGATCCACCGGTGTCATTGCATGTGTGTTCTTTTTACTAACACCAACTAGAGTCATTGCATGTGTGTTCTTTTCACATACCACATATGTTTCCACTAGTCTCATTGCATGTGTGCTCTTTTCACAATCCACCTATGGATCCACCAGTGTCATTGCATGTGTGTTCTTTCAACATACCACATATGGATCAACCAGTGTCATTGAAATGTGTGTTCTCTTCAGAGACCACACATGGATCCACCAGTGTCATTGCATGTGTGTTCTTTTTATGAACCACAAATGGAGTCATTACCTGTGTGTTCTTTTCACATACCACAAATGGATCCACTAGTGTCATTGCATGTGTGCACTTTTTCACAATCCACCTATGGATCCACCAGTGTCATTTCCTGTGTGTTCTTTTTACTAACAACCAGAGTCATTGCATGTGTGTTCTTTTGACATACCACATATGGACCCACTAGTGCCATTGCCTGTGTGATCTTTTCACAATCCACCTATGGATCCACCAGTGTCATTGCATGTGTGTTCTTTTTACTAACAACAACTAGAGTCATTTCATGTGTGTTCTCTTCACATACCACATATGGATCCACCAGTGGCATTGCATGTGTGTTCTTTTCACAATCCACCTATGGATCCACCAGTGTCATTGCATGTGTGCTCTTTTGACTAACAACAACCAGAGTTATTGAAATGTGTGTTCTCTTTAGAGACCACACATGGATCCACTAGTGTCATTGCATGTGTGTTCTTTTTACTAACAACAACCAGAGTCATTGCATGTGTGTTCTTTTCACATACCACATAAGGATCCACCAGTGTCATTGCATGTGTGCTCTTTTCACAATCCACCTATGGATCCACCAGTGTCATTGCATGTGTGTTCTTTTTACTAATAACAACCAGAGTCATTGCATGTGTGTTCTTTTCACATACCACATATGGATCCACCAGTGTCATTGCATGTGTGCTCTTTTCACAATCCACCTATGGATCCACCAGTGTCATTGCATGTGTGTTCTTTTTACTAACAATAACCAGAGTCATTGCATGTGTGTTCTTTTCACATACCACATATGGACCCACTAGTGTCATTGCATGTGTGTTCTTTTCACAATCCACCTCTAGATCCACCAGTGTCATTGCATGTGTGCTCTTTTTACTAACTACAACGAGAGTGATTGCATGTGTGTTCTCTTTAGAGACCACACATGGATCCACCAGTGTCATTGCATGTGTGTTCTTTTTACTAACAACAACCAGTGTCCTTGAAATGTGTGTTCTCTTTAGAGACCACACATGGATCCACTAGTGTCATTGCATGTGTGTTCTTGTTACTAACAACAAACATAGTTATTGCATGTGGGTTCTGTTCACATACCACATATGGATCCACCAGTGTCATTGCATGTGTGTTCTTTTCACAATCCACCTATGGATCCACCAGTGTCATTGCATGTGTGTTCTTTTTACTAACAACAACCAGAGTCATTGCATGTGTGTTCTTTTCACATACCACATAAGGATCCACCAGTGTCATTGCATGTGTGCTCTTTTCACAATCCACCTATGGATCCACCAGTGTCATTCCATGTGTGTTCCTTTTACTAATAACAACCAGAGTCATTGCATGTGTGTTCTTTTCACATACCACATATGGACCCACTAGTGTCATTGCATGTGTGTTCTTTTCACAATCCACCTCTAGATCCACCAGTGTCATTGCATGTGTGCTCTTTTTACTAACTACAACCAGAGTGATTGCATGTGTGTTCTCTTCAGAGACCACACATGGATCCACCAGTGTCATTGCATGTGTGTTCTTTTTACTAACAACAACCAGTGTCCTTGAAATGTGTGTTCTCTTTAGAGACCACACATGGATCCACCAGTGTCATTGCATGTGTGTTCTTGTTACTAACAACAAACATAGTTATTGCATGTGGGTTCTGTTCACATACCACATATGGATCCACCAGTGTCATTGCATGTGTGTTCTTTTCACAATCCACCTATGGATCCACCAGTGTCATTGCATGTGTGTTCTTTTTACTAAAAACAACCAGAGTCATTGCATGTGTGTTCTTTTCACATACCACATAAGGATCCACCAGTGTCATTGCATGTGTGCTCTTTTCACAATCCACCTATGGATCCACCAGTGTCATTCCATGTGTGTTCCTTTTACTAATAACAACCAGAGTCATTGCATGTGTGTTCTTTTCACATACCACATATGGATCCACCAGTGTCATTGCATGTGTGCTCTTTTCACAATCCACCTATGGATCCACCAGTGTCATTGCATGTGTGTTCTTTTTACTAACAATAACCAGAGTCATTGCATGTGTGTTCTTTTCACATACCACATATGGACCCACTAGTGTCATTGCATGTGTGTTCTTTTCACAATCCACCTCTAGATCCACCAGTGTCATTGCATGTGTGCTCTTTTTACTAACTACAACCAGAGTGATTGCATGTGTGTTCTCTTCAGAGACCACACATGGATCCACCAGTGTCATTGCATGTGTGTTCTTTTTACTAACAACAACCAGTGTCATTGAAATGTTTGTTCTCTTTAGAGACCACACATGGATCTACTAGTGTCATTGCATGTGTGTTCTTGTTACTAACAACAACCAGAGTCATTGCATGTGTGTTCTTTTCACATACCACATATGGATCCACTAGTGTCATTGCATGTGTGTTCTTTTCACAATCCACCTATGGATCGACGAGTGTCATTGCATGTGTGTTCTTTTTACTAACAACCAGAGTCATTGCATGTGTGTTCTTTTCACATACCACATATGGACCCACTAGTGCCATTGCCTGTGTGATCTTTTCACAATCCACCTATGGATCCACCAGTGTCATTGCATGTGTGTTCTTTTTACTAACAACAACTAGAGTCAGTGCATGTGTGTTCTTTTCACATACCACATATGGATCCACTAGTGTCATTGCATGTGTGTTCTTTTCACAATCCACATATGGATCCACCAGTGTCATTGCATGTGTGCTCTTTTTACTAACAACAACCAGAGTCATTGAAATGTGTGTTCTCTTTAGAGACCACACATGGATCCACCAGTGCCATTGCATGTGTGTTCTTTTTACTAACAACAACCAGACTCATTGCATGTGTGTTCTTTTCACATACCACATAAGGATCCACCAGTGTCATTGCATGTGTGCTCTTTTCACAATCCACCTATGGATCCACCAGTGTCATTGCATGTGTGTTCTTTTTACTAATAACAACCAGAGCCATTGCATGTGTGTTCTTTTCACATACCACATATGGATCCACCAGTGTCATTGCATGTGTGCTCTTTTCACAATCCACCTATGGATCCACCAGTGTCATTGCATGTGTGTTCTTTTTACTAACAATAACCAGAGTCATTGCATGTGTGTTCTTTTCACGTACCACATATGGATCCACTAGTTTCATTGCATGTGTGTTCTTTTCACAATCCACCTGTAGATCCACCAGTGTCATTGCATGTGTGCTCTTTTTACTAACTACAACCAGAGTCATTGCATGAGAGTTCTCTTCAGAGACCACACATGGATCCACCAGTGTCATTACATGTGTGTTCTTTTTACTAACAACAACCAGTGTCCTTGAAATGTGTGTTCTCTTTAGAGACCACACATGGATCCACCAGTGTCATTGCATGTGTGTTCTTGTTACTAACAACAAACATAGTTATTGCATGTGGGTTCTGTTCACATACCACATATGGATCCACCAGTGTCATTGCATGTGTGTACTTTTCACAATCCACCAATCGATCCACGAGTGTCACTGCATGTGTTCTCTTTTTACTAAGAACAACCAGAGTCATTGCATGTGTGTTCTCTTCACAGACCACACATGGATCCACCTGTGTCATTGCATGTGTGTTCTTTTTACTAACAACAAAAGTCATTGAAATGTGTGTTCTCTTTAGAGACCACACATGGATCCACCCGTGTCATTGCATGTGTGTTCTTTTTATTAACAACAACCAGAGTGATTGCATGTGTGTTCTTTTCACATACCACATATGGATCCACCAGTGTCATTGCATGTGTGCTCTTTTCACAATCCACCTATGGATCCACCAGTGACATTGCATGTGTGTTCTTTTTTACTAACAACAACCAGAGTCATTCCATGTGTGTTCTTTTCACATACCACATACGGATCCACTAGTGTCATTGCATGTGTGTTATTTTCACAATCCACCTCTAGATCCACCAGTGTCATTGTGTGTGTGCTCTTTTTACTAACTACAACCAGAGTCATTGCATGTGAGTTCTCTTCAGAGACCACACATGGATCCACCAATGTCATTGCATGTGTGTTATTTTTACTAACAACAACTAGTGTCATTGAAATGTTTTTTCTCTTCAGAGTCCACACATGGATCTACTAGTGTCATTGCATGTGTGTTCTTGTTATTAACAACAACCAGAGTCATTGCATGTGTGTTATTTTCACATACCACATATGGATCCACCAGTGTCATTGCATGTGTGTTCTTTTCACAATCCACCTATGGATCCACCAGTGTCATTGCATGTGTGCTCTTTTTACTAACAACAACCAGAGTCATTGCATGTGTGTTCTCATCAGAGACCACACATGGATCCACCAGTGTCATTGCATGTGTGTTCTTTTTACTAATAACTAGAGTCATTGAAATTTGTGTTCTCTTCAGCGACCACACATGGATCCACCAGTGTCATTGCATGTGTGTTCTTTTTACTAACACCAACTAGAGTCATTGCATGTGTGTTCTTTTCACATACCACATATGTTTCCACTAGTGTCATTGCATGTGTCTGCTCTTCAGAGACCACACATGGATCCACCAGTGTCATTGCATGTGTGTTCTTTTTACAAACAACAACCAGTGTCATTGAAATGTGTGTTCTCTTCAGAGACCATACATGGATCCACTAGTGTCATTACATGCGTGTTCTTGTTACTAACAAAAACCAGAGTCATTGCCTGTGTGTTCTTTTCACATAGCACATATGGATCCACTAGTGTCATTGCATGTGTGTTCTTTTCACAATCCACCTATGGATCCACCAGTGTCATTGCATGTGTGCTCTTTTTACTAACAATAACCAATGTCATTGCATGTGTGTTCTCATCAGAGACCACACATGGATCCACCAGTGTCATTGCATGTGTGTTCTTTTTACTAACAACCAGAGTCATTGAAATGTGTGTTCTCTTCAGCGACCACACATGGATCCACCGGTGTCATTGCATGTGTGTTCTTTTTACTAACACCAACTAGAGTCATTGCATGTGTGTTCTTTTCACATACCACATATGTTTCCACTAGTGTCATTGCATGTGTGCTCTTTTCACAATCCACCTATGGATCCACCAGTGTCATTGCATGTGTGTTCTTTCAACATACCACATATGGATCAACCAGTGTCATTGAAATGTGTGTTGTCTTCAGAGACCACACATGGATCCACCAGTGTCATTGCATGTGTGTTCTTTTTACGAACCACAACTGGAGTCATTACGTGTGTGTTCTTTTCACATACCACAAATGGATCCACTAGTGTCATTGCATGTGTGCACTTTTTCACAATCCACCTATGGATCCACCAGTGTTATTGCCTGTGTGTTCTTTTTACTAACAACCAGAGTCATTGCATGTGTGTTCTTTTGACATACCACATATGGACCCACTAGTGCCATTGCCTGTGTGATATTTTCACAATCCACCGATGGATCCACCAGTGTCATTGCATGTGTGTTCTTGTTACTAACAACAACCAGAGTCATTTCATGTGTGTTCTTTTCACATACCTCCTATGTGTCCACCAGTGTCATTGCATGTGTGTTCTTTTCACTATCCACCTATGAATCCACCAGTGTCATTGCATGTGTGCTCGTTTTACTAACAACAACTAGAGTCATTGCATGTGTGTTCTCTTCAGAGACCACACATGGATCCACAAGTGTCATTGCATGTGTGTTCTTTTTATAAACAACAACTAGAGTCATTGAAATGTGTGTTCTATTCACAGACCACACATGGATCCACCAGTGTCATTGCATGTGTGTTCTTTTTACTAACACCAACCAGAGTCATTGCATGTGTGTTCTTTTCACATACCACATATGTTTCCACTAGTGTCATTGCATGTGTGCTCTTATCACAATCCACCTATGGATCCACCAGTGTCATTGCATGTGTGTTATTTTCACATACCACATATGGATCAACCAGTGTCATTGAAATGTGTATTTTCTTCAGAGACAACACATGGATCCACCAGTGTCACTGCATGTGTGTTCTTTTTACTAACAACAACTGTAGTCATTGCATGTGTGTTCTTTTCACATACCACAAATGGATCCACCAGTGTCATTGCATGTGTGCTCTTTTCACAATCCACCTATGGATCCACCAGTGTCATTGCATGTGTGTTCTTTTTATTAACAATAACCAGAGTGATTGCATGTGTGTTCTTTTCACATACCACATATGGATCCACCAGTGTCATTGCATGTGTGATCTTTTCACAATCCACCTATGGATCCACCAGTGACATTGCATGTGTGTTCTTTTTTACTAACAACAACCAGAGTCATTCCATGTGTGTTCTTTTCACAATCCACCTATGGATCCACCAGTGTCATTGCATGTGTGCTCTTTTTACTAACAACAACCAGAGTCATTGCATGTGTGTTCTCTTCAGAGACCACACATGGATCCACCAGCGTCATTGCATGTGTGTTATTTTGACTAACAACAACCAGTGTCATTGAAATGTTTGTTCTCTTCAGAGATCACACATGGATCTACTATTGTCATTGCATGTGTGTTCTTGTTACTAACAACAACCAGAGTAATTGCATGTGTGTTATTTTCACATACCACATATGGATCAACCAGTGTCATTGCATGTGTGTTCTTTTCACAATCCACCTATGGATCCACCAGTCTCATTCTATGTGTGCTCTTTTTACTAACAACAACCAGAGTCATTGCATGTGTGTTCTCTTCAGAGACCACAAATGGATCCACATGTGTCATTCCATGTGTGTTATTTTTACTAAAAACAAACAGAGTCATTCAAACGTGTGTTCTCTTCAGCGACCAAAGATGGATCCACCAGTGTCATTGCATGTGTGTTCTTTTTACTAAAAACAACCAGAGTCATTGCATGTGTGTTCTCTTCAGATACCACATATGGATCCACTAGTGTCATTGCATGTGTGCTCTTTTCACAATCCACCTATGGATCCACCAGTGTCATTGCATGTGTATTCTTTTTACTAACAACAACCAGAGTCATTGCATGTGTGTTCTTTTCACATACCACATATGGATCCATCAGTGTCATTGCATGTGTGCTCTTTTCACAATCCAACTATGGATCCACCAGTGTCATTGCATGTGTGTTCTTTTTACTAACAACTACCAGAGTCATTGCATGTGTGTTCTTTTCACATACCACGTATGGATCCACCAGTGTCATTGCATGTGTGTTCTTTTCACAATCCACCTCTGGATCCACCAGTGTCAATGCATGTGTGCTATTTTTACTAACTACAACCAGAGTCATTGCATGTGTCTGTTATTCAGAGACCACACATGGATCCACCAGTGTCATTGCATGTGTGTTCTTTTTACAAACAACAACCAGTGTCATTGAAATGTGTGTTCTCTTCAGAGACCATACATGGATCCACTAGTGTCATTACATGTGTGTTCTTGTTACTAACAACAACCAGAGTCATTGCCTGTGTGTTCTTTTCACATAGCACATATGGATCCACTAGTGTCATTGCATGTGTGTTCTTTTCACAATCCTCCTATGGATCCACCAGTGTCATTACATGTGTGCTCTTTTTACTAACAATAACCAAAGTCATTGCATGTGTGTTCTCATCAGAGACCACACATGGATCCACCAGTGTCATTGCATGTGTGTTCTTTTTACTAACAACCAGAGTCATTGAAATGTGTGTTCTCTTCAACGACCACACATGGATCCACCGGTGTCATTGCATGTGTGTTCTTTTTACTAACACCAACTAGAGTCATTGCATGTGTGTTCTTTTCACATACCACATATGTTTCAACTAGTGTCATTGCATGTGTGCTCTTTTCACAATCCACCTATGGATCCACCAGTGTCATTGCATGTGTGTTCTTTCAACATACCACATATGGATCAACCAGTCTCATTGAAATGTGTGTTCTCTTCAGAGACCACACATGGATCCACCAGTGTCATTGCATGTGTGTTCTTTTTATGAACCACAATTGGAGTCATTACGTGTGTGTTCTTTTCACATACCACAAATGGATCCACTAGTGTCATTGCATGTGTGCACTTTTTCACAATCCACCTATGGATCCACCAGTGTCATTGCCTGTGTGTTCTTTTTACTAACAACCAGAGTCATTGCATGTGTGTTCTTTTGACATACCACATATGGACCCACTAGTGTCATTGCCTGTGTGATCTTTTCACAATCCACCTATGGATCCACCAGTGTCATTGCATGTGTGTTCTTGTTACTAACAACAACCAGAGTCATTGCATGTGTGTTCTTTTCACATACCTCCTATGTGTCCACCAGTGTCATTGTATGTGTGTTCTTTTCACTATCCACCTATGAATCCACCAGTGTCATTGCATGTGTGCTCGTTTTACTAACAACAACTAGAGTCATTGCATGTGTGTTCTCTTCAGAGACCACACATGGATCCACAAGTGTCATTGCATGTGTGTTCTTTTTACTAACAACAACTAGAGTCATTGAAATGTGTGTTCTATTCACAGACCACACATGGATCCACCAGTGTCATTGCATGTGTGTTCTTTTTACTAACACCAACCAGAGTCATTGCATGTGTGTTCTTTTCACATACCACATATGTTTCCACTAGTGTCATTGCATGTGTGCTCTTATCACAATCCACCTATGGATCCACCAGTGTCATTGCAAGTGTGTTCTTTTCACATACCACATATGGATCAACCAGTGTCATTGAAATGTGTGTTTTCTTCGGAGACAACACATGGATCCACCAGTGTCACTTCATGTGTGTTCTTTTTACTAACAACAACTGGAATCATTGCATGTGTGTTCTTTTCACATACCACAAATGGATCCACCAGTGTCATTGCATGTGTGCTCTTTTCACAATCCACCTATGGATCCACCAGTGTCATTGCATGTGTGTTCTTTTTATTAACAATAACCAGAGTGATTGCATGTGTGTTGTTTTCACATACCACATATGGATCCACCAGTGTCATTGCATGTGTGCTCTTTTCACAATCCACCTATGGATCCACCAGTGACATTGCATGTGTGTTCTTTTTTACTAACAACAACCAGAGTCATTCCATGTGTGTTCTTTTCACATACCACATATGGATCCACTAGTGTCATTGCATGTGTGTTCTTTTCACAATCCACCTATGGATCCACCAGTGTCATTGCATGTGTGCTCTTTTTACTAAAAACAACCAGAGTCATTGCATGTGTGTTCTCTTCAGAGACCACACATGGATCCACCAGCGTCATTGCATGTGTGTTATTTTGACTAACAACAACCAGTGTCATTGAAATGTTTGTTCTCTTCAGAGATCACACATGGATCTACTATTGTCATTGCATGTGTGTTCTTGTTACTAACAACAACCAGAGTCATTGCATGTGTGTTATTTTCACATACCACATATGGATCAACCAGTGTCATTGCATGTGTGTTCTTTTCACAATCCACCTATGGATCCACCAATCTCATTCTATGTGTGCTCTTTTTACTAACAACAACCAGAGTCATTGCATGTGTGTTCTCTTCAGAGACCACAAATGGATCCACCTGTGTCATTCCATGTGTGTTATTTTTACTGAAAACAAACAGAGTCATTCAAACGTGTGTTCTCTTCAGCGACCAAAGATGGATCCACCAGTGTCATTGCATGTGTGTTCTTTTTACTAACAACAACCAGAGTCATTGCATGTGTGTTCTCTTCAGATACCACATATGGATCCACTAGTGTCATTGCATGTGTGCTCTTTTCACAATCCACCTATGGATCCACTAGTGTCATTGCATGTGTGTTCTTTTTACTAACAACAACCAGAGTCATTGCATGTGTGTTCTTTTCACATACCACATATGGATCCATCAGTGTCATTGCATGTGTGCTCGTTTCACAATCCACCTATGGATCCACAAGTGTCATTGCATGTGTGTTCTTTTTACTAACAACTACCAGAGTCATTGCATGTGTGTTCTTTTCACATACCACGTATGGATCCACCAGTGTCATTGCATGTGTGTTCTTTTCACAATCCACCTCTGGATCCACCAGAGTCAATGCATGTGTGCTATTTTTACTAACTACAACCAGAGTCATTGCATGTGTCTGCTCTTCAGAGACCACACATGGATCCACCAGTGTCATTGCATGTGTGTTCTTTTTACAAACAACAACCAGGTCATTAAAATGTGTGTTCTCTTCAGAGACCATACATGGATCCACTAGTGTCATTACATGTGTGTTCTGGTTACAAACAACAACCAGAGTCATTGCCCTTGTGTTCTTTTCACATAGCACATATGGATCCACTAGTGTCATTGCATGTGTGTTCTTTTCACAATCCACCTATGGATCCACCAGTGTCATTGCATGTGTGCTCTTTTTACTAACAATAACCAAAGTCATTGCATGTGTGTTCTCATCAGAGACCACACATGGATCCACCAGTGTCATTGCATGTGTGTTCTTTTTACTAACAACCAGAGTCATTGAAATGTGTGTTCTCTTCAACGACCACACATGGATCCACCGGTGTCATTGCATGTGTGTTCTTTTTACTAACACCAACTAGACTCATTGCATGTGTGTTCTTTTCACATACCACATATGTTTCCACTAGTGTCATTGCATGTGTGCTCTTTTCACAATCCACCTATGGATCCACCAGTGTCATTGCATGTGTGTTCTTTCAACATACCACATATGGATCAACCAGTGTCATTGAAATGTGTGTTCTCTTCAGAGACCACACATGGATCCACCAGTGTCATTGCATGTGTGTTCTTTTTATGAACCACAACTGGAGTCATTACGTGTGTGTTCTTTTCACATACCACAAATGGATCCACTAGTTTCATTGCATGTGTGTTCTTTTCACATACCACATATGGACCCACAAGTGTCATTGCCTGTGTGTTCTTTTTACTAACAACCAGAGTCATTGCATGTGTGTTCTTTTGACATACCACATATGGACCCACTAGTGCCATTGCCTGTGTGATCTTTTCACAATCCACCTATGGATCCACCAGTGTCATTGCATGTGTGTTCTTTTTACTAACAACAACTGGAGTCATTGCATGTGTGTTCTTTTCACATACCACATATGGATCCACTAGTGTCATTGCATGTGTGTTCTTTTCACAATCCACATATGGATCCACCAGTGTCATTGCATGTGTGCTCTTTTTACTAACAACAACCAGAGTCATTGAAATGTGTGTTCTCTTTAGAGACCACACATGGATCCACCAGTGTCATTGCATGTGTGTTCTTTTTACGAACAACAACCAGAGTCATTGCATGTGTGTTCTTTTCACATACCACATAAGGATCCACCAGTGTCATTGCATGTGTGCTCTTTTCACAATCCACCTATGGATCCACCAGTGTCATTGCATGTGTGCTCTTTTCACATACCACATATGGATCAACCAGTGTCATTGAAATGTGTGTTCTCTTCATAGACCACACATGAATCCACCAGTGTCATTGCATGTGTGTTCTTTATACGAACCACAACTGGAGTCATTGCGTGTGTGTTCTTTTCACATACCACAAATGGATCCACCAGTGTCATTGCATGTGTGCTCTTTTCACAATCCACCTATGGATCCACCAGTGTCATTGCATGTGTGTTCTTTTTACTAACAACAACCAGAGTCATTGCATGTGTGTTCTTTTCACATACCACATATGGACCCACTAGTGTCATTGCATGTGTGCTCTTTTCACAATCCACCTATGGATCCACCAGTGTAATTGCATGTGTGTTCTTTTTACTAACAACAACCAGAGTCAGTGCATGTGTGTTCTTTTCACATACCACATATGGATCCACTAGTGTCATTGCATGTGTGTTCTTTTCACAAACGACCTATGGATCCACCAGTGTCATTGCATGTGTGCTCTTTTAACTAACAACAACCAGAGTCATTGCATGTGTGTTCTCTTTAGAGACCACACATGGATCCACCAGTGTCATTGCATGTGTGTTCTTTTTACTAACAACAACCAGTGTCATTGAAATGTTTGTTCTCTTCAGAGACCACACATGGATCTCCACTGTCATTTCATGTGTGTTCTTGTTACTAACAACAACCAGAGTCATTGCATGTGTGTTCTTTTCACATACCACATATGGATCCACCAGTGTCATTGCATGTGTGTTCATTTCACAATCCACCTATGGATCCACCAGTGTCATTGCATGTGTGCTCTTTTTACTAACAACAACCAGAGTCATTGCATATGTGTTCTCTTCAGAGACCACACATGGATCCACCTATGTCATTGCATGTGTGTTCTTTTTACTAACAACAACCAGTGTCATTGCATGTGTGTTCTTTTCACATACCACATATGGATCCACCAGTGTCATTGCATGTGTGCTCTTTTCACAATCCACCTATGGATCCACCAGTGTCATTGCATGTGTGTTCTTTTTACTAACAACAACCAGAGTCAGTGCATGTGTGTTCTTTTCACATACCACATATGGATCCACTAGTGTCATTGCATGTGTGTTCTTTTCACAATCCGCCTATGGATCCACCAGTGTCATTGCATGTGTGTTCTTTTTACTAACAACAACCAGAGTCATTGCATGTGTGTTCTTTTCACATACCACATATGGATCCACTAGTGTCATTGCATGTGTGTTCTTTTCACAATCCACCTCTAGATCCACCAGTGTCATTGCGTGTGTGCTCTTTTTACTAACTACAACCAGAGTCATTGCATGTGAGTTCTCTTCAAAGACCACACATGGATCCACCAGTGTCATTGCATGTGTGTTCTTTTTACTAACAACAACCAGTGTCCTTGAAATGTGTGTTCTCTTTAGAGACCACACATGGATCCACCAGTGTCATTGCATGTGTGTTCTTGTTACTAACAACAACCATAGTTATTGCATGTGGGTTCTGTTCACATACCACATATGGATCTACCAGTGTCATTTCATGTGTGTTCTTTTCACAATCCACCAATCGATCCACGAGTGTCACTGCATGTGTGCTCTTTTTACTAAGAACAACTAGAGTCATTGCATGTGTGTTCTCTTCAGAGACCACACATGGATCCACCTGTGTCATTGCATGTGTGTTCTTTTTACTAACAACAACAAAAGTCATTGAAATGTGTGTTCTCTTTAGAGACCACAGATGGATCCACCCGTGTCATTGCATGTGTGTTCTTTTTATTAACAACAACCAGAGTGATTTCATGTGTGTTCTTTTCACATACCACATATGGATCCACCAGTGTCATTGCATGTGTGTTCTTTTCACAATCTACCTATGGATCCAGCAGTGACATTGCCTGTGTGCTCTTTTTTCTAACAACAACCAGAGTCATTGCATGTGTGTTCTCATCAGAGACCACACATGGATCCACCAGTGTCATTGCATGTGTGTTCTTTTTACTAATAACTAGAGTCATTGAAATTTGTGTTCTCTTCAGCGACCACACATGGATCCACCAGTGTCATTGCATGTGTGTTCTTTTTACTAACGCCAACTAGAGTCATTGCATGTGTGTTCTTTTCACATACCACATATGTTTCCACTAGTGTCATTGCATGTGTGCTCTTTTCACAATCCACCTATGGATCCACTAGTGTCATTGCATGTGTGTTCTTTTCACATACCACATATGGATCAACCAGTGTCATTGAAATGTGTGTTCTCTTCAGAGACAACACATGAATCCACCAGTGTCATTGCATGTGTGTTCTTTTTACGAACCACAACTGGAGTCATTGCGTGTGTGTTCTTTTCACATACCACAAATGGATCCACCAGTGTCATTGCATGTGTGCTCGTTTCACAATCCACCTATGGATCCACCAGTGTCATTGCATGTGTGTTCTTTTTACTAACAACAACCAGAGTCATTGCATGTGTGTTCTTTTCACGTACCACATATGGACCCACTAGTGTCATTGCATGTGTGCTCTTTTCACAATCCACCTATGGATCCACAAGTGTCATTGCATGTTCTTTTTACTAACAACAACCAGAGTCAGTGCATGTGTGTTCTTTTCACATACCACATATGGATACACTAGTGTCATTGCATGTGTGTTCTTTTCACAAACGACCTATGGATCCACTAGTGTCATTGCATGTGTGCTCTTTTAACTAACAACAACCAGAGTCATTGCATGTGTGTTCTCTTTAGAGACCACACATGGATCCACCAGTGTCATTGCATGTGTGTTCTTTTTACTAACAACAACCAGTGTCATTGAAATGTTTGTTCTCTTCAGAGACCACACATGGATCTCAAGTGTCATTTCATGTGTGTTCTTGTTACTAACAACAACAAGAGTCATTGCATGTGTGTTCTTTTCACATACCACATATGGATCCACCAGTGTCATTGCATGTGTGCTCTTTTCACAATCCACCTATGGATCCACCAGTGTCATTGCATGTGTGTTCTTTTTACTAACAACAACCAGAGTCATTGCATGTGTGTTCTTTTCACATACCACATATGGATCCACTAGTGTCATTGCATGTGTGTTCTTTTCACAATCCACCTCTAGATCCACTAGTGTCATTGCGTGTGTGCTCTTTTTACTAACTACAACCAGAGTCATTGCATGTGAGTTCTCTTCAGAGACCACACATGGATCCACCAGTGTCATTGCATGTGTGTTCTTTTTACTAACAACAACCAGTGTCCTTGAAATGTGTGTTCTCTTTAGAGACCAAACATGGATCCACCAGTGTCATTGCATGTGTGTTCTTGTTACTAACAACAACCATAATTATTGCATGTGGGTTCTGTTCACATACCACATATGGATCTACCAGTGTCATTTCATGTGTGTTCTTTTCACAATCCACCAATCGATCCACGAGTGTCACTGCATGTGTGCTCTTTTTACTAAGAACAACCAGAGTCATTGCATGTGTGTTCTCTTCAGAGACCACACATGGATCCACCTGTGTCATTGCATGTGTGTTCTTTTTACTAACAACAACAAAAGTCATTGAAATGTGTGTTCTCTTTAGAGACCACACATGGATCCACCCATGTCATTGCATGTGTGTTCTTTTTATTAACAACAACCAGAGTGATTTCATGTGTGTTCTTTTCACATACCACATATGGATCCACCAGTGTCATTGCATGTGTGTTCTTTTCACAATCCACCTATGGATCCACCAGTGACATTGCATGTGTGCTCTTTTTACTAACAACAACCAGAGTCATTGCATGTGTGTTCTCATCAGAGACCACACATGGATCCACCAGTGTCATTGCATGTGTGTTCTTTTTACTAATAACTAGAGTCATTGAAATTTGTGTTCTCTTCAGCGACCACACATGGATCCACCAGTGTCATTGCATGTGTGTTCTATTTACTAACGCCAACTAGAGTCATTGCATGTGTGTTCTTTTCACATA
Organism: Avena insularis; assembly: GCA_023614405.1. Taxonomy (NCBI): domain Eukaryota; kingdom Viridiplantae; phylum Streptophyta; class Magnoliopsida; order Poales; family Poaceae; genus Avena; species Avena insularis. Next base: position 468,592,662 of record CM042686.1, read on the forward strand.
CCACATATGTTTCCACTAGTGTCATTGCATGTGTGCTCTTTTCACAATCCACCTATGGATCCACCAGTGTCATTGCATGTGTGTTCTTTTCATATACCACATATGGATCAACCAGTGTCATTGAAATGTGTGTTCTCTTCAGAGACCACACATGAATCCACCAGTGTCATTGCATGTGTGTTCTTTTTACGAACCACAACTGGAGTCATTGCGTGTGTGTTCTTTTCACATACCACAAATGGATCCACCAGTGTCATTGCATGTGTGCTCTTTTCACAATCCACCTATGGATCCACCAGTGTCATTGCATGTGTGTTCTTTTTACTAACAACAACCAGAGTCATTGCATGTGTGTTCTTTTCACATACCACATATGGACCCACTAGTGTCATTGCATGTGTGCTCTTTTCACAATCCACCTATGGATCCACCAGTGTCATTGCATGTGTGTTCTTTTTACTAACAACAACCAGAGTCAGTGCATGTGTGTTCTTTTCACATACCACATATGGATACACTAGTGTCATTGCATGTTTGTTCTTTTCACAAACGACCTTTGGATCCACCAGTGTCATTGCATGTGTGCTCTTTTAACTAACAAAAACCAGAGTCATTGCATGTTTGTTCTCTTTAGAGACCACACATGGATCCACCAGTGTCATTGCATGTGTGTTCTTTTTACTAACAACAACCAGTGTCATTGAAATGTTTGTTCTCTTCAGAGACCACACATGGATCTCCAGTGTCATTTCATGTGTGTTCTTGTTACTAACAACAACAAGAGTCATTGCATGTGTGTTCTTTTCACATACCACATATGGATCCACCAGTGTCATTGCATGTGTGTTCATTTCACAATCCACCTATGGATCCACCAGTGTCATTGCATGTGTGCTCTTTTTACTAACAACAACCAGAGTCATTGCATATGTGTTCTCTTTAGAGACCACACATGGATCCACCTATGTCATTGCATGTGTGTTCTTTTTACTAACAACAACCAAAGTCATTGAAATGTGTGTTCTCTTTAGAGACCACACATGGATCCACCAGTGTCATTGCATGTGTGTTCTTTTTACTAACAACAACCAGTGTCATTGCATGTGTGTTCTTTTCACATACCACATATGGATCCACCAGTGTCATTGCACGTGTGCTCTTTTCACAATCCACCTATGGATCCACCAGTGTCATTGCATGTGTGTTCTTTTTACTAACAACAACCAGAGTCATTGCATGTGTGTTCTTTTCACGTACCACATATGGATCCACTAGTGTCATTGCATGTGTGTTCTTTTCACAATCCACCTCTAGATCCACCAGTGTCATTGCGTGTGTGCTCTTTTTACTAACTACAACCAGAGTCATTGCATGTGAGTTCTCTTCAGAGACCACACATGGATCCACCAGTGTCATTGCATGTGTGTTCTTTTTACTAACAACAACCAGTGTCCTTGAAATGTGTGTTGTCTTTAGAGACCACACATGGATCCACCAGTGTCATTGAATGTGTGTTCTTGTTACTAACAACAACCATAGTTATTGCATGTGGGTTCTGTTCAAATACCACATATGGATCTACCAGTGTCATTGCATGTGTGTTCTTTTCACAATCCACCAATCGATCCACGAGTGTCACTGCATGTGTGCTCTTTTTACTAAGAACAACCAGAGTCATTGCATGTGTGTTCTCTTCAGAGACCACACATGGATCCACCTGTGTCATTGCATGTGTGTTCATTTTACTATCAACAACAAAAGTCATTGAAATGTGTGTTCTCTTTAGAGACCACAGATGGATCCACCCGTGTCATTGCATGTGTGTTCTTTTTATTAACAACAACCAGAGTGATTGCGTGTGTGTTCTTTTCACATACCACATATGGATCCACCAGTGTCATTGCATGTGTGCTCTTTTCACAATCCACCTATGGATCCACCAGTGTCATTGCATGTGTGTTCTTTTTACTAACAACAACTAGAGTCATTCCATGTGTGTTCTTTTCACATACCACATATGGATCCACTAGTGTCATTGCATGTGTGTTCTTTTCACAATCCACCTATGGATCCACCAGTGTCATTGCATGTGTGATCTTTTTACTAACAACAACCAGAGTCATTGCATGTGTGTTCTCTTCAGAGACCACACATGGATCCACCAGTGTCATTGCATGTGTGTTCTTTTTACTAACAACAACCAGTGTCATTGAAATGTTTGTTCTCTTCAGAGACCACACATGGATCTCCAGTGTCATTTCATGTGTGTTCTTGTTACTAACAACAACAAGAGTCATTGCATGTGTGTTCTTTTCACATACCACATATGGATCCACCAGTGTCATTGCATGTGTGTTCATTTCACAATCCACCTATGGATCCACCAGTGTCATTGCATGTGTGCTCTTTTTACTAACAACAACCAGAGTCATTGCATATGTGTTCTCTTTAGAGACCACACATGGATCCACCTATGTCATTGCATGTGTGTTCTTTTTACTAACAACAACCAAAGTCATTGAAATGTGTGTTCTCTTCAGAGACCACACATGGATCCACCAGTGTCATTGCATGTGTGTTCTGTTTACTAATCCACCTATGGATCCACCAGTGTCATTGCATGTGTGTTCTTTTTACTAACAACAACCAGAGTCATTGCATGTGTGTTCTTTTCACGTACCACATATGGATCCACTAGTGTCATTGCATGTGTGTTCTTTTCACAATCCACCTCTAGATCCACCAGTGTCATTGCGTGTGTGCTCTTTTCTAACTTCTGACCCGTCATCATTGAGTTCTCTTGAGAAGACCACATGGATCCTGATGTCATTGCATGTGTGTTCTTTTACTAACAACACCGGTGTCCTTGAAATGTGTGTTGTCTTTAGAGACCACACATGGATCCACCAGTGTCATTGAATGTGTGTTCTTGTTACTAACAACAACCATAGTTATTGCATGTGGGTTCTGTTCAAATACCACATATGGATCTACCAGTGTCATTGCATGTGTGTTCTTTTCACAATCCACCAATCGATCCACGAGTGTCACTGCATGTGTGCTCTTTTTACTAAGAACAACCAGAGTCATTGCATGTGTGTTCTCTTCAGAGACCACACATGGATCCACCTGTGTCATTGCATGTGTGTTCATTTTACTATCAACAACAAAAGTCATTGAAATGTGTGTTCTCTTTAGAGACCACAGATGGATCCACCTGTGTCATTGCATGTGTGTTCTTTTTATTAACAACAACCAGAGTGATTGCGTGTGTGTTCTTTTCACATACCACATATGGATCCACCAGTGTCATTGCATGTGTGCTCTTTTCACAATCCACCTATGGATCCACCAGTGACATTGCATGTGTGTTCTTTTTTACTAACAACAACTAGAGTCATTCCATGTGTGTTCTTTTCACATACCACATATGGATCCACTAGTGTCATTGCATGTGTGTTCTTTTCACAATCCACCTATGGATCCACCAGTGTCATTGCATGTGTGATCTTTTTACTAACAACAACCAGAGTCATTGCATGTGTGTTCTCTTCAGAGACCACACATGGATCCACCAGTGTCATTGCATGTGTGTTCTTTTTACTAACAACAACCAGTGTCATTGAAATGTTTGTTCTCTTCAGAGACCACACATGGATCTCCAGTGTCATTTCATGTGTGTTCTTGTTACTAACAACAACAAGAGTCATTGCATGTGTGTTCTTTTCACATACCACATATGGATCCACCAGTGTCATTGCATGTGTGTTCATTTCACAATCCACCTATGGATCCACCAGTGTCATTGCATGTGTGCTCTTTTTACTAACAACAACCAGAGTCATTGCATATGTGTTCTCTTTAGAGACCACACATGGATCCACCTATGTCATTGCATGTGTGTTCTTTTTACTAACAACAACCAAAGTCATTGAAATGTGTGTTCTCTTTAGAGACCACACATGGATCCACCAGTGTCATTGCATGTGTGTTCTTTTTACTAACAACAACCAGTGTCATTGCATGTGTGTTCTTTTCACATACCACATATGGATCCACCAGTGTCATTGCACGTGTGCTCTTTTCACAATCCACCTATGGATCCACCAGTGTCATTGCATGTGTGTTCTTTTTACTAACAACAACCAGAGTCATTGCATGTGTGTTCTTTCACGTACATATGGATCCACTAGTGTCATTGCATGTGTGTTCTTTTCACAATCCACCTCTAGATCCACCAGTGTCATTGCGTGTGTGCTCTTTTTACTAACTACAACCAGAGTCATTGCATGTGAGTTCTCTTCAGAGACCACACATGGATCCACCAGTGTCATTGCATGTGTGTTCTTTTTACTAACAACAACCAGTGTCCTTGAAATGTGTGTTGTCTTTAGAGACCACATGGATCCACCTGATGTCATTGAATGTGTGTTCTTGTTACTAACAACAACCATAGTTATTGCATGTGGGTTACATTCAAATACCACATATGGATCTACCAGTGTCATTGCATGTGTGTTCTTTTCACAATCCACCAATCAATCCACGAGTGTCCTTTGCATGTGTGCTCTTTTACTAAGAACAACCAGAGTCATTGCATGTGTGTTCTCTTCAGACCACACATGGATCCACCTGTGTCATTGCATGTGTGTTCATTTTACTATCAACAACAAAAGTCATTGAAATGTGTGTTCTCTTTAGAGGCCATAGATGGATCCACCCGTGTCATTGCATGTGTGTTCTTTTTATTAACAACAACCAGAGTGATTGCGTGTGTGTTCTTTTCACATACCACATATGGATCCACCAGTGTCATTGCATCTGTGTTCTTTTCACAATCCACCTATGGATCCACCAGTGTCATTGCATGTGTGTTCTTTTTACTAACAACAACTAGAGTCATTTCATGACTGATCTTTTCACATCCACATATAGATCCACTAGTGTCATTGCATGTGTGTTATTTTCACAATCCACCTATGGATCCACTAGTGTCATTGCATGTGTGTTCTTTTTACTAACAACAACTAGAGTCATTTCATGTGTTCTCTTGAGACCACACATGGATCCTGATGTCATTGCATGTGTGTTATTTTTACTAACAACAACCAGTGTCATTGAAATGTTTGTTCTCTTCAGAGACCACACATGGATCTCCAGTGTCATTTCATGTGTGTTCTTGTTACTAACAACAACCAGAGTCATTGCATGTGTGTTCTTTTCACATACCACATATGGATCCACCAGTGTCATTCCATGTGTGTTCATTTCACAATCCACCTATGGATCCACCAGTGTCATTGCATGTGTGCTCTTTTTACTAACAACAACCAGAGTCATTGCATATGTGTTCTCTTTAGAGACCACACATGGATCCACCTATGTCATTGCATGTGTGTTCTTTTTACTAACAACAACCAAAGTCATTGAAATGTGTGTTCTCTTTAGAGACCACACATGGATCCACCAGTGTCATTGCATGTGTGTTCTTTTTACTAACAACAACCAGTGTCATTGCATGTGTGTTCTTTTCACATACCACATATGGATCCACCAGTGTCATTGCACGTGTGCTCTTTTCACAATCCACCTATGGATCCACCAGTGTCATTGCATGTGTGTTCTTTTTACTAACAACAACCAGAGTCATTGCATGTGTGTTCTTTTCACGTACCACATATGGATCCACTAGTGTCATTGCATGTGTGTTCTTTTCACAATCCACCTCTAGATCCACCAGTGTCATTGCGTGTGTGCTCTTTTTACTAACTACAACCAGAGTCATTGCATGTGAGTTCTCTTCAGAGACCACACATGGATCCACCAGTGTCATTGCATGTGTGTTCTTTTTACTAACAACAACCAGTGTCCTTGAAATGTGTGTTGTCTTTAGAGACCACACATGGATCCACCAGTGTCATTGAATGTGTGTTCTTGTTACTAACAACAACCATAGTTATTGCATGTGGGTTCTGTTCAAATACCACATATGGATCTACCAGTGTCATTGCATGTGTGTTCTTTTCACAATCCACCAATCGATCCACGAGTGTCATTGCATGTGTGCTCTTTTTACTAAGAACAACCAGAGTCATTGCATGTGTGTTCTCTTCAGAGACCACACATGGATCCACCTGTGTCATTGCATGTGTGTTCATTTTACTATCAACAACAAAAGTCATTGAAATGTGTGTTCTCTTTAGAGACCACAGATGGATCCACCCGTGTCATTGCATGTGTGTTCTTTTTATTAACAACAACCAGAGTGATTGCGTGTGTGTTCTTTTCACATACCACATATGGATCCACCAGTGTCATTGCATGTGTGCTCTTTTCACAATCCACCTATGGATCCACCAGTGACATTGCATGTGTGTTCTTTTTTACTAACAACAACTAGAGTCATTCCATGTGTGTTCTTTTCACATACCACATATGGATCCACTAGTGTCATTGCATGTGTGTTATTTTCACAATCCACCTATGGATCCACCAGTGTCATTGCATGTGTGATCTTTTTACTAACAACAACCAGAGTCATTGCATGTGTGTTCTCTTCAGAGACCACACATGGATCCACCAGTGTCATTGCATGTGTGTTATTTTTACTAACAACAACCAGTGTCATTGAAATGTTTGTTCTCTTCAGAGACCACACATGGATCTCCAGTGTCATTTCATGTGTGTTCTTGTTACTAACAACAACCAGAGTCATTGCATGTGTGTTCTTTTCACATACCACATATGGATCCACCAGTGTCATTGCATGTGTGTTCATTTCACAATCCACCTATGGATCCACCAGTGTCATTGCATGTGTGCTCTTTTTACTAACAACAACCAGAGTCATTGCATATGTGTTCTCTTCAGAGACCACACATGGATCCACCTATGTCATTGCATGTGTGTTCTTTTTACTAACAACAACCAAAGTCATTGAAATGTGTGTTCTCTTTAGAGACCACACATGGATCCACCAGTGTCATTGCATGTGTGTTCTTTTTACTAACAACAACCAGTGTCATTGCATGTGTGTTCTTTTCACATACCACATATGGATCCACCTGTGTCATTCCATGTGTGCTCTTTTCACAATCCACCTATGGATCCACCAGTGTCATTGCATGTGTGTTCTTTTTACTAACAACAACCAGAGTCATTGCATGTGTGTTCTTTTCACATACCACATATGGATCCACTAGTTTCATTGCATGTGTGTTCTTTTCACAATACAGCTCTAGATCCACCAGTGTCATTGCGTGTGTGCTCTTTTTACTAACTACAACCAGAGTCATTGCATGTGAGTTCTCTTCAGAGACCACACATGGATCCACCAGTGTCATTGCATGTGTATTCTTTTTACTAACAACAACCAGTGTCCTTGAAATGTGTGTTCTCTTTAGAGACCACACATGGATCCACCAGTGTCATTGAATGTGTGTTCTTGTTACTAACAACAACCATAGTTATTGCATGTGGGTTCTGTTCACATACCACATATGGATCTACCAGTGTCATTGCATGTGTGTTCTTTTCACAATCCACCAATCGATCCACGAGTGTCACTGCATGTGTGCTCTTTTTACTAAGAACAACCAGAGTCATTGCATGTGTGTTCTCTTCAGAGACCACACATGGATCCACCTGTGTAATTGCATGTGTGTTCTTTTTACTATCAACAACAAAAGTCATTGAAATGTGTGTTCTCTTTAGAGACCACACATGGATCCACCTGTGTCATTGCATGTGTGTTCTTTTTATTAACAACAACCAGAGTGATTGCATGTGTGTTCTTTTCACATACCACATATGGATCCACCAGTGTCATTGCATGTGCGCTCTTTTCACAATCCACCTATGGATCCACCAGTGACATTGCATGTGTGTTCTTTTTTACTAACAACAACTAGAGTCATTCCATGTGTGTTCTTTTCACATACCACATATGGATCCACTAGTGTCATTGCATGTGTGTTATTTTCACAATCCACCTATGGATCCACCAGTGTCATTGCATGTGTGATGTGTTTACTAACAACAACCAGAGTCATTGCATGTGTGTTCTCTTCAGAGACCACACATGGATCCACCCGTGTCATTGGATGTGTGTTATTTTTACTAACAACAACTAGTGTCATTGTAATGTTTGTTCTCTTCAGAGACCACACATGGATCTACTAGTGTCATTGCATGTGTTGTCACATCCCAAGATTTTCCAAATTGTGTAATACAATTCAAATGTATTGACCCTTGTGGCTGTAACTTGTAATGTTGCAGGTTTGATTGATTTTAGTGAAGATTGATTGATTAGGATTACAAAGTCTACAACCAACATCTGCCTGTGGCACTTTGAAGATAAAGGACCCCATGCTTATAGTTATTCCGCTGCAATGTATTGTAATAGCCTAATGAGCTATGTATTGATGTAATAAAATTATGTTATTCCTGGTTGTAAAGTTATATTATGACCTTTGTTTCTTTATATTACATCTAAACTGTGGATGCTAGCTATTGATCCAGGGACTAGCATTGTAAACACAGGGGGGCTCAATCTTATTAAAGGTTGGGGTCCCTACAGAATGGTATCAGAGCATTGTGTTGCCTGTAGGATTTGTAACCCTAGGATTGGACAAAAAACCCTTAGAAAAATAGGAATTGTTTTATTCCAAAAACTTATTTACAAAAACAATCTTGTAAACTCTTTCCTCACTCATTTTGGTTTCAACTCTACTTCTCTTCTACTTCAACTTGATGGAAAAGCCTAACCTTTGACCAAAGACTTCACCATGTGCAAAGGACTTCTTCAACTTCATCAACTCTAATGACTTCAACTTCTTCAACTCTAATGACTTCAACATCTTCAGCATTTTCACCAAGGACTTCTAACTTGGATATTACTAAGGACTACAAGTGAAAACAAGGAAATCTTGCTCAAGACTTGAAGACTAAGGAAACACAACTTAGAAGAAGCCATGATCACCTTTGAAGTTTTGCAACCAAGAGTTTTTCCCAAGGAAACCATGACCTCATGAAAAGAAGAATCAACCAAGAAGGATGGAAGGATTTCAAGTGAACCATATAGATGGACCACCATATTTAGTTAATCAAACCCACCAACTTATGTGGTGTAACAAAAGTATTTTTGGTTGCCTACAAATGTGTTGCACCTTTGTTGATTGAGTGGAGTGTTGGTTTGTGATTGCTTGCACATTGCTTGTGTGTTTTGTGATGTGTGTGATTAGAAATATTTCCTTAGAAAAATCTTTTGCCTATTCTAATCCCAATCCAACCCAAACAGATGACTTCTCCAAGAAACTCCAACATCAAGGATGGTAACAACAACAACCAAGAGGACAACATGAGAGAACTCATAGCAACCCAAAACCAGTTGAGCCAAGAGACAACTCAGCTTTTAGCCAACAACAATGGATTAGACCCAGCCATACAAAGGATTTTGAAACTTCAATCCCAACTGTTGCAAGGATTGGTTACTCAAATGATCAACATGAGAGAAAACTTTTCCCAAGGAGCTAATGACAACAAGGATGACAAAGATGTTAATCTAGAAGGAACCCAAGCTAGCAATACTTTTGGATACAAGGAACATGCATCCAAGGAACATGAAGATCAATGCCCCAAGAAGAGAGAAAGATATCCCACCTATGAAGAACATGAACTAGAAGAACTCCTAGCTTTGGAGAGACCCAAAAAGAAGAAGAAGAAATGCCCCAACACTAGCAAGAAGGATATTACACAAGTGCAATGTTTCAAATGCAAAGAGATGGGACATTATGCCAATGAATGCCCAGAAAAGAAGATGGACCAAATAAACAAACAAGAGGCAATGACACCAAAGGAAAAGAAAGATATCATCCAATTGATATGTTACAATTGCAAGAACCCAGGACACTATGCAAGCAACTGTCCAGAAAAGATGAAGAACAAGTTGATCAAGCCTATGGAGAAACTCAACCTTGGCTCATGAGTCAAGTGTGGAAACAAAGGACACTATGCAGAAGTTTTCCCAAGGAAGTTTCATCAAGATTCCAAGCAAGCCAAGATGTAGTTAGTTGGAAAATGTTTTAAGGGTGGTAGTACCCTAGTTGTTTTGAACCTGCTTGTAACCCTAGCCTCCCCAAATCTCGGGACGAGATTTCTTTTAAGGGTGGTAGCCTGTCACATCCCAAGATTTTCCAAATCTTGTAATGTGAAAAATAAAATAAACAAAATAAATTTTGTTGAAAATCAGGGTGAAAAGAAACTTTTGTTTCTAAAAGGAGACTTGAAATCCCATCTTGAACAAACTTTGGTAGAAGTTTGAATTCAACAAAAATCCAAATCAAGGGAAATGCATTCCTCAATGAATGTATCTGGAAATTTGAACACTAGGAAAGTAAATCAAAATCCCTAAGCCCTAATGGAAGGAAATCATTTTCCAAAGTATCTCCCAATCTATGGATTTGATCCATACCAAATTTGATCAACAAATAATCACAAAGGATCAAGAAAAGACCATAGAGATTGGTTTCACTTAGTTTGGAACCATATACAAAACTTTATGAATATAATAAGATAAGGAAATTGAATTTCCAAAGCTAATAAAGCCCTCATCTAAAATCCATACCAATTGGTGAACAAATAATCCTAAAGGGATTAAAAAGATAAACATTTAATAAAGCCAAATTAATTTTGGCCAAGCTTTTATAATAAAATATTTTGTTTTGATAAAATGAGTAAAGGATTTATTTAAATAAAATAATAAGGATTTAAATATCCAATTTTATTTAAGTAAAGGCTTTTCCCATTTTAAATAAACACTAAAACTTATTTATTTTAAATAAGTTTTCCAAGTATTTTGATTTCTCAAAATAAAACCTACTAAAGTGTTTTGGTTTTATTTTGGATTTCAAAATAAAGTTTTTAAATAAACAAATCCTATATGGATTATTAACTAAGGTCCATTTATTTAATTATTAATGGAACCTAAAATAAAAGGTTATTTTGTTAATACAAGATTTCCAAATATCCTTATTTTCAAATAAAACCTACTGGTTTGGTTTTGAAAGTATTTGGATTTCAAATGGAAATTTTATTAACTAAATCAAACCCTATTTTATTAAATAACTAAAGATCCATTTTATTTAATTATTAAATGGATCCTAAAAATTAATAAAAATATTAAATTATTTTGAGATTTGGATTATGTTGCTAAACAAAACCAAATTCAAAGTACAAAGTTGAGTGATTGTTTGAATTGTTTGAATTTGTTTAATTGTTGATGGAATGTTTGAATAAATTGTTTGGAAATTCAAAACAGAAAATAATTAGAAAAGGAAAAAGAAATCAGACAGAAAAAAATACAGCAGCCCACCTTTTGGCCCAACTAGCCCAACAGCAGCCCAGTCCAGCCCACCTTCTTTTCCCCGAAGCATTCTTTTCTCACCCAGATTCTGACCCGCAAAGACAATGACTGGTGGACCCAAACCCCTCTCCTTTTCTATCACTGACGAGACGACCCCACCTCCTCTTATTTTTTCTGAACCGCTTTTCTTCACTGAAGAAACCCGCCGAGGCTGACAAGTGGACCCCGTTCCCTTCCCTTTCCCACTAACCAGAGGACCCCACCGCCACCTCCTTCTTCTTCCCCGCGCGACCCTGTCTCCCCCAGACTTTGCTGCCGTTGCTGCCATTCAAGCCGCGATCAATTCGCTGTAAAGCCGTGCATTAAACCTCGCAGCGATCACACCCATTTAAACGCCAGGGCATCCTCTCTCGTTCCCCTCTGTCTCCTCCCCCAAGCTCGCCTCCAGGCCGCCCCAATTTCTCTCTGTACCACTGCTACTCCGACGACCCTCCGCGAGCGATTTCGACCAGCCAACGTTACCCCGAGCCTCCAGCGCCTTACGCTTCCCCACTCTCAGGCGCATCTGCCAGTGCATCAAACTCGCCCGCGAGTGCCCTGCAGGCTCGCCAACGACGACGACCACCATCGCCACCGTCTGCCTCCGCTCCGACGAACCCCACCGGTGAGACCAGACTTCCCCTTCACCTCCCTGTGATGCACACATGCTCGCCTCCATCTTGCGAACCTAACGGTACAATCTGCTGGTCTTAGGGCGTCCTCTATCCTCATCATCGACCGTGGACAGAGCCGTCCGTCGCCGTCCTCTACTCCGGCGAGGAATCACGACTGAACCAGTGCGCCCCTCGACGAGATACGGCCACGTTGAGCTTCCCCAAGCGTCTGCAAACTCGGTGAGCCTCCCCTTTTCCTCTCTCGCTTCCTGCACCGCCGGCAACGCCACCGCCAGACCGCCCGGTAGCCGTGGCCAGCTCCTTTTAGGTCGGCAGCGGCCGTTGAATCTTGAGATCCATCGGCGCTACGATAGTTTCACTTAACGCCGAAAGACGCTACCTAAGCCACACGATCGATCCTTGATCTGATTCGCTGCAGCGATCGATCCGATCCGGCTTGCGCGACGACCAAGCGTCTGTCGTGTCATCCTTACCGATGATTTATTTAAACAGATTTGAAAAGCAGTTGTTGCAAACTTCAAACCCTTGTATCTTTGAATCCACACGTCCAAAAATTACAAATTTTATGTCGTTGGATTCAGGAGAACAAGCCCTAACCAACCCTGCCCTTAGTTTAGCAAATAGTATTTGTTAGATTGGTTGATTATGCAGAAACATTTGATTGCTTGTTTAGATTAGAAAAATTGTTTAAAAATGAATTTAAGGTTAAAACCTTTGCAAAATGGTTTGTTGTGACCTTACTGACCCTAGGAACCAACCTATGTCTTGGAAAATAATTTTTGTAAAGGTTTAGAATGGATTAATTAGTTTAGTCCATTTCTAGCCAAACAAAACTATTGTTTTGTTTATGAAAATGTTTTTGTAAAGAAAACTTTGAGAAAATGGTTTAGACCAAACCTACTGACCCAAACACCAAGTTTTGCAATAGCAACTCATTTGGTGAACCCTATAGGTTAGTGCCTTAGTAAAAATATTTCTACACCACATGGAATGACACTTTGTTTTGAAAATGGTTTTATAGTGAAACCTTTTGCAAATGACTTAGCCACTTTACAAAATGACCAATACGTGTGCCCAAATGTCTATGACCCACTAGGAACCACTTTTTCAAACAAAACAAAGCTTGGCATGCTTGCATGCATTTCTTTGACTTTGTCATTTTTTTTGTGTTGTTTTGCTTGATTGGTAGATTGAGTTTGTGCCTTGCTTGATTGATTTGTAGTGACTTGAAGAGTGTGATTATTGCAAGGACAAGGAGTGAACCTATACCCTCTACCAAAAAGGCAAGTGATGCTTCATATCTTTTGTCCCATTATTTTCACTATGCATTAGTGTTTTTGCTAAGTAAAACTTGCATGGATTTTGTTTTGCTAAGTATAGACCTTGCTATAGTAGCACCTAGTAGATGAAACCTTAGTGGAAATCTTCCTAAGTTAAGAATCCTATTACTATCAAGCTTAGCCTAGCTAATAGAAAACATGGGTGGAAAATATATTCATACTATGAAAAATCTCTAAGTCTGAGGACTTATGTTTTGTTTAATAAAACAACTAAATTAATGAATCACCTGGGTGGAATGGGACTTGCTTGGTGGTTTTTGGTTGAGTGGTTCACAAGGCCCATGTTTATGGTTTACCTTAGTGTATCTCACTTGTGGATGGCCACCCAGGAAACAAAGAGATTTGAGATGTCAAATGTTGAGAAGCTTCAAGTGCAACCACTTGGCAATATGGGCTCTGCCATGATCATATAGGTTGCAAGAACTTAGCCATATGGACAGTTGGTGGTAGTGTTTGATAGATTGGAACGCGTCCATGATGGTCTAAGGAAAAGCTTCTGAAGGATCTTGTCTTGGGAAACCAAGTCTTGTGGGGAAGGTGCACCACCTCTGCAGAGTGTAAAACCTAAGTACTTAGCCATGTCCCTGGTAAAGGACAATTTGAGCATCAAGACATGGAAGCAATCAAGAATCTCATCATTCCAATTTCTAAAGTAAAACTTGTGGGTGAACAAGGGTTGTGTGAATTCTTCAATCTTTGATGGAGAGATGGCTTGGTACAAGGATCTTGAAATCTTAGATTGGGAAAAATGATTTTGCCAAGCACTTAAGTCATTGATTGGTAGATGCCTTGGAAAGGATCTTCAGTCTTTGATTGATAGATGTCTTGGGAAAGTTTTTGCCAAAAAAAAACTTAGTATTTTCAAAATGATAGGGAAAAATCGATTTTGAGCAATGCAAGCCTCAACTCCACTTAGCCAAATGCATATAGATGATAGACTCCACTATACTACCAAAGTATCACTTGCCAATACAATTCAAATGTATTGACCCTTGTGGCTGTAACTTGTAATGTTGCAAGTTTGATTGATTTTAGTGAAGATTGATTGATTAGGATTACAAAGTCTACAACCAACATACACTGTGGCACTTTGAAGATGAAGGACCCCATGCTTATAGTTATTCCGCTGCAATGTATTGTAATAGCCTAATGAGCTATGTATTGATGTAATAAAATTATGTTATTCCTGGTTGTAAAGTTATATTATGACCTTTGTTTCTTGATATTACATCTAAACTGTGGATGCTAGCTATTGATCCAGGGACTAGCATTGTAAACACAGGGGGGCTCAATCTTATTAAAGGTTGGGGACCCTACAGAATGGTATCAGAGCATTGTGTTGCCTGTAGGATTTGTAACCCTAGGATTGGACAAAAAACCCTTAGAAAAATAGGAATTGTTTTATTCCAAAAACTTATTTACAAAAACAATATTGTAAACTCTTTCCTCAATCATTTTGGTTTCAACTCTACTTCTCTTCTACTTCAACTTGATGGAAAAGCCTACCCTTTGACCAAAGACTTCACCATGTGCAAAGGACTTCTTCAACTTCATCAACTCTAATGACTTCAACTTCTTCAACTCTAATGACTTCAACATCTTCAGCATTTTCACCAAGGACTTCTAACTTGGATATTACTAAGGACTACAAGTGAAAACAAGGAAATCTTGCTCAAGACTTGAAGACTAAGGAAACACAACTTAGAAGAAGCCATGATCACCTTTGAAGTTTTGCAACCAAGAGTTTTTCCCAAGGAAACCATGACCTCATGAAAAGAAGAATCAACCAAGAAGGATGGAAGGATTTCAAGTGAACCATATAGATGGACCACCATATTTAGTTAATCAAACCCACCAACTTATGTGGTGTAACAAAAGTATTTTTGGTTGCCTACAAATGTGTTGCACCTTTGTTGATTGAGTGGAGTGTTGGTTTGTGATTGCTTGCACATTGCTTGTGTGTTTTGTGATGTGTGTGATTAGAAATATTTCCTTAGAAAAATCTTTTGCCTATTCTAATCCCAATCCAACCCAAACAGATGACTTCTCCAAGAAACTCCAACATCAAGGATGGTAACAACAACAACAACCAAGAGGACAACATGAGAGAACTCATAGCAACCCAAAACCAGTTGAGCCAAGAGACAACTCAGCTTTTAGCCAACAACAATGGATTAGACCCAGCCATACAAAGGATTTTGAAACTTCAATCCCAACTGTTGCAAGGATTGGTTACTCAAATGATCAACATGAGAGAAAACTTTTCCCAAGGAGCTAATGACAACAAGGATGACAAAGATGTTAATCTAGAAGGAACCCAAGCTAGCAATACTTTTGGATACAAGGAACATGCATCCAAGGAACATGAAGATCAATACCCCAAGAAGAGAGAAAGATCTCCCACCTATGAAGAACATGAACTAGAAGAACTCCTAGCTTTGGAGAGACCCGAAAAGAAGAAGAAGAAATGCCCCAACACTAGCAAGAAGGATATTACACAAGTGTAATGTTTCAAATGCAAAGAGATGGGACATTATGCCAATGAATGCCCAGAAAAGAAGAT
The DNA here is from genome assembly GCA_023614405.1 of Avena insularis. Lineage (NCBI taxonomy): Eukaryota > Viridiplantae > Streptophyta > Magnoliopsida > Poales > Poaceae > Avena > Avena insularis. The sequence continues at coordinate 468,608,601 of CM042686.1, forward strand.
GGACAAAATAAACAAACAAGAGGCAATGACACCAAAGGAAAAGAAAGATATCAGCCAATTGATATGTTACAATTGCAAGAACCCAGGACACTATGCAAGCAACTGTCCAGAAAAGATGAAGAACAAGTTGATCAAGCCTATGGAGAAACTCAACCTTGGCTCATGAGTCAAGTGTGGAAACAAAGGACACTATGCAGAAGCTTTCCCAAGGAAGTTTCATCAAGATTCCAAGCAAGCCAAGATGTAGTTAGTTGGAAAAAAATTTAAGGGTGGTAGTACCCTAGTTGTTTTGAACCTGCTTGTAACCCTAGCCTCCCCAAATCTCGGGACGAGATTTCTTTTAAGGGTGGTAGCCTGTCACATCCCAAGATTTTCCAAATCTTGTAATGTGAAAAATAAAATAAACAAAATAAATTTTGTTGAAAATCAGGGTGAAAAGAAACTTTTGTTTCTAAAAGGAGACTTGAAATCCCATCTTGAACAAACTTTGGTAGAAGTTTGAATTCAACAAAAATCCAAATCAAGGGAAATGCATTCCTCAATGAATGTATCTGGAAATTTGAACACTAGGAAAGTAAATCAAAATCCCTAAGCCCTAATGGAAGGAAATCATTTTCCAAAGTATCTACCAATCTATGGATTTGATCCATACCAAATTTGATCAACAAATAATCACAAAGGATCAAGAAAAGACCATAGAGATTGGTTTCACTTAGTTTGGAACCATAGACAAAACTTTATGAATATAATAAGATAAGGAAATTGAATTTCCAAAGCTAATAAAGCCCTCTTCTAAAATCCATACCAATTGGTGAACAAATAATCCTAAAGGGATTAAAAAGATAAACATTTAATAAAGCCAAATTAATTTTGGCCAAGCTTTTATAATAAAATATTTTGTTTTGATAAAATGAGTAAAGGATTTATTTAAATAAAATAATAAGGATTTAAATATCCAATTTTATTTAAGTAAAGGCTTTTCCCATTTTAAATAAACACTAAAACTTATTTATTTTAAATAAGTTTTCCAAGTATTTTGATTTCTCAAAATAAAACCTACTAAAGTGTTTTGGTTTTATTTTGGATTTCAAAATAAAGTTTTTAAATAAACAAATCCTATATGGATTATTAACTAAGGTCCATTTATTTAATTATTAATGGAACCTAAAATAAAAGGTTATTTTGTTAATACAAGATTTCCAAATATCCTTATTTTCAAATAAAACCTACTGGTTTGGTTTTGAAAGTATTTGGATTTCAAATGGAAATTTTATTAACTAAATCAAACCCTATTTTATTAAATAACTAAAGATCCATTTTATTTAATTATTAAATGGATCCTAAAAATTAATAAAAATATTAAATTATTTTGAGATTTGGATTATGTTGCTAAACAAAACCAAATTCAAAGTACAAAGTTGAGTGATTGTTTGAATTGTTTGAATTTGTTTGATTGTTGATGGAATGTTTGAATAAATTGTTTGGAAATTCAAAACAGAAAAGAATTAGAAAAGGAAAAAGAAATCAGACAGAAAAAAAAATAGAGCAGCCCACCTTTTGGCCCAACTAGCCCAACAGCAGCCCAGTCCAGCCCACCTTCTTTTCCCCGAAGCATTCTTTTCTCACCCAGATTCTGACCCGCAAAGACAATGACTGGTGGACCCAAACCCCTCTCCTTTTCTATCACTGACGAGACGACCCCACCTCCTCTTATTTTTTTCCCCCGAACCGTTTTCTTCACCGCGAAAGAAACCCGCACTGAGGCTGACAAGTGGACCCCGTTCCCTTCCCCTTTCCCACTGACCAGAGGACCCCACCGCCACCTCCTTCTTCTTCCCCGCGCGACCCTGTCTCCCCCAGACTTCGCTTCCGTTGCTGCCATTCAAGCCGCGATCAATTCGCAGTAAAGCCGTGCATTAAACCTCGCAGCGATCATGCCCATTTAAACGCCAGGGCATCCTCTCTCGTTCCCCTCTGTCTCCTCCCCCAAGATCGCCTCCAGGCCGCCCCAATTTCTCTCTGTACCACTGCTACTCTCCGCGACCCTCATGGCGATTCCGGCCAATAGCGTTACCCGAGCCTCCTGGCGCTAGCAGCTTCCCTCTCGGTAGCATCGCGGTGCATCAAACTTCGCCGCGAGTGCCTGCCGAGCTTCGCCAACGACGACGACCACCGTCGCCACCGTCTGCCTCCGCTCCGACGAACCCCACCGGTGAGACCAGACTTCCCCTTCACCTCCCTGTGATGCACACATGATCGCCTCCATCTTGCAAACCTAACGGTACAATCTGCTGGTCTTAGGGCGTCCTCTATCCTCATCATCGACCGTGGACAGAGCCGTCTGTCGCCGTCCTCTACTCCGGCGAGGAATCACGACTGAACCAGTGCGCCCCTCGACGAGATACGGCCACGTTGAGCTTCCCCAACCGTCTGCGAACTCGGTGAGCCTCCCCTTTTCCTCTCTCGCTTCCTGCACCGCCGGCAACGCCACCGCCAGACCGCTCCGCCGCCGGTAGCCACCGTAGCGCCGCTCCTTTTAGGTCAAACGCGCAGCGACCGTTAGATGCAGATCCATCGGCTACGATAGTTTCACTTAACGCCGAAGAGGTACGCTACCTAAGCCACACGATCTGACTTGATCCAACGGCTGCAGCTGTGCGATCCGAGCGAAGCGGTACTGACGAATCAGAACGTGCCGCGTGTCCCGCTGATGATTTAAAACAGATTTGAAAACAGATTTATTTGCAAACTTCAAACCCTTGTATCTTTGAATCCACACGTCCAAAAATTACAAATTTTATGTCGTTGGATTCAGGAGAACAAGCCCTAACGAACCCTGCCGTTAGTTTAGCAAATAGTATTTGTTAGATTGGTTGATTATGCAGAAACATTTGATTGCTTGTTTAGATTAGAAAAATTGTTTAAAAATTAATTTAAGGTTAAAACCTTTGCAAAATGGTTTGTTGTGACCTTACTGACCCTAGGAACCAACCTATGTCTTGGAAAATGATTTTTGTAAAGGTTTAGAATGGATTAATTAGTTTAGTCCATTTCTAGCCAAACAAAACTATTGTTTTGTTTATGAAAATGTTTTTGTAAAGAAAACTTTGAGAAAATGGTTTAGACCAAACCTACTGACCCAAACACCAAGTTTTGCAATAGCAACTCATTTGGTGAACCCTATAGGTTAGTGCCTTAGTAAAAATATTTCTACACCACATAGAATGACACTTTGTTTTGAAAATGGTTTTATAGTGAAACCTTTTGCAAATGACTTAGCCACTTTACAAAATGACCAATAGGTGTGCCCAAATGTCTATGACCCACTAGGAACCACTTTTTCAAACAAAACAAAGCTCGGCATGCTTGCATGCATTTCTTTGACTTTGTCATTTTTTTTGTGTTGTTTTGCTTGATTGGTAGATTGAGTTTGTGCCTTGCTTGATTGATTTGTAGTGACTTGAAGAGTGTGATTGTTGCAAGGACAAGGAGTGAACCTACACCCTCTACCAAAAAGGCAAGTGATGCTTCATATCTTTTGTCCCATTATTTTCACTATGCATTAGTGTTTTTGCTAAGTAAAACTTGCATGGATTTTTTTTTGCTAAGTATAGACCTTGCTATAGTAGCACCTAGTAGATGAAACCTTAGTGGAAATCTTCCTAAGTTAAGAATCCTATTACTATCAAGCTTAGCCTAGCTAATAGAAAACATGGGTGGAAAATATATTCATACTATGAAAAATCTCTAAGTCTGAGGACTTATGTTTTGTTTAATAAAACAACTAAATTAATGAATCACCTGGGTGGAATGGGACTTGCTTGGTGGTTTTTGGTTGAGTGGTTCACAAGGCCCATGTTTATGGTTTACCTTAGTGTATCTCACTTGTGGATGGCCACCCAGGAAACAAAGAGATTTGAGATGTCAAATGTTGAGAAGCTTCAAGTGCAACCACTTGGCAATATGGGCTCTGCCATGATCATATAGGTTGCAAGAACTTAGCCATATGGACAGTTGGTGGTAGTGTTTGATAGGTTGGAACACGTCCATGATGGTCTAAGGAAAAGCTTCTGAAGGATCTTGTCTTGGGAAACCAAGTCTTGTGGGGAAAGTGCACCACCTCTGCAGAGTGTAAAACCTAAGTACTTAGCCATGTCTCTGGTAAAGGACAATTTGAGCATCAAGACATGGAAGCAATCAAGAATCTCATCATTCCAATTTCTAAAGTAAAACTTGTGGGTGAACAAGGGTTGTGTGAATTCTTCAATCTTTGATGGAGAGATGGCTTGGTACAAGGATCTTGAAATCTTAGATTGGGAAAAATGATTTTGCCAAGCACTTCAGTCATTGATTGGTAGATGCCTTGGAAAGGATCTTCAGTCTTTGATTGATAGATGTCTTGGGAAAGTTTTTGCCAAAAAAAAACTTAGTATTTTCAAAATGATAGGGAAAAATCTATTTTGAGCAATGCAAGCCTCAACTCCACTTAGCCAAATGCATATAGATGATAGACTCCACTATACTACCAAAGTATCACTTGCCAATACAATTCAAATGTATTGACCCTTGTGGCTTTAACTTGTAATGTTGCAGGTTTGATTGATTTTAGTGAAGATTGATTGATTAGGATTACAAAGTCTACAACCAACATCTGCCTGTCGCACTTTGAAGATGAAGGACCCCATGCTTATAGTTATTCCGCTGCAATGTATTGTAATAGCCTAATGAGCTATGTATTGATGTAATAAAATTATGTTATTCCTGGTTGTAAAGTAATATTATGACCTTTGTTTCTTGATATTACATCTAAACTGTGGATGCTAGCTATTGATCCAGGGACTAGCATTGTAAACACAGGGGGGCTCAATCTTATTAAAGGTTGGGGACCCTACATGTGTGTTCTTGTTATTAACAACAACCAGAGTCATTGCATGTGTGTTATTTTCACATACCACATATGGATCCACCAGTGTCATTGCATGTGTGTTCTTTTCACAATCCACCTATGGATCCACCAGTGTCATTGCATGTGTGCTCTTTTTACTAACAACAACCAGAGTCATTGCATGTGTGTTCTCTTCAGAGTCCACACATGGATCCACCTGTATCATTCCAAGTGTGTTCTTTTTACTAATAACAACTAGAGTCATTGAAATGTGTGTTCTCTTCAGCGACCACACATGGATCCACAAGTGTCATTGCATGTGTGTTCTTTTTACTAACAACAGTCAGAGTCATTGCATGTGTGTTCTTTTCGCATACCACATATGGATCCACTAGTGTCATTGCATGTGTGCTCTTTTCACAATCCACCTATGGATCCACCAGTGTCATTGCATGTGTGTTCTTTTTACTAACAACAACCAGAGTCATTGCATGTTTGTTCTTTTCACATACCACATATGGATTCACCAGTGTCATTGCATGTGTGCTCTTTTTACTAACTACAACCAGAGTCATTGCATGTGTGAGCTCTTCAGAGAACACACATGGATCCACCAGTGTCATTGCATGTGTGTTCTTTTTACTAACAACAACCAGTGTCATTGAAATGTGTGTTCTCTTCAGAGACCACACATGTATCCACTAGTGTCATTACATGTGTGTTCTTGTTACTAACAACAACTAGAGTCGTTGCATGTGTGTTCTTTTCACATAGCACATATGGATCCACCAGTGTCATTGCATGTGTGTTATTTTCACAATCCACCTATGGATCCACTAGTGTCATTGCATGTGTGCTCTTTTTACTAACAACAACCAGAGTCATTGCATGTGTGTTCTCATGAAAGACCACACATGGATCCACCAGTGTCATTGCATGTGTGTTCTTTTTACTAATAACAACCAGAGTCATTGAAATGTGTGTCCTCGTCAGCGACCACACATGGATCCACCAATGTCATTGCATGTGTGTTCTTTTTACTAACACCAACTAGAGTCATTGCATGTGTGTTCTTTTCACATACCACATATGTTTCCTCCAGTGTCATTGCATGTGTGCTCTTTTCACAATCCACCTATGGATCCACCAGTGTCATTGCATGTGTGTTCTTTTCACATACCACATATGGATCAACCAGTGTCATTGAAATGTGTGTTCTCTTCAGAGACCACACATGGATCCACCAGTGTCATTGCATGTGTGTTCTTTTTACTAACCACAACTGGATTCATTGCGTGTGTGTTCTTTTCACATACCACAAATGGATCCACCAGTGTCATTGCATGTGTGCTCTTTTCACAATCCACCTATGGATCCACCAGCGTCATTGCATGTGTGTTCTTTTTACTAACAACAACCAGATTCATTGCATGTATGTTCTTTTCACATACCACATATGGACCCACTAGTGTCATTGCATGTGTGCTCTTTTCACAATCCACCTATGGATCCACCAGTATCATTGCATGTGTGTTCTTTTACTAACAACAACCAGAGTCATTGCATGTGTGTTCTTTTCACATACCACATATGGATCCACTAGTGTCATTGCATGTGTGTTCTTTTCACAATCCACCTATGGATCCATCAGTGTCATTGCATGTGTGCTCTTTTTACTAACAACAACCAGAGTCATTGAATGTGTGTTCTCTTCAGAGACCACACATGGATCCACTAGTGTCATTGCATATGTGTTCTTTTTACTAACAACCAGTGTCATTGAAATGTTTGTTCTCTTCAGAGACCACACATGGATCTACCAGTGTCATTGCATGTGTGTTCTTGTTACTAACAACAACCAGAGTCATTGCATGTGTGTTCTTTTCACATACCACATATGGATCCACTAGTGTCATTGCATGTGTGTTCTTTTCACAATCCACCTATGGATCCACCAGTGTCATTGCATGTGTGCTCTTTTTACTAACAACAACCAGAGTCATTGCATATGTGTTCTCTTCAGAGACCACACAGGGATCCACCCGTGTCATTGCATGTGTGTTCTTTTTACTAACAACAACCAGAGTCATTGAAATGTGTGTTCTCTTTAGAGACCACACATGGATCCACCAGTGTCATTGTATGTGTGTTCTTTTTACTAACAACAACTATTGTCATTGCATGTGTGTTCCTTTCACATACCACATATGGATCCACCAGTGTCATTGCATGTGTTCTCTTTTCACAATCCACCTATGGATCCACCAGTGTCATTGCATGTGTGTGTTTTTTTACTAACAACAACCAGAGTCATTGCATGTGTGTTCTTTTCACATACCACATATGGATCCACTAGTGTCATTACATGTGTGTTCTTTTCACAATCCTCCTCTAGATCCACCAGTGTCATTGCATGTGTGCTCATTTTACTAACTACAACCAGAGTCATTGGCTGTGTGTTCTCTTCAGACACCACACATGGATCCAGCAGTGTCATTGCATGTGTGTTATTTTTACTAACAACAACCAGTGTCATTGAAATGTTTGTTCTCTTCAGAGACCACACATGGATCTACTAGTGTCATTGCATGTGTGTTCTTATTACTAACAACAACCAGAGTCATTGCATGTGTGTTATTTTCACATACCACATATGGATCCACCAGTGTCATTGCATGTGTGTTCTTTTCACAATCCACCTATGGATCCACTAGTGTCATTGCATGTGTGCTCTTTTTACTAACAACAACCAGTGTCATTGAAATGTGTGTTCTCTTCAGAGACCACACATGGATCCACCAGTGTCATTACATTTGTGTTCTTGTTACTAACAACAACCAGAGTCATTGCATGTGTGTTCTTTTCACATACCACATATGGATCCACCAGTGTCATTGCATGTGTGTTATTTTCACAATCCACCTATGGATCCACCAGTGTCATTGCATGTGTGCTCTTTTTACTAACAACAACCAGAGTCATTGAAATGTGTGTTCTCTTCAGCGACCACACATGGATCCACCAGTGTCATTGCATGTGTGTTCTTTTTACTAACACCAACTAGAGTCATTGCATGTGTGTTCTTTTCACATACCACATCTAATTCCACCAGTGTCATTGCATGTGTGCTCTTTTCACAATCCACCTATGGATCCACCAGTGTCATTGCATGTGTGTTCTTTTCACATACCACACATGGATCAACTAGTGTCATTGAAATGTGTGTTCTCTTCAGAGACCACACATGGATCCACTAGTGTCATTGCATGTGTGTTCTTTTTACTAACCACAAATGGAGTCATTGCGTGTGTGTTCATTTCACCTACCACAAATGGATCCACCAGTGTCATTGCATGTGTGCTCTTTTCACAATCCACCTATGGATCCACCAGCGTCATTGCATGTGTGTTCTTTTTACTAACAACAACTAGAGTCATTGCATATGTGTTATTTTCACATACCACATATGGACCCACCAGTGTCATTGCATGTGTGCTCTTTTCACAATCCACCTATGGATCCACCAGTGTCATTGCATGTGTGTTCTTTTTACTAACAACAACCAGAGTCATTGCATGTGTGTTCTTTTCACATACCACATATGGATCCACTCGTGTCATTGCATGTGTGTTCTTTTCACAATCTACCTATGGATCCTTCAGTGTCATTGCATGTGTGCTCTTTTTACTAACAACAACCAGAGTCATTGGATGTGTGTTCTCTTCAGATACCACACATGGATCCACCAGTGTCATTGCATGTGTGTTCTTTTTAGTAACAACAACCAGTGTCATTGAAATGTTTGTTCTCTTCAGAGACCACACATGGATCTACCAGTGTCATTGCATGTGTGTTCTTGTTACTAACAACAACCAGAGTCATTGCATGTGTGTTCTTTTCACAGTCCACCTATGGATCCACCAGTGTCATTGCATGTGTGCAATTTTTACTAACAACAACTAGAATCATTGCATATGTGTTCTCTTCAGAGAACACACATGGATCCACCTGTGTCATTGCATGTGTGTTCTTTTTACTAACAACAACCAGAGTCATTGTAATGTGTGTTCTCTTTAGAGACCACACATGGATCCACCAGTGTCATTGCATGTGTGTTCTTTTTACTAACAACAACCAGTGTCATTGCATGTGTGTTCTTTTCACATACCACATATGGATCCACCAGTGTCATTGCATGTTTTATCTTTTCACAATCCACCTATGGATCCACCAGTGTCATTGCATGTGTGCTCTTTTTACTAACAACAACCAGAGTCATTGCATATGTGTTCTCTTCAGAGACCGCACAGGGATCCACCTGTGTCATTGCATGTGTGTTCTTTTTACTAACAACAACCAGAGTCATTAAAATGTGTGTTCTCTTTAGAGACCACACATGGATTCACCAGTGTCATTGCATGTGTGTTCTTTTTACTAACAACAACCAGTGTCATTGCATGTGTGTTCCTTTCACATACAACATATGGATCCACTAGTGTAATTGCATGTGTTCTCTTTTCACAATCCACCTATGGATCCACCAGTGTCATTGCATGTGTGTGTTCTTTTTACTAACAACAACCAGAGTCATTGCATGTGTGTTCTTTTCACATACCACATATGGATCCACCAGTGTCATTGCATGTGTGCTCTTTTCACAATCCACCTATGGATCCACCAGTGTCATTGCATGTGTGTTCTTTTTACTAATAACAACCAGAGTCATTGCTTGTGTGTTCTTTTCACATACCACATATGGATCCACTAGTGTCATTGCATGTGTGTTCTTTTCACAATCCACCTCTAGATCCACTAGTGTCATTGCATGTGTGCTCTTTTTACTAACTACAACCAGAGTCATTGCATGTGTGTTCTCTTCAGAGACCACACATGGATCCACCAGTGTCATTGCATGTGTGTTCTTTTTAGTAACAACAACCAGTGTCATTGAAATGTTTGTTCTCTTCAGAGACCACACATGGATCTACCAGTGTCATTGCATGTGTGTTCTTGTTACTAACAACAACCAGCGTCATTGCATGTGTGTTATTTTCACAGTCCACCTATGGATCCACCAGTGTCATTGCATGTGTGTAATTTTTACTAACAACAACTAGAATCATTGCATATGTGTTCTCTTCAGAGAACACACATGGATCCACCTGTGTCATTGCATGTGTGTTCTTTTTACTAACAACAACCAGAGTCATTGTAATGTGTGTTCTCTTTAGAGACCACACATGGATCCACCAGTGTCATTGCATGTGTGTTCTTTTTACTAACAACAACCAGTGTCATTGCATGTGTGTTCTTTTCACATACCACATATGGATCCACCAGTGTCATTGCATGTGTTATCTTTTCACAATCCACCTATGGATCCACCAGTGTCATTGCATGTGTGCTCTTTTTACTAACAACAACCAGAGTCATTGCATATGTGTTCTCTTCAGAGACCGCACAGGGATCCACCTGTGTCATTGCATGTGTGTTCTTTTTACTAACAACAACCAGAGTCATTGAAATGTGTGTTCTCTTTAGAGACCACACATGGATTCACCAGTGTCATTGCATGTGTGTTCTTTTTACTAACAACAACCAGTGTCATTGCATGTGTGTTCCTTTCACATACAACATATGGATCCACTAGTGTAATTGCATGTGTTCTCTTTTCACAATCCACCTATGGATCCACCAGTGTCATTGCATGTGTGTGTTCTTTTTACTAACAACAACCAGAGTCATTGCATGTGTGTTCTTTTCACATACCACATATGGATCCACCAGTGTCATTGCATGTGTGCTCTTTTCACAATCCACCTATGGATCCACCAGTGTCATTGCATGTGTGTTCTTTTTACTAACAACAACCAGAGTCATTGCTTGTGTGTTCTTTTCACATACCACATATGGATCCACTAGTGTCATTGCATGTGTGTTCTTTTCACAATCCACCTCTAGATCCACTAGTGTCATTGCATGTGTGCTCTTTTTACTAACTACAACCAGAGTCATTGCATGTGTGTTCTCTTCAGAGACCACACATGGATCCACCAGTGTCATTGCATGTGTGTTCTTTTTACTAACAACAACCAATGTCCTTGAAATGTGTGTTATCTTTAGAGACCACACATGGAGCCACCAGTGTCATTGCATGTGTGTTCTTGTTACTAACAACAATCATAGTTATTGCATGTGTGTTCTGTTCACATACCACATATGGATCCACCAGTGTCATTGCATGTGTGTTCTTTTCAAAATCCACCAATCGATCCACGAGTGTTATTGCATGCGTGCTCTTTTTACTAAGAACAACCAGAGTCATTGCATGTGTGTTCTCTTCAGAGACCACACATGGATCCACCAGTGTCATTGCATGTGTGTTCTTTTCACATACCACATATGGATCAACCAGTGTCATTGAAATGTGTGTTCTCTTCAGAGACCAAACATGGATCCACCAGTGTCATTGCATGTGTGTTCTTTTTACTAACCACAACTGGAGTCATTGCGTGTGTGTTCTTTTCACATACCACAAATGGATCCACGAGTGTCATTGCATGTGTGCTCTTTTCACAATCCACCTATGGATCCACCAGCGTCATTGCATGTGTGTTCTTTTTACTAACAGCAACCAGAGTCATTGCATGTATGTTCTTTCACATACCACATATGGACCCACCAGTGTCATTGCATGTGTGCTCTTTTCACAATCCACCTATGGATCCACCAGTGTCATTGCATGTGTGTTCTTTTTACTAACAACAACCCGAGTCATTGCATGTGTGTTCTTTTCACATACCACATATGGATCCACTAGTGTCATTGCATATGTGTTCTTTTTACTAACAACAACCAGTGTCATTGAAATGTTTGTTCTCTTCAGAGACCACACATGGATCTACCAGTGTCATTGCATGTGTGTTCTTGTTACTAACAACAACCAGAGTCATTGCATGTGTGTTCTTTTCACATACCACATATCGATCAACTAGTGTCATTGCATGTGTGTTCTTTTCACAATCCACCTATGGATCCACCAGTGTCATTGCATGTGTGCTCTTTTTACTAACAACAACCAGAGTCATTGCATATGTGTTCTCTTCAGAGACCACACAGGGATCCACCTGTGTCATTGCATGTGTGTTCTTTTTACTAACAACAACCAGAGTCATTGAAATGCGTGTTCTCTTTAGCGACCACACATGGATCCACAAGTGTCATTGCATGTCTGTTCTTTTTACTAACAACAACCAGAGTCATTGCATGTGTGTTCTTTTCGCATACCACATATGGATCCACCAGTGTCATTGCATGTGTGCTCTTTTCACAATCCACCTATGGATCCACCAGTGTCATTGCATGTGTGTTCGTTTTACTAACAACAACCAGAGTCATTGCATGTGTGTTCTTTTCACATACCACATATGGATCCACCCGTGTCATTGGATGTGTGTTCTTTTCAGAATCCACCTCTGGATCCACCGGTGTCATTGCATGTGTACTCTTTTTACTAACTACAACCAGAGTCATTCCATGTGTGTGCTCTTCAGAGACCACACATGGATCCACCAGTGTCATTGCATATGTGTTTTTTTACTAACAACAACCAGTGTCATTGAAATGTGTGTTCTCTTCAGAGACCACACATGGATCCACCAGTGTCATTACATGTGTGTTCTTGTTACTAACAACAACCAGAGTCATTGCATGTGTGTTCTTTTCACATAGCACATATGGATCCACCAGTGTCATTGCATGTGTGTTATTTTCACAATCCACCTATGGATCCACCAATGTCATTGCATGTGTGCTCTTTTTACTAACAACAACTAGAGTCATTGAAATGTGTGTTCTCTTCAGCGACCACACATGGATCCACCAGTGTCATTGCATGTGTGTTCTTTTTACTAACACCAACTAGAGTCATTGCATGTGTGTTCTTTTCACATACCACATATGATTCCACCAGTGTCATTGCATGTGTGCTCTTTTCACAATCCACCTATGGATCCACCAGTGTCATTGAATGTGTGTTCTTTTCACATACCACACATGGATCAACCAGTGTCATTGAAATGTGTGTTCTCTTCAGAGACCACACATGGATCAACTAGTGTCATTGCATGTGTGTTCTTTTTACTAACCACAACTGGAGTCATTGCGAGTGTGTTCATTTCACATACCGCAAATGGATCCACCAGTGTCATTGCATGTGTGCTCTTTTCACAATCCACCAATGGATCCACCAGCGTCATTGCATGTGTGTCCTTTTTACTAACAACAACCAGAGTCATTGCATTGTGTTCTTTTCACATACCACATATGGACCCACCAGTGTCATTGCATGTGTGCTCTTTTCACAATCCACCTATGGATCCACCAGTGTCATTGCATGTGTGTTCTTTTTACTAACAACAACCAGAGTCATTGCATGTGTGTTCTTTTCACATACCACATATGGATCCACTAGTGTCATTGCATGTGTGTTCTTTTCACAATCCACCTATCGATCCACCAGTGTCATTGCATGTGTGCTCTTTTTACTAACAACAACCAGAGTCATTGGATGTGTGTTCTCTTCAGAGACCACACATGGATCCACCAGTGTCATTGCATGTGTGTTCTTTTTAGTAACAACAACCAGTGTCATTGAAATGTTTGTTCTCTTCAGAGACGACACATGGATCTACCAGTGCCATTGCATGTGTGTTCTTGTTACTAACAATAACCAGAGTCATTGCATGTGTGTTCTTTTCACATACCACATATGGATCCACCAGTGTCATTGCATGTGTATTCTTTTCACAGTCCACCTATGGATCCACCAGTGTCATTGCATGTGTGATCTTTTTACTAACACAACCAGAGTCATTGCATATGTGTTCTCTTCAGAGACCACACATGGATCCACCTGTGTCATTGCACGTGTGTTCTTTTTACTAACAACAACCAGAGTCTTTGAAATGTGTGTTCTCTTTAGAGACCACACATGGATCCACCAGTGTCATTGCATGTGTGTTCCTTTTACTAACAACAACCAGTGTCATTGCATGTGTGTTCTTTTCACATACCACATATGGATCCACCAGTGTCATTGCATGTGTTATCTTTTCACAATCCACCTATGGATCCACCAGTGTCATTGCATGTGTGTTCTTTTTACTAACAACAACCATAGTTATTGCATGTGTGTTCTTTTCACATACCACATATGGATCCACCAGTGTCATTGCATGTGTGCTCTTTTCACAATCCACCTATGGATCCACCAGTGTCATTGCATGTGTGTTCTTTTTACTAACAACAACTAGAGTCATTGCATGTGTGTTCTTTTCACATACCACACATGGATCCACTAGTGTCATTGCATGTGTGTTCTTTTCACAATCCACCTCTAGATACACCCGTGTCATTGCATGTGTTCTCTTTTTACTAACTACACCCAGAGTCATTGCATGTGTGTTCTCTTCAGAGAACACACATGGATCCACCAGTGTCATTGCATTTGTGTTCTTTTTACTAACAACAACCAGTGCCATTGAAATGTTTGTTCTCTTCAGAGACGACACATGGATCCACCAGTGTCATTGCATGTGTGTTCTTGTTACTAACAACAACCATAGTTATTGCATGTGTGTTCTGTTCACATACCACATATGGATCCACCAGTGTCATTGCATGTGTGTTCTTTTCACAATCCACCAATCGATCCACGAGTGTTATTGCATGTGTGCTCTTTTTACTAAGAACAACCAGAGTCATTGCATGTGTGTTCTCTTCAGAGACCACACATGGATCCACCTGTGTCATTGCATGTGTGTTCTTTTTACTAACAACACCCAAAGTCATTGAAATGTGTGTTCTCTTCAGAGACCACACATGGATCCACCAGTGTCATTGCATGTGTGTTCTTTTTCCTAATAACAACCAAAGTCATTGCATGTGTGTTCTTTTCACGTACCACATATGGATCCACCAGTGTCTTTGCATGTGTGTTCTTTTTAATAACAACAACTAGAGTCATTTCATGTGTGTTCTTTTCACATACCACATATGGATCCACCAGTGTCATTGAAATGTGTGTTCTCTTCAGAGACCACACATGATTCCACCAGTGTCATTGCATGTGGGTTCTTTTTACTAACAACAACTAGAGTCATTGCATGTGTGTTCTTTTCACATACCACATATGGTCCACCAGTGTAATTGCATGTTTGCTCTTTTCACAATCCACCTATGGATCCACCAGTGTCATTGCATGTGTCTTCTTTTCACATACCACATATGGATCCACCAGTGTCATTGAAATGTGTGTTCTCTTCAGAGACCACACATGGATCCACCAGTGTCATTGCATGTGTGTTCTTTTTACTAACAACAACTAGAGTCATTGCATGTGTGTTCTTTTCACATACCACATATGGATCCACCATTGTTATTGCATGTGTGCTCTTTTCACAATCCACCTATGGATCCACCAGTGTCATTGCATGTCTGTTCTTTTCACATACCACATATGGATCCACCAGTGTCATTGAAATGTGTGTTCGCTTAAGAGACCACACATGGATCCACCAGTGTCATTGCATGTGTGTTCTTTTTCTAACAACAACTGGAGTCATTGCATGTGTGTTCTATTTACAATCCACCTATGGATCCACCAGTGTCATTGCATGTGTGGTATTTTCACAATCCACCTATGGATCCACCAGTGTCATGGCCTGTGTGTTCTTTTCACATACCACATATGG
This sequence comes from Avena insularis, assembly GCA_023614405.1. Taxonomy (NCBI): domain Eukaryota; kingdom Viridiplantae; phylum Streptophyta; class Magnoliopsida; order Poales; family Poaceae; genus Avena; species Avena insularis. The sequence continues at coordinate 468,624,240 of CM042686.1, forward strand.
ATTCACCAGTGTCATTGAACTGTGTGTTCTCTTCAGAGACTACACAAGGATCCACCAGTGTCATTGCATGTGTGTTCTTTTTACTAACAACAACTAGAGTCATTGCATGTGTGTTATTTTCACATACCACATATTGAGCCACCAGTGTCATTGCATGTGTGCTCTTTTCACAATCCACCTATGTATCTACCAGTGTCATTGCATGTGTGTTCTTTTCACATACCACATATGGATCCTCCAGTGTCATTGAAATGTGTGTTCTCTTCAGAGACCACACATGGATCCACTAGTGTCATTTCATGTGTGTTCTTGCTACTAACAACAACCAGAGTCATTGAATGTGTGTTCTTTTCACATACCACATATGGATCCACCAGTGTCATTGCATGTGTACTCTTTTTACTAACAACAACCAGAGTCATTGCATGTGTGTTCTCTTTAGAGACCACACATGGATCCACCAGTGTCATTGCATGTGTGTTCTTGTTACTAATAACAACCAGAGTCATTGCATGTGTGTTCTTTTCACATACCACATATGGATCCACTAGTGTCCTTGCATGTGTGTTCTTTTCACAATCCACCTATGGATCCACCAGTGTCATGGCATGTGTGTTCTTTTTACTAACAACAACTGGAGTCATTGCATGTGTGTTCTTTTCACATACCACAAATGGATCCACCAGTGTCATTGCATGTGTGCTCTTTTTTTCAGAATCCACCTATGGATCCACCAGTGTCATTGCATGTGTGTTCTTTTTACTAACAACAACCAGAGTCATTGCATGTGTGTTCTTTTCACATACCACATATGGATCCACTAGTGTCATTGAAATGTGTGTTCTTCTCATTAACCACAACTGGAGTCATTGGATGTGTGTTCTCTTCAGAGACCACATATGTATCCACCAGTGTCATTGAAATGTGTATTATTTTCAACTACAGCCGTTGGCCACAAACAATCAGGACGCAGAGATAACGACAACCGATCTAGGCTTCTAGAAGACCCGATCCCCAATTGTTAGGCGTCGTTGGATCAGGGTGCATGGACGATAAGGATGTCCTTTGCGAGGGCGATCCGCGAGAAGTCTGTTCTACGAACTGATTGGCAGTGGCAACGACGCTAGGCCTACGTCCTTGCCCTTATCCCCTTAACCTCGGGGCCGAAGATCAGATCGTGTTCCTTCATCACCATGGAGAGGGAGAGGCCCAAACTCAACTTGCTCGAGGCTTAGATGTTCGCCCACTACGACATACTCGCTCTATCATTCGCGAGGCTTCCGGCCGGCTTCGAGCTTAGCTACGCCGGGGTCCCTGTCACGCCGCTCTTGCACGACAACGCGTTGGCGAGGCATATCGAGGAGCACCGCCGCCAGCTGTCGGAGCGGAAGAGGGCGATGGCGCGGTACTCGCGCACGAGTGCATACTGGCGAAAGCTGTTCAAGAAGGAGCGGGTTGCGTTGATTGAGCTGTGCAGAACCCACCACGGGAGATCCACCCGGATCTGCGTAACCCCGAAGGGAGGCAGCGCTTCTGGGCAGTGCCTGGGCGTACGACCTCCACCGTTATCGATGCAGCACGCCGTGAAGAATCAATGAGGAGGAGGAACACTGCCGGGAACGTCGGCATCGATTCCGATGCGGAGGAGGCGGGCGGTGATGCGGACAACGTCGTCAATGATGGAAACTGCGGCAGTGTCATAGTTGATTAGGGCCACTTAAGCATAAATTAAATCTATGTACGGTATCTTAATGCGCTCTTTGGATCTGGGTCACTTGAGTCATGGTCGATTATCGTCATAATCTATATATGTTGGCCATGTTTTAGTTGTCTTTGTCTTTGAAACTAGTCGATCGAAACTCATCCGATCCTGAAAATAAAGTTCACGCGTTCCTGACATATCTGATGGGACAATACGCTGACTACGCTCCTAGCACTTGATGGCACAACCATAATTTGGAGTGCGCTAGAGGAGAAGGGATCGAGCGTGTTGTAATAGTGTACTACTCCTGTCCAGATATAACTGACTTAGTTTTTTTAGATATTTAATAAATGTGTCTATACCCAAAACATGTCTAGATACATGTTTTAGGTTTCTCTGTCTTTCAAACTAATCAAAAGTCATCAAATTCTGAACAAACAAAGTCATTGCGTTCATATCTAATGGGACAATACGCTGACTCTGCTACTTGATGGCACAACCAAAATTCTAGAGTGCGCCAGAGGAGATGGGAATGCAAGGGAGATGGGAACTAGTAGCCGCGTCCAAACGCAGGTAAAAATTAATGTAATAATATTTAAAAAAATTGTAATATGGTGCACATGACCCCATCACAGATACATTGCACGCGCCAGATATGAATAAAGACGACACGGCTAGTTTAGTTTCAATGATATAATTCAACATACGACGTTACTGTGCCCGCATCTTTATGCTCCTCTTATTAGTCTGCTAGCCCACGCTGCATTAAGCATCAATTGATGAGGATAAAAAATGATAAAATGGCAAATAAAATAATTTTTAAGCTTACCTTTTATCCAGAGATTCGTACAAAGATGAAATTGGCAGGGATTTATTATTTCTCCTGCAGTTAGCCGAAAGATCCTCAAGAACATCCTCAATCACCCCTGCAACTTATTCATATTCTAATACACCTCTATTATTTGCCCTTCCCTCCCCGTTTCGCTTACCCTTTTGTTTCTTTTCACACCCTTTTCTCGCCGGCACCTCTACTTCTTCATAAATTGGCTGCTTACGTACGTTTTCCTCCGAGTGCTCATCACCGTCTTCGCGCTGCTCTTCCTCCAGTTCTAGCTGAGAAGCCTATTTTCTGCCACCAGGGTGTGAACAGGGACAATATCATGTGTAACTGGGTTTTTGCACAACCTCTTAATATGGCCAAATCCACCACAACGTTTGCAATTCCTTTTCCTATCTCCCAACCTTGAACCTTTATTGGTGGAGGCTTCAATCCTTAGCTTTCTAGGCCTCCCGGGTGGCCTCCTAAGAACTGGTGGTTGAAGTTTGAACCCTGGATCGACAATCTCCCAATCATTTTCATCGGCCATAGGTGGTACGTTTTCTGCATAAGTTGTAGGGAAATTGTCCATGGAGAAATAGTTGTCGACATAGTTCTCTATTTCAGCTCCGCTACCTCTAAGCTTTAAGATGAAGTAAATTGCATGGTGACGTGGCAGATGTAGCACCCCGGGTAAAACCACTACTAGAAAATCGCGTGTTGTTTTTATTTTCTGCATCATCATGACCGCATGCTCATGTCATCATGCCACATTGCATTTGAGCATCGTCATGTCATAATGCATGGTTTGTCTAAAACTATTTCTAAAAGCCTAGTTTTGTTTTCTAAATATCCCTGTCTTTATTTCAAATCAAATCTCGGTCTCTTCCGGATATTTTATTTGTCTAAAACCAGATTACAAAACCCTTTTAAATAAATAATTAAAACTTATATTATTTTTGGGAGGCAGCCAGCCAGGCCCAAAAGCCCAGCCGTCCACCTCCAAGCTAAACCCTAATCCCCACCTAACCCCAAACCCTAGCTCTACCCAGACCCTCACCAGCCGCCGCTAGTCCTCTAGCACCCGCGCGCAGCAACCCACACCCACCCACTTGCGTCGCACCACCTAGAACTGTACACGCACACATGCGCGCGCGACACGACCAAAAACCCAGCCCCGCACACGCCCAGATGCTCCCGTACATCGCACTCACTAGGCCCGCCGTGTGAAAAAACCGATCGACACACGCGCCCAACCCGTCGTGGCCCCACCCCGCTGGAATCCCCGCGACCCTCACGTCCCGCACCACACAGCACGCCCCCGCTCGCCTCCACCTACCCTGGCCTCACCCCGTCGCAATCCCCTCTCCCTCGATCCCCGCCTCTCTGTCGTGACCCAACCCCTCTCCCTTGCTCACCTTTCCCTGCCTCCCCGTGACCCCCTTTCCACCTGCTCGCCGTCCGCCACCGTGAACCTCTCCTCGCCTCGCATCGGCGCCCCCTCCGGCCGTCGTCTCCGCATCAGGACCGCGACGCTGCTGCCTCGCCTTTCCCCGTCTAGGACCCGCTCTGTCCCGCGCGTGCCGCCCGCTGGAGGCCTCCATCGCTGTCCACCTTCTCCACCACGCCAAGCTCCGCCACATGGTCTCAGTCGCTACCATGTTTTCTGTAGCGGCCTCGCCTAGAGCTCCTCTCTACACGTCGGCAACCGCCACCGCGGCCGCTGTCGTCGCGCATCTGCAGGCCGTCGCCGAGCCTCGATGTCGTGTGTCGCCTCGTCCTCCACCGCTTTGGGCCCGCCGCTGCACCCCACCTTCCCAAGCTCCTCGCACTGCACGACGCCCGCCGTCCGCCCGGGCCGACTCTGCTCCGACCGACAAGCCCCAAGTTCGGCGCCCCTCCCTCCGCTCCGACCACCACCAGGGGCGCCACCATCATTGTTGCTGTCTGCCTCGACCCTACGAGCGTGCGAGCCGCCTCCCTGTCGCCCTCCATCTGCTGCACGCCGACTGCGGTCACTGACTCGCCCTCCCCTCGCGCCGAATCCATCGTCCTCTGGGTCGTGTGAGTGCCCCTGGTGCCTTTTGCTTGGTCTGCTAGTGATGTTGCTGCGAGGATGTGGTGTGTACTATTGGTGAAGATTGGACGACATTGCGCGTGTGAAGTTACTGTGTTTATGCGAAGATAAGAACAACAATAGGTAGTGGCAGTGACATTCTGGTGTGGTTGATGGATAAGTAGCGTTGCTCCCGGGTGTTTTGGTTCATCCACCGCAACTTGAGGATGCCGTTCGAGAGACCGAGATGAGGACCCGAAGATGCCCACAAGGTCACTGGGCCTAATTCAAGTTCACCGTCGGCAACGGAACTGCAAACCCAAGATCTTCTCCACGGACGCGGACTCAAAGATCGACCACACGAAACCCCAAGGCCTTTGATGTGGAACCGCCATGTTCTTCCCACGGATCCTGAACCCCGAACCCCCAAGATCTTCGGACCAATGTGTGATCCCTTTTCCGAGACCCCTATTTTATAAATTACCATCCATATACTTGTTGCGTATTAACTCTATTCATGTTTGCATACATCGCATCATGTGTTTGGGGGCATTATGCCGATTCACGTCATAATTAAATATGGACACCATATGCGGGATATTTTAGGCTTATATCGGCTCCATTTAAATTTGCGTAGCGAACCGATGTCATATTTTGCTTGTTAATACAACATTTAAAATGCAGGGTATCTAAACAACATAAACCATCTAATTAATTGTCGGGACCCCGGTTCCGCTTAATATTGCTTAATTGCACCGCATCTTTGCCATGCCATACATCATACATGCATCATGCCTGATCTTCTGCAGTAGTATTAAATAGTGTATCCGGTGTTTCTTTTAGTGTTTTGCTTCTTCACGGATTAGGCTGTTGAGTTGATGCGAGTACCGACAAGGTCTTCGGTGTATCTTCGGCTATGTTTCCCAGGCGAGCATTCTCCCCCTTTCTACCTATTTTGCATTTATAGTCTTTATTTCCTCCTGTTGATCTATTGCTATCCGTGTCGCGATGCTTTACTGTTCCATACTAGATATATTCCGTGCAGCCTTTATATTGCCTTGGACACCTCCTATTACCAGTTGTTTGGTAGATAGATGGTCTTGCGAGTCATAGTCGCTTGCTCAGGTGCGATCCCGTGTTGTGAAGTTCCACACGGTTGTTGAAATGTTGTCATATGCTTTACGGTGGAGAGGATCATGACTTTAAATACAACTATTAAATTGCAGGGAATAGATATAACTAATGCAGAGGCATCAGTGGGCAATAGATGTTATTTGGTTCTTCCACGCTCACTTCTGTCCCGTAGGCCCCGAGTACTTGATACCTGTTCCTTGACTATTCGCACTATCCACATACGGGAGACTCTATGAATCCCCCTTAGCCAGAGCTTGATTCATTTCTTATTTCTTGGGGCCACAAAGTAGTTTGGGGCTTTATTACTATCCTGTACTTATGCCATGCTTTACTGCTTTATTTACGATTGTGCGTGGAGCACCTGTACTGTTTTGGAACATGGAATGTTTTTGCGGTATCGACAAGCCCAGTCACACTTTCGGGTTCCTAGTCGTTTACAGCCATTGTCAGCTACCCTGGGTCCATCTCGGAGCCGGCCAACTTCGTTGCGGGTAGCTTAGTTGTGTGGCCCCCTGAAATATTTTATGAATCCTGTGATTGCTTTGTCGTGAAAGCCTCGTTGGGTTTTGATTTGGTTTTTCCGAGGTTGATCATGTGTGTGTTGCTATTTGTGCACCCCTGCAGGGTAAATCTTTCTGAAAGCCGTGTCCGCGGTTATGGACGACCTGGAGCATAGTATCTCGATCATAGACAAGCATAACTAAAGTAGTGCTATAAATTTGACTTTACTACAATGGAATGGATAATAAAAGTGCCAACAACTAGTGGAGCTGGGCTGTATCGTGTCATGTTATGCCTGCCTAGTAAGTATCGCAACTTCAATGGAATGAAATAAAAGTGCCAACAACTGCTGGGTTTGGGATGTCACATGCTAATTGTATCTGACTAGTAAGTACTGCAATTACAACTGAATGATTAACTAAAACTGCCCACTACTTATGCTATCAGGATGACTCATGCTATCTATATCTGACTAGTAAGTGCTTCAACTATAATGGAATGAATAAAACTGCCAACTGTGTGAGTTCCTCGGTTTGACTTTCTCGTTTGGTCTCGAGGGGGGGGGGAATACCAGGATGGGTATGATTGGTGTTAGTAACAGGTTGGTTCTGAATAGGTCTTTCTTACCCCTCTCTCATAGCCGACAGATGTATCGAGTCTCTATAGGTTGTTTAGTGCATGCTTTGCCGCCGCTTCAGTCCACCATACCTATGTATGCGAGAGCCGCCGAATTCTAGCCTCACCGTGTACTGGCCTCAGTACTGATGCTCCTCTTTTTCCATTGCCCTTTGTCGGCACCCCCTTTTGTTTTAGTAGGTTGAGATCGACGTCGTTAGCAGGGTTACCCTTCCAGCTTGGCCTGGGCAGGGTTATGGACGCCATTGGTTATTCTTCAGGGCTCTTAGCCCAATTTGCTTCTTATCCGTACTCGGATGTTGCATCGTTTTCAAGGTGAATTGGATCTTTGTACTATATATTTGTATTCTTGACTCAATGAGTCGTTGTTGTATATATATATGTGTTGTGGGTTCCATCGTGAACTATTCTGTAATGGTATTACTTCGTTTTCCACCCGCACGCAAGTGCCTGGTGGGCGTCCTTGAATCGTTTCTATGCGGGTTTGGCGGGAAGCGCTGAAATCTGCATAGGGCCGATTCGAGGGTGTTACAGCAGACCAGTAATCTGTCACTGCCTACATGAACAAGTCTTGCTTCCAATGTCTAAAGTGTACCTCCGTTCACTTCCACGCTTGTATTCTGCATAAACCTCAGCCAATGTTCTGGAACTTTTGACCATCCTCATCTTTATCGTTCTCATTCCCCTGGTTCTTGCATTCAGTAACATAACCACCTTTGGAACTATTTTATGGCCTAAAAATTTTCTTGCACAATTTTTTTGCCTTAAATCTATCTTCACCATTATGCACTGTCTTATTGCATCCAACAAAATAACAATTCCAAGTGTCTTCATGCCCGAAATCTTATCATTGAAACTCTCTGCCAAATTATTGCAAACAAAATCCACCTTGCTTAACTCACCAAACTTGCTTTTGGCCCATAGCTTGGTGTGATGTTCTTCAAGGTATTTTTTCACCTTTGACACTACATACATGTTCTGCAAGTAAGTAGCATGCGTGCTTGGGGTGTATGTGTATGCTGATCGCCACAAGTCCTCTTCAAAGATCTTTCCTTTGAACTTCTTCGTGAAGTTAGTAGCGAGGTGCCGCATGCATTCCCTATGCTCAACCCCAGGAAACACAGCATCAACAACATTCTCGAGACCCTCGCATGCACCGGTGTGTATCGCCAAGCCTTCAGGGTGACCAATTACTTCCCGTAGTCTCTGCATGAACCATGTCCAGGTTTCATTTGATTCACCCTCAAGAATAGTATAAGCTATGGGTAGAAGCCAATTATGCGTGTCCAAAGCACAAGCAGAAGCAACATGTCCCCTGAACTTCCCTGTTAAAGAAGTTGCGCCTATTGCCAAGTATGACCTGCAGCCGTCAGGAACCCCTTCCAACATGCCTTCAGGCAGACAAAACATCTCCTGAAGCATATCTTATCTGCCTGATTATACCTGACCCCCCTCGAGACGTTTTCTCTTCCTTTCACAACCTCGTAATCAATGTCAACAACACTACCAGGTGATGTTTTCTCTACCTGAGCTTTGAAACTATACAACATATGAAAACTGTCATTCCACTTGCCTTGAATGAAGTCTAGAGCCATCTCCTTCCCATCAAAGAATTTGTGGTAAGGAATCAGAACGTTAAACTTTTTGCTAATCTTTGCTCTGAGTTCAGCAGGTCCAATGTTATGATCCTGCCTCACCTAGTCAAGTACAGTAGCAGCAATCCACTTGGTAGTCGCCGGTCTAATTTTACCACTTAAAGAAGTATTAGGGCAATTGTGTTTTTTCGTCTTACTTTAATCTGCATTCGATAAGAATCCAAATAATTCAGAGATAGTTATCAGGAGAATAAATATGAGAAAGATTGAAACTAAATGTAGCTATTGCAACCTGAAATGGGTGTCCACCCCGCATTGGAGATGCATGTAATCTCCATTTACACACATTACTTTCCCTACAGTGCACCGTAAATCTCTTTTGGTCGCTCTTTTCAATGATAAATTCGAACCCAACTCTGATTGCATAGGTTGCAACTGCATATTTGCAGTCCTCCACATTATCAAAGACAGTCCCCTCATCAATTGTAGGATTGTCCCTGTCAAAGTGTATCACTGGCCTGTCCTTGTCTTTGTCGTCGTATGTACATCCCATTTCCACATCTTCACATTCCTCTTCCTCATCAGTTACATAGTCAGGCTCAAAGTTCGAACCAAACAAATATTCCCTACTCTCCATCCTATCAGGGTCAGCAACCATGTTTGGACATGCTTTCTCATCATCATCTGCACCGCAACACATTTCAGTGCCTTCATGCTCGCTTGACAAAGAATCATGCTCAAGGACAAGCTGTACAGACGTCCTGCGGTTACCAACACATATCCTTGCCATCACCACAGGACTAGAAACGCTAACTCGGGTATGCATAAAAGGAATCACAGTTCTTACCCTTCAATGTGGACGCACGGCACCTTCTCCGGGCTCCATACCTCCAAAGCTCTGCACCCCGCTTCCTCTCCCCTTGTTTCGTTGTCCTCTATGCTCTCTAGACTTGAAGGAGATTCCGTGCTCTCCAGCCACGCAGGACCCATATCCGTGCTCTCAAGCCTCACAGGATCCATCTCCGAGCGGGATCTGGATCACCAGCATCGTTGGACCCCTAACCCAACGGCTGACTCTCAGTTTTCATTTCCATACACACCTAGGCGATGGACGGCGGCAAGGAGACAGGGAGGAGGGAGGAGGCGTGAGGGATGGCGGGGGAGGGCAGGAGGACGACGACCCAAGGGGACGACGAGAGCGGTGCACGACTGAGCGGAGTGGCGGCGGCAGGAGCAGAGGAGCGGAGCGGAGCTGGTTGCGACAAAGCATGGAAAATTGCACAATAATGTGTTGGTGGGCGGCACCAGCCCTCGAACCTGGGACACGCGTCGTCGAAGGTGGAGGAGGCGGGCCTGCCAGTCAGAAAATATGCCACCTGTCAGCGCACTATGCACGGTAGCACTTCACGGAATTTTTTAGCAGGTCCCACATGTCAGTCTGTTTGATCAAAACTTGCATGCATGGCTGGTTCACGCGCTACTTCCGAAAAAAGCCCATTGATCCAAACTTGAAGTGGCAGTTCTGCTTCTTCTCCCTCATCTCCTCATCTCCTCGTAGTGGTAGTTCTGCTTCGTTTCCCTTGTCTGTTATCCTCTTCTTCTTCTCCTTGCAGTGGTAGTTCTTCTTTCTTCCTCGATCAAAACATTCCCGCACGTAAGCCATGGCCAGTAGCCGGATGAAGAGGAACTGGTCCAATCTCCCGGCCTACCCACTTCGCAAGATCGTCGACTACTTGCTGGAGAAAGAGGAGTACGTCGACACCTATGCTGCTTGTCGGGATGTCTGCACCGATTGGCGCCGCACTTTAAAGGTGCCCGAATTCCATCTCAACAACTGGATCAGAATAGATCACACACTTCCAGACGTTGGCGACTTCACCTTCCTCAACCTCGCCACTAGTCGTTGCTTCAGGACAAATATAATGGACGTCCATCGCAGGTTCACATTTATATCCGATATTTATTGGTATTTTCCATTGTAAACATCTTAGTGCTAACTGATGCCCTCTTCTTCCAAAAGATTCTACTTCGTCGATGTTTCTCGTGGCGTCATCGTGCTTGCTCAGAGGGTGGAGCCGTACCAGATTCGGCTTCTAAACCCGATCACTCATAAGTCTAACACTGAGTTTCAAGCACACATACCATCTGATCTTCTGCAATCTATCGTCGTGCCGAAGTCCCCGACGATGGTGTTCGTTTGCACTAATTGTCCAGATCATATTGCATGGGCCGATGAGTGCACCCCAACGGGGCAAATCAATGAATCATTTGGAGAAGGATTGTATTCGCCACCTCCTGCTATGCTTCTGGACTGCATGACGGCATTCCGAGGGGAAGTATATGCATTACTTGAGAATGGAGACATCTTGTCGACCAACATCAAGTTAGAGCAGCGCGCGAGCACTGTCACGATGGCCAAAATAATTTCGGCCCCAGTCTCAGGGTACACGAAACTTACAAATTTTACCTTGTGGAGTCAGATGGTGATATGCTTCTTGTGTTGAACGGGGATTTCGCCAAAGGGCAACCGGTGTTGTACCGGGTGGACATGGAGAACTGCTCTCTCGAGGCCATCGGTGACATTGGAAGTCGTGCCCTCTTTGTTGATTACAATCGGTATATCTCCATTGACACCAGGTTACACCCCACAGTCAAACTCGGTTGCATATACTACATGAATTATACTAGACTGTACGATCATGAGGTTCAAGCCTGGGAAGAGGAACCAACAATGACGTATGGTTTAAGTCTGGAACATACACCCATGCCTTACCCTTTGGACGAGATACTGGAAGCACATTACAGATGGAGAGAGTTCTTTGAATATGTGTTGCAGCACGCGGGAGCCGCCGACGATGAAATATATAGGGGAGAATGAATCCTATATTCATCCTAGGTTATTTGCTAGCATTTTCAGGTCTATTTTTCGAAGTAGAAATTTATACTGTATTTATATTATTTCGATCAGTAGTATGCGTATTAAATTGTAATGTATTTAATTTTAGTACTTTCAGAATTCAAAGTATTTATTTTTAGTAGCTTCTTTCAGAATTCTCTGTGTTCGACATGGGCATCAGCTCAGCGCCGGAATTCAGGTTCCACATGGAGAATTGCACAATAATGTGTTGGTGAGCGGCACCAGCCCTCGAACCTGGGATGCACGCCGTCGAAGGTGGAGGAGGCGGGCCCGCCAGTCAGAAAACATGCCACATCGGCATCCCCTGTTTCTGATGCCCTTTAAAAAAAGAAAACATGCCAGGTCGTCATCCCCTATTTCTGATGGTGTTGCTACAATCGATGGTACATGGTGGCATATAAATAATATCGTATAAACATAAGGGCACAGTCATCAACATTTCTAAAATGAAACCCGGTCAAGTCTCCTACCTGTCCTGGTACATTGCCCGATGAGGTGGATAGCCACGACCGATCTTTTTAATACGTTCACACTCTTATGCTGAGAAGGGAATAAAGATTGAGCGGTTAATGCAACGAGTGTCGAATTATTACCCTCTAAGGAAATGGGAGATGGTTATTTTCATGTGTGCCCGTAGTCCATACCTACTGTCAGTCTTTCACTCCCCTTCTCCGACAAACCATAGTTCACCTTGCGCAGCTCCTCCATGCCGCACCATCTAGGGTAACATGGCCCAACCTAAGCAGTAGCCGCCGCCGTGACAGCCACCGAAACTGGGGTATTTAGCCTCTCTAAGGCATGTCATGAAGCTCTACTTCAAGGCCGGTCTCCCATTGCCCTGCCAGGCGGATGATTTCCCCGAATGTGCCGAATCGGCCACGGCAACGTCGCCGTCGATGCGGATCGCGCGGGCCAAGAAGGCGATGTGGAGAAAATGCACAAGCATTACGACATGCTCTAGGTAGTGGGAATAAGGTACATATCAAATCGTTCACGAGAGCGTGCCGCCGAGGGTACACACCCTCAAATAGGGCAACGTCCATGCTTCGGCGTGGACTGCCTTACCGCAGTGGGGGAGGCTGGGAGCACGCCATCTGCGGCAAAGACGCTCCCTCCTACGCACCGTTGGAGGCCGTACCGTGGCGGCGACCAAGCGTCTACACTCAGCATGCTGGATTGTTCGACAGCCGGAGCTGGCGGCGGGCATTAGCTCAGCCCCGGAATTCAGGTTCGAGTTCACACGGACCTATGATCCCAAGAAGGAGATGCCGAATTTCAGTTTCGAAGAAATCGTTGCGGTGGCGCATATGGTCCAACTAAAGCGGGACTGGCGCACGCAAATCGCTCGTGCATGAATGATGCAGATTTCTTGTAGTTTGGCGGGGAGGAAATATATCAGTTTGGGTTAAATGATCAAAGAACTTATGTCCTCTCAAGGCAATTGGCCAGCCAACTTTTCTGGTGAAGATCTGTAGTTTCTTCAGTGTAGGATAGTTAAGTTTAGACTGAAGAATGGCTTTTGTAGATGAAATGCTAACGAATTGTTCTATAAACTAGTAGGAAGTTTAGCCCACTTTTGTGCAGGTATAAGACCCTTTTGTATGGAAGTACTACTGTTGTAAGAAAATACTATCAAGTATCTATTTCCTTCAATTACTAGTCGTGGTTCAATCCAGTTAACTGTCATCTTTTATCCTGCACTACGATTTTTGTGTCTACATTTATGCATCTTTGTAAACCATTTACCTTTGTCTTGTGTTGCCTGCAAAATGGTCCTGCAGGTCAATGTGTTACAAATGTAGCTTCCTTGTACATGAAGAGGAGATGGACTACATTTTCCTGGCATCCACAGAATTGACATTGCTCATTGCCACACCACCCTCTTTTCATGAGGTTGTCCTTGGTTATTCACAGAAATTATAAAGCACGGTGTTCAACTACATCGATTCAAACTATTACACACACACACTACATCAAATTCATTACCCACACATACTACATTGATTAAAACTATTACACACACATACTACTTCAAACTATTACACACACGTACTACATCGATTCAAACTATTACACATTTTTAGTCGATGCTAACTTCCTGCTACACTCTCCATACTAAAAATTCATTAGCCACTCATACCATGGCAATTCACTAGAGCTCTATCTTCACTCGAGGAAAATCAGAACCACCAGCTCGTCCAAGCCCGGTTCCCCCACCGAAACTGTGTGCGCCGTCACAAAACGGTGGTAGCCTGTGCCTTTGATCCTTCCAGGCAAACACTGCAGGCAACGAGGACGCTTTTTGGCAGCCTCTTCGGGGCCCTGAATGCCATGTATCGATTCCAGAACTACTCCAGGTGGATGATGACCCGGTGCTTCCAGCAAAGCTGTCGCCCTGCCCTGCTTGGAATCTGCACCTCGTACATCTTTGGAACGGCGTCAGGATCTTTCAGCCATGCCTTTACCTCGATGACCCATCTGTCGCTCGGTGGCACGATTTCCACCAGCTCGCCGCCAAGGATACTGACGACCTGCTTGAGGGCCTCTGACTCCCAAGCATCCAATGGGACGCTGTCAAAGACGAGTTTGGAGAAGAAACGAAACTGCCCCAAGCGATCGTCCCACCCACAGGCGCGATGCCAACGCATGAAGCTCATTTTCTCCCCACAGCACTTGAAAGAATGGGAAGAATGCAGAATGTGCTCGGTGTCTGAGCTGTGCTTGAACCGGACGAAAAAATCGAATGGCGGCGCGCATACCTCAATGTTGACCTCATTTCGTCTAATCCCAAAACGAGACCTGAAAGCCGACAACAACTCTGCCGGCGACACGGCGGGACGGACGCCCAACATGGTGGCCATGAGAGCGTGGTCGTCGAACTACTGTGCCAGGGCTACCATGCCTGGGGTGCGCGGCATCACACAACTTCCCGAGGCCGGTCGCCGGCCTGGATCACCCGACGGGACGCGCTCCGCCGTGCGAGAAGGACTAGCCAGAGGCGAGATATTAGTCCGGGGACGTGAAGCTATGATATGGCGGATGATGAAACAACGATGGCTATGAGCTTCGATTAGAGGCATGGGAGGTTGACCGGACATGGCGGGGACGCAAATTAGAGCAAGTGCGAGCTCCGATCTGAGACGAGCAGACGGAGCTGAGCAAATGTTATGGGGAGGGGAGCAGGGGAGAAGACCAGAGCAGAGCAAAGAAATAGATCTGTTCCACTCAGGGATCTGGTCCACGCAAGGGTAAGATAGTCCACGACCACAAAAGATAACGGGGAATACTGACATGGCGGGCCAAGAAGAGTTGACCTAACAGCGGTATTTGAGTTCAATTGTTTTTCGTCTGGTTCATACGACCGTTTGGCCGTTAGATTTGTATTCACCCCCATTTGGCCCTTCTGGACAATTGGTGATTCTACTACGGCCCCTCTGCGTGATTGACGACAACTCGGGTACCGCGGTGCACTCACCCATGAAGTTTGGTATCGCAAACGTACATTCCCCTCGGCGAGACTTCTACAAGAAGGAACACGATGCCATCCATGGAAAACGTCATCGAGCGGTCATGTCATGTTTAATCAAGTCTAAAAAGCCTACTACTGCTACTACTATGCCACAACACATGCGTCATCGAGTGCACGGTAGTCGATGGACAGCTGCAATTTATGGCCACTTGATTTTAATAAGACATTCGAGCAATCGATGGCAGCCGCCATTCCCGTCTAGGCCCCAGTCGAGCAATCGATGGCAGCCGCCATTCCCGTCCAGGCCCCCGACCCCGCTACCAACATAGCCACCGACGAGGCCCCTGTCTCCTTGCCAGTCCCCTCGATGCGTTGAAAGCAGCCCGTTGTCCCTGTTCAGGCCCCAGTCGAGGCATCGATGGCAGATGTCGTTCCTGTCCAGGCCCCGTCCCTGCTATCGACGGAGCCGCTGAAGAGGAGCCCCCCGCTGGTGAGGAGGCCCCCGCCGGTCACAAGCAGATCAAGCACTTCTTGGGCACCTATGATCCAGATAAGTACATCGCTCCGTTGAACCCCTATGACACCGGCATCGATGACCCATGGTCGGAGGTAACTAGGGTTTGCTCCCCTCCCCTGGTTCTTCTACTGTTCCCATCGTTGGATGCTAGATCTTTGTTTATTAGCATTCTCTTGTTCACATTTCGATTGCTCGATCTTCTTACATCATCTACTCCACCATTTTCCTTTTCTTCCAATAGGTTTCTAGCAGCGACGTCTGCAGCGATGACGAGTCCATGCACACCAAGACTCGTCAGGTGCTAAGGAGGTTGTGGGCTAGCCAGTACGACGCCTTCTTTAGGGGCGGCCCCTGATGGCTGCCCCTTCTACTGGGTGAGTCTCGCCGGCACCAACTTCAACTCCTTACTGAAGCATGTAGAGGCCCCGGGCTCTGGCATCCACAAAGGTGGCGAGCACGAGACCGTGAACATCAATGCCTACATCGCTGAACACCGGGCTTTGGGAATTCACCTTCGAAACCTCTAGCGGGTGGCCATCAAAGAGGGTCGCATGCCTCCAATCAGGCCCAGGACCCCCAAGATCAAGGGACTGGGCAGCAAGAAGTGGAGGAAGCACCGGAGGGAGGAGGCGGAGGCGCGGTGTCAACACCCGGATTTTTAATCCCAAATGCCTATTATGCCATACATCGCAATCCCAGGATTACCATTTTTGCGAGACATAACAGATTGGATATCACAGTACATCATCCATTACAAACCATAATAAGGTCTTACACAAATAAAGGATCTCATGATCCTAGTTGTCGTAGTCGTCCTGCTATCCTTCCTCCTGGTAGTCCTCCTCATAGTCTGGCCATGGGAATAGCCAGGGACAAAGCCATGAGTACTCTTTAAGTACTCGCAAACTATCACTAACAAGTAAGGTAGTTCTAGTAGGAATGCTAAGTTCTAAGTTTATTTGCAAAGTTAAGTATGAAACCTAAGCTGAGTTTAGAAACAAAGAAAGATAAAATAAAGTTCTAAATCACCAAGTGGGAACTTAGTTGTCATAGTCACAACCCTGTTGTGGTCAAGTCATGTCACAATTCATGTCATAAGTCATTTTGAAGACATCTGACAACGGAACAGTATGGCCACTCCAACTGTCCATAACCGCGGACGTGGCTATTCGAATAGTTTGACACTCTGCAGAGGTGGTACACTTTCACCACAAAACTCGATACATCTATCAGGGATAACCCTGAATCATCATACTTAGTATGGAGATAATCAAACATAACCTTTCCTTTACACACTCTAGTATAAGCACCTCTCCTATGAGCTTGGCCTCCCAGCCATGGCCATCTGCCATCCTAGGCACTACATAGGTCGACAACATTGAGAGGTAGCCTCAGCTCAAACCTCTCCCGCGAGTGAACCAATACTAATGCATATAAACTTCTGGCTAAGCCTTACCCAATTCAGGTATTGTGGTTGTACGGAAAAATTGGAATGGTATCTCATCTGAACCCAACCATCAGTTTTTATAAAGGGTTAAGGCTCATGCCTCAACATTTTCATCATCATAAACCATTCGTGTTTCTCAACACATGTCAAAACATGTCAATAGAATGACTCATCATTCCAAGGTTTTCATAAGCATTTTCACCAAGTATTCCCATCTAAAGTCATTATGTTTTTGGTTTAGCTCTAAACTACTAAGTTAAGAGTGTTCACTAAAGTGGGATGCTAATCTCAATCTCATGCCATAGAATGATATCTAGTATATTCCAAGTTTTATACTCTTTATGCTATCTAAACTACTTTCTAAAATCTCACAAAGCATTACTAGAAGTAAAGAAAACTTTGGTAAAGTAAAAGGTAAAACTTGGGATGGGCATAAATCAAAAGGTATAACCAAAGCCTGCCTAATGCATCTTGCTTAGGTTATCTAGCTAGCAAGGGTTAGCTTGCATTGTTAATGATGGCTTTCCTTGGTTGGTGCAGTGGTTGAAATTCTCCTCGTCTTCTTCGGGGTAGAACTCCTCCTCCTCGTTGACTTGGTCGGTACTATCGTCTATAAATACATACATGATACACAATCACCGAACAATAATTAACTAGTCTATTTAGCACACTAAGGAACACACTTGATGATCTAGTATCATCACATTCATCACAAGATTTAATGAACTAGTTTCATTTATTTTATTTGAGAAAAGTAATTTCTACTCATTGAATTTAATTAAGATTTAATATTCTCCAATTAAAATTTGGGATCATGTAGACACATGTCATAACCACATATTCTAATCCATGGGAATGTGATTTAAATGTTGGTTCTCATTTTAATAAGTTTAAGTTTAATATTTAAAAGATTTAAAGTGACTAGAAATGCCTATATAGCATTATTTTGGTACTAGTCCAAATTCACTACATGCAAACCTAAATTTTATTACATATTCAGATAGGTATTATCAAATGTGATTTTTGAGAGTTTGAAACAACTCAAAAGCTATTATGGTTGATTTTATAAAAATGTTTGAATTTAGAAAAGTCTCTGTTTTGTTATTTTTTATATAAGTGCTCTATAACTCCAATTGATTTAAATCCAACGGGCTTGGATATATATTTAAATTATCTTTCTTGCAAAATTTGAATCATTCAATTTGGTTCAGTACAACTCTCCGAATTGATTTTTAAACTAGTGGACAAAAACTAGATTAAGTCTAAATAAATAAACCTATATTTGAATTTTAGGGCCACCGCGGGAAACTAAACGGGCCGACCCAGTGACACTCCACGGTGCAGAGGACAGCTCACAGGGGGTCCCGCATGTCAGCGGCTCTTCTAACATGAACGGTTGCTCGAGCGGCTCTGGCGAGAGGTGTGAGGGACTTAGTGGGAGGTGGGGAGTGTTGGAGTGTGATGAAATGGTGCTAGGGAGGGCTCCTTTTATAGGTCGACGAGGAGACCACGGGGTGCGACGGTGATCTCGTCGGTGACGGTGGTACAAAGCACTAGAGGCATGGGCAGGGTAGGCGAACGGTGGCTGGCCTCCTGGCGGCCAGCTATGGTGCAATGGAACAGCTAGGGGCGGTGGTATGCGGTCGGGAAAGGTCGACGCTCTGCACGGCAGAGGCGGTGCTCGACACAGCATGTGGTGGCTGCTGGTCGCGTGGCGGTAAAAGGGCATGTCTAGGAGTCTACTGGGGTTAAGGCAGAGCGGCGCGTGCAAGCTGAGGTCGAGGCACGGCTTGTGCTGGCCTGTCGGGGACGGCGCTCTGGTGTGCTCCGTGCATGGTGCAGAGCCTCAGTGCACGGGCGCTCCTCGGTGGTCCAGGGGTCGGCTGCATCCGTGGGGTGGACATGGGATTGCGGTAGGGTGCGGCACAGCTAGGGGGTGTGCTGGTTTGGCGCGGCACTGTCTCTGGCGCGTTGCCCATGTTTGCTCGGCGGCGACCAAGAACGGGCGGCGCATTACTGTATTTCTCGACGAATGGGGGTGCTGGTCTAGGCTAGGGTAGATGCTAGGGGGACAAGGGGAGTGAATTGAGGTTAAATGGCTTGACAAGACATTGATCAAAACAGTGTTAGTTAGGCAGGTTTTTCTGTGATCACCAGGTGTTCGACAAAATGGCCGCAAGAGAATTAAATTTGAATTTTGAAATGATTTTTGGTGTGTGACTTGATCTCATGCTTGGTAGTTTGTGTTTGCTTGGGATTGTCAAGGTGAACTCATTTGAGTGGTTTTTGAAAAAGTGGGATCTATGTATATGAAAAGAATTCCATTTTCAAATACCATTTAAAATTAGTATTCAAATGTTTTTGTAAGATTTCAGAGTGGGCATTGCTAGATTATTACATGTACTAGCAAGGGGTGCAAAGAGTTAGAAAATTTTCTGTTTGAATTTGACTTCTAGGAACACCTAAAGTGACCTAGTGGATAAAAATGGCAAAAGTGACCATTTGCATTTATTAATTCCATTTGATTTATTTTTCTTTGTATTTTGTTTTGGAATGATCTAGATGATGTGGCATTCATCTTTGAATCATTTTACAACATTAGAACAATCAAACATGGCATTTCCAAACAATTCTATATTAATGCAACACACATATGCATTCTTAATTATTTTAATGATAAAAAGTTTTTGTTAACCCTAAATTGGGTGATTTGGATCTTAATGACATTGATTAAAGTTTTGGGATGTTACAAACCTTCCCCCCTTAAACAAACTCTCGTCCCGAGATTTAAGAAAGAAAACTAGGAACTAAAGAGATCTAGAAACTCAGTCCTAATGTAATCTTCTCGCTCCCAAGTGGCTTCTTCTGCGGTGTGGTTACTCCATTGGATCTTGAGAAATTTGATACTCCAGGTCCTGGTGGTTCTGTAAGCTTCCTCCAAGATGCGGATGGGCACTTCATGATACGTTAGATCCTTGTTGATATCAATGTCCAGTGATCGATGTTCTTGAAAACTTCAGTCTTCTTCGGCACTTCTAGGCATTTGCAAAGTAACGAGATATGGAACACATTGTGGATGGCAGACATCTCTTCAGGCAGTTCTCGTTGATACGATACTTCTCCTCGATGATTCAGAATCTTGAAGGGTCCGATATATCTGGGGGCAAACTTTCCTTTCAGACTAAAACGTTGTGTTCCCTTCAATGGTGAAACTTTGAGATACACAAAATCTCCGACATTGAAAGTCAGGTCTGTACGTCTCTTGTTAGTGTAACTCATTTGTCTAGATTGGGCGGTCTTGAGGTGCTCACGGACTATGTGAACCTTCTCTTCGGCTTGTCGTTGGATGTCGGGACCGAAAATCTGACTCTCTCCTACTTGCGACCTATTCAAAGGGGTACATGACATTCTTCCATATAAGAACTCAAACGGGGCCATTTGCAAACTGGCTTGGTAACTGTTGTTGTATGAGAATTCTGTGAAAGGTAGACATCTTCCCATTTTTATCCATACTCGAGCACACAAGCTCTCAACATATCTTCTAAGATCTGGTTGACTCTTTCAGTCTGTCTGTCGGTTTGCAGGTGATCAGCTGTGCTGAAATTCAACTTAGTTCCTAATCCTTCCTGGACTTTCTGCCAAAATCTTGAGGTAAACTGGGTTCCTCGCTCCGACTCTATGGTCTTGGGGGTTCCATGCAAACTAATGATTCTAGCAATGTACAACTCTTCCAGCTTCGAACTCTGGTAGGTTGTCTTGACATGTATAAAATGGGCTACCTTGGACAGTCTATCGACTATGGCCCAGATAGAGTCATTTCCCCTACTAGAAGTAGGCAAACCGGTGATAAAGTCCATTCCGACGGAATCCCATTTCCATTCCAGAATCTACAATGGTTGCAACAGTCCTACGGGTCTCTAATGTTCCGCTTTGACTCTTTGACAGACATCACCACTTGGCGATGTAGCTTCCGATTTCTCTCATCATCCTGTGCCACCAAAATTGGTCCTTCAAATCTTGATACATCGTTGTTCCTCCGGGGTGGATAGAATAAAGAGTATCATGAGATTCTTGCATGATAACTTGCTTCAGTTGCGAATCTGCGAGCACACAGATACGTCCTTTGTACCACAAAACTCCTTCTTCATCTTTGGTGAATCGAGGTACCTTTCCTGTACCAATACGATGTTTGATTCTGTCGATATTTGCATTTCCCTTCTGGGCTTCCTTGATTTGGCTAATCAAAGTGGGTTGAAGTTCAATGCTAGCTAAAAATCCTTTGCTAACTAGCTCAGTTCTAAACTGCTCCAACTCCTCATGCAAACTTGGTTGCTTCTCCTTGATCATGGTGTTTAACCTACACGGCAATCTGCTAAGAGCATCCGCTACCACATTGGCTTTGTCGGGGTGATAGTGAATATCAAGGTCATAATCGTTGATTAACTCTATCCCTCTCCTTTGCCTCATATTCAGCTCCTTCTGAGTGAAAATATACTTCAAGCTCTTGTGATCTGAGTAAATCTCACAATGATTACCCATAAGGTAAAGACGCCATGTCTTCAAGGCTAACACTATAGCTGCTAATTCAAGGTCATGGGTAGGGTAGTTCTGCTCATGCTGCTTCAGTTGTCGAGACATATATGCGATGACTTTGCCTTCTTGCATCAATACACATCCGAGGCCAATCTTGGATGCATCACAATACACATCAAACAGCTTCTTGATATCTGGCAATATTGGGGCTGAAATCAATCTCTTCTTGAGCTCTTGGAAACTTGCTTCACATTTGTCGGTCCATTCAAACTTCTTGTCCTTCTTCAACAATTGGGTCATAGGTCTTGCAATGCTCGAAAATCCTTCTACGAACTTGCGGTAATATCCCGCTAATCCGAGAAATGCAAGGACTTGGGTTTGAGTGGTTGGGGCTTCCTATTCTTCAACATCTTTGATCTTGGCGGGATCGACAACGACTCCTCCTGCCGACACAATATGTCCGAGGAATCCTACTTCTTTCAGCCAGAACTCACATTTGTTGAACTTGGCATACAACTAATGCTCTCTAAGGGTTTCAAGGATGATTCTCAGATGTTGCTCATGGTCTTCTTCTGACTTGGAGGAGATAAGAATATCGTCGATAAACACAACGACAAACTTATCCAGAAAGTTCATAAAGATCTATTCATGAGATTCATGAAATAAGCGGGAGCATTGGTTAATCCAAAAGACATGACCGTATACTCATATAATCCATATCTGGTGGTAAAGGCGGTCTTTGGAATATCCGTTGCACGAATCTTAAATTGGTGATAACCAGTCCTAAGATCGATCTTAGAGAACACTCTGGCACCAGTCAACTGATCAAACAGATCCTCTATTTTGGGCAAAGGGTACTTGTTTTTTATGGTGACATCATTCAGCTTCCTGTAATCTTTGCACAAGCGGTTGCCTCCATCCTTCTTGTCGACGAACAACACGGGCGATCTCCATGGCGATGCACTTGGTTGAATCAAGCCTTTCTCTAGAATAGCATCCAGTTGCTTCTTTAGTTCCACTAACTCTGATGGGCTCATGCTATAGGGTCTCTGAGCTATGGGTCCGGTTCCAGGGATTAGTTCAATAATGAACTCAATATCCCAATCCGGGGGCATACCAGGCAATTCATCTAGGAATACGTCGGTGTATTCACAGACTACTCTGACTTGGTCTATGGTGGGTAGGGCTAGACTCTTGTTGCATTTGAATTGACGGGGCAAGATTTCAGATATATTTTCTACTGATACTCCAGAGCTACTGGTCATGGTGATGGATTTCTTGGCACAGTCTATCAAACCTTTATACTTCGACATCCAATACATTCCTAGTACTACTTCCAAACCTTTGGTTCCAAGTACTATTAGATTGGCATAAAAATCTATCCCACTTATTCTGATAGGCACAGCCTTGCAAATTTTTCTAGCTTTGGTGGTCGAACCTAGTATTTGAACTATCATAACATGCTTCAAGTTGGTTGGGTCAATCTTACTAGTGCATGCAAATTCTTCCGTAAGAAACGAGTGCGATGCTCCAGAATCAAACAACACTCTTGCTAATACTGAGTTAATAGAAAACATACCCAGCACGACATCTGGCGCTTCTTGGGCTTCTTCGGCATTCATGTGGAAGAGACGGCCGTTGTGGTTGTGCGGGTTCCCTGGGGCGAATCTTCTTTTGGGCTGAACACGGCGCTGCTGCTGCGCTGGGGCATTCACATTGGCAGTGGCGGTAATCTTCTTGGGACACTCATTAGAGTAGTGACCCTTCATTCCACACTCAAAGCAAGTAATCTGAGACTTGTCTTTTGCTGCCACAGGCACAACATTGCTTCAAGTCCTTGGGGCAGTGTTGTTGTTGTTTTTGTTGGACTTGGGTGGTGCACGATTGAAGTTGTTGGAGTTGCCGGGGTGGTTGTTGTTGTTTCCTCTGGCCTTCACATTTCCTCCGCTACGGTTGGGGTAGCTTGGACAAGACATTGGGGGTCTATTGTTCCGTGGGGCATATCCGGCAGACGGGTTGGGGCGATACTTCTCGGCGTAGTGGGACCCAGCTTGGTGCTTCATCCGACGTTTGTGATTGTCATTCGCTTAGTTGATCTTCCCTTCCATCTGAATAGCAGAGTCGACTAGCTCTTCGAGGTCCTCAAAATGGATGTTGACTAGCACCGTCTGCATCTCATCATGTAATCCGTTCAGGAATCTCTCCTTCTTCTTGGCCTCCGTGTTGATCTCATCAGGTGCATACCTGGCAAGGGACAAGAATCTGTCATGGTACTCCACTACAATCATTCTGCCTTGCTTTAGCTCTCTGAATTCATCTCTCATTCTGGTGACTAAACCCTGCGGCACATGGGTGCGGCTGAACTTGACTTTGAAAGCTTCCCACGTCATCACTTGACCGTGGTTCATTGTGCGGGTGCTGTTCCACCATGCTCTTGCATCTCCTGCCAGATAGTGGGTGGCAAACAGAACTTTCTCGTTGGCATCCACTCCTGCGAATTCTAAGTTATTCTCCATGGTCTGTAACCAATCATCAGCATCCAGCGGGTCTTCATACTTGCTAAAGATTGGGGGATTGGTATTCTGGAAGTTTTTGAGCTTGGATCCATGATGATCCTGATTTCCATGGCCTTGATTATTGTCAGCCATCTGGGCGATCTGCTGCAGGGTGGCTAGATTTGCTTGGCGCTCTGCTCTACTAGCTTCGCGGTCCGCAATTAGCGTTTGCAGAATCTGTAGCATCGGGTCCTGCGATGAGCTACTCCCTCCTTGGTTCCCACGAGTCATCTGAAGATTGAGATAGATAATGGGGTAAGAGGGAAAGTTCTAAGGTTTATGATTTTCCTTTCAAGGCTAAAACTTTGAGTTTGACTCAGGTTTTGCAACTAACTTATTTTCATTCATTCAAGCAAAGCACACGATACAAACACACACATCACAACAAAAGGAAAACAGATGGTTTTAAGAACCATTTTGTGAGCTAAGATACAATGGGACCGATACTTCTCACTCCTGCGATAGTGCTCTAGTGCATCTACTCATCATCGATGAAGTCGGAGTCATCATCGTCTGTGTAGAAGTCCATGGTATCATTCTCCAGGTAGTCATCATCATTGCTAAGGTACGAGTGAATATCCCCCTAGATGTCTTCACCTTCTTCCTCTTCTTCTTTTGCTGCAAGCTGAGCTTCTTGCTCCTTTATGGTCTTCTCGAGGTCGGCCACCTTCTTGCAAAGACGATCGATGGTGCGATCCTTCTTTGCGTGTTGACGATGAAGTGATTGACGATCCTTGACGAGCAGTGAAAAAGTCTGGGCCTCCTAGGAAGCAATGGCAAGGTTGTGGTTGGTGTACTCTCGAGCATTATCCAATTCCTTCTGTCTGTCATACAGTAGGAAGTCGAGGTTCTCCACTAGGTGCTTCAACTCCGGGTGACTTGGCATCTCCAGAGGCATTCCCATAGAATCACGCCTTGCATAGTGAGCAAAGCGAGTTCCCTGGATCAAGTTGACATTCTGTGCGCAAAGACGAGCGAGAACTTCATGCATTGCCCTGGCTAATCCATCTAGCCAGTTGTTCTCTCTCACGGTGAATTGAATCTTCTTGGAAAGAGGTGCCTCCATCTTGCCTCGAAGATCAGCAACTATTAGCCATTGTAAATCTCCTCCTGGTTGGTCATTCAGTTGAGCTCCGAAGAATTTCGGATGCGGACGCTCAAGGAACTCATACAGTGCATCAAGATCCCTCTCGAAGATCAGTCAGCCTCCGTTGCCCAACTGGTAGAACTTGCAGTACTGAACTTACAATAGGTTTCTGGTAGCTACGTCTGCAGCGATGACGAGTCCATGCACACCAAGACTCGTCAGGTGCTGAGGAGGCTGCGGGCCGGCCAGTACGATGCCTTCTTTAGGGGCAGCCCGTGGCGCTGCCCCTTCTGCTGGGTGAGTCTCGCCAACACCGACTTCAACTCCTTACTAAAGCATGCAGAGGCCCCGGGCTCTGGCTTCCACAAAGGTGGCGAGCACGAAACCGTGAACATCAATGCCTACATCGCTGAAAACCGAGCTCTCGGCATTCACCTCCGAAACCTCTAGCGGGTGGCCATCAAAGAGGGTCGCATGCCTCCAATCAGGTCCAAGGCCGCCAAGATCAAGGGACTGGCCAGTAAGAAGTGGAGGAAGCGCCAGAGGGAGAAGGCGGAGGCATGGTGTCAACACCCGGATTTTTAATCCCAGATGCTTGTGATGCCATACATCGCAATCCCAGGATTACCATTTTTGTGAGACATAACAGATTGGATATCACAATACATCATCCATTACAAACCATAATAAGGTCTTACACAAATAAAGGATCTCATGATCCAGTCTTAGTACAAACAAGTAGCGGAATAAATAGCCTAGAGGTGGGCTCCATCTTCAGTCTCACAGGCAATGCTGATGATGGGAGATGATCCTAGTTATCGTAGCCGTCCTGCTGTCCTTCCTCCGGGTAGTCCTCCTCATAGTCTGGCCATGGGAATAGCCAGGGACAAAGCCATGAGTACTCTTTAAGTACTCGCAAACTATCACTAACAAGTAAGGTAGTTCTAGTAGGAATGCTAAGTTCTAAGTTTATTTGCAAAGTTAAGTTTAAAACCTAAGATGAGTTCAGAAACAAAGAAAGATAAAATAAAGTTCTAAATCACCTAAGTGGGAACTTAATTTTCATAGTCATCACAACCCTGTTGTGGTCAAGTCATGTCACAATTCATGTCATAAGTCATTTTGAAAACATCTGACAACGGAACAGTATGGCCACTCCAACTATGCATAACCACGGACGTGGCTATTTGAATAGTTTGACACTCTGCGGAGGTGGTACACTTTCACCACAAAATTCGATACATCTGTCAGGGATAACCCTGAATCATCATACTTAGTATGTAGATAATCAAACATAACCTTTACACACTCTAGTATAAGCACCTCTCCTATGAGCTTGGCCTCCGAGCCATGGCCATCTGCCATCCTAGGCACTACATAGGTGGACAACATTGAGAGGTAGCCTCAGCTCAAACCTCTCCTGCGAGGAAGCCAATACTAATGCATATAAACTTCCGGCTAAGCCTTACCCAATTCAGGTATTGTGGTTATACGGAAAAATTGGAATGGTATCGCATCCGCACCTAACCATCGGTTTTTATAAAGGGTTTATCATGCCTCAACATTTTCATCGTCATAAACCATTTGTGTTTCTCAACACATGTCAAAACATCCCAATAGAATGACTCATCATTCCAAGGTTTTCATAAGCATTTTCACCAAGTATTCCCATCTAAAGTGATCATGTTTTTGGTTTAGCTCTAAACTACTAAGTTAAGAGTGTTCACTAAAGTGGGATGCTAATATCAATCTCATGCCATTGAATGACATCTAGTATAGTCCAAGTTTTATACTCTTTATGCTATCTAAACTACTTTCTAAAATCTCACAAAGCATTACTAGAAGTAAATAAAACTTTGGTAAAGTAAAAGGTAAAACTGGTAAGTAAAACTTGGGATGGGTATAAATCAAAAGGTATAACCAAAGAATGCCTAATGCATCTTGCTTAGGTTATCTAGCTTTCAAGTGTTAGCTTGCATTTTTAATGATGGCTTGCCTTGGTTGGTGCAGTGGTTGATATTCTCCTCGTCTTCTTCGGGGTAGAACTCCTCCTCCTCATAGACTTGGTCGGTACTATCGTCTATAAATACATACGGGATATACAATCACCAAACAATACTTAACTAGTCTATTTAGCACACTAAGGCACACACTTGATGATCTAGTATCATCACATTCATCACAAGATTTAATGAACTAGTTTCATTTATTTTATTTGAGAAAAGTAATTTCTACTCATCGAAATTAATTAAGATTTAATATTCTCCAATTAAAATATGGGATCATGTGGACACATGTCATCACCACATATTCTAATACATGGCAATGTGCTTTAAATGTTGGATCTCATTTTAATAAGTTTTAATTTAATATTTCAAAGTTTTAAAGTGACTAGAAATGCCTATATAGAATTATTTTGGTACTAGTCCAAAGTCACTGCATACAACCCTAAATTTTATTACATATTCAGATAGGTATTATCAAATGTGATTTTTGAGATTTGAAACAACTCAAAAGCTATTATGGTTGATTTTTGAAAAATGTTTGAATGTAGAAAAGCCTCTGTTTTGTTATTTTTGCTATAGGTGCTCTATAACTCCAATTGATTTAAATCCAACGGGCTTGGATAGATATTTAAATTATCTTTCTAAAAAAATTTGAATCATTCAATTTAGATCTGTATAACTCTCTGAATTGATTTTAAAACTAGTGGATAGAAACTAGATTAAGTCTAAATAGAAAAACCTATATTTGAATTTTAGGGCCAGCGTGGGAAACTAAACGGGCCGGCCCAGTGACACTCCACGACGCAGAGGACAGCTGACAGGGGTGTCCCCATGTCAGTGGCTCTTCTAACACGAAGCGGTATTGGGCGATGTGGACCGTGCGATTAGAACCTAGATCAACGGCTCTAGCTCATCGTCAACAACGGATTGGTCTCCGGCGAGACTGAACCCTAGCGGCTCCATGGGGGTCAATTGGGGGATTACCAGGGCTCCAGCTAACATGGCCATGGGGGCGATCGAACGAGGGGATGACGGCGGACTCAGGCGAGGCCACGGTGGCTCCTAGGGTGGTTGCAATCGACGGGCCCCTTTCTCCTCTATTGCGGCGACTCCGGTGGAAATTCCAGCGAACGGCTGCTCGAGCGGCTCCGGCGAGAGGTGTGAGGGACTCAGTGGGAGGTGGGGAGTGTTGGAGTGTGAAGATATGGTGTTGGGGAGGGCTCCTTTTATAGGTCGACGAGGAGACCATGGGGTGTGATGTCTACGCACTTCTATTCTTGTAGACAGTTGTTGGGCCTCCAAGTGCAGAGGTTTGTAGAACAACAACAAGTTTCCCTTAAGTGGATCACCCAAGGTTTATCGAACTCAGGGAGGAAGTGTTCAAAGGTATCCCTCTCAAGCAACCCTGCAATCAAGATACAAGAAGTCTCTTATGTCCCCAACACACCCAATACACTTGTCAGGTATATAGGTGCACTAATTCAGCGAATACATAGTAAAATACAAGCGGTATAGATATAAGACAACGGTGCTAGAAAATAGTTGATGACGTGGAAAAGACTAAAGACAAACTGAAATAAAGATGGAAGCAAGCAAACATGTAACAGATCTAGTTGCAAACGGTGTTTGAATGCTTAGAAACAAGGCCTAGGGATCATATTTTCACTAGTGAACACTCTCACATAAATATATTATCTTCATGATACTACTCTGAACTACTCTTCGGTTGGACACTCTAATCGATGGTAGGGCTATAACAACACACCTCAAAGTAAACATTTCCCATCTAGATAACCCCACACTGTCACCTTGAGCACGAGATGGTTCCAACAAACACCACAATTTCATAGAGACATCCAACTCCAAATATAACTCATAACAAGTATTTGAAATCTCTAGCCTAAGTGTCACCATGGTGTGCACACCATCAACTTCACACACATGGGGAGAGCAGAGATCTATTAAAGCACTTGAGTAGCAAGGTAGATCTACTTGATTACAAAGCTCATGATCACAATATGATAACTCATAGAGAGAGAGATGAACACATAGCTACCGGTAGAACCCTTTGCCTCGAGAGAGAACTACTCTCTCCTCATCATGGGAATCAACAATGGTGATGGAGATGGTGGTGGAGATCGATGGAGATGGCTCCGGGGGCACTTCCCCGTCCTGGCAGGGTGCCGGAACAGAGACTTTTTGTCCCCTAAATCTCCCCTTTGGTGGCGGCGGCGCTACGGAACTTTTTGTGGCTGGAGGCTTGACGACTTAGGGTTTTTGCGTCGGGAGGCATCTTATAGGCGAAGAGGCAAGGTCGGTGGGCGACCAGGGCTAGCCCGCGCCACCACATGGTGCAGCCACCCTGTGGCCCCTCTCCGTCTCATCTTCTGGCTCCATGAGTTTTCCTGTAAAATATCGACTTTGGCTTTTGTCCGATCCAATTCCGAGAATATTCATTTTCTGACTTTTTTGGAACCAAAAACAGAAGAAAACAGGCAACTAGTACTGTGGCATCTTGTTAATAGGTTAGTCAAAGAAAGTGTATAGAAATTCTCCAAAGTTGGAACAAAACACAAGAAAGTAGATAAAACCAAGCATAGAACATCAAAAATTATGGATACGTTAGCAACGTGCCAACATCCCCAAGCTCAACTCCTGCTCATCCTCGAGTAGGTAAGTGATAAAAAGAAAGAATAATTTTTGAGATGACATGCACCATCATAAACTTGATCAAAGTATTTGTAAGACAACGATAGCTGGGATCAGAGTACTTCAACATAGCATGAAAGATAAAGTTCTAGCAATAAGACAAAGCAACTATGTTGCAACATGAAAAGGCACAAACAAAAGATTCATGAATAACAATGCTTTGCAAGACGTTTGTTTGTTTCACATAAAGAAAATATAGCATAGTGGCATTCAGCTTGTCCCTCATAGAGTAGCAAATAGATGCATAGGACACCTTCAAAGTTCATAAGAGTGACTAGATACAAATTGTTTAAGAACAAGCAATATCAAAATTATGCATCAATCGACAAGTCATGGGACAATGCACATAGAACTAAGAATGGCCACTATGCTCTCAAAGTAGGTGCATAAAGATAGAAGGTTGAGACTCAACATAAATGTAAAAGAAAGGCTTTGATAGAAGGAAGCAGGGATTCAAGTCTCATAAAGAGCTTCCAAAAATTATGGTACTTATTAGCTTTCAGCTCTCATTGCCCCTATCATATGCATCTTTAGGTGGTTAAGGTTAAAGTGACACCACTAAGAGGATATGCTTGGCAAGTTATAAGCCGAAGTCTCATGCCCCTTACTTATGAAGTACGAACCTCATGCTACTCAACTTCAGTCACAAGTAAGCTCTTGTCATTGTAAGTACATATGTATCATAGAGAACCGCCAACGGGGTACCACTTGAACATGATACATGAGCTGTCCCATAATCAAAATGACAAGGCAAGCAGACAATGAGCATCTCAGCGATCTTTTTATTTGCTATTTGCATAGGTTTTTATTGAGGATGCTTCATAGAGTGCTCATTATGGTTATGCTGCAAGTTTCCACCATGATTAGGCATGGCTTAGGCTAGCGGCCTAGGTGTTTCTCTAACACACATACAAACTACATGATCTTACAAGTTCGACTTTTATTTCACACCGCCGGGATCCATAAGCAAAAGAATATGATATCAACGGGGTACAAAGTACAAGTGCAATGTTGAAAGCGTTCCCCATGATACATGGTTCTGCTAACTTCAACTTATAAAGCGCAAGCATATACGCAACAAAGATGGACGCAATGGTTCAAGTTTATTAAATGCAAGAAAGTAAAGTGTGCCATCAAGTTCATGAGAGATTTAATCACTAATTTTCACACAACAAGTTTAATTCGGAAGGTAGATAAAAACATGAATATACTTGGAGTAGCAAATTCTAATAGGTAGGTATGGTGGACTCTTTGGAATAACTGGGTTTTAGGAGTTGGATGCATGAGTGAGACTCATACTTGATTACGGAGGCTAGCAAAAGACTAGGAGCGACCAACTAAAAGATCAATAATGGCCATAATCATGCAGAGCGACAAAACATCATTAATTAAAGCATAAAGTGATATTACAAGTCGAAAACTAAAGGATCATAAAGGCTTATGGTGACTTGGGATAGTCATAAAATGGTGTGAGCATGCGCCAAGTCAACCCAAATAAAGCATCAAAGGAGAATACCACAATACTATGCTTTAATATGCTAAACAACACATGATCCTTCCAAGGCACATTAACCAATATCAATTGTTTATAACATGTCATGCTACAGAAAATAATACTAAGCATAAATCCAAATCAATATCAAGCATGGCATGACAAAGCATAGGCCACAATCAAAATCAAGCTCCCTTTACTACTTAGCATGAGCTTTCCTACTCTTTTCCAATCCAAACCAAACTATTTGAAAACTAATGTATGAAAGAGGGGGTCCAACCAATTTTTTTAGCAAACTAAGAAAACCAAGCAAACTAAAACCAAAAATAGAAAACGAAGACGCTCCAAGAACAACACAACTGTGCATGAAATAATAAAAATGAAGTGTTTGGAAGAAACCTTGGATTTTTATTGATGAAGAAGGGGATGCCTTGGGCATCCCTAAGGTTTGACGCTTGTACTTCTTGGATAATTCTTGGGGTGACACGGGGTGGCATCCCCAAGCTTGAGCTTTAGTCCACTCTTCATCTCATTACATCATTCTCTCCATACACCTGAAATTTTCCCTTCATACAAAACTTCACACAATCTTTATTAGCAAGATTAGTGCACTCAAGATAATAAGTCTTTAGGTTCAGTTTCAACACCAATAAAACTTCCATTAAGACACAAGCTACTGAAGCACTTCCCTCAAAAAGCTGAATTCCCCAAAGAAAACTCAAAAAGGAACCAACAAGAAGCAAATGCAAATAATGGCAGAAATCTGTCAAAACAGACCAGCAGGTAAAACTCAATTTTTTCGAAGACCTTCTGTTGCTCAAATCGAAAAGTGTTGAACTAACGAAAGTTAGATAACAACCTGGGGCAGAAGCACAAAGATTCAAGCCTCAAAACGACTTACATAGATTTTACACGAATTTTTACGGTGAAGCACAAAAATCTGTTTCGGGACAGCAACTTTCCCAATCATTACTTCTCTCTCATTAGATGTTACTCATGACACAAAAAGCAAAGAAAAAGGATAAGGAGCGGTTATTACTGAGGTAATAACTTACAAGACTCATTTCAAACTTTTGGGTTATCTCCCAATAAGTACTTTTCTTTAACGCCTTTAAGTTAGGCATGATAGTTTGAGAAGATGCTCACATAAGAAATATGAATTGAAGTAAAAAAGAGCATCAAGAAGCAAACTCAAAGCACATTTAAGTCTAACCCACTTCCTATGCATAGGAATCTTGTAAAGAAACAAGTCATGAAAGCACAAAGCAGCAAGCATAGGATAGCAAAACAAGTGCAACTTCAAGACTTTCAACATAAAGAGGGGAAAATTCATTTTGTTGAGATACATAATACCATGTTTCCCTCTCTCATAATAACTTTTAGTAGCATCATGAATAAAATTAACAATATAACTATCACATAAAACATTCTTATCATGTGCCACATGCATGAAAGAATTAATACTCCCCACATAAACATAATCATTCTTATTAATTATAGTGGGAGCAAATTCAACAAAATAGCTATCATTATTAATCTCATCACCATAATCATGGTTTTTTGAATTTTCTTTTCAGACAATTCATGTTCTACATTAGGAAAAATACTAAAAAGCTCTCTAATTTTGTTGTTGTTTTCCATTAAGCCTAACTAGTGAAAACAAGAAACAAAAAGACAAAATTTCAGAATCTAAAGGAAATAACTTCAAGCACTCACACTAGAGGATGTGAGTACCTTTTACCTTACCTCCCCGGCAATGGCGCCAGAAAATAGCTTGATGTCTACGCACTTCTATTCTTATAGAAAGTTGTTCGGCCTCCAAGTGCAGAGGTTTGTAGAACAACAGCAAGTTTCCCTTAAGTGGATCACCCAAGGTTTATCGAACTCAGGGAGGAAGTGGTCAAAGGTATCCCTCTCAAGCCACCCTGCAATCAAGATACAAGAAGTCTCTTGTGTCCCCAACACACCCAATACACTTGTCAGGTATATAGGTGCACTAATTCGGCGAATACATAGTAAAATACAAGCAGTATAGATATAAGACAACGGTGCTAGAAAATAGCTTGGTGACGTGGAAAAGACTAAAGACAAACTGAAATAAAGATGGAAGCAAGCAAACATGTAACATATCTAGTTGCAAATGGTGTTTGAATGCTTAGAAACAAGGCCTAGGGATCATACTTTCACTAGTGAACACTCTCATATAAATATATTATCTTCATGATACTACTCTGAACTACTCTCCGGTTGGACACTCTAATCGATGGTAGGGCTATAATAGCACACCTCAAAGTAAGGCTTTCCCATCTAGATAACCCCACACTATCACCTTGAGCACTAGATGGTTCCAACAAACACAACAATTTCATAGAGACATCCAACTCCAAATATAACTCATAACAAGTATTTGAAATCTCTAGCCTAAGTGCCACCATGGTGTGCACACTGTCAACTTCACACACAAGGGGAGAGCAGAGATCTATTAAAGCACTTGAGTAGCAAGGTAGATCTACTTGATTACAAAGCTCATGATCACAATATGATCATGCATAGAGAGAGAGATGAACACATAGCTACCGGTAGAACCCTTTGCCTCGAGAGAGAACTACTCTCTCCTCATCATGGGAATCAGCAATGGTGATGGAGATGGTGGTGGAGATCGATGGAGATGGCTCCGAGGGCACTTCCCCATCCCGACGAGTCTTGAACAGAGACTTTTGTCCCCGAATCTCCCTTGATTCTGTGGCTGTGGAACTTTTCGTGGCTGGAGGCTTGACGACTTAGGGTTTTTGCATCGGGAGGCATCTTATAGGCGAAGAGGCAAGGTCGTTGGGCGGCCAGGGGGCCCACACCACCTGGTGGGGCGTCCAGGGCTAGCCCGCGCCACCACATGGTGTGGCCACCCTGTGGCCCCACTCTGTCTCGTCTTCTGGCTCTGTGAGTCTTCCGGTAAAATATCGATTTTGGCTTTTGTCCGGTCCAATTTCGAGAATATTCATTTTCTGACTTTTCTGGAACCAAAAACAGAAGAAAATAGGCAACTAGCACTGTGTCATCTTGTTAATAGGTTAGTCCAAGAAAGTGTATAGAAATACTCCAAAGTTGGAACAAAACAAGAAAGTAGATAAAACCAAGCATGGAACATCAAAAATTATGGATACATTAGCAACGTATAAGGGTGCGATAGTGAGCTCGTCAGTGACGGTGGTACAAGGCCCTAGAGGCATGGGCGGGGTAGGCGGACGGTGGCTTGCCTGCTAGCGGTCAGCTACGATGCAATGGCGTAGCTAGGGGCGGTGGTATGCGGTCGGGAAAGGTCGACGCTCTGCACGGCCGAGGCGGTGCTCGACGCGGCGTGTGGTGGCTGTTGGTCGTGTGGCGAGAAAAGGGCATGTCTGTGAGGCTACAGGGGTTAAGGCGGTGCGGCGCGTGCAAGCTGAGGTCGAGGCGCGGCTTGTGCTGGCCTGTCGGGGATGACGCTCTGGCGTGCTCCGTGCATGGCGCAGAGGCTCAGTGTGCGGGCGCTCCTCGGTGGTCCAGGGGTCGGCTGCGTCCATGGGGTGGATAGGGGATTACGGTAGGGTGCGGCGGAGCTAGGGGTGTGCTGGTTTGGTGCGGCGCTGTCTCTGGCGCGTTGCCCACGTTTGGCCGACGGAGACCAAGAACAGGCAGCGCGCTACTATACTTCCTGGCGATTGGGGGTGCTGGTCTGGGCTGGGGTAGATGCTAGGGGGACAAGGGAGTGAATGAGGTTAAATGGCTCAACAAGACATTGATCAAAACAGTGTTAGTTAGGCAGGTTTTTTTGTGATCACCAGGTGTTCGTGACAATGGCCACAAGAGAATTAAATTTGAATTTTGAAATGATTTTTGGTGTGTGACTTGATCTCATGCTTGGTAGTTTGTGTTTTCTTGGGATTGTCAAGGTGAACTCATTTGAGTGGTTTTTGAAAAAGTGGGATCTATGCATATGAAATGGATTCCATTTTCAAATTACATTTAAAATTAGTGTTTAAATGTTTTTGTAAGATTTCAAAGTGGGCCTTGGTAGATCATTACTTGTACTAGCAAGGGGTGCAAAGAGTTATAAAAATTTCTGTTTGAATTTGACTTCTAGGAACACCTAAAGTGACCTAGTGGATAAAAATGGCAAAAGTGACCATTTGCATTTATTAATTCCATTTGATTTCTTTTTCTTTGGATTTTGTTTTGGAATGATCTAGATGACGTGGAATTCATCTTTGAATCATTTTACAACCATTATAACAATCAAACATGGCATTTCCAAACAATTCTATATTAATGCAACACACATATGCATTCTTAATTATTTTAATGATAAAAAGTTTTTGTTAACCCTAAATTGGGTGATTTGGATCTTAATGACATTGATTAAAGTTTTGGGATGTTACACGCGGGCGCATGAAGGATGGGTTGGATGCGTCCTTGAATGTATCTGCTGCTGCAGCGGCTGCTGCTGCTAAGCAACTTCTTTTGATTTTCTATATTTTGCTTGCATCCTATTTCTGGCTAAATGCATTGAACCTCGTTAAGCAACCTACTTTCTATCGCTATATCCTATTTAGCTGTGCACAACTATATCTACATTTGTTTTGTTTTCTGAATGAATGTATTCAGCCTGGTGTGATTTGCTACTCTAGATTTGCTACTTGATCGGAGGCAAAAAGAGGTCCAAAAGGGAACGAATTATCGAATAGAGAATCTTCTCTAGATTTGCTACCAATTTGGACAAAATGAAACATATATGTTTAGCGAGAGAGGAAAAGGGTACTCTTTCAAACTGCCAGTTAACGAGCTACCATCTTGACGAGGCCCTAATACATTGCAAATGTATCTATAATTTTTGATGTTCCATGCTTAGTTTTATCCACTTTCTTGTGTTTTGTTCCAACTTTGGAGTTATTTTATATTGATTTCTTGGACTAACCTATTAACAAGAGCCACAGTGCCAGCTGCCTATTTTCTGTTGTTTTTGGTTCCAGAAAAGTCAGAAAATGAATATTCTCGGAATTGGACGGGACAAAAGCCAAAGTGCCTATTTTTCCGGAAGGGATCAAGTGCCAGAAAAGGAGACGGAGAGGGGCCAGGGGCCGGCCACACCACCTGGCCGCGC
The DNA here is from genome assembly GCA_023614405.1 of Avena insularis. Classification (NCBI taxonomy): domain Eukaryota; kingdom Viridiplantae; phylum Streptophyta; class Magnoliopsida; order Poales; family Poaceae; genus Avena; species Avena insularis. The sequence goes on from CM042686.1 coordinate 468,660,547, forward strand.
GGCCAGGCCTGGCCTGCGCTAGGGGGTGGTCTGGCCGACCCCATCACCCCCTCGGCCTCTCCTTCCGCCTATAAGTTGCCCTCGGGACGAAAACCCTAAGTACCCGAGCAAAAATCCATGAAAGAGTCTGTAGCCGCCATCATCTCCATCCCTAGATCGGGAGGGATCTGAAGCTCTTCCCGGCACCCTGCCAGAGAGGGGAATTCACCCTGGAGGCCTTCTTCAACGGATGCGTGAGTAGTTCATCCTTGGACTACGGATCCATGTAGTAGCTAGATGGCTGGCTTCTCCTCCTTTGTGCTTTCATGTTTAGATCTTGTGAGCTCCGTTCATGATCAAGATCATCTATTTGTAATCCATACATGTTGTGTTTGCGGGGATCCAATGGATATTGAGATGCTATTTCAGATTGATTATTGATTCTATCATGTCTTTGTTATTTGAGATCTTGCATGCTTTCCGTTGTTAGTAGCTATCTTGGCCAAGTAGATGCTAGCAACTCAAGAGATTAATTTATGCTCGATTGTGGGTTCATGCCTCTGGTAATCTGGGGAAGTGACAGAAATCTCTAAGGTACTAGATGTGCTATTGCTACTAGGGAGAAAACAACGATCTTTTGTTCATAGAACAATTGTATTGTTTACTTTACACACAGTTCGTAAGGCAATAATCTGTTGCTTGCAACTTAATACTGGAGGGGGTTCGGATGATAACCTGAAGGTGGATTATTAGTCATAGATGTAGTTGGATGGCGGTCTATGTATTATGTTGTAATGCCTAATCAAGTCTGAGAGGAGTCAAGATGATTAGTATATGCATGTATTGCTTTCTCGGTGTTTGTCAATTGCCCCGCTGTAATTTGTTCACCCAGCATGTTATCTATCTAAGGAGAGCCACCTCTAGTGAACTATGGATCCCGGTCCTTTTTCTTTACATATAATCTACAATCTTTTACTGCTTTGTGTTTACTTTCTGCAAACTTTTACTTCTTTCCATTCAATACGTTTAGTCCTTTGTTTTCCGCAAAACACGGTGAGATTGACAACCTCATCGCAAGTTGGGGACAAAGTTCTGTGGTTATGTTGTGCAGGTCTCCACGTTGCTACTAGCACCGGTAGTCTTGTATGCCAAAGCTTCGATTAGTAACACCTTTGAGGCGTTTCCTTGCTCCTACTGGTTCGATTAAACCTTGGTTTCATAACTGAGGGAAACTTGCTGCTGTGCTCATCATACCTTCCTCTCGGGGTTCCCAACGAGCTCTACATCAACACCACGCACCAAGCACTTTTCTAGGCGCCGTGTATTGAGCCATCAAGCGATTTTCTGGCGTCATTGCCGGGGAGTCAAGGACATCTTCACAAGGGGAGTCCCTCATAACCAATCACTTTACTTTGTTGTTTTTGTTTTGCTTAGTTTCCTTTTTGCTTTGTTTGCTTGTTTTGTTCTTCAAAAATGCAAAAAAATTAGTTTTACTTGTTTGCTTTCTTATTTGAAAACGCAAAAAAATGACTACTCTTGAAAACGCTAAGTTGTGTGACTTCACTAGCACGAACAACAATGATTTTATGAGCACTCCCATTGCTCCATGTGTGGCTGAAAATACTTTCTTTGAGATAAAACCTGCTTTGCTCAACCTTGTTATGAGAGAACAATTTTCTGGTATTGGTAATGAAGATTCTACTTCCCATCTAAATAACTTTGTTGAAATTTGTGAGATGCAAAAGCATAGGGATATAGATGGTGATATTATTAAGCTAGAATTGTTTCCTTTCTCTTTGAGAGGAAAAGCTAAAGAATGGTTGAATTCCTTAACTAGGAATAGTATTAATTCTTGGACTAAGTGCAAAAATGCTTTTATTGTAAAATACTATCCTCCTGCTAAGATTATATCCATGAGAAGTGAAATAATGAAGTTTAAACAACTTGATAATGAGCATGTTGCTCAAGCTTGGGAAAGAATGAAATCTTTGGTAAAGATTTGTCCCACTCATGGACTGACTGCTTGGATGATCATCCAAACTTTTTATCCAGGATTGAACTATTCTTCAAGGAACCTATTGGATTCAGCTGCTAGGGGTACCTTTATGACCATCACTTTCGGTGTTGCAACAAAACTATTGGACAATATGATGGTTAATTATTCTGAATGGCATACTGAGAGAGCTCCACAAGGTAAGAAGGTAAATTCTATTGAAGAAACCTCCTCCTTGAGTGATAAGATTGATATTATTATGTCCATGCTTGTTAATGGGAAAGCCCATATTGATCCAAATAATGTTCCTTTAGCCTCTTTGGTTGCTCAAGAAGAGCAAGTTGATGTGAACTTCATAAGAAATAACAACTTTAGCAACAATGCTTATGGTAATAATGCTTATAGGAACAATTTTGGTAACAACAATTATAAGCCATATCCTCCCAACAATGGTAATGCTTATGGAAATCCTTACAAAAATAATAAGAGTGCTCCCTCTAAACTTGAAGTTATGCTTAAAGAGTTTATTAGTAAACAAACTGCTTTCAATAAAACTATTGAGGAAAAACTCTCTGCTGAAAGAAATATATCATCTTTGTCTGAAGCTCAATCTTCATTGATTAATAAGATGGCTGCTAAACCTGAAACTAATGAGAATCTCTTTGCAGCTACTAATGCCATACAAGTAAGAAATGATGAAAATGTTAGACTATTAGCTGAATTACATGCTAAGTGGGAAAGAGAAGATGAAATTGCTAGAAACATTAGTGTTTCTACTATTACCACCACTAGTGTTGAGGCTAGTAATAGTTCTACTACTTTAGATGATAAAGCTGATTTTGATCTTGATGGTTGCAACATCTCTGAAGTTATTAAGTTTCTACAAAAGCTTGCTAAAGTCCTAATGCTAGTGCTATGAACATGGCTTTTACAAAACACATTACTGATGCTCTCATATACATTAAAGAAGAAAAGATGAAACATAAAGCTTCTATTCCTATAAAGCAAGAAGATGGTTGGAAACCCATCATTAATATGAAAGTGAATGACTTTGATTTCAAAGCTTTATGTGATCTTGATAGTAGTGTTTCTATTATGCCTAGAAGGATTTATGATATGCTTGATTTGCCTCCTCTTGGAGATTGCTATTTGAATGTCCCACTTGATGCTAATGCTAAAAAGAAACTCATGGGGAGTCTTAATGATGTCCTTATTATGGTTAATAATTCCTATGTCCCCGTTGATTTCTATGTTTTGGATGTTGAATACAATGCTTCTTGTCCTATTACTTTGGGAAGACCTTTTCTTAGAACTATTGGTGCCATCATTGATATGAAAGAAGGCACCATTAAATATCAACTCCCACTCAAGAAAGGTATAGAACACTTCCCTAAAAAGAGAGAAAATATTTCTTTTGCTTCTCCTATGAAAACAAAATTTGGTCTTAATGCTTCTTCATTTGAGAACACATGCTTTCTTTGCTTCTTATGCCTAACTTAATGGCGTTAAAGAAAAGTACCTGTTGGGAGATAACCCAAGAGTTTTATATGAGTCTTGGAAGTTATTACTCCTGTAATAACCTCTCCTTATCCTTTTTATTTGCTTTCTGTGCCAAGAGTAACCTCTAATGAGAGTGAAGTAATGATTGGGAAAGTTGTTGTCCCGAAACAGATTTCTGTGCTTCACCGTAAAAATTCCTGAGAGAGCTCTGTATGTCGGATTGAGCTGTAATTTTTTGTGATTCTGCCCCCAGGTTGTTATATAACTTTCATTAGTTCAACACTTTTTGATTTGAGCAAAAAAAGGTCTTCGAAAGAATTCGTCTTTACCTGCTGGTCTGTTTTGACAAATTTCTGCCATTTTCTGCATTTGCTTCTTGTGGGTTCCTTTTTGAGTTCTTTTGGGGAATTGAGCTTTTTGAGGGAAGTGATACAGTAGCTAGTGTTCTAATGGAAGTTTATTTGGTGTTATAACTGAACCTTGAGACTTATTTATCTTAAGTGCACTAATGTTGCTAATGAGATTGTGTGAAGTTTTGTATGAAGGAAAATTTTCAGGTGTATGGAAGGAATGAGTAATGAGATGAAGGATGGACTAAAGATCAAGCTTGGGGATGCCATGCGTGTCACCCCAAGAAATATCCAAGAAGTAAAAGCGTCAAAGCTTGGGGATGCCCAAGGCATCCCCTTCTTCATCAATAAAAATTACAGGTTTCTTCCAAACGCTTCATTTTTATAGTTTCGTGCACAGTTGTGTTTCTCTTGGAGCGTCTTCTTTTTCGTTTTGGTTTTGGTTTTTAGTTTTCTTGGTTTGCTTAGTTTTCTGAATAAGTTTGTTGGACCCCCTCTTTCACACTTTAGGTTGCAAATAGTTTGGTTTGGTTTGGAAAAGAGTAGGAAAGTTCATGCTTATGTGGTAAAAAGAGCTCATTTTTGACTGTGGCCTATGCTTTGTCATGCCGTGCTTGATATTGTTTTGGCTTTATGATTAGTATTCTTTGCTGTAGCATGACTTGTTATAAACAATTGAGATTGCTTAATGTGCCTTGGATGAATCATGCGTTGTTTTAGCATATTAAAGCATAGTATAGTGGTATTCTCCTTTGATGCTTTATTTGGTTTGACTTGGCACATGCTCACACCATGTTATGACTATCACAAGTCACCATAAGCCTTTATGATCCTTTAGTTTTCAACTTGTAGTATCACTTTATGCTTTGATCAATGATGTTTTGTTGCTTTGCATGATTATGGCCATTATTGCTCTCTTAGTTTGTCGCTCCCAGTCTTTTGCTAGCCTCCACAACAAAGTATGAGTTCCACTCATGCATCCAACTCCCTGAACCAAGTTATTCCAAAGAGTCCACCATACCTACCTACTAGCTTATGCTATGCCAAGTATATTCATGCTTTTGTTTACCTTCCACTTGTTATGACAAAACTAGTGATTAAAGCTCTCACGAACTTGATGGCACACTTTACTTTACTTGCCCTTAATAAACTTGAACCATTGTGTCGTCTATATTGTATATGCTTGCACTTATTTGTTGGGAATTAGCAGAACCATGCTTTCATGGGGAACACTTTCAACATTGCACTTGGTACTTGTACCTAGTTGATATCATGCTCTTTTGTATATGGATGTCGTCGGTGTGAAATGAAAGGGGAGCTTGTAAGTCCATGGAGTTATGTATATGTGTCAGAGAAACGCCTGGGCCGTTGGTCTAATCCATGCTGACATGGGGGAAACCTGCAGTGTAACCATAATGAGCTGTCTATGAAGCATTCTTCTTATAAAAAAAAGAGAGTCCTATTGAGAAAAAAAGAGAAAAGAAAAAAAAGAGATACTATGAAAAGAGGAAAGAGAGAAAAAAACACCATATTCCCATGGTAAATAAGAAGAATGGTGAGATGCTTGTTGTCTACTTGCCTTGTCATTTTGATATGGGGATTCTTCCGTATCATCGGGCAAGGGGTACCCCGTTGGCGGTTCTCAATGATACAGATGTACTTATGATGACAAGAACTTACAGGTGACTAAACTTGAGTAGCATGAGGAGCGGCCCTCGTATACAAGGGACATGAGATTTCGGACTTATACTTCGTCAAGCATGTACACCATAGTTTGTTCACTTTAACCTTAATCACTTCAAGATGCTTATGATAGGGGCAATGAGAAATGAAAGCTATAAGTACCATAATTTTTGGAAGCTCTTTATGAGACTTGAATCCCTACTTCCTTCTATGAAGGCCTTTCTTCCACCATTATATTGAGTCTCCACCTTCTATCTTTATGCACCTACTTTGAGAGCATAGTGGCCATTCTTAGTTCTATGTGCATTGTCCCAAGACTAGTTGATTGATGCATAACTTGTTATTGCTTATTTGAAACTATTGTATCTAGTCACTCTTATGAACTTTGAAGGTGTCCTATGCATTTATATTTGCTACTCTATTGAGGGACAAGCTGAATACTATTATGCTATGTTTTCTTTATGTGAAACAAACAAACGTCTTGCGAAGCATGTTATTCATGAATCTTTTGTTTGTGCCTTTTCATGTTGCATCATAGTTTCTTTGCTTATTGCTAGAACTTTGTCTTTCATGTTATGATTGAAGTACTATGATCCTAGCCATGAATGTTTTGCAAATACTTTGATCAAGTCTTTGATGGTGCATGTCACCTCAAAAATTATTTCTTTTTATCACTTACCTACTCGAGGACGAGCAGGAGTTAAGCTTGGTGATGTTGATACATTGCAAATGTATCTATAATTTTTGATGTTCCATGCTTAGTTTTATCCACTTTCTTGTGTTTTGTTCCAACTTTGGAGTACTTTTATTATGATTTCTTGGACTAACCTATTAACAAGAGCCATAGTGCCAGCTGCCTGTTTTCTATTGTTTTTGGTTCCAGAAAAGTCAGAAAATGAATATTCTCGGAATTGGACGGGACAAAAGCCAAAGTGCCTATTTTTCAGAAGGGATCAAGTGCCAGAATACGAGACGGAGAGGGCGGGGCGCCCACCACACTGGTGGCGGCCAGGCTGGCCCGCGCCAGGTGGTGGTGGCAGCCGACACCCCCTCGGCCTCTCCTTCCGCCTATAAGTTGCCCTCAGGACGAAAATACTAAGTACCCGAGCAAAAATCCACGAAAGAGTCTATAGCCGCATCATCTCCATCCCTAGATCGGGAAGGATCTGAAGCTCTTCCCGGCACCCTGCCGGAGAGGGGAATTCACACTGGAGGCCTTCTTCATCACCATGCAAGCCTCCGGTGTGATGCGTGAGTAGTTCATCCTTGGACTACGGATCCATGTATTAGCTAGATGGCTGGTTTCTCCTCCTTTGTGCTTTCATGTTTAGATCTTGTGAGCTCCGTTCATGATCAAGATCATCTATTTGTAATCCATACATGTTGTGTTTATGGGATCCATGGATATTGACATGCTATTTCAGATTGATTATTGATTCTATCATGTCTTTGTTATTTGAGATCTTGCATGCTTTCCGCTGTTAGTAGCTATCTTGGCCAAGTAGATGCTAGCAACTCCAAGAGTTAGTATTTATGCTCGATAGTGGGTTCATGCCTCTGGTAATCTGGGGAAGTGACAGAAATCTCTAAGGTACTAGATGTGCTATTGCTACTAGGGAGAAAACAACGATCTTTTGTTCATAGAACAATTGTATTGTTTACTTTACACACAATTCGTAAAGCAATAATCTGTTGCTTGCAACTTAATACTGGAGGGGGTTCGGATGATAACCTGAAGGTGGATTATTAGTCATTGATGCAGTTGGATGGCGGTCTATGTATTATGTTGTAATGCCCAATGAAGTCTCAGAGGAGTCAAGATGATTAGTATATGCATGTATTGCTTTCTCGGTGTTTGTCAATGGCCCCACTATAATTTGTTCACCCAGCATGTTATCTATTTAAGAAGAGCCACCTCTAGTGAACTATGGATCCCGGTCCTTTTTCTTTACATACATTCTACAATCGTTTACTGCTTTGTGTTTATTTTCTGCAAACTTTTACTTCTTTCCATTTGATACGTTTAATCCTTTGTTTTCCGCAAAACAGGTGAGATTGAGAACCTCATCGCAAGTTGGGGACAAAGTTCTGTGGTTGTGTTGTGCAGGTCTCTACGTTGCTACTAGCACCAGTAGTGCGCCCTGCCAAAGCTCAGCTAGTAACACCTTTGAGGTGTTTCCTTGCTCCTACTGGTTCGATCAAACCTTGGTTTCATAACTGAGGGAAACTTGCTGCTGTGCTCATCATACCTTCCTCTTGGGGTTCCCAACGAGCTCTACATCAACACCACGCACCAAGCACTTTTCTGGGCGCCGTGTATTGAGCCATCAGGCCCCATCTTGGCGTCTCCCTCTACAAGAAGGAACACGATGCCATCCATGGAAAAAGTTGTCGAGTGGTCATGTCACGTTTAATCTAGTCTGCAAAGGCTACTACTTCTACTACAACACATGCACAGGGCAACGGGGTCATCGAGTGCACGGTTGTCGACGGACGCTGCAATTTATTGCCACTTGATTTTAATAAGACATATCCCATTTTTACGCAGTGCTCTCAATCTCACTTCCAACTAGGCCCTATGCTAGTAACTTCCATGAGTCAAGGGCCCCCCTCGAGTAGATCTAACGTTGCTAGAAATTGGTTCCGTTCCACTTGCATGCAGTGGATCGAGGTCTGCCATGAGCGTGTTTTCAATGCATCTCTAAAGTGGAGATCGTGGCCATTTCAAAAAAAAGGGAACCCAAAAAAAAGGTGGAGATCGTGGTAGCCCACCGCTCACCACACGTGTCCACTCGAGGACTACAAACAGTCCGGTGTTTATAACGCCCCTCGACCTTCTTCTTCCACGTGGTCGTGTCATTTTCCCCCAGTCTGTCTAGTCCCAATACCCCAATCTACACCTACCACGTGGGCCGAAGCTCACTCGCTTGCACTACCTCCTTCCCTTGGTGCGCCATGAAGCATACGCGTGGAGACGAGCCAGAGGTGAAGCTAGTTGAAGGCGCAGTAGCAGATGGCTCGGTCGTCGCCAAGCAGGCGGAGGCGTCTTCTCTGGGCACGAACGCCGCTTGTCACTGTGCTATCGAGGGTGTGATTTCATCCTTCCAGCCAGTATCCCTTGCCGCCGAGCAGCAGGTGGCCGACAACATCGTGGCCGACAATGTCGTGGTGCCAGCGGCAGATCTAGATGGGGGCAGCCGGCAGGCGGAGGCAATCCGGTGCTCTACATCAACGACCCCATCGGTGTACAAGAAATCTTCGACGCAATCATGGAGAATGACGAGTTCGAGGAGGGGGTCCCTAATGAGGAGTCTGAGGTACTACATTGCTAGCTTCTCTAAGTCGCAGCTGCAGATTTCACTGTTCATACATAGGATTTGATCAATCGTGTACAAATTCTTTTGCTCTTGAAGTAGGGTTGTATATATATGGTTCGATCGGTCGATTGATGCATCTGCCATCTAGTCACAAAACCCCAATCTGTCTAGTCACAAAACCCCAATCTGCTCATCTGCCATCTAGTTGAGTTTGCTAGTTGATTTTGATACACAACATGCCTATAACATTACATTTCTATTCCTTACTGAGCCCAATGATTCAATTTTGCCCAAAAATAGTGCAAGGGCATCTGATGGTGTCGTTTTCTTAGGGATGGTTAGTGAACCTGAGGCAGCAATGCACATAAACAATATAGGTTGTGCTATTGGTATTTTGGTTCTCCGACTCCATCGCTGAAAAAATGAGGCCCTAATTTGTTTCTCATATGGAACCTATATATATAATCTTTGTATTGTTTCCGATCTATGAATGTGTTGTATGATGCATATGTATATCCCTGAATATTGTTTTGTACGATAACATTTCAATTTCTTATTGTCGCCAATGATTCAAAATTGCCCCAAAGAGAGGTAGACACATTGGTGTTAGATTTTTTCAGGGATGAGTTAGCGAACCTGGGGCCATGTACAAGATCAATATAAGCTGTGCAATTGTTACTTGGTTCGCTTACGCCATCCCTATAGAAACTTATGATGCCGCAATCTTTATTCTACATTCATAGAACTATGATATTTGAATTATCTATTCCATGCATTCATAGTGTATAAGAATTACATTTCAGTTTGTCACTAAGTCCGATGATTGAAATTTGCCCCAAAAGCTTTCAAGGGGAGACACATATGATGGTGTCGTGTTTTAGGGATGGGTTGGTGAACCTGAGGCAGCAATGCACACAAACAATATAGGTTGTGATGTTGGTACTTTGGTTCGCCAACTCCATCTCTGAAACAAATTACGAGGCCCTAGATTTATTCTCATATGGAACTACATATATAATCCTTGAATTGTTTCTGATCTTTTAATGATTGGTATGATGCATATGTATATGAATGGTTTTGATCATAAGTATTTTTAACATGTACCTGAAGATCAATTGTTTGGTGTTTTATTTATAATTACAATATTTAGGATTGTTTTTGTACCTGACTATGTATATCCTTGAATATTGTTTTGTACAATTACATTTCAATTTCTTATTGTGGCCAATGATTCAAATTTTCCCAAAAGAGAGGCAGACACATGGGTGTTAGATTTTTCAGGGACGAGTTAGTGAACCTGGGGCGATGTACAAGAACAATATAGGTTGTGCAATTATTACTTGGTTCACTCACGCCGTCCCTGAAGAAACTTATGAGGCCGCAATCTTTATTCTACATACACTCTAATGCAATTATCTGTCATTGTGTTGCGATGAAATGATATATGAACCAATCAAACTATTGCTGAGATGCTTTATCTTTGATATCCACGGATATATTGTCTTACATATACATGTTGTCAATTCCTGAGTTGCAATACAATTCAATCATATGTATGAGTTCTAAGTTATGTTCTTAAATATCAACAGGAGGATGATGATGAAGTGGATGATAGCAAGGTATCTAGGGACAACAAGAGCCGCTGCGTGCTGAGGCGGTTACGGTGTGGGCTAATCCGTTTCCACCAAAGGAGGAGACTATTTTGCCCATTCTGTGGTAGAGCAATCAACGTGGACCTCGACAGCATGATCCAGGATAGGACGATTAGCTTGGCACGGCATGTAGCCTTCAGCAAATTCCTCCGGGAGTACGTCAAGACTGGCCTATATCCCATCTACTAGGTTATCGCTTCCTCCTGCTGATATGCCCCTGCCCTGCTAGGCGTCTCCGTGTCCCGGCCTCCTGCTGCCGCCCCTGCTTTTATTTTGTTTTAGTTAATTATTACCTGTGTGTGTGGCATGTAAGACATTATATCCATGGTGTCTCTAGTGAACCTTCTATATTAATCTACTCCTTTATATAGAGTGCCTTAAAATTTCTAGTGTTCAATTATATTACTAATCATGCTCATGCACACTACAAAATATTTATAGTGCTCGATTATATTATAATTGTCAAGGAATACATCAACAAGTTAAATTGGTCGAAATTTTGTATTGAAGTAACTAAATGATCTCACATCAGCGGTGCACATTGGCAAAAGCCGAAGACCTTGGAGCGGCACACAGTCTTCAGCAAATTCCTTGCAGGTTCAACAACGGGTTGCCGCTGCACAGCTCCGAATTCGCTTACAGGTCCAACATGACAGAACTTGAGCTACCACAGAGACCTCAGCAGAGGTGGCAGAATTGGTGCGGGTGCAACCACGGCGATGGCGAGCTCGGATTCTAGAGGAGGAAAATAGAACCGAGCATGGTCGACACGGTGACAGATCTCACCGGGAACCAATTCTCGTCCCTGCACCGTGCCATGGGTGCGTCCATGGTGAGGGCGAGCTCCGACTCGGGATGGGGAGGAGAGCAGGGCGGAGCAGGTTCGTCACGTCCTATCTCTGCGCCATGGCCGCGACCACAGATTGCCGCTCTGGTGAAGAAGAAGACACGTAATGGATGCAGGCGCTAACACTTCAAGCCTACAGGGAGGAGAGCTGGGCCGAGCAGGTTCATCCACGTCCTAGCTCCGCGCCATGGTTGTGATGCCCCACAGATTGCCGCTCTGGGGAAGAAGAAGACGCGTAATGGATGCAGGCGCCAATGCTGCAAGCCAAATTGACACATAAGCGACGGGAGCGACATAACAGCGAGAACTGACAGGGGGGCCCAACATGACGGCCGTTAGCCTGATTTTTTGTATTGAAACATAAAGTTGAATTCGTGCCGAAAAAGACCCTCTGAGTATTTGGCACACCAACTGTAGTAATCGCGGCTGATTTTAGGGAACTTGGGTACCGCGTTGCCTAGGCGCCCCAACTTTTGGGCTGCAAAATGATATTCTCCAGCGACTGGGCACAACAACTTGGAACTGGAAGTCAAATGTCCGAAGGGATCGTCCTGCCTGGCGGGTGGATTTCGACGCTACCGATGCTAGGGGACAAGAGGGAATGGATTTGTGAAATTGGTCAATGCATCCAAGCCACTTAGTTCCTCGATTTGCCTAAGAGGTTGCCGCGTTGGCGCTCGCGTCACGGACAGATGACCGACATGTGGGTCCTACCGTCTACTACAAAGGGCAGTTTAACGGAATGTTTGAATTTGGTAGGGGTAAGATGAGTTTTCCTCGAAATGTCCCCTCTCGATATTTGGCAGCCCAACTTTGCGAAACGCGGCAATTACAGGCAACTTGGGTACCGTGATGCACTGGCCCAGGAACTTTTGGGCCGCAAACCAACAAGCCCCACCGAGGGCGGCACCTTCTTGCAGTCGAGATGGTTCAACGGCAGGACGCTGGTCTAGCTCGTCTTGGCGACCGGCTCCTCCACCAGGGGTCGGCTAGATCCACTCCCCCTGCGCCAGACCGGCTAGAGTCACCGTCCGTAGCTCGGTGCCGGGTCGGCTCGGGAGCCGGAGCGGCCTCCTCCTTGTCGTCAACCAGCGCGTGGGATTCGTGGACCGGCTCGTCATTCCTGTTCAGGAAGATGTTGGCATCGCCATCCGACTCCTCGCTAGACCGGCGTGCGCGTGGCCTGGGGAGGTCGGGCGTGAGGTCCTGCATGGGGGTCTCGCCCTCTTCCCGGTTGATGTAGGGGAAGTTCTGCCACAACAAAAGAGAATGAGGCGTTAGCCGGATGAAACAAACAAGATGAACAACAAAAGGTACCAGCCGGATCAAGAAACTTACTCGGGGAGCGTGGTTGTCGTGCATGTACGGGGCCTGCCCGAGCCTCTAGTTCTCCGGCAACCTCTCCTTCGTGATCATCCACACCCACTCCTTGAGGTTGTGGTAGCGGGGATCATGGCGAGACAGCCGGGCGGGGGTCTAGCCGGCTAGAATAGAAGCACATCTTGTGGACGCGCCGCCATAGTGGCATCATCAGCCATGACATCCAGCTGAGCGTGATGTCTAGGCCGGTTAAGCCGGCGGTGACGAGGGACCGCATCTGGTGCAGCATCCCGTCCATCTCCACCTTGTCACCATAGATCTTCAGATCCCAATGCTCCCGGCTGGACTCCACATCCTAGAAAGCCGGCAGGTTGATCCAGTCGACCTTGGTGGCGTTGCTGACGTAAAAATACGACTGCTTCCACAGTCGGACCGTGTCCTGGAGCTTGAACTTGGTGTAGACGATCTGCGAGCGGGAGTAGATTGATGTGCTTCCGCAGGCGACCAGCGGGTCCTGATTGAACTAGACCTGTGGCCGAACACGGAACAGCCGGTAGAAGAGCCCGAGATCCGGCTGGATCCTGAGGTAGCATTCGCAGAAGGCTGCGAAATGCGCGAGGGTTCCAAGGGCGTTGGTGCCAAGGTGGTGGAGACGGAGGTTGAAAAAGGCGAGGAAGGTTAAGAATAAAGGGTACACCGACAGAGTGAAGCCACGCGCGAGGTGGGAGAGGAAGTTCACCCGCTCCCCCTCCTCCGGGTGCGGTGACTCCTCCTATGGTGGCGCGAGCAGCCCTTCACCTCCGACTCTGGCGGCAACACCCGTGTGGCGCGATATATGGTGATGTGATCCTCCGTCACGGAATACCTGCACTAGGCGCTGCGCTCCGATGCTATCACCTCTTCGTCAGCCGTGGTGGTAGGTGTTGAGCAACGGTGGCCCGTGTCGCCGACGACACTAGACGGGCGATGCAGCAAATCCGGTAGCAAGTGCACGGAAGTAGCGAGGAAGCAAAGAGGGCGCAGGGGGAAATGCGAAGGCAGCGAACGGAAGGGGAGAACTGCTCCCCTGGGCAGTATCTAAGCCTAGGGGAGGGCAACCGTTTACGGTGCCACGTGGCACCCCCAGGCCGCTCCACACCTCCGCCGCTGCTCCAGATCCTCTGTGCTAGCACCGGATGCGCAAAAGATCCCGGACCAGAAACCAAAACGGCAGGCGACGGTTCCCGAGGCAACGTGCACGACATCTGATGGGACGCAGCGCTCAGCGCGGTAGCGCAATGATGGCATGTGCGTGCGTGGGTGGTGTCAGCACTGACGTCACGGGCAGCGCAACCGTCAGACATAGTCGGACACGAATTTCAAACGCGAGAGGGAGGGCACGCACATTTCACCTAAGCGCGGAATCCACACGCGCTCGGGGGCTAGTGTCGGGGGGATGACCCCCAGGTACCGTAACCAGATAAGAACAAAGACAGCCGGCTAGCAGATTGTAGCCGGACGCAGGCACTTCGGGCCGGCTACAAGTCGGTAGTCGGAACAAGGAAGGGCGGGAGGACATGAAGCCGGCAACACGGTCATAGCAGGGGACAATCAGGAGGCAGGGCGACATGCTGCACAGTGCATGGTACACCCTGGTACAGCGACAAGACTCACAACTACGAGGCCATACGGAAGACTTTGCAGGTGACGCAGGCACATTGGCCGGTTGTTGATGACAGGCTCGCACGACGTTCACTGTCACTACAAGAAATGTGCTAATTAGTGACCCCAAATATTAGTCACTGAAAGGTCATAGTAACCCATCTATGACCTTTGTATGACCAAAAGCAGTAGGTCACATACCGAGGGTCACTATAAACAACTCACGACCTTTTTTTTGAATTGGTCATGGATAGTTATGACCAAAATAATTGGTCATAAAGGCTATGACCAAATAAATGGTCACGGATTATCTGCTCTGTCCACGTAAGATCCTACGTGGCTAGTCCTACGTGGCACATCCATGACCAAATCAAATGGTTGTTGATCAAATTCGGCTCGACCCAATTTGGCCAACTATATGGGCCAAGCCCAACAATTCAGCCTTTTAACTGGCCATTTCTTTTTTGGCCTTTTGGCCTTTTAGGTTTCAATTATTTTTGAACGTCCGAAATTTAATAGACTAATTTTGTTAAATATATCAATTATTTGGTTGGGCCGTGGCCTCTTTACATCCCAATTACTTGATTCAGTACAAATATCTATCTTGGCACACGTATCATCTCATAAGATTATCTCAAAGGTTCATAGCATAATAATGTCACAGGTTCATAACATAATATTATCTCACAGGTTCATAGGTTCAAGATATAAATATTGCTCCCAGGTTAAGAAGTCGGAGCACATTAGATCACAGGTCCAGGGAACACACTTGCTCCCAGAGTGAACCTTGCAGAATCAACTCAGTTCCCAGAAGCTTGACCACCAAGACATCAAGTGAGCATACCTCGCATGCTCTCCAGTCTTCTTGTCACGTGCAACTTCAGATTCTTTAGACCTGGGTTCACGTCCTCAACAATGACATGGATCGATGACATTAAGACAAGAAAGTGAGTGAAATGGCCGGACGCGAGAAAGACTGCTACCTCCTGGCACACGGAAGGACGTGAGAAAGACTATGGTGGAGCAGATCAAGGCGGAAAACAGCGGAAGGCGCGATGTTTTCTGGCCTGGGTGGAGGTCGACTGCCGAGCTGCAGCCTAGTGAAGAGGAGAGGCAGCTGGCCAGGATTGACGAGAGGGGATCTCGGAATTGATGTTTAGGAGTGGGATCCCGTTGCCGTCGCAGTCGTCCATGAACATGCGGCCGATGGCCACCACCTCCTCAACCTCGATCTACTCCCTGTATGCCATCCATGTTGAATCAATTAGGGTGGGTCGAGACAACCACCAAGTGACCACCTCGCTTCAGGTGGCGTCAACAGAGAGGGAGAGATAGCCGGCCACCACCGCTCGCGGTCACCCGCGTGGAGGAGCTGTTGGAGATGGGCAGAGGGGGCTTCCGGTGGATCTTGTGGGGCACCTCTTGTGAGCGGAGGATCTAGTGTAGATGGCGGAGGAGCTGGTGGAGATGGATTCAGTGTTGTCCGCGGGGGTCGAGGGGTAGGCCATGGCGGTTCGAGAGAGGTAGCGAGAGGGTCGGCAGTGCTATAGGATTTGGTGAGGCTAGAGCAGTGTGGGTGGCAGCGGGGAAGAATTAGGTCAGAGAGTGGTTGGTGATGGAGGTGTAGGGGAGGAGGGAGGAGGGACGATGGAGGCTGGGAACTAGGGTTCTGTTCGATGGGGGTTTGGTCTCGGCACCAAAATTTTCTCCCGTGTGGTGCCCTAGACGGCTAGACCCAATTTTAGATTCGGTTGGCGCCTTAGCAAAAAATCAAACGCGGGAGTGAAATTTCAGGCGTTGGATGTTGGTCACATGGACGGCTAATATCTTCTTTGCTAGGTGATCCCTATGTTGTCTGGTTCTCTCGTCTAATTGGCTAGATCTATTTTAGCAAGTTATTTTTCATTTTCCGAGTGCTAAAAATGGGTGTTTTGTGAAGCAATCACCAAATGAAAGTTTCAAAATGCTATCATCCCATTTTTCAAAAATACTACACCACCCCTCGTGAAAAAGACAAATAAGAGTCAGCTTTTGCTAAAATATGAGTCAGTTTAGTGGAGCCCACATGTCATGTCAACTTGATGTAAAATTGGCATGTGTGAACGACACATATGTGGACATGTTGACGGAAGTTGACACATGGACAAAACACATAAACAAAATTGCCCAATAATTTTAAGGCATCATGAGTCAATGTCATGACCATTTAAATTGGTCGTGGTTGTGACACGTGTTAATGACACATATGGAGACACATCGATGAAAGTTGACACATGGACATGACACATAGAAAAAATAAGGCATCATGAGTCAATGATCATGACCATTTAAATTTGTCGTAATTGTCTAGAATTAAGGTCATGGACTAGCACTATCCATATTATGACCAATCGGCGAAAGGAAGTTATGACCTTCTTGATAAAAAAAGTCGTAGTTTTTCAGGGTTTGGACCCTCCCAAATGGCCTACGACTATTTGTTTCGAAGTGGTCATAGATCTATGACCAAAAAAACCATGGTTGTTAAGAAAAGGTCACTATTGAACACATTTCTTGTAGTGTGTACCCACGACGACCCGCAAGGAGTGTACTTCGACGTGATAGACCCTACCGGATACTGTAGATGACCAGCCGGCTAGGTCCCACCTGTGGGACCCGCCAGCCGGCCTAGCTAGTGAGACCGTTGCCCCTTTGCCTATATAAGGAGGGGTAAGGCTCTCATAGCAAGGGTTGAGAATTTAAGAGGTAGCTAGTTCATACAGCTCGAGGAGCGATTGTACTCTGTATTCTACTCATTGTCAGATCGGTAGGAGTAGGAGTTTTACCTCACCACGAGGGCTCCGAACCTGGGTACTTCCTGTGTCTCGCCACACTTGCTCATACCCAAACCCGCCTGTGGACGCTGTCAAGAGCTTTCCTACTAGTCCCCACACCTCTATCTAACCTTCTTAGGTACTACCGTTCCCAATATAACGACACGACCCGTACACTTTCAGGCCCAACACTGTTTTGGCCTATGTAAGTCCCAGGTTAGTCCAACATTGTGCTACCACTTGAGGCCTGCACCAAGACGGCCTGACACTGTTCAGGCCTATTACCAATCTAGCCTTTTACTGTTCAGTCCTATTATTGTTCCAGCCTTTTAGGAATTTTGACCCGTTAGTGTTTAGGCCCTTTAGTGTTTGGGCTTTTGCCTATTCAGGCCGGCACTATTCGGCCTATTACTCTACTAGCCTACCACCGTACTGGCATTTTGTTGTGATACCTCTCGCGGTTCCGTACTTTCACTATTTTGGCCTTTTCTCTGCTCTGGTCTTCTACTGTTTTGGCCTTCTACTCGTCTGTCCTTGTACTATTCGAGCCTTTTACTGTTCTGGCCTCTTATAGTTCTAGTCTCTTACTGTTCTAGCCTTTTACTATTCTGGCCTCTTACTGTTCTAGCCTCTTCATCGCTACGGTGTCTTACTATTCGGCCTTTACTTTACGGCCTTTTCTTTTTCGGCCTTTTCTTGCTACGGTATATTCTTTGCTATGGCCTTTTACTTCTATAGCCTTTTACTGTTATGTCTTTTTACTGTACTGGCCTTTTACTATACTGGCCTTCTACTATTCTGGCCTTTTACTATTTTTGCCTTTTATTGTTCTGGTTGTTTTGGGCCGTCCATGCGCATGTTGTTTCAATGTTCGGCATGATACTGGTCTGGCCTGTTACTGTTTCGGCCTTTTCTGCTAGCGCCTACTTTTCACAGAATAGGTGAATATCAAGAGATCAATTAATAAACATGCAGAAATTAAAACTACTTATTACACAACAATAAAAGTTTGTTACAACAGGTTATACAACATGATCGTAATTCCGAAAGATTACAATGTGTCAGTACCATCAATAAGAGATTGGTACATGACGATTCACTTTAATGTATCATATGTCCTCTTCTTCAACATTTTAGCTACAGATCTAAGAGCAGATACACCCTTTCGTTCTGCATGCAATACTGCCTTTATATATTTATCACCTGCCGGAGTTGTTCTAGGTGGACTGTTAAGTAAGTTGTTTGCTTCGGAAATGCAATGGGAGGATGAATGGGATGAGGGATCACAACTTTTAGTCCTGCCTTCCAAGGACTCTTGCTGGGTTTTAACTACAGCATTCTAAAATATGGTGAAAGAGGTTAAAACAAAGAACAAGGGAAACAAGTAGTATTATATAAACTAGAGATCATTTAAAGTAAGTATGAACTTACAGTAGCACGTTCAGGATGACAATAGCTCCTTCTCGAGTGGGTGCGACTCCTGGTCAATCTGCCAGAAGAATCTGAGTAGAGCAGTTGGAACTCTGGTCCTTGTACTCCATTGTCATTTCTGTACATGACATTTGAAACTAAGTTAGTTGGTTTGGAAGGATGAAAACTCTTGAAAAACACCAAAAACATAGCATTAAAAATTACCAGATGTATGTTTCAAACTAGATAGCTAGTTTGGAAGGATGAAAGCAGGTGAAAACACCAACATATAGCATTAAAAATGACTAGATATATCATTCAAACTAGATGGACATTTTCCAAATTAAGCATTCGCACATAGATTCACAATAGAACATAAATTCAAATGTCATGGCAAGTTCTTAGGTAGAATGACTTATTAACTTATTAGGCATGCAGGTTATACAACTAATTAACATGACAAGAAACTGGCCTAAGTAACACAAGGAAACCCCACGATTCAGCCTTGCTGGGCATCAGATTGCCAGTGTTGGATCCTCTATGAGTTGTTTGGATGACCCGTGCGAGCGCTCAGAAAGAATAGAATCTATGAGTTGGTGTTGGAGGATTAAACCGATAGCATGAGAACATAAGAAAGGGAATAAAAGCAAGAAGTTAATGATGTGGATAGGACCTACAAGATGAAGGGTGCAAACGAAATGGCAATAGCATCCATGATATTGAGCAACATCCTAACGATTTCGTAGCTTACGAGTACCAAAAATATAACAAACGGGCAAGAGAAATTACTGCTGCGCGGCAAGGACGGGTGGGACGGGCAAGAGGGCGGTGGGGGTGGTGGCTCAGCATTTCGGGTTCAGCAACGAATGATTCAGTGAAGCGTCCCTAGTAGAGTAGATGACGACATTGACAAAGCAGATCCAGTGCAGCGAGGGAGTCAGTGAAATAGTTCTGGTGAAGAGCGAAGAGCTCCATTGTGGAAGAGAGGGCCAGCGGTGAAGCAGCTAGAGGAAGGTCGAGGTTGGAGGGGTGTGGGCAGGGAAGAGAAGATGGGGGGAATATAGGTGGGATGACGCACATTTACCACCTATACCCCTCTATTATTGCAGTACTCCCATGGTCCTTGTTTCTGGAGTAGGGATAGAAGAGGAATTTTGCATTTGCAAAAAGAAGGGCGGGATATTTGAATAGATGCGCGAGATATTTGAATAGATGTGTGCGAGATATTTCGGCGCCATGCAAATTTTTTGAGGTTGAAGCTTCCAACATACGCTACTCCGACGTGGTCGCTCTCACGTGTTGGCCCCGTCTAGACCCACACGCCAGCGACAGTATGCTTACCAACATATAAATGAGTTTGCACACATTTTCCGAAATTGATAAACAATATATTTTGAAGGCTTTCATACAAGATGACCAAGGTCACAGCCATATCTCCGTTATATTTTATAATAGTGTGTCCATATCTGGTAGATAGCTGCATCTTCGCATTTCAAAAGAAGATTCTAGATTTGATGGACAATGCCCAACTTTCATGAATTTCCAAACTTTCTAGCTAAATCTATGCAATAAAATGACTTTTTGGCAATCTGAAGTAAGTATGTCTAATTTCAAACTAGAAAGTGTGTGATATACCTTGCTCTTGACTATTTAAAATAATTCAAAGATACCAAGTAGTCAAATATTGGAGAACCATCGAGAGTTTCACAAAATTCAACTTTTTGATATGAATGGTAATGACACCTAATTTCGGCCATTTTAAAAAAATACAAAGAAAGAAAATATAAAAAGAAATGCATCCATTATTTTCTCTCTTCGTGTCTCAATATGTGCACTAGCTAGTTTCCATGGAAAAATATAATCTTAAAATTTGATAACTTTTGAAAAAAAATTGTATCACAGTATATGGAGTACCATGTAAGAATATGCATGGCTTTCAAACCAGATGACCAAGGTCATGGCCATATCTTTTCTATAGTTTATAATAACCTATCCATATTTGCTAGTTGGTGTGTATTGGCATTTAAAATATTATTTACAATGGAAGCTTCCGAATTGGAAGTTATTTCAATTTTCTATGGAACAACAATGGCTTTTGTCATGAAGCTACTACAAAATATGACTTAATGTCAACACCCGAATTTTTAATCTCGGATTCCTGTTATGCCATACATCGCAATCCCATGATTACCATTTTTGCGAGACATAACAGATTGGATATCATAGAACATCATCCATTACAAAGCATAATAAGGTCTTACACAAATAAAGGATCTCATGATCTAGTCTTAATACAAACAAGCAGTGGAATAATAAGCATAGTAGTGGGCTCCATGTTCAGGGTCATAGGCAATGCTGACGATGGGAGATGATCCTAGTTGTCGTAGACCTCCTACTATCCATCATCCTGGTAGTCCTCCTCATAGTCTGGCCACGGGAATAGCCAGGGACAAAGCCATGAGTACTCTTTAAGTACTCGCAAACTATCACTAACAAGTAAGGTAGTTCTAGTAGGAATCCTAAACTCTAAGTTTATTTGCAAAAAGCCAGATTTATCTAAACTGAGTTCAGAAGTAAAGAAAACTAAGTAAAAGTTCTAAATCAATTAAAGTTGGGAACCTAGTTTTCATATTCAGAACCTTGTTGTGGTCAAGTCAAAAATCATAGTTCACTTCACAAGTCATTTTGAAAACATCTGACGACGGAACAGTATGGCCACTCCAACTGTCCATGACCGCGGATGCGGCTATTCGAATAGTTTTACACTCTGCAGAGGTGGTACACTTTCACCACAAAATTCGATACATCCGTCAAGGATAACCCTGAATCATCATACTTAGTATGCGGATAATTAGTCATAACCTTTCAATTACACACTCTAGTATAGGCACCTCCTCTATGAGTTTGTCCTACCAGCCATGGCCATCTGCCATCCTGGGCACTGCATAGGTGGACATCATCAAGAGGTAGCCTCGGCTCAAACCTCCTCCACGAGGGAACCTATACTAATGCATATAAACTTCCGGCTAAGCCTTACCCAATTCAGGTATTGTGGTTGTACGGTAAAATTGGAATGGTATCGCATCCGAACCCAACCATCAGTTTTTATAAAGGCTAAGGCTCATGCCTCAACATTTTCATCATCAAATCCATTTGTGTTTCTCAACACATGTCAAAACATTTCAATAGAATGACTCATCATTCCAAGGTTTTCATAATCATTTTCACCAAGTATTCCCATGTAAAGTGATCAAGTTTTATGCTTAGCACTAGCCACTAAGTTAAGCGTGTTCACTAATGAGGGATGCTAATCTCAATCTCATACCATAGAATGACATCTAGTATAGGCCTGGTTTTATACTCTTTATGATATCTATACTACTTTCCAAAATCCTCACAAAGCATTAACTAAAAGTAAAGAACTTTGTGAAAGTAAAAAGTAAAGCCTGCAAGTAAAACTTGGGATTGGTATAATCAAAGGTATATAACCAAAGCATGCCTAATGCATCTTTCTTAGGTTAAAACTTGCAACTAGTGATGGCTTGCCTTGATTGGTGTAGTGATTGAAGTTTTATTCCTCTTCTTCAGGGTAGAACTCCTCCTCCTCGTATCCTTGGTCGGTACTATCGTCTATAAATGAATACGGGGTACACAATCACCAAACAATACTTAACTAATTCTATTTAGCACACTAAGGCTCACACTTGATGATATAGCATCATCACAATCATCACATGAAATGAAGAGCTAGTTTTATTTAGTTTATTTGAGAAAAGTAATTTCTACCCATTGAAATTAATTAAGATATAATATTCTCCAATTAAAATATGGGATCATGTGGACACATGTCATCACCACATATTCTAATACCTGGGAATGTGATTTAAAGGGTTGGTCACATTTTATAAAGTTTAAGATTACTATTTAAATGATTTAAAGTGACTAGAAATGCCTATATAGCATTATTTTGGTACTAGTCCAAAGTCACTACATGCAAACCTAGATATTTTTACTTATTCAGATAGATATTATCAAATGTGATTTTTGAGAGTTGGAATCAACTCAAAAGCTATTATGGTTGATTTTTGAAAAATGTTTGAAGTTGCAAAAGTCTCTGTCTTACTATTTTTTCTATAGAATATCTCTAACTCCCATTGATTTAAATCCAATGATCTTTGATAGATATTGTAATTATCTTTCTATCAAAATTTTAATCATGCAATTTGGTTAAGTGAAACCCTCTGAATTGATTTTTGAATATGTGGATAGAATAGGATTTCAACTAAAAAGGAAAATCATTATTTGAATTTCCAGGCCTAAGCGGGAAAGCTAAACGGGCCGACCCATCTACACTGCATAGCGTGAAATGGGTTAAACACCAGCACCGGCCTGTTCTAACATGAAACAGTATCGGCGAATCTAGACTGTGCGATCAAATTCTAATCTAACTATTGACCGTCATCGTCGATGACGAACAGCTCCGGCGGGAAATTAACCTAGCGCGGCGGTGGGGGTCTCGCGGGGCTCACCTGGGCGCCAACTATGGTGGGCGACGGGGGCAAACGACATGGTAGACACGGCGATGCGAGGCGCAGTTATGGCAGGGCTTGGGGTGGTCGGAATTAACGACGCCTTTCTCCTCCAACAACGGCGGACTCCGGTGAAATTCCAGCACGGTGGTGCTCTCCTTGCTCCAGGGAGAAGTGGGTGAGGTCAGTGAGGAGTGGGGAGTGCAGTGGTGTGGAGAATGGAGGCGGGGGTGGCCTCCTTTTATAGCGCGGTGAGGGGACCGAGCGGTGCGGCGTGAGCTCAATGGTGGCGTCGCTACAGGTGGCTAACGACATGGGCGAGGGTGTTGGACGGTGCGGTGTTCCCTGGCGATCATCACTGTAGTAATGGCGCGGCACATGGGCGGGCTAGGTTGATCGGGCTCGTGTAGCACTCCGCACAGAGGCATAGGTGCTTTGGCGTCGGCGGCAGCGGTGGCCATGGCGAATGGGGGTGTCTCACTGGGTGAGGTGATCATGGCGAGCCTACGTGTGCGTGGTGAGGTCAAGGCACGAGCTGGGCGAGCTGGTCGGGCGCAGCGCTCTGGCGCGCATTGGACATGGCGTAGAGAGGCGGTGCGCGGCGTAGCTAGGGTGGTCCATGGCTCGGCTGGGGTTGTGGCCTGGATAGGGGATGGCGGTAGAGTGCGGCGCACCTCCTGGACATCATAGATGGGCTCAGGGCGGTCTGCTGCGAGCTGGCCATGGTCGGCCGGTGATGAGCAAATTCGGGCGGCACTCCACTGTGCTCCACGGCGAAGGGGGGCTTGTCTAGATGCTAGTTAGACTTAGGGGAGACTAGAGAGTGTAGAGGGGACCAAATGGTCGAGGTTCACTGTGCACAACAGTGAAGTTAGGCCAGGGGTTTAATTAGTGCAGACAATGTGTTTGTGTTAATGGCCGCATGACACAAAGTTTGGAATTTTTGATTCAAATTTTTTTGAGTGAATTTTGATTAAGCTAGAGAGTCTATGTTTGCTTGGAGAGGTCAAGGGCAAATGTTTTTGTAGGTTTTTGAAAAAGTGTGATCTTAACATATGAACTAGATTCAATTTTCAACTGTCCATTAAATTAATTTGAAAGATGTTTTTGTAAGTTGGTAAAGTGGGCCTTGATACACTTTTATTTGGTCTAGCAAGGGGTGAAAAGAAATAGAAATGTTTCTGTTAGAAAACTTCTTTTAGGAACACCTAAAGTTGCCTAGTGGTTGATTTTGGTCAAAATGACCATTTGCTTTATTTATTCTTATTTGATTTCTTTTGATTTTGATTTTGTTTGTAAATGGCCTAGATGATGTAGCATTCATCCTTAAACCATTTCACATCATTTAGAACAATCAAGCATCTAAATTCAATCAATTCTACACTAATGCAAATCACACATGCATTCATATTCAAATTTGTAATAAAAGTTTTGTTAACCCTAAACTTGGGTGATTAGAACTTGATAAACTTGATTATAAGATTTGGGGTGTTACAAACCTTCCCTCCTTAAACAAAATCTCGTCCCGAGATTTAAGAAAAACTAGGAACTAAAGAGATCTGGAAACTCAGTCCTAATATAATCTTCTCGCTCCCAAGTAGCTTCTTCGGTATGGTTGCTCCATTGGATATTGAGAAACTTGATACTCCAGGTCCTGGTGGTTCCGAAGGCTTCTTCCAAGATATGAATGGGCACTTCATGATACGTCAGATCCTTATTGATATCTATGGCTTGGTGATCGATGTTCTTGAAAACTTTGGTCTTCTCCGAAACTTCTAAGCATTTGCAAAGTAACGAGATATGGAACACATTATGGATGGCTGACATCTCCTCTGACAGTTCCAGTTCTTAAGATACTTCTCCTCGGCGATTCAGAATCTTGAAGGGTCCAATATATCTGGGGCTAACTTTCCTTTCAGCTGAAAACGCTGCATTCCTTTCAAGGGTGAAACTTTGAGATACACAAAATCTCTGACATTGAAAGTCAAATCTCTATGTCTCTTGTCGGCATAACTCTTATGTCTGGATTGGGCGGTCTTGAGGTGCTCACGGACTTTGTGAACCTTTTCTTCGGCTTCTCATAGGATGTCAGGTCCGAAAATCTGACTCTCTCCTAGTTGCGACCAATTCAAGGGGGTACGGCACTTCCTTCCATACAGAAATTCAAATGGGGCCATTTCCAAACTGGCTAGATAACTGTTGTTGTATGAGAATTCCGCGAAAGGCAGACAATCTTCCCATTTTGATCCATACTCGAGCACACAAGTTCTCAACATATCTTTTAAGATCTGGTTGACTCTTTCAGTCTATCCGTCGGTTTGCGGGTGATAAGCTATGTTGACATTCAACTTAGTTCCTAATCCTTCTTAGACTTTCTGCCAAAATCTTGAGGTAAACTAGGTTCCTCGATCCGACACTATGGTCTTGGGGATTCCATGCAAACTGATGATTCTAGCAATGTACAACTCTGCGAGCTTCAAACTCTGGTAGGTTGTCTTGACATGTATAAAATGGGCTACCTTGGACAGTATATCGACTATGATCCAGATAGAGTCATTTCCCCTACTAGAAGTAGGCAAACCGGTGATAAAGTCCATTCCAATGGAATCCCATTTCCATTCCGGAATCTGCAATGGTTGCAACAGTCCTGCGAGTCTATGATGTTCTGCCTTAACTCTTTGACAGATATCACACTTGGCTATGTAGCTTCCAATTTCAATCTTCATCTTGTGCCACCAAAATTGCTCCTTCAAATCCTGATACATCTTTGTTCCTCTGGGGTGGATAGAATAAAGAGTATCATGGGCTTCTTGGATGATAACTTGCTTCAACTCCGAATCTGCTAGCACACAAATATGTCCTTTGTACCACAAAACTCCTTCTTCATCCTCGGTAAATCCAGGTACCTTTCCTGTACCAATACGATGTTTGATTCCAACGATACTTGCATTTCCCTTATGGGCTTCCTTTATCTGACTGATCAATGTGGGTTGAAGTTCAATGCTAGCTAAAAATCCTTTGCTAACTAGCTCTGTTCTAAACTTCTCCAACTCTTCATGCAAACTTGGCTGAGCTTCTTTGATCATGGTGTTTAATCTACATGGAAATCTGCTAAGAGCATCCGCTACCACATTGGCTTTTCCGGGGTGATAGTGAATGTCAAGGTCATAATCCTTGATTAACTCTATCCATCTCCTTTGCCTCATATTCAGCTCCTTTTGAGTGAAATTATACTTCAGACTCTTGTGATCTGAATAAATCTCACAACGGTTACCCATCAGGTAATGACACCATGTCTTCAAGGCTAAAACTATAGGGTCTTGGATGGTATGACTTTGCCTTCTTGCATCAACACACATCCGAGACCAATCTTGGATGCATCACAATACACATCAAAGGGCTTCTTGATATCTGGCATAATCAATATTGGGGCTAAAATCAATCTCTTCTTGAGCTCTTGAAAACTTGCTTCACATTTGTCGGTCCATTCAAAATTCTTGTCTTTCTTCAACAATTGGGTCATCGGTCTTGCGATGCTCGAAAATCCTTCAACAAACTTGCGGTAGTATCCCGCTAATCCGAGAAATGCACGGACTTAGGTTTGAGTGGTTGGGGCTTCCCATTCTTCAACATCTTTGATCTTGGCGGGATCAATAGCGACTCCTCCTGCCGACACAATATGTCCGAGGAATCCTACTTCTTTTTGCCAGAACTCACATTTGCTAAACTTGGCATACAACTGATGCTCTCTAAGGGTTTCAAGGATGGTTCTCAAGTTTTCCTCATGGTCTTCTTATGACATGGAATAGATTAGAATATCATCGATATAAACAACGACAAACTTATCCAGAAAGTTAATAAAAATCTTATTCATGAGATTCATGAAATAAGCAGGGGCATTGGTTAATCCAAAAGACATGACCGTATACTCATACAATCCATATATGGTGGTAAAGACAGTCTTTGGAATATCCTTTGCATGAATCTTGAGTTGATGATAACTGGCACCAGTCAACTGATCAAACAGATCCTCTATCTTGGGCAGTGGGTATTTGTTCTTGATGGTGACATCATTCAGCTTCCGGTAATCTGTGCACAAACGGTTACCTCCATCCTTCTTATCAACAAACAGAACGGGCGATCTCCATGGTGACGCGCTTGGCTGAATCAGACCTTTCTCCAGCATGGCATCAAGTTGCTTCTTTAGCTCCACTAATTCTGATGGGTTCATACTATAAGGTCTCTGGGCTATGAGTCCAGGTCCAGGAATTAGTTCAATAATCAACTCGATATCCCGATCTGGGACATACCGGGCAATTAATCTGGGAATACGTCGGGGATATGCCGAAGGGGGTATGCCCAGTAGGACGTTCTGATGGGGCCGAAGGGCCTGTGAGTGGGTCTGAAGGACGGCGACTGGAGTGCGACTGAAGGAAAGGCCTGGCGACTGGAGACTGAAGGCCCAGAAGCATACTTGAAGCCTAGTCGGATTAGGTCAAAAGCCTCCGAGTCCATATCTGGCTCGGTTGTAACTTGTAAACCCTAGCAAAGTGACTCCTATATAAACCTCCCTAGGGTATCCTTAGGACTTACGTTCCATCATACACCCCCTCAAGCGACTCACTGCTTAGACACCGAGCTTGCCACCCTTGTAACTCGCTCTCCATTAATCTAATCTAGCAGGAGTAGGTCTTTACCCTCCGGGGGGCCGAACCTGGGTAAACCATGTGCATTCACCCCCATCTCGCACCACAGATGGCCGCCAGCTCTTCCTCAAGTTACAATCAATTGCTGCCAGTAGCAGCGACTGCCGTGGCCATTTCCACGACAGTGGCGCCCACCGTGGGGCATAGCAGGACTGGCCTGAGTTCTACGGCGAGACCCTACTCGCCGATCGATCGGCCGCTCGACACCGGCCGCATGATCGCCATTGGCGGGATCTTACAGATCCTGCCCAGCAGCTACATCCCGGCGTCACGCCCGGTCACTAACGGCGCGGTGATGCTAGTCGGCTCCATCAGCCTCTTCATCGGCTTCATTGGCGCGGTCGACCTAGCTGCAACGATGATCATCGGCGGATCGCCGCCGCACCGCGACCTGCTCTCGGAAGAGCAGGTCCGCTCCATCAGGAGCCTCGTCACCAAGTACAACTCGGCCACCAGCAGCACGGCCGAAACCAACGCTGCCACAAACGACGAGGCCCTAAACGATGACGTCGACTCCGCGACCCCTGCCTCGGTCGACGGATCTATCACCGCCGCGTCACGAGAGGACTCCATCACGCGAGTCTCCAGCCGGGAGGATTTAGAGGACCCCTCCATCCTCGGGATCTTCGACTCTGACTCCGGCTCGGAGTCGCCTGAAGACTTCCGCGCCAGATCCAATCGCTTCAACACGATCTACATGGCGGGCAGCACGACCACCCCGCCAGATCCGTTCTCCATGCCGATCTCGCCGACTGCGACGGCCATAGAGGTGGAGGAAGCCCACCTGCAGCTCGCGGAGGCGCAATGCAACGAACTCGCCGAGCATGAGAAATACCGCCTCGAGCGGGAAATGGCGTGGGAGCTATCACTCTGTCACCTGCGCCGCATCAGGACCCGCCTGAACTCCAACGTCCAGGGCCGCATCCTAAACTTCAACGATGAAAGCGACCCCGCACGCGCGGCCGAGCGTGAATACTGCTAGAACACACCGCCAGGCGGAAGCAACCGTGCGAGATCACCACCCGGCGCACCGGCGACCGGAGCCCCTCCACCACCCATTGGCCGCGCGCCCCCGCCGGACCAACCGCGGATCATCATCTCGCCTCAAGCCCGTGACACCAACGGACTACCACTCTACTCCACCCCGATGGACAATGTCGTCGTGGCCGATGCTACGGTCGCCAACCTCGAAGTCTAAGGCGATGACATGCTACAGATCCAGTACGCCAAGGCCCTACTCACCAGGGTCATCGAGCAACAAGCTGCGGGAGTGGTGTCAAGCGATCACCCCACCGTCACCAACGCATTGACCTGCCCTCCACCGTAGCCCCTAGCAAACCAGCCACGGGCCACCAACCCCGCGTTGTCCACCAACGAGCCGCGACCGGCGAATAACATGGTCGCCCCCAACGGGTAGCCCATTGATGCCCGAACGAAGATCATCAACAGCCAGGCATGGTGGGCGTGCCAGCCCAACAACTTGAGGCACACCCTCACCAACCACGGCGACCCGGAACCAAGAGGCTCGCTCAGTCGAGTCGGACCGCAATGCTTTGGGCCCATGATCCGTGGGGAAAAATACCCCGCCAACTTCAAGGCTCCCAAGGAGATCAAAAAGTACGATCCGACATACGATTCAGCCGTCTGGCTGCACACATACTTCATGGCAATGGGAATCGTAGGCCACACCGACCTGCTCGCCGCTCGGTACCTCCCCCTGATGATGGAGGGTGCGACTCGGCAATGGATCAACACCCTCCCCGCCGATAGCATCGATTCCTAGGAAGAAATGTGGGACGCCTTCATCAGGCACTTCGAGGGCTCCTACACCCGTGCCACCACCATAGAAGACCTGGAGCGATGCATCCAGGGACAACGCGGGTCGACTCGCCGCTGGATCCAAAGATGGCAAGAACTATGGATCAACGCCTCCGGCATCCACCCTGATACGGTGATACATTGCTTCAAGAACGCGTGCCGGTATGAACCCCTAGTCGCTAAGATCAAGAGGGTCTACCGGACGCTCGACAACATCCCCGACCTCCCCGAGATTGCCAAGCGCTACGCGGAGGAGGACCCCAACCAAGACTCCGACGACGAGTCGGGAGGAAGATGGCGAACCAGCATCCACGATAGCGGGCGCCTACACGACATGCGCTACAACAACACCCGCATCACTGGCAAGCGCCGCACAGATGGGCGAGTCGACTTCGTCACCAACACCGGCTATGGCCAGCGCGACCCCAAGAGCTACCGTCGTGACAGAGGAAACTACCGCAACAACGGAAACTACCGCTCCAACAACACAGCGAGGCCGAAATTCGACCCTGCCGCCCTGCTCAATCAGCCCTGCATCTACCATAGCAGGGAGGGAAAACCCGCCACCCACACCACCGCGGATTTCCGCTCTCTCAAAGAGATTGAAAAGGCGAGGCGAGCAAGGGAGGAGCCCAATAAGAACCCACCTCGGGACAACGGGAACACCGGCGGATTCGGCACCACCATCGGCTTGCTACACACCTTCACCGGACTCGGCACCAAGCGCAAGAAGAAGGTGCTCGCCTGTGCGGTCGCCGTCAACGTGGTGACCCAAGTCGACATCCCTCGCTTCCTCAACTGGTCCGAGCAGAGCATCACCCGGAGTCGCCAGGACCACGTGCCAAGAATCGAATACCCAGGGCGAGTCGCCCTGGTAGTCAGGCCCAAGGTGGCCGACTACTGGCTTCCCAAGACACTAATGGACGATGGGAGCTCCATCAACATCATGTACCTAGACACATTCAAGATGCTCCAGCTCCCAGAAGCAGCCATCGAGCCAACCCTGACGACCTTCCACGATATCGTCCCTGGTCGGAAGGCGTACTCGATCAGAAAAGTGACGCTGCCAGTCACCTTCGGCACTCCGGCAAACTACCGCACGGAGAGGATCGTATTCGAGCTAGTGAACTTCCGCAGCCCTTACCACTGCGTCCTAGGCCGCCAGACATTCGCAAAATTCATGGCGACCCCACACTATGCCTACAACATGATGAAGCTCCCAGGGCCAACCGGCATCATCACCGTCCACAACGACCCTGACATGGCCGTGGAATGCGAGGACAAAGGAGCCGAGCTCGCCGACGCCGTCATCGCTGTGGAGACTGACCACTTGGAGGAGCTTGCGAAATACGTGGGAAACATCAACAAGGATGACCCCACCATCCTGAAGAAACCAACCGCCGCGAACTCCATGTTCGAGTCGACCACACACACACGCACCGTCGAGCTTGTTCCGGGCGACTCCATCCAGACGGTCACCATCGGGGCGCACATGAGCCCCGCATAGGAAAGCGTGCTCATCGGGTTCCTCCATGAGAACCGCGACATGTTTGCATGGAAGCTATCTGACATGCCAGGTGTCCCGAGGGAACTCGCTGAGCACAAACTCAACGCCGACCCCAAAGTGCGACCAGTAAAGAAGTCGCTACGGCCCTTCAATGAAGAGCGCCGTTGAGCAATCGCCGAAGAAGTACAGCGCCTGCTAGCCGCAGGCTTCATCCGGACAACCAAATACTCAAAGTGGCTGGCAAACCCAGTCCTGGTTCTAAAAAAGAACAACAAATGGAGAATGTGCATCGACTACACCAACCTCAACAGCGCCTGGTCGAAGGAGGAGTTCGTCCTACCGCGCATCGACCAAATCACCGACTCGACCACGGGATCAGAGTCGCTGTGCTTCCTCGATGCTTACTCTGGTTACAACCAGATCAAGATGGCGGTCGAGGACGAGGAGAAGACGGCGTTCATCACGCCATTCGGCGCCTTCTGCTACACGGCCATGATGTTCGGCCTCAACGCCGTCGCCACATACCAGAGATGCATGCAGGAGTGCCTAGCGAGCCAAATTGGCCGCAACATTCACGTCTACATCGACAACATGGTGGTGAAATCCACCCGCGAGGACGACCTGCTCGCCGACCTGGCCGAAACCTTCGCAAACCTGCGGAGGTACAACATCAAGCTGAACCCCGGAAAATGCACCTTCGGCGTCCCCACCGGACAGCTCATGGGATATGTAGTCTCCAAGCGAGGCATTGAAGCACACCCCACCAAGATCGACACCATCGCGTGACTCGGGAAACCCGAGTGCCTGCGCAACATCCAGAAGTTGGCAGGGCGAGTCGCGGCCCTCAGTCGCTTCATCCCCTGACTAGGCGAGAAGGCAATGCCCCTCTACCACCTGATGCACAAGAACCCCATGTTCCAATGGGACGTGGAGGCCGACGATGCACTCAAAGCGCTCAAAGAAGTACTACTAGCGGCTCCACTCCTCGCCGCTCCACTTGACAAAGAGCCAATGCTCGTCTACGTCGCGGCCTCCACTCGAGTCGTCAGTGCCGTTATGGTCGTCGAATGACCAGAGGAAGGCAAGGAACGCCTCATACAGCGCCCTGTCTACTACATCAGCGAAGTCCTAACAGATTCATGACAACGCTACCCATAGTACCATAAACTGGTGCACATGGTATTCTGAGCTCAGCAGTGACTCCCACACTATTTCCAGGAGCACCCGATCACGGTGGTCTCCTCCGCACCTCTGCAGGACATAATATGCAACCGCGAGGTGACCGGGCGAGTCGCCAAGTGGGCTGTCGAAATCGGTATCCACAACATCAAATACGAGCCCCGCAAAGCGATCAAGTCACAGGCCCTAAATGATTTCCTCGCAGATTGGGAAGAAGCACAGCAGCCGGAGAAGCTCCCGTACCTCCACTACTGGTCGTTTCATTTTGACGGCTCCAAGAACGCCGATGGCGCAGGGGAAGGGGTTATACTGACCTCTCCCAAAGGAGACAAGCTCCGCTACGTGCTCCACCTCAACTTCAAGCCCTGCACCAATAACATGGAAGAATACGAGGCCCTCCTTCACGGCATGAGAGCCGCTAAGGAGATGAACATCAACCGCTTATGATGCTATGGCGACTCTGACCTAGTCGTCGGCCAGGTCGCCGGGACATGCGACGCCGTCTCTCCAACAATGACCGCGTACTGCCAAGCGATAGACCAGCTGGGAGGGCACTTTGACGGCTATTCCGTCGAGTGGATTGACAGACGCAAGAACGAGGAGGCAGACGCCCTCTCCCGCATTGGGTCGGCCCGACAAGCGCCACCAGCAGGTGTCTTCCTCGACATCATCCACAAACCTTCAGTCAGCCCACCAAAGGAGATCGACGTCGAGATACCGCTGCAACCAGAGCCGGCCCTAGTCGCCATGGTTGTGGAGCCTAGCGACTAGACAACACCATAAGTCGCCTTCCTGGAGCACAAGATCCTACCAAGCAACGATACTGAGGCGCGAATGATCGTGCACCATTGCAAATCCTTCGTCATCATCAACGGCGAGCTCCACAGATGCAGCATGACTGGCGTGTTCCAGCACTGCGTACAGCCAGAAGAAGGCCGCAAGATCCTCCAGGACATTCACCCCGGCGACTGCGGCCATCACGCTGGCGCCAAATCGCTAGTCGCCAAGGCCATGTGGCACAGTTTCTACTGGCTCAGCGCACACGCCGACACCACCAACATCATACAGCGATGCGTCGGGTGCCAGATGTACGCCCACCAGACGCACCTCCCTAGTTCGGCACTCAAGACCATCCCCATTACATGACCATTCGCCGTATGGGGCATGGACATGGTAGGCTCGTTCAAGCAGGCCCCGTCTGGCTTCACCCATCTCCTGGTCGCGGTCGACAAGGTGACCAAATGGGTCGAGGCCAAGCCAATCAAAAAGTGCGACGGCAAGACAGCCACCAAGTTCTTACGCGAGCTCATCTATCGGTACGGCTACCTGCACAGCGTCATAACGGACAACGGCACCAATTTCGCCAAGGGGGCCATGGCGAAATTCTGTGAAGAACATGGCATACGACTCGACCTCGCTTTAGTCGCCCACCCGGAGTCGAATAGCCAAGCAGAACGCGCCAACCAGAGCGCCCTCCACGGGATCAAGCCGCGACTCTAGGTGCCCCTCGAACGCACCCCAGGGTGCTAGGTCGACGAGCTCCCCTCTGTAATATGGGGGATCCGCACGTCCGTCAATCGCTCCACCGGGTTCACACCCTTCTTCATGGTGTATGGCACCGAGGCCGTAATGCCAACTGACCTGGAGCACGATTCACCTCGAGTCGCCAACTACGTCGAGGCGACCAACAAGGTCGCCCGCCAAGACAACATCGATCAACTTGACGAGGCAGGCGACCTGGCCCGCTCTCGCACCGCCATCTACCAGCAAGGACTCCGCAACTACCACAGCCGTCGAGTCTGGACTCGCACCTTCTAGGAAGGCGACAGGGTCCTACGACTGGCCCAAGACAAGAAAGGCATGCACAAACTCTCCCCCCCATGGGAGGGGCCATTCGCCATAGGGCGAGTCCTCGGCAACGACGCCTACTACCTCATCGACATACGGGGTGACGGCCAGCTCGAGGTCGGAAGGCCATGGAATGTAAACCTCCTCAGAAAGTTCTATACATAGAACCTCAAATTGTACTCAGCTGGCATATATAATGAAATTCATTCGGATCACACAAATTGTGTCAACTCACCATATTCTTGTGCCACTCGCACTCGTACATATCAGCAATATGCTACTCACGGAAGTCAACCTTTGGTCGAGACCGGCATGGCTAAGTAGTGTGGCACAAGGGCACCAGAAATACTCGGGCCTTCGGACGTCCACGAAAACGCCAACCCGGAGTCGCCTAGCTCGATTAGCCCACCGGGCCAAAACAACTGGTATACGCTTCTCACAGCGACCTGTCCCTCCCATCCTCGCGCAAAGCGACTCAAACGGTTAAGTACCACGCACGGGGATCCGCAAAACGGAAACCCCCACACGGCTCGGGAACACACCAAGTAAGAGAGCTGCCTTGGACTCGCCCAGCGACTGGTTCTCCGAGCCAGGGGAGGAGACGCGTTACAAACAACGCATGAACAACCTACAACAGGAACGCGCCCAATACGGTTGAGCACCATGCTCGGGGATTCGCCTACAAAAGAATCCCACTCGTGCTCGGGGACTCGCCACTCAGAAGACGCGAGAGATAAAACAATGCACAACCAAAATAAAAAACAAAAGTATACAATCGAGTTATACCCCATTAAAGGGCGGACGCGCTCGGGGACTCGCTCAATCAAAAATAAACACACCACACAATCCTGGTCGCAATACGAGTCGATTGACCCCCCCTTGGCATATATTACAAAATGTTAATCATATTACAGCAGTCGCCACTTGGCATACATTACAAACTGCCCAACTACATTGTTTATTCCACGGGTCCTGATGAAGAAGCACCACCACCCCCCTTGACACGAACAAAAGGCTGCCACAGGTTCGTCGGGTAGGTCGTCAGCAACTTCGACAATGCCGACCGGAAGGGCTGCTCCGACTTCATGTCGCGATGCTCCGGCTCGGGGTCGCCAGGCGCCAACACCGTCTCTTGGTATGGCAGAAGATCCCCCATCGCCAGGACCCAATCGGCAAAAGGAGTGGCCTTTGTAGTCAGCTTCAGTACCTCTGACATCTCCACTGTGCCGGTCGCCGATGGGTAGCCATTGGTCACGTCGTCAAGGTCGAAGTTGTCGGGGAAGTGGGCGAGACCCAGGCTCAATGTCGTGGTGGCCCCGCGCCTGAACGCCGAGCGCGCCATCCAGTCCACAACGACAGGCGCCTCCTCCAGATAGCGTCGCACCTCCGTAAGCCCCCCAGGAATAACCTCGGTGGGCGACATACCTTGAAGAACCGCTTGGACGCATAACACCGAAGCCGTGGCCGCGTTCACCACGGCAGTGACGCACTGCGAAGCGTCGAAAGTTTGAACCACCGGGTCGCTTTGGCCTATCACAACTGCAAAATAAGACATCAGTAAAACTACGGACTTCCCGAATCAAGGACTCGCCAAGCAAGTCAGGCAACGACGGAGACTCACCGAGGAGTTTGCGGCAATTCTCCGTGACATGCTTCTCTAAGGCGGCATGATCATTGTGCAGCCCCACGATGATCGAATCTGTGGCCTGGCGTTCCTCCTCAGCCGCAGCAACAGCAACCTTCGCTCGGTCCTCAGAAGAAACTGCAGCCGCTCTCGCCTCCTCCAAGTCTTGGATCAGCGAGGCAATTCGCCCATTCGCCGCGTCCAGTTTGGCGACTGGAACATACCCTTCACGGGCATTGGAAATTGCAGCCGGGAGACCATCTGAAAGAGCGAGTCATACAAAAACAGGTCATATATGAAAGAGAAAGGGAAAGAAAGGCAGGTACTTAGAAACAGGTTCCTGGAGTCGCCGGTTAGCCTCCTGTGCCTCGCGCAGATCCCATTCTAAGCGCTCCCTTGCGGCTTGCCGGTCGGTCGATTCCTTTTGCAAACCCAGCAGAGACAACAATGTTCAGTACTTACCAAAGAGCAACATCAAGTCCCTAGCCGCTGAAATTCAGCGACTGGGAACTCGGGGACTGGAGAGAAGAAGCAATTTAGTGCTTAGCCGCTGAAATTCAGCAGCTAGACACTCAGGGACTGGACATACTTCAATGGCGGCACCAAGCATTTTATGAAGCTCGCCGGCATCAGTCGACGGGACCGTGAAGGAGGTGCACACACGATGAGACCTAATGTCTCCATCGACGACCTCCAGGCTCTGTGGAGACTAGTTATCTGCCACGCCTGGGAACCCCCTTGCCATGAAGCGAGGGAACATTGCTGACGCCCTAGCTGGGGCGCTAGTGGCTGGAGTTGGTGCTCCCGTCGCAGGGGCGATTGGCTCCGACTGCGTAGACATCGCCTCTTCGACGACTACAGCTGGGTCGCTCCCCTTGGCGCTAGTCATCTCGACGAAATCATCGACACCGTCCCTTTTCCTCTTCACGCCTTCCACGGCCGTGGCGTCATCAGCAGACTTACTCTTCTTGGGGAGGTCGCCTTCTCCTACGGTAGCGGTCGGTGGAATCTTCGCCACTGAAGGAAGACCGATCTTTTTGACTCCGGACCTATCAAAACGTCAAAATCAACACGAAGACGACACAAGATGGAACACAATCTGGAATGGAAAATGCAAGGCTTACTTGGCGACTGAGAGAATGCGTAGCCCGGTGCTGATGTGGGCAGGCTTATCCAATTCGGGGCCCAGCTTGCGAGTGAGCCCCCTCTCAAAGACGTCTGAAGCCCACGACACCGCGGCTTCCTCGACGACGAAGCCGTGGTCGCCGGTATTTCCGGCTCCGAAGACGCGGCCGCTCTCGATGGCTGCGGCGACTTAGACGTTGCTGTCCCAACCGCTTCCTGGCTTGGAGCCCCCGAAACCGTCGGTGCAATCGCCGCCAGGGGAACTTCTACTGTCGCCTTGGTGTCCTCGCCCTCCAACCCCTTCGTCGGGATCGCATCCTCTAGGGCTTTGCGCGAGACGTCGGGGGTGTCTTCATTGTCAGAGTCGTCATCTGACTCAAACACCACCACCGACTTGGACGACGACATTGGCTTCTTTGCTGGTGACTTGGGCTTGCACGCGGGCTTCGACGGTGTGGCCGTACGCCGGGATGTGTGCTCCTGCGCGACCTCGTCGCCTCCATCGTGTTCATCCAGGCTGCGACTTGCCTCGAACTTGCGTTGTTTCTGCATGCGAGTCTTGCGAGCCACAGGCGCTGGGGGAGGGACCTCCTCCTCCTCCTTGTCGTTGTCGGAGGAGCCTTCCTCAGAGTCCTCGTCGAGATCCTGGGGAACCTCTTCATCAAGCGGAGGAAGCTAGCCCTCCAACACCTAAAACAGCTGAGAACCACCACGAGTAAGCACCAAATGCCGCGACTGCGAATTGAGATGCGGAAATGACGACTAGGGAGAAAACTTACTGTGGGGGCTTCGTTCTTCATGGGAGTGTACGGGGCGAGCCTGACCGACACGGTGGTGAATTCCGCGTCAGTGATCTTTTTCAGGGCGGCCTTGTAGTCCTCAACCTCCCATGATTTCTTGCTGGTTCGGGAGGGGTCGTGCTTCTCGCTATACTCGTACATCCAATGCGGCCGAGCCGCTAGCGGAACCAGGCGCCGCCTAAGCCAGCAGTTGTAAAGGTTGATCGTAGTCAACCGCTGGTCCTTCAGCCTCTAGATCTGGTCCATCATCTCCATGATGGCCATCCTCTGGTCTTCGGGGAGCTTCTTCGGTGCCAAACGGCGAGGCTCGCTCCTCTCGGCGACGAACTCGGGAAGTGCCACCTCGCCGGGGGAAGTGGATTCTTTTACATAGAACCAACTATTCTTCCACTCGCTGGCGGCTTTCTTTGGCAAAAGGAGCTTGATGAAGTTAGCCTTCGGCTTCAATTGGAACGTGACACCACCTGCAGCCAATATCAAGACGCCGGACGCCTCGTGCCCGATGCGACCAAGGAAGAGCTCCAACCACAGTGGAAAATACGGCCTGCAGACGAGGTAGCACTCGCAGAAGGAGACGAAGATCACCAGCTGCTCGATGTTGTGCAGTCCG
Source organism: Avena insularis (assembly GCA_023614405.1). Lineage (NCBI taxonomy): Eukaryota > Viridiplantae > Streptophyta > Magnoliopsida > Poales > Poaceae > Avena > Avena insularis. The sequence goes on from CM042686.1 coordinate 468,698,795, forward strand.
AGATCCGATGGCTTGATCGCGTAATACGCGCAAAAGCGCCAGAAGAAGAGCAAGGTGGGAAACCCCAAACCTCTTTCTAGATGACTGGGGAAACAGATGAATTCGTCGGCTCGCGGTTTTGGCTTGGTCTCGGAGGAGGGGGGGACTCGCCAGTTCCCCTTGCGGAGGACTCCCGCGTCCTCGAAGGACTTGAGCTGGGCTGTGGTGCACTTGGATTTTCCCCATGAACCTTGGGAGGCGCCATCAGGAAGGGCGTGGAATCGCACGACGCGGAAGAATCAAATCGGAGGAAGGCAGGAAGATTGAAGGCAGGAAGAATGAATATATGAGAATGAAGAATGTAGGGAAAGATTTGCAGAGCTGATTCGTCACTCCCCTTACATGGGAACGCTACCCGCCAAATTCAGGGTAGCCGTTACTTACGGTAATTACGCCGAAGTTACCGTTGGAATTTCCAACAGATAGTTTGACCAGAATTGATGGTCCAACTCCTCCATTCCACCCGCTACCGGCTAGTCTTCTCCATTCGCCGGAGCAGCGACTTGGTAGCAGTGACATTCGCTGGAGTGGCGAGTGGAAGCCTGGGGAAAATTTCCTCGGTTCTAATGGAGTCCATCGCCGACTCGACTGGGCGTCCAAATTGGGCTCGCCTACTTCGACCGCCAAAGGGACACCTGCACCTGAATCAACGATGGCCTCAGGGACTACTGATGGGGATATGCCGAAGGGGCTATGCCCAGCAGGATGTTCCGATGGGGCTGAAGGGCCTGTGGGTGGGTCTGAAGGACGACGACTGGAGTGTGACTGAAGGAAAGGCCTGGCGACTGGAGACTGAAGGCCTAGAAGCATACTTGAAGCCCAGTCGGATTAGGTCAAAAGCCTCTGAGACCATATCTGGCTCGGTTGTAACTTGTAAACCCTAGCGAGGTGACTCCTATATAAACCTCCCTAGGGTATCCTTAGGACTTACGTTCCATCATACATCTCCTCAAGCGACTCGCTGCTTAGACGCCGAGCTCGCCACCCTTGTAACTCGCTCTCCATTAATCCAATCTAGCAGGAGTAGGTCTTTACCCTCCAGGGGGCCGAACCTGGGTAAACCATGTGCATTCGCCCCCATCTCGCACCGCAGATGGCCGCCAGCTCTTCCTCACATTACAATCAATCGCTGCCAGTAGCAGCGACTACCATGGCCATTTCCACGATAGTCATTGTCATCACTGAGGTATGAGTGAAGATCTCCCTGGATGTCTTCACCTTCTGCCTCTTCCTTTGCTTCAAGCTGGACTTCATGCTCATAGATGGTATTCTCGAGAGCGGCCACCTTCTTGCGAAGACGAGCGATGGTGCGATCCTTCTTCTCGTGTTGACGACGGAGTAATTGGCGATCCTTGACGAGCATGGTGAGAGTCTGGTCCTTCTTGGAGGCAATGGCAAGGTTGTGGTTGGCGTAGCCTCGAGCATTGTCCAATTCCTTTTGCCTATCATACAGTAGGAAGTCAAGATTCTCCACTTGGCACTTCAACTCCGGGTGACTTGGCATCTCCAATGGCATTCCCATAGAATCACGCCTTGCGAAGTTTGCAAAGCGAGTTCCCTGGATCAGGTTGATGTTTTACCCACACAGACAGGCAAGAGCTTCATGCATAGCCCTGGCTAATCCATCTAGCTAGTTGTTCTCTCGCACGATGAATTGAATCTTCTCAGAAAGGGGTGCTTCCATCTTGCCTCTGAGATCTGCAACTATCAGCCATTGTAGAACTCCTCCTGGGTAATCCTTGAGTTATGCCCTGAAGAATTCTAGATGCGGGCGCTCAAGGTACTCTGACAGTGCATCAAGATCCCTCTCAAAGATCATCTGGCCTCCGTTGCCCAACTGGTAGAACTTGCAATACTAAACTTCCATCTATAAGAATTTAGGATGAGTAAGTTAGTGAGGTGATCAAGTGTGTCAATTTTTTATGTAGTAATGTAAGAATTTTTGAGGAACATGAATTTTTTTGAAAGAATCAAGGATAAGAGTGGAAATAGGTTTTCAGAAATACCCACTTCTTTTGTTTTGAATCTAATTTTTTGTTCGGGCGTCCATTCTAACTAGGATCTCCTATGGTCAGGATGGCTCTGATACCAACTTGTCAACACCCGGATTTTTAATCCTAGATGCCTATTATGCCATACATCGCAATCCTAGGATTACCATTTTTGCAAGACATAACAGATTGGATATCACAGTACATCATCCATTACAAACCATAATAAGGTCTTACACAAATATAGGATCTCATGATCTAGTCTTAATACAAACAAGCAGCGGAATAATAAGCGTTGTAGTGGGCTCCATCTTCAGGGTCATAGGAAATGCTGACGATGGGAGATGATCCTAGTTGTCGTAGACCTCCTGCTGTCCATCATCCTGGTAGTCCTCCTCATAGTCTGGCCACGGGAATAGCTAGGGACAAAGCCATGAGTACTCTTTAAGTACTCGCAAACTATCACTAACAAGTAAGGTAGTTCTAGTAGGAATCCTAAACTTAAGTTTATTTGCAAAAAGCCATATTTATCTAAACCGAGTTCAGAAGTAATGAAAACTAAGTAAAAGTTCTAAATCACTTTAAGTTGGGAACCTAGTTTTCATATTCACAGCCCTGTTGTGGTCAAGTCAAAAATCATAGTTCACTTCACAAGTCATTTTGAAAACATCTAACGACGGAACAACATGGCCACTCCAACTGTCCATGACCGCGGACGCGACTATTCGAATAGTTTGTCACTCTGCAGAGGTGGTACACTTTCACCACAAAATTTGATACATCCGTCAGGGATAACCCTGAATCATCATACTTAGTATGTGGATAATCAATCATAACCTTTCAATTACAAACTCTAGTATAGGGACCTCCCCTATGAGTTTGGCCTCCCAGCCATGGCCATCTGCCATCCTAGGCACTGCATAGGTGGACATCATCAAGAGGTAGCCTCAGCTCAAACCTCGTCCGTGAGGGAACCCATACTAATGCATATAAACTTCTGGCTAAGCCTTACCCAATGCAGGTATTGTGGTTGTATGGTAAAATTGGAATGGTATCGCATCCGAACCCAACCATCAGTTTTTATAATGGGCTAAAGCTCATGCCTCAACATTTTCATCATCAAATCCATTTGTGTTTCTCAACACATGTAAAACCATTTCAATAGAATGACTCATCATTCCAAGGTTTTCATAATCATTTTCATCAAGTATTCCCATCTAAAGCAATCAAGTTTTAGAGAATATCATTTTGCAGCCTGAAAGTTGGGGTGTCTAGGCAACGCGGTACCCAGGTTCCCTGAAATCAGCCGCGATGACTACAGTTGGTGTGCCAAATACTCAGAGGGTCTTTTTTGGCATGAATTCAACGAAACGTTTCAATACAAAAAATCAGGCTAACGGCCATCAAGTTGGGCCCCCCTGTCAGTTCTTGCCGTTATGTCGCTCCTGTTGCTCCCATCGCTTAGGTGTCAATTAGGCTTGCAGCGTTGGCGCCTGCATCCATTATACGTCTTCTTCTTCCTCGGAGCGGCAAAATGTGGGGCGTCGCAGCCATGGCGCGGAGCTCGGACATGGACGAACCTGCTCAGCCCAGCTCTCCTCCCTGTAGGCTTGCAGCGTTGGCGCCTGCATCCATTACGCGTCTTCTTCCCCGGAGCGACAATCTGTGGTCGTGGCCATGGCGCAGAGCTAGGACGTGACGAAGTTGCTCGGCCCCGCTCTCCTCCCCATCCTGAGTGGGAGCTCGCCCTCACCTCGGACACACCCATGGCACGATGCGGGGACGGGAATTGGTTCCCGGTGAGATCTATCACCGTGTCGACCATGCTCAGTTCTGTTTTCCTCCTCTAGAATCCAAGCTCGCCATCACCGTGGTTGCACCCGCACCAATTCTGCCACCTTTGCCGAGGTCTCTGTGGTAGCTCAAGTTCTGCCATGTTGGGCCTGTAAGGGTTCTATTGTGTATGCATGAAGAATAATTGTAACAAAGGCCTGAAAATCTTGGGGCGATATCGCATATCGGAAATATATGACGATTGCATTGAGTTCACCGACCCCTGGGCTGAATTTTGTGCTAAAAATAGAATTTTCCTTGATGATCCGCTCGTCGTCCAGGTCAAGGTGATGAGGCACTATATCAAGCTAATTATTGAGGTGGTCACCAGTCCGGCATAGGAAACAGAAGGATGCGGAAGACGACAACGACGAGCAGCACGAGGAGGACGAACACGAGAGCGTTGGCTCTGTAATGTCGGTTGTAGCTCAAAACTTTTGTGTTGTTGTATGTTAAACTAGCAAATATCGTTTGTTCAAATCTTAGTCATTCCTCTTCCTTAGTCATTCCTCTGCAGTTTTTCCTGGGCGCTTCTTCTTCCTCTATTCTGGAACCGTCGGTTCATCTTCTTCTTCCTCTCGCAGGTAGTTCCTTGCAGGCATTTCCTTTCACCCATTTCCTTGAAGGCATGGACGATGGGAAACGCACAACAGAGACCCACTTGGTCCCTGCCCATGGCACCACGACTTTGACAGTGGTGTACACAAATGATGAGGCGACTGTGGAGAAAACTCTCGCCAGGTTTGAGCAATTGCTTGAGAAACAGAAGCACAAGTTTGTGGGGCTATACTTGGAGTACACCCGTGCAAATAAGCGAAACAATCCTCCACAAGATATCGCTGTCGTGCAAATCGTCATACATGAGGAGGTCCTCGTTTACCACTTCTGTAGGTATGTGAAATTTAAATTTGAGATCACCACTTCTGCATCCCTTGTTCCCTTACATCCCTAGAACCATCTAAGTGCAGGAGTAAACCAACTGAGATGCATTGTCCGGCTCTGGTCGAGTTCTTGTGTAGGAAAGGGATAACTTTCACTAGCATGGATATCACAAATGATAGAATTATGCTTTCTTGTGCGTTGATAAAAATCCCAGATGGGCACCACATCGACATCCAAAATCTGTACAAGATCAAACCATACCCAGCGAAGGATGGCATGGGTGATCTGGTAGCGGAAATCATCGATAAATCCAATGAAAAACTAAAGAAATTGAAGCGACTCGATCACGACTACTGGGAGTGGAAGCCGATGAGCCAGGTGTGCCTCGAGTATGCAGCTAGAGAAGCCTACATGGCGTATGAGTTGTATAGTAAGCTCATTACCATGAAAGATGGGATGGTTAAGGCGGGGGTTTTCGCGAGAGAGCTATGCCCTGGTTGCAAGCTAGCCCAGGAGAAGAAGCGTGAGGAGGATGTAGCGGTTTCGTGACTAGCAGGATCTTGGGACAGTGGCGACATCAAGTTGTTGAAGGGGAAGCAAGTCAAGGACGACAACAAGTGGTGGTGATACATTATGTGTTTCAACTAGATTTTAGTTTCTAGTTTATTATGTGTTTGATACATTTAGTTACTTCAATACAAAATTTTGACCAATTTAACTTGTTGATGTATTTCTTGACAATTATAATATAATCGAGCACTAGAAATATTTTGTAGTGTGCATGAGCATGATCAGTAAATATAATTGAACACTAGAATCTTTAAGGCACTCGATATAAAATAGTAGATTAATATAGAAGATTCACCAGAGACACCACGGATATATTGTCTTACATGCCACACACAGGTAATAATTAACTAGAACAAAATAAAAGCAGGGGCTGCAGCAGGAGGATGGGACACGGAGACGCCTAGCAGGGCAAGGGTTTATCAGCAGGAGGCAGTGACAACCTAGTCGATGGGATACAGGCCAGTCCTGACATACTCCCGGAGGAATTTTCCGTAGGCTGCATGCCGTGCCAAGGTAATCGGCCTATGGCTTCTGCCTCTACCTCTACCAATGCCCTCCGCGTGCTGGATCATGCTGTTGAGGTCCACGTTGATTGCTCTGCCACAGAATGGGCAAAACAGTCTCCCCCTATGGTGGAAACGGATTAGACCACATCGTAATCGCCTCAGCACGTAGCGGCTCTTGTTGTCCATGGATACCTTGCTATCGTCCACCTCATCATCCTCCTATTGATTTTTAAGAACATAACTTAGAACTCATACATATGATTGAATTGTATTACAACTCAAGAATTGACAACATGTATATGTAAGACAATATATCCGTGGATATCACAGATAAAGCATCTCAGCAATAGTTTGATCGGTTCATATATAATTTCATCTCAACACAATGACAAATAATTGCATCAGAGTGAATGTAGGATATATCTAGGGGCCTCATAAGTTTCTTCATGGATGGAGTAGGTGAACCAAGTAACAATTGCACAACCTGTAATATCGTTGTACATCGCCCCAGGTTCACTAACTCATCCCTGAAAAAATCTGACACCAATGTGTCTGCCTCTCTTTTAGGACAAATTTAAATCATTGTCCACAATAAGAAATTGAAATATAATCGTACAAAACATTATTCAGGGATATACATAGTCAGGTACAACAACAAGCCTAAATATTGTAATTATAAATAAAAAAACAAACAATTAATCTTCAGGTACATGTTAAAAATACTTATGATCAAAACCATTCATATACATATGCATCATACCAATCATTAAAAGATCAGAAACAATTCCAGGATCATATATGTAGTTCCATATGAGAATAAATCTAGGGCCTCATAATTTGTTTCAGAGATGGAGTTGGCGAACCAAAGTACCAACAACACAACCTATATTGTTTACGTGCATTGCTGCCTCAGGTTCACCAACCCATCCCTAAAACACGACACCATCATACGTGTCTCCCCTTGAACTCTTTTGGGGCAAATTTCAATCATCGGCCTCGGTAACAAACTAAAATGTAATTCTTATACACTATGACTGCATGGAATAGGTAATTCGAATATCATAATTCTATGAATGTAGAATAGAGATTGAGGCCTCATAAGTTTATTCAGGAATGGCGTGAGTGAACCAAGTAATAATTTCACAACCTATATTGTTCTTGCACATCGCCCCAGGTTCACTAACTCGTCCCTGAAAAAATCTGACACCAATATGTCTGCCTCTCTTTTAGGGAAAATTTGAATCATTGGCCACAATAAGAAATTGAAATGTAATCGTACAAAACATTATTCAGGGATATACATAGTCAGGTACAAAAACAAGCCTAAATATTGTAATTATAAATAAAAGACCAAACAATTAATCTTTAGGTACATGTTAAAAATACTTATGATCAAAACCATTCATATACATATGCATCATACCAATCATTAAAAGATCAGAAACAATTCAAGGATCATATATGTAGTTCCATATGAGAATAAATCTAGGTCCTCAAAATTTGTTTCAGAGATGGAGTTGGAGAACCAAAGTACCAACAACACAACCTATATTATTTGCGTGCATTGCTGTCTCAGGTTCACCAACCCATCCCTAAAACACGACACCATCATACGTGTCTCCCCTTGAACTCTTTTGGGGCAAATTTCAATCATCGGCCTCGGTGACAAACTAAAATGTAATTCTTATACACAATGAATGCATGGAATAGATAATTCGAATATCATAGTTCTATGAATGTAGAATAAAGATAGCAGCCTCATAAGTTTATTTAGGGATGGCATGAGTGAACCAAGTAACAATTGCACAGCTTATATTGTTCTTGTACATGGTCCTAGGTTCGCTCACTCATCCCTGAAAAAATCTGACACCAATGTGTCTGCGTCTCTTTGGGGCAAATCTGAATCATTGGCCACAATAAGAAATTAAAATGTAATCGTACAAAACAATATTCAGGGATATAAATATGCATCATACAATTCATTCATAGATCAGAAATAATACAAAGATTATATATATAGGTTCCATATGAGAAAGAAATCAGGGCCTCATTTTTTTCAGCAATGGAGTCAGAGAACCAAAATACCAACATCACAACCTATATTGTTTATGTGCATTGCTGCCTGAGGTTCACTCACCATCCCTAAGAAAACGACACCATGAGATGCCCTTGCACTATTTTGGGGCAAAATTGAATCATTGGGCTCAGTAAGGAATAGAAATGTAATGTTATAGGCCTGTTGTGTATCGAAATCAATACTCAACTAGCAAACTCAACTAGATGGCAGATGAGCAGATTAGGGTTTTGTGACTAGATGGCAGATGCATCAATCGACCGATCGAACCATATATATACTACCCTACGTCAAGACCAAAAGAATTTGTGCACGATTGAGAAAATCCTATGTATGAACAGTGAAAACTGCGACTATGAACAGAGAAGCTAGCAATGTAGTACCTAGGACTCCTCATCAGGGACCTCCTCCTCGAACTCGTCATTCTCCGCGATTGCGTCTAAGATTTCTTGTACGGTGATGGGGTCATTAATGTAGATCATCGGATTGCCTCCGCCTGCCGCCTGCCCCCCATCCAGATCTGCCGCTGGCACCACGACGTTGTCGGCCACCTGCTGCTCGGTGGCGATGGCTACTACTTGCTGCTCGGCGGTGATGGCTACCACCTGCTGCTCGGTGGCGACGACTACTGGCTGGACGGATGAGCTCGCACCCTTGACGGCACGGCGACGAGCGGCGTTTGTGCCCAGAGAAGACGCCTCCGCCTGCTTGGCGACGACCGAGCCATCTGGTGTTGTGCCTTCAACTAGCTTCACCTTCGGCTTTTCTCCACATGTACGCTTCATGGCGCACCAAGGGAAGGAGGTAGTGCAAGCGAGGGAGCTTCGGCGCATGCGGCAGGTGTAGATTGGGGTCTTGGGACTAGACAGACTGGGGGAAATGACACGAGCTCATGGAAGAAGAAGGTCTTGGGACTGCCGCCTGCCCCCCTTTTTTTGAAACAGCCACGATCTCCACTTTAGAGCTGCATTGAAAACACGCTCATGGCAGACCTTGATTCCACTGCATGCAAGTGGCGCAGAACCAATTTCTAGCAACGTTAGATCTACTCGAGGGGGCCCTTGACTCATGGAAGTTACTAGCGGTAGGGCCCAGTTGGAAGTGAGATTGAGAGTGCTGCGTAAAAATGGGATGTGTCTTATTAAAATCAAGTGGCAATAAATTGCAGCGTCCTGTCGACAACCATGCACTCGATGACCCCGTTGCCCTGTGCATGTGTTGTAGTAGCAGTAGTAGGCTTTTCAGACTTGATTAAACTTGACATGACTACTCGACGACTTTTTCCATGGATGGCATCGTGTTCCTTCCTGTAGACGTCTCGCTGAGGGAGACGTCTGTGATGTCTCACGTTGTACTGTGAAGGGCACGACATGTGCAACGATCATCGTTGGATCGCACAGAATCAACGGTTGGTGCGCAAGATCTGCATGACAACCGTGACAACCAATCAGGGAGTAGTAGACAGGGTGAGCACAGGTTTGGGCTTCTATGAAAGAGAGAGAGGGGGCAAAAATAAGTAGTACCACATAAAACCAAGGGCAAAACTGAGTAGTATAAAAATGGAAAGTGTCTTGTACAATGAAATATATTCCAAGATAGATCCACTAGAGTTCATTGGATGTGTGTTCTTATCATGAACCACACATGGATCCACCTGTGTGATTGCATGTCTGTTCCTCTAAACAAACCACATAAGGATCCACTAGTGTCATTACATGTCTATTGTTTTCATGAACCACACCCAGTGTCATTGCATGTGTGTTCTTCTAAAAAAACACATAAGTCATTGCATCTCTGTTCTTTTCATGAACCAAACCCAGTCTCATTGCATGTGTGTTCCTCTAGACAAACCACATAAGGATCCACCGGTGTCACTGCATGTCTGTTCTTTTCATGAACCACATAAGGATCGACCAGTGTCATTGGATATGTGTTCTTCTCATGAACCACACATGGATCCACCAGTGTCATTGCATGTCTGTTCTTTTCATGAGTCACAGCTAGAGTCATTGCATGTCGGTTGTCGTCGGATTGATGACAAGTACGCCATGAGGGGGTCCTCGAGGCATGCAGAAGAGAGGGGTGTGAGACGTACGGTGTTCCGGGACGGTGAGCACACAAGTTTACCCAGGTTCGAATCTGCCGGCTTTGGATGGACCGTACTCCTGCTAGCAATCCAGTAATACAACAGAGCCGGAATATGGGTTACAAGGGTTTCGCCTGTGCGAGTTGAGATTGTAGACTATTGAGGTGTTGCCCTAAAGGCTCTCCCTAGGACGGCTTATATAGATATCCATCCTAGGGTTTACAGGAGAGATCTATCCGGCTATGACTAAGAGTCGGTTACAGAGTATATCTTGAACTACAAGTAATATTATGGGCCTAAGTCGGTAAGTCTTCTGCGCCTTCCCATAGCCGGATTGGACTCTGTCTTTCTCCCTGATTGGGCCGCCCGTGAAGCAAAGCTCTAACCCGAAGTGGGCCACCCTGGTTAGTGAGGAACTGTGAGGATACCCAGAAAGTATATCCCCAACAGCAGCCCCCGGAGGCCTCCAAGATCCATAGTCGGATTTATCATCGTCTAGCTTGATCTTCGGCTTGCAGAATCTTGAAGGATTCCTGAAACTTCACAACAAAAATACGATCCGGGTCTTAAAAATAAGTCGGACCTATCAGTAGGTTACTCGGATTTCCAGCTTGATTTCAAACTAAGCCGGAACTTGGCTCCCAACGCCACCTGACACAAGTCATGGTCAAGTCACGTCATCTAACAGGCATTCCGTCAGCATGAACGTTGGTAGGTCCGCGATTCGTGGAACTGAGGCGCCGTTTCAATGTGTGCGTGGAGATCAACGCGACACAATCATCGCGTGGGTCCTTCCCAGTTCTTTCCACGACGTGTGGGGGTTACACTATAGCATTTGCACAAATCTTGGCGCAGTTAGGTGGATATAAGGGGTTAGGATTTCTTCCTTCTCCTTCCACCAGTCCTTTGCCTTTTCTTCTCCTCCCAATCCTCCTGCACGCATAGAGCTCCCCGTTCCTCCCCCAAAAAACTCCGAGCGGCGCCCCTTTTAGGTCAAACACTCACCGGAGAAATTGCTTCATCTTCCTCTTCCGGCTTAGCGACAGCGGCAGCGGCGGCGGCGACGGAAGCGGTAGGGGAGAAAGAGAGCTTCCGTGGGCTCTGGATCCCTTGCGCGCTCAACGAGGAGGGCCTCAAAAACGTGGAGAAGGAGGGGCTTCTCGCCGCCGGCGACTGGCGGAGCGGTTTCGAGGAAACCGTCCCCAACCTGCGTGACGGCGAGCGGGTCCACCTTGGCACCCACCTCGATAGAGGTTTGTCATTTCCTCCCTCGGAGTTCTTCTTCGAGGTGATTGATCATTACGGAGTTCAACTCCATCATCTTCCTCCCAACTCTCTGTTAGAGATGAGCGCGTACGCTTCATTGTGCGAGGGCTTTCTCGGCATTAGGCCGAGTTTGACTCTTTTCCGGTACTATTTTCATGTCCGGAGAAACTCCATTACTGCCGGTGTTCCTTACATCACCGGCACTATTAGCTTTTCGCTTAGACGCGAGCACACGTATCCCAAAATTCTAGCTAGTGACTCGGTCAAACAATGGCCAACCATGTTTTTCTATCATAGGGATATTCTAGCTCCTGGCAAAGCCACTGATTTGCCGGCTTTCATCGACGGAGCCGCCACGGCCCAACCTTCTTGGGACGAGGCTGCTCCGGCTCTCACCGATGATCTGATCCTCGCTAAGAGGCGGATCGAATATTTGATCAAACACAAGGATCTGAAGGGATCCGACTTGGTCCAGTGCTGGGTCTCACGTCGGATCCAGCCCCTCCAGTATCACGGAACCCGACTGATGCATTCCATCACATCGTCTCTGAAAGACTCCCTTCGCATCAGCTCCAAAGCCTACACCACACAGGGCTACATAAGCCAAATCAAGTGGCTGATTAGGGAGCGGATCGAGAGGAGAATCCTGGAGGTTTCTCTGGACATGCACATGGCGGATAACCCCGTAGTGCAGGTAAGCTTCCATCAGTACACCTTTTTATGTGTTTCAACATTTGAATTACAGTGCAATGCTGATATATTTTCTTCTTTTCAGCTTGATGACCTCCCCGAGTCGGAATTTGCTCCGCTCGAAGGATATCCTCCGGAGTTCTCTCAGGAGGTAGAAGTGGTCCCATTGCCGGATCTTGCGCTCAAGAAGCGCAAAGCTCCAACAGTGGCTGTTGGCACAAAGGAGGTGCCTGTCGTGAAGAGGTATCTTTCAATCACAATTTTCCGCCTTTGTACTTTACTCGAATTTCTTTCCAAGATGTAATGTTTCCGACTTTACTACATTCTCAGAGGAAAACCTCTCCTAAAGGGCAAAGGGAAAGGGATTCCTTCGAAGCCACTGCGGCAGACGAAGCTTACGATAGCTTCTCCTGTTGTGGCTCCTCCGACTCCTGCCCCTCAACCTTCTGCAACGCCGGTGATCTCCTCGGACGCTGCAGAAGATCCGGCTCCTTCAACGGGGCCTACGAAACTTGAGTCGCAAACTGACGTCACCATGGGTGCGTCAAGATCTAGATAAGGGTGAACCCTCTTTGGGTAATGATCCCTCGGAAGAAACCTTCGCCGAAAACCTTATCAGCAATCCGGCACTTTCCAAGTTTGGCCTGTCCCGGAAATCTGCTGAAGAAATCCAGCGGCTCGCCAAGCAATGCTTGGAGAAAATAACTTTATCCGCCGAGGGAAGAAGCGCAAGAAGCAGTGGACGTCAAGTTCTCCAACCTTCTCGCTCGAGTGCACCTTCGCAACGAGAGGATTGGGACTGGTGAGCTTCCAACAGCCCCAGTGATTCCCCTGACTCTTGCTGAAAAGGTGGCCGCTGAAGTGAACGCGGGTTTGGATAAACTCACCCGCGAACAATATGTAAGTCGGAATTCCAACTCCTGTTTTTCCATTGTTTTATATCATATCCTCTAGCCCCCAAGCATGAAGTAGGATATATAATCCGCGTTTATGCTTTATTAGGATGCCAAAGAACGAACTAGTGTAACCCCCAAGGCTCGTGCTGATATTAGCAAAAATATTAGCCCGAGTCTTCAGTAGCTTTCTGACTTTGGGTATTCTGACTTACAAAAAGTATGTTCCTATAACCAGGATTTATTGAAGAATGTCTGTGATAAGCAGAGAGAGATCAAGGCTCTCTGGCTTAAGAATGCTGAGCTTAAAGTTGCCAAGAATGAGGCCGAAGGTAAATATTCCGAGACTCAAACCTTGTCTTTGTTATTTTTCAATGTCGAATTTTTCTGAACTGTTGTTCTTTTTGACTTACAGCGCTCGTGAAACAATCTGTCGCCATGATTGAAGAGGCCGAGAACCTCAAGACCCTGGTGGTGGAGAACAAGGAGCTTCGCCAAGAGCTGGACCAACTCAAGGTAAATCATGAAAAGAGCATAGCTCAAGTCCTTGAATCCTCCTCCATGGCTACTGAAGAGCGTGATCACAAGATCGCTGCTCAAGATAAAATAATCTCGGACCTCAAGAATGAGCTTAGCAGAGAGAAGGACATGTCCTAGGCACTCCAGGCTGAACTCCAGAGTCTCCGGGAGGAGAAGACCAAAATTGACGACGTCATTTTTGGTACGTTCCATCTATCTGACTTGTCTCTTTCTTCAACTTTTATCAATGTCGGATTTTTCTTAACTTGTTTTGTGTATAGGTCCTCTGAACTTGACGGACTCTTCCTCCTCCGAGCCCCGCACTCACCGGCTTACCCAAGTCGGTGACCTGCTTCATGACTTCCGCCAGTCCCTTGAGCACATCAGCGAAGCTCTCAAGATTCCGGACATGCCAAGCATGTCAGATTTTCAGGTGCGGGACAAGGCAAAGGAGATGCCACAACTTGTTCGGGACTGGAACATGTCCTACGCGCGGACTGCTGCGCAGAACGCTCTCACCATGGTCATGAGCCACCATGGAAACATGGAAATATGGCAAGTGACCAGAGGGTACTGCAAAGTAGATGAAGACGGCCAGGAGCAGGACCTTCAAGCCATCATGCACTCCAGCGCCGAATATGGGTGTCACATGGCTGACCTGACCAGCTACGAGATCCCCTTCTTCACCCGCGTAGATACTCCGCCTCCTCCTTCGGAAGAACCAACAGAAGTTTCCGACGATGAACAGACCACCTCAGATGCAGACATCTCAGAACGATATCAAGGCGGAATCTCCAGCGAGCCGGCATCTCCTTCATCTCCTCCTGCATCATAGATCAGAAATTTTTGTATTATTCCGGAAAAACATGATGCATCTGTAAATATGCAGTACTTTAATTTTGCTAGTGTTAAGCTTTTGATCTATTCAGCACTTTTGGCTTTGAGTTTCTTTTTGTGTGCCTGAAATGTTTACATAGGCACTGTATTTTTTCGTCTCTACTTATCGTTTATCTGGCTTTCCGCCTACCTTTTCGTGAGTCAAGCTAAACCTTCTGCCGGAAACTTTGCCGAGCAACGGAGCACAATTGCTAAACCAGTTTAAACTCGGAAACAAAGCCGGCTTCCAGTACCAACAATTCACTACTCGGAAAATGCCCGCATCCAGCAATCAGACAAATAACCAAAGTAAAGACTAGAAACTTTAGAGTTATACCCGAGGGTAGCAATTTTTAGAATCGGAAATCTAAACCAGAACGAACCTGAGCATAAAATACTTTCAAGCATTCTGGGATTTTCGACTATGACATGATCATTCGAAAATAAGATGGTAAAACTTCTCAGAAAAACTTGAGGCAACCAAAACTTTTATTTCTCACAGAACATGTACATATATTTGTTTACAAAGAAGGATAAACTAAGAATAAAAGGGACGTAGCTGAGTAATATTCCACAGTCTGTCTAACTCATCCGGATTTGTACTGCCTCTAGCTCTCTTTCTCTTGTTAGTAGCAGGTCTTTCTTTGACTGGCCTCATGTCAGTTAAGTAGTACGATCCATTGTGCAATACTCGACTAACTAAAAAGGGCCCTTCCCATACTAGGGAAAGTTTAAGCTTTCTTTGTTGCACAAGCCGGAGAACCAAATCACCTTTATTGAAAGATCTATTTCGGACTCTCTGGCTATGATACTTGCGTAACTTCTGCTGATATGTTGTAGATCTCATTTCAGCAACGACGCAAACTTCTTCGACTAAGTCGAGATCATTTTGTCGAGAAATCTCGGCATCTTCTTCAATATACGTGGCCATAGACCAAGAAGAAAGGTGTGTATCCTGTTGACCTGTTTGGGGTTGTTCGTAAACTCCAAATTACAGAGGGTAATTCCTCTGCCCAAGCCCCCGCAACACGTCATAGTGGTGCTTCGAGTCTCGGTTTTAGTCCTTGTAGAATTAAACCATTTGCTCTTTCGACTTGTCCCTTAGCCTATGGATGTGCAACTGACGCAATGTCAAGCTGGATATTTTGCTCGTTGCAGAATTCAGCCAATTCTCCCATAGAAAAGTTACTCATGTTGTCCGTGATAATGCTATGCGGATAACCATACCGGATTATAACATCCTCGACAAATCTTTTGGCTGTTGCTCCATCACAGCTAGTGACAGGTTTAGCCTCAATCCATTTGGTGAATTTATCCACCATCACTAAGAGGTGAGTAAATCCAGTTGGAGCTCGTTTAAATGGTCCTACCATATCAAGCCCCCAGACCGCAAAGGGCCATGTTATAGGTATTGTTCGCAGCTGATCAGCCGGAACATGGGCTTGCTTGGCGTACCTTTGGCAGCCCTTGCACGTCTTGACTAACCGTTCGGCATCTGCCTGAGCTGTAAGCCAGAAAAATCCATGTCTAAAAGCTTTTGCCACTAAAGATTTGGCTGTAGCGTGGTGACCACACTCACCTTCGTGGATTTCTCTTAAGATTTCCACTCCTTCTTCTAGAGATACACAGCGCTGAAAAACCCCAGAAACACTCCGTTTATGGAGCTCACCTTTAACAATAGTATAGGCTTTTGCTCGTCGGATAATCTGCTGGCTCAGCTCCTCGTCTTCGGGTAATTTGCCATCTACCAAATAATCGAGGTAGGGTTGAGTCCAGCTAGGAATTACAGCCAGAACTGCTATCAAAGGTGAGTCGGATTTGGTTGGATATTCCTCATCTACTCCCTTTATTGAGGGAACTTTGAGGTGCTCTAAAAAAGCGCCATCCGGGACCTCTTTCCACGCAGAACCTATCCGAGATAGTGCGTTCGCTTCCTCATTTTCTGCTCGAGGGATGTGTTGAACTTCAAACCCTTCGAACGATTTAGATAGATCATCTACGACAGCTTTATATGCTCCCATGTGTTTATTTGCATTACAAATATCCGACACTTGTTGAGCAACAAGATCTGAATCTCCGTAACACATCAAACATCGGATGCCAATATCCTTAGCAATCTGGATTCCATGCAGTAGTGCTTCATACTCGGCAATATTGTTTGTCGCTATGAAGTGTATCTGCAACACGTATAAAAGTTTATCTCCTTGGGGTGATTTGAGCACCACGCCAGCCCCCGAGCCCCCTCGAGCCTTAGACCCATCAAAAACGATGGTCCAACATTCCGACTCAGGGAGGATCATGTTCTCCTTCGTCTCTGTCCAATCAGCGACAAAGTCAGCAAGGATCTGGGATTTGATTGCTGTCCGAGGTTTGTACTCAATATCGAAAGCTGAAAGCTCTATGCCCCATTTGGCGACGCGTCCTGTGGTGTCACTGTTGTTGATTATATCTCTCATGGGAGCTGTGCTCACCACGGTAATTGGGTGCTCCTGAAAGTAGTGTCGTAACTTACAAGATGCTAGAAAAACACCGTAAGCCAACTTTTGATAGTGCGGATATCGCTGTTTTGATTCTGTCAGGACCTCGCTGACAAAATAAGTCGGACGCTGCACCAGGTGTTCCTGATTTTCCTCTGGTCTCTCCACCACCATGACGATACTAACGACCTTATTTGTCGCAGCAAGATAAAGCAACATCGGTTCCTTAGGTTCCGGCGCTGCAATGATAGGAGCAGATGAGAGTACTTTCTTCAGGTCTTGTAGTGCAGCTTCAGCTTCATCAATCCAAACAAAATCCTTGGTCTTTTTCAGGAGTTTGTATAATGGTGCGGCTCTTTCACCAAGCCGGCTTACAAATCGACTGACCGCAGCGATGCAACCAGTTAGTCTTTGTACGTCCTTCAGGCGAGTTGGCCTGGAAATATTGAGTATAGCCTTGATTTTGTCTCGGTTTACCTCTATGCCTCTTTGAGACACGATGAAACCTAACAACTTTCCGGCTGGTATTCCAAAGAAGCATTTCTTCGGGTTAAGCATGATGTTGTATTTTTGTAGATTGGCAAATGTCTCCACCAAGTCGGAAATTAGCGTTTCCTTCTTTTTGGACATTACCGCGATATCATCCACGTATGCATGTACATTGCGTCCGAGTTGGTCATGGAGGCAACGCTGCATCGTATGCGTAGTTCTCCTGCGTTCTTCAGCCCAAAGGGCATCATAACAAAACAGAAGGTTCCGAAAGGGGTTATGAATGAAGTTTTGACTTTGTCAGATTCCTTCATCCGAATTTGGTGATAACCGGAATATGCGTCGTGAAAACAGAGGAGTTCCGAGCCTACCGTAGAATCAATGACTTGATCAATTCTAGGCAGAGCGAACGAATCTTTTGGACAAGCCTTGTTCAAGGCAGTATAATCGACACACATCCTTAAATCAGTGGTCTCCTTTTTAGGGACCATTATAGGATTGGCCGACCACTCAGTGTGGATTACCTCTTCTATGAATCCGGCTAACTCGAGCTGCGCTAGTTCCTTAGCTATTGCCTTACTGTCGTGGTGGTGTCACGGCAGATGCCATGGATAGGATAAAGGTGGGGACTAATACACGCTAGGGGAATCCAGGGAGGGATAGTGGAGTGATTCACCACACAGAAGTTTGTATTGCTATATCTACAAGATTACAAGTGCTCCTTGAGCTGTATTGACGAGAGGAGGAAGAAGGTGCTCTCTTACTCTTGCCTACTATCTTGCCCGAGAACCCTAGATCAACTAGTGCTATGGAACTACCAAACCAGCTAGTGCTCTACCAACCCCCTCTACCAGAACCCTAACCCCCCTTATATAGAGGAGGTTCGGTCCAGGCCTACGGCATACATGGAGGCATATTCCTAAGAATATGCCCCCTTCCAAAGTGGTAACCCGACCGGGGGCTTTTCCCCCGCGTCACACATGCTTTAGCGACGTAAGCCTCTGCGGTGCCCGCGTCAGCCGACGCGAGCGTCGTCACCCTTGTCGGCCATGACCCGGTGGTCCTGCCCTTGCTTTATTCGCTCATGCAGTTTGTACCGGACCTTCTTTTTTGACCAGAGAGATTCCTTCCTTCTCCCAGAAGCTAAGCGAGGATCTGGATCATAGTAGATCCGGCCACACCTGTTCCTACATATAAGTTAGACAAGCACTCCCGACTTACTCCTTAAGTCGGATGAGACAATGTTAGGCGACCCCCCTGGTCCGGGTTACTCCGTGATTTGGACTGCCTTGAGGTGGCCCGGTCAGCATCCGCTTTGACCTTGCCGGACCTCGGCTAACTCGGCTGTTATACCCCGAAGTGACCCTACCCGGGGGTATCCCCCCAACATTAGTCCCCGAAGCTGGTGCGGTCTTAGCTGCCTCGGCCGCTAAGGCCGCATCAGGTTCATTTATGTTCGAGCCTCGGACGTTTAATTCCGGTTAGCTCCTTATCTCGGATTATATGGATTTACGTTCCCTTCACACGTTCCAAGTTTTCACTTGCCAGCCGGGTCACCACTTTGGCTCGGATCCCATGGTTATCATGGTTTGATCCGGGCCCCGTTTCCTTCTCATACGCCAACCCACGTGGAGGCTAATCATTACCTTGTCTTATTTTAAGGGCCTGCACAGTAACCGCCGCAGTAATTTGTCAGTTTCACTGTGCGTGGGTCACGCCATGCCTGCCTCCTCATTTACCGCAACAGCGCGTCACGTCATGGGATCACTTCTACTCTGTGGCCCCCTGTGTGGCTTTTCTCTGATTGGCTGATGCCGGTGATACACGGCTACACCGTGTGGCTCGTCGGCGCAGCGCGATCCCACTCATCGATCATAGGGGGTGGTTAAATAGAGGAGGGGCGCATCCCTTAGCGTTTTTCCACCTCTGTGCCCCTCTGCCCGTTGCGTTTTCTCCTTCGTCTTCCCTGTGACCACGCCGCCGCCGGTGCTTTCCAGCAGCAGCGCCGCCGCCGTACCTCCCCATGCCTCCGCACCGCAGCCACCGCTGCGCAGCTTCTTCGCCACGGGTCCACGCCAATCTAGGCCTCAGATCCCCGCCCCTGCTAGCTCCAGCGAGGATAGCGGATACGAGATGACGGAGGAGGAGCTCGTCGTCGCCGAGCAGCAGATGGAGGAGGACGCCAAGTGATCATGCGCGTGGGCCGGGTCATGGGTCTGTCAAGATGATCTTGACTGGCTCTACCGGACCAGGCGCATTCCCTTGACGTCATCGCTGCTCTCCCTCACCCAATCCCGGTGAGTTCGTTGTATTCTTGTCCCACTTCCAACGGGGATTTGGCCTCCCGGTGAGCGATTTCTTCCGGGATTGGGTTAGGACGTATCACCTGCAGCCGCACCATCTCCCAGCAAACGCAATCACCTCTCTTTCTTCCTTTGCCTCTACGATCGAGGGCTACACCGGACTATGGCCCACGAAGGAGCTATGGATCCGGTTCTTCGGTCTTCATCACAACGTCGTCCCCAACATCCACGTAGAGTCGGAGGATAAGCAGCTCACCCAGTTCGAAGCTGCCTCCATCTCGCCCCGGATATTTTCAGTCTTTCCCTGGGTCACCGGGCTTGACTCCTGCAAAGGATGGGCCCGGACCTTCTTCTACGTCCGGAACAAGGGTACCGAAGATTTGATACGGTTGCTGCCCTACGCTCCAGGGCCACCTGACATGGATTTCTGGGAGGATTTCCCCAAGAAACCTACAGCTCTGGCCAACCAAGTTAACAAGAGGTTCGCGGAGCTGAAGAAGCTCGGATTGCGTGACGAGGATGCTATCATCACGTTGGTGCGCAACCGAATCTCTCCCCTCTAGAAGCGCTCCCACAAGTTGTGCCATATGAGCTTCGGACGCGACCCCAACCAAACCTCCTCCTTTGAATTGAGCAACACCGAGATCTTTCACCGGGTTAAGGCTCTTTTCACCACTCACAAGGATTTCTCCGCCAAATGGACGTGGGGAATCGAGCACTACTGCCGTGACAGGCTCCCTCCCGCGGTAAGTTTCGTGGGGCAAACTTATTTCGGATCAAGTATGTGTCGGTTTTTGTTATATTTCTGAGCCTGTTCTTCATGCTTTTTCTCAGCTGTTCCTTCAGCAAACTCTCGAGGATGGTACGGATCCGACCCTTAAGTGGGCGCCGGACCGAGAAATCCCGAATGAGGAGGAGCCAGACCAGGAGATGTTCATCCCTATGACCGACGCCACCAAACGACCCAGCGGTAAATTCTCTTCTCTTAGAGATTGGCCCGATGATTAGGATGACTCGGATATCGACGTGATTGAACCCGTTGAGGCTGTCCCTCTTTCTTTTGCCTATCCAGCATCAGCTAACCCCGGTTGGCATATCCACGAGGATCCTCCACTTGCCACGGGCGAGCTGGTTCCGGTGGCGTCAAAGAAGAAGCGCGGCGCCGCATCGAGTTCTTCCTCCAGACCTTCTTAGCCCACAAAAAGGCAAAAGAAGGCCGGAGACAAGACTGCCTCCAAGTGGGCAGGCAAAGCCCCGGCACAGAGGGCCCGGAAACCCACGGAGGCCAAGACCTCGGATGCGTGAGTTATTTTCATTGCGTAACTCACTTTTCCATGCATCGTGGTAATTTCTCTTTTGACATTATTCTCTTTTTCAGGCCTCCTGTGGAGGTCCCTCAGAGCGGATCGAGCATCTCTTCTCCCCTTCGGTCAGGCCCTTCTCCTCCTCGTGACGACGAGTCACGCCCGCTGAGCCCTATTCCGGAGGGTTCTGGCTGCTCCGGGTTCCGCAGTACCTCATCAAGAGGAACGCGACCTCGGAGCGGGAGGGGTCGGTTCGGCCGAGGCGACAACGTCCACCACTTCAGCATTGACGCAACCAGCAACCACCGAGTCTATCAAAACACCAGCACCAGCAGCAGCTCTAGTACCAGCAACCGAGCCAGCACCTGCCCCGGCACCAAGGAAACCAACAACAGCTCCAGTGCCAAGTTCCTCTGCCTCTTCCGAGTCATCTCAGCCTCGGCGAGGAACCATTCCAGCAACTTCCAAAGGGAAATCCACCATGGTTACTTCTTCCTAGCAAGCTAAAGGCAAGAAGGCTCCGGATACTGCCAAGTCTACATCTATCGAGGCCGGGCAGCGAACCCTGTTGTCGATGCTTCCGAAGAAATCACCAGCAGCGACGGATGTTCCTGCCGAGCCAACAGATGCGCAGCAGATGGTTCTGCACACCAGCCCAACTCTTTCCCTAGTTGAGAGGAAGGAAGCTCATGCGAAGGGCTTGGTGGCACCCCACATGCCCACTTGCGAACGGTACCCTCCGAGCCTTATCTAGTTCGTTATGAACTGGAACAAGGCGGAGTTCGTCCACCACGACGATCTCCCGGAAAAATTCGGCCCTGCAGAATTTTCTGCCTAGATGAATACTGCCGCCAAGGCAATTAACCTCGCGGGGCGAATGATGGAGGTATGTAAACTTCAAAACCAACGTAGATAATAGCCGGGTTTGGGAAAAGTTCTTTACATGCTGTAGATAATAACCATTAGTCCCCGAGCCTCCGGGGGAGTAGCTTGTTATTCGGCCGGATGCTCATTAGAAAACCAACGTAGCTGCATGTAAACTTCAAATATGCACACACCTAGATCCGGGTTAAGTTCCACTTGGCCCGGATCTTGTACACTTCGAATATGCACAGACCTAGAGCCGGGTTAAGTTCCACTTGGCCCAGATCTTGTACACTTCGAATATGCACACACCTAGAGCCGGGTTAAGTTCCACTTGGCCCGGATCTTGCACACTTCGAATATGCACACACCTAGAGCCGGGTTAAGTTCCACTTGGCCCGGATCTTGTACACTTCAAATATGCACACACCTAGAGCCGGATTAAGTTCCACTTGGCCCGGATCTTGTACACTTCGTATATGCCACACCTAGAGCCGGGTTAAGTTCCACTTGGCCCGGATCTTGTACACTTCGATTATGCACCAAGCTAATTTTACACTTCTGTACTTTTTTCAGGTAACTACCAATCGCCGGAGCGCCGAATTCCAACGCCTGCTTGATACCCACAAGATCCTACGCGCAAAACATGTTGCAGTTGGCGCAGAACATGAAAAGAGAGGTAATTTTCTCCCTCGGCACCTCTCCGTTTTTTTTTACTTTTTTCTGCCGGACTAATCTCTTCATTCGGTTTCTGCAGCTGGGGTGGAGGCTGAGAACAAAATTATGCGTAAGAATTTGGAGGAAATCCGGGGTATGTCCTCTTTTGTTCGACCTTGTTGTGTTTTCCATTTCTTCTTCTCCTTGGCTCGGCAAACATTCACTCCTCGGCTCTGCCGGGTCAACATACTATTGCAGCATCGCTTGAGGATAGTGTGCCCGTGCCTGATATGATGCTGCATTTTCTCGAACAAGCAGGGCAGCATCAAGCTGAGCTGAAGAAAAAGAATGATGAACTTGCTCTCCTCTGGACTAAAAACGACGAGATTGCCAAGCTCAAGGCCGAGATGGAGAAGATGAAGGCCCAGCATCGAACCGAGCTCCAAAAGGTTGGCTAGGACTTCACAGAAGAGCGTGAGCGTTTTACTCTCCAGATCTCCAAGGACCAGGACCTACTCAAAGAATCCGAGCTCCATCTTGGTCGGCTAACGCTGAGCTTGAGCAACTTCAGAAGAGACGCGATGCCTGCATCAAGGAGTTAACCCGGATCCATAGCCACATTTCTCGTAAGTTCCTTTCCCTTATCCGACATACTTCTCTGGGTTACCTCATATGTCTTTCCTTCACCTTCTTCCTTTGCCTTGTTTCCAGACCACTTTCCAGAGGGTACTGCCATTGTAAGCGCTGCTGTTGCCAAATTTCGCCAAGAGAGGGGTACTCCCACTGCTCCTGATGGTGAGAACATTCCCTCGAACATGGAGGACCTATTGGTCAGCTTGTCCTCTCGCGTGGAGACCATCAAGAATTATGGCAAGGATATCATCGACGTTGCAGTGTGCATCTTCAATACGTTCTGACCCGGAGAGAGTAGCCCGGAGACCATCGCAACTCTCGTCGAGAAATTAATGGAAGTTGAGACCCAGCTTGACCTCTAGAGAGAATCTGCTGGTCGTGCTGCAGTTGACACCATCCTTCATCATATTCTCACATGGTACGAGAAGATCGACCTCAGCCTCCTCACACGCCGGCGCATCGGATCCAGATGGACCAATGATCCGGAGTGGGTAGCTCGGCGCCAGGCCTGCGCCTACAGCCTCGTCGAATATTCTCCTATTCATGACTAGATTGAAGGGTCGAGCTTCCTGGATCCGCTGGGGACGAGCAGAATGAGAATGTTGAATATGGGTCGGATGAGGACGGGGAAGATGATGCTTCAGATATTGAAGACATCGATGACGACACCGAACCTGCTCCTCCTGCTGCTCCTTAGTTCTAAAAAACTTGAAAATTTATCAGATCCCTGGTATGCCAGGTGCAATTGTATGCTAGATATGTGATATTTTGCTACTACGTTTTTATGCCAGATTAACTTGGACGTAGTCCCCGAGTTTCATTTTCTTGTTCGTCCAATTCTTTGGCTCGGTCCGTGTCTACCTTGATTCGGTTTTATGACTTACGAATCCGAGCTTCAAAAATTGTCTAAACAATACTTAGAAACTTTTGGGGCTTGGCTCAAAATAATTCAGCATAATAACTTGAAAATAAAAACAGGGTTAGTCCAAAAAAACAAACGTTAGCTCGAATAAATTCGTTTCCTTAGTCGTTTTTCATGTGCGACGCAATTCCAAACTTGTTCCCTAGCTTGCCATGAAGCCAATTCATGTTAGACAGCAGCAGGTCGAAGGGTTGGGTTTTTGGTTCTCACACATTACTAATCCGGGTTAAGTAGAACGACTTATTCCAGCTATCGCATAAGAAATTACGACAAACATTATTAAGGCAGTCCCTGAGTTACTGCTCGAGGCGCTGCTATTTCATTGATAAGCTCATTGTCGACATACATACCGACATATGAGATGACTCGGATACATACACTTCTTAGCTAAGCGTATAAGATAGTAAGAATCATTGTGCAATGCTTTGCTCATAATGAACGGACCTTCCCATGGGGGGGATAATTTATGCATGCCAGTGGTACGTTGTACCAACCGGAGCACTACATCGCCTTCCCGGAAGACTCGGGGGCACACTTTCTGGCTATGATAATGTCGGAGATTTTGCTGATATATGGCGGATCTGGACAGTGCCAGTTCTCTCGCTTCTTCCAGCAGATCAACATCATTTTGTCGGGCTTCTTGCACTTCGGCTTCTGTGTATTGGGTGACCCTAGGCGAATCATACTCTATGTCGGCTGGTAATACAGCTTCTACCCCATATACCAGAAAAAAATGGCGTATAGCCTGTTGATCGATTCGGAGTTGTTCTTAAGCTCCACAGTACCGCTGGTAGTTCTTCTATCCAGCACCCCGCTGATCTTTGTAGTGGCTCAATGAGCCGGGGTTTTATCCCGGATAATACTAATCCGTTGGATCTTTCCACTTGTCCGTTCGATGCGGGGTGGGCTACCGAGGCGACATCGAGTCGGATCTTCTTATCTCGGCAGAAGCGCGCAAATGCTCCTTCCGCAAAATTTGTTCCATTATCAGTTATAATACTGTGTGGATAACCGTATCTCAAGATGATGTCTTTGAGAAATGTCATGGCCGTAGCTCCATCACATTTTCTTATAGGTTTCACTTCAATCCATTTTGTAAACTTGTCCACCATGACCAAAATGTGTGTCATGTTTCCTCTCGCTGGTTTGAATGCGCCAACCATATCCAAGCACCATACAGCAAATGGCCACGTAATTGGTATGGTCTTGAGTTCCGACATAGGCATATGTGTCTTGGTGGCGTACCTCTGACAACCATTGCATTTTCTTACCAGATCTTCTGCTTGTTCCAAGGCACTTGGCCAGTAGAACCCATGCCGGAACGCCTTTGCCACCAAGGCTCGGGATGAGGCATGATGCCCACAATCTCCTTGGTGTATATCTCGCAGGATGTCAAGCCCTTCTTCCGGGTCAACGCATCTTTGGAGAACATTAGTTACACTCTGTTTGTACAACTTGGAATTGATGATTGTGTATGGTTTTGCTCTCCTCTGAGTTTGCCTGGCTAACACCTCCTCAGCGGGTAACGTTCCATCTTTCAGGAATTGGAATATAGGCAGTGCCCAAGCTGGTATGGCTCGTGGAGGGAATATCTCCTCATCAATTTCCATCTGATCCACCGGCATAACTTCAGCCGGATCACGCTGAGCAGTGCCCGGGTCTAGCGAGGTAGTCCCCAGGTTTGCCGATGCAGTCCCCGGGTTTGCTGATGCAGTCCCCGGGTCTCGCGTACTACCTCCCACGTCAATGTCCATGGGCTCAGCTTCGGATTCCGTATTTTCCGGGACATAGATCGAGTAGGTTCCTGGGGACGGCCTGATAGATGGTTTTCTGAGGTGTTCCAATGCTACACCCGGTGGAATTGCCTGTCTGGTCTATCCGAGCTTCGACAACATGTCGGCAGCCTTGTTTTCCACTCGGGGTACATGGTGAAATTCACACCCCTCGAAGTAACCAGATATCTTATGCACGTGAAATTTGTATAGTGCCATGTTTGGATCCAGGGCGTCCCACACTCCGAACACCTGCTGCACCACCAGGTCCGAGTCGCCAAAGCATATTATCCGACGTATGCCAATCTCCTTTGCCACTTTGAGCCCATGCATAAGAGCCTCATACTCAGCGACATTGTTCGATGCCGCGAAATGGATCTGCAATATGTACTTTAGATGATCCTTCTTTGGCAAGGTAAGCACAACCCCGGCGCCTAATCCGGTTTTGGTTTTCGACCCGTCAAAGTGCATCCTCCAGTAATTCGGATCTGGTGGCGGTGGTTCGTATTGTACCTCGGCCCAATCCACAAAAAAGTCCGCCACAGCCTGAGATTTGATCGCTTCTCTTCTGTCGTATTGGGGCGCATAAGGGGCTAGCTCAATTGCCCATTTTGCGATTCTGCCACTCGCATCCTTGTTACCCATTATCTCGGATATGGGAGCTTCACATATTACTTTGATGGGGTGCTCCTCAAAGTAATGCTTTAACTTCTTCGCCACCATATAGACACCTTATGCCACCTTTTGAAAGTGCGGGTAGTTCTGTTTTGAGGCAGACAATACCTCGCTCAGGTAATACACTAGCCTCTGCACCGACTTACCCTCTTCATTGCGTTCCACTATGATTACTGCACTTACAACTCGGTTGGTTGCGGCTACGTAGAGCAACATTGGATCCTTTGATAGTGGAGAGGCTAACACTAGCGCAGTGGCCAACATCTTTTTCAAGTGTGCAAAGGCTTCATCGGCCTGTGGCGTCCAAACGCATTTATCCGACTTTTTCATGAGTTGGTAGAGAGGCAGTGCCTTTTCTCCCAACCGACATACAAACCGACTCAACGATGCCAGGCATCCAATGAACTTCTGGACATCGTTAAGACACTTCGGCAGCTCCATTCGTTTGATGGCTCGGATCTTAGTTGGATTAACTTTGATACCTCGGCTGGAGATGAGAAATCCGAGTAATTTTCTAGCCGGGCCACCAAAGGTACATTTTTCCGGGTTAAGCTTCATCCGGAACCTTCTCAAGTTCGCGAATGTTTGCCTTATGTCGTCAAGGAGCGTTGTGCTTTCCTTGGTCTTGATAACCACATCATCCACATATACTTGTATGTTTTAACCTATTTGGTCGTGCAAACATTTTTGCATACATCTTTGGTACGTTGCACCTGCATTACGTAAACCGAACGGCATAGTGTGATAGCAGTAAGCCCCGTATAGGGTAATAAACGCCGTTTTCATTTGATCATCCGGGTTCAGAGGTATCGGGTGGAAGCCAGAATATGCATCAATGAATGACAACAGTGTTGGAGATATGCCCAAGAGGCAATAATAAAGTGGTTATTATTATATCTTTATGTTTATGATAAATGTTTACATCCCATGCTATAATTGTATTAACCAGAAACATTAATACTTGTGTGTTTTGTAAACATAAAAGAGTCCCTAGTAAGCCTCTTGTTAAACTAGCTTGTTGATTAATGGATGATCATGGTTTCCTGATCATGGACATTGGATGCCGTTAATAACAAGATCATATAATTAGGAGAATGATGTGATGGACACACACCCATAGTAAGCGTAGCATAAGATCAAGTCATTAAGTTCGTATTGCTATAAGCTTTCAAATGCATAGTAACCCAATCCTTCGACCATGAGGTTATGTTAATCACCATCACCGGATGGGTACTTTGATGACATCAAACACCGCTTCGTAACTAGGTGGTTATAAAGGTGTCATTGGGTATTATGAAAGTATGTGTTGAAGCGCATGGACCAAGATTGGGATTTGTCCATCCATATGACGGATAGATATGCTCTGGGCCCTCTCGGTGGAATGTCATCTAGTTAGCTTGCAAGCATGTGACTAGGTCACAAGGGATGACATATCACGGAGCAGTAAAGAGTACTTATCGATGAGGTAGAACTAGGTATGGAGATACCGACGATCAAACCTCGGATAAGTAGAATATCGCGTGACAAAGGGAATTGGTTTCGTATGTTAATGGTTCTATCGATCGCGAAGTCATCGTTGAGTATGTGGGAGCCGTTATGGATCTCCAGATCCCGCTGATGGTTATTGATCGGAGAGGTGTCTTTATCATGTCTGCATATTCACGAACCGTAGGGTGACACACTTAAGGTTCAAAGTTGTTTTTAAGTAGATATGGAATATACGTTGGAGACCGAATGTTGTTTGGAGTCTCGGATTGGATCCGGGATATCACGAGGAGATCCGGAATTGTCTGGAGAATAAGATTCATATATTGGGGATCATTTTCTAAGTTAGGAAATGTTCCGGAGTATTTGTATGGAGATTCTAGAAGGTTTGAATGTTCTAGAAGGTTCTAGAAGAGTTCTTGGTGTTTACTTGAAAACCAAGAAAGGGTCAAAGGAAACCTTGTGGGCGAGACAAGATTCGTGGAGGAGGACTCCTCCCCTTCCCAACCATAGGAGGAGTCCTACTAGGACTCCCCTCCTGGCGCCTCCCTCCTTTAAATAGAAGGGAGGCGCCCCTCCTAACCCTCTCTCATAACAAGCTCTATCGCCGCCTCTCTCCTCTTCCTTCGCTCTGCTCGGCTTAGGCGAAGCCTGCAGAATTCTCTCCTCCACCACCACCACACCGGCGTGCACTCTGGGATTCCGTGGAGAAGATATACTACCTCCGCTGCTCTGGAACAGGGAGAGGAAGGTCTGCCGACTCCGACGTGTGACCGATCATGAAGGCGCTGGCGGAACACGCCTGGAAGGATCGTCCACACGATCTTGAGATCGGCAAGTGATCGACTACATCAACCCCGAGATCTAATCTCGTAACGCTTTTGGTTCTACGAGGGTTAGTACAGATCTATCTCGTTGCACATGTCTAATAGATTAGATCTTGGCTTTTATCTAGATTAGATCTGGGTTTTGTTCGTTCTTGCGGTAGAATTTTTTTGTTTTCCATGCTACGAACCCATCAGTGGTATCAGAGCCTTGTCTATGCGTAGATCTGTTGCACGAGTAGAACACAATGATGTTGTGGGCGTTGGTGCTCGTGCCGTCTTTTGCTTTGTGTACTTTGCATCTTGCGGTATGGTGGGATGAAGCAGCTCGGGCTAACCTTACATGTCATCGCACATGAGACTTGCTCCACGCTTGACGTGTAACTTGCTTTGCACAAGTGGCTTTGCGGGTGTGTGTCTCTCCCATCATAGTATAGATCCAATCTACACTTTGCACTTGATAGCACTTGTATCAACGTTGTGGTTCAGTTTCGTAGGTAAGATCCGTTCTTATTCGAAAGCCCCAAACCACGTAAAACTTGCAAAGAAAATTAGAGGTGTCTAACTTGTTTTTGCAGGGGTTTTGTGATGTGAGATGGCCATCATATGATTGTGATTATATTTGATGTATGCAATGATCCTTGTTGTAATATGGCAACCGGCAGGAGCCTAATGGTTGTCTTTAATTCTGTTAAGACCTGCGTGTCTATTCATCTTGTAATAGATTTATTCCAAGTAGTTGTAATAGTTGCTAGTGATGATGGACAACCATGAAGCGGCGCCACTGACCTTGACGCAATGCTAGTGATGATGGAGATCATGTCCGTGCTTTGGAGATGGAGATCAAAGGCATAAGAAGAAAGGGCCATATCATATCACACTAATTATGAATGCCTGTGATGTTAATCCTTTATGCATCTTGTATTGCTTAGATCGTGACGGTAGCATTATAAGATGATCCCTCTCACTAAATATCAAGTAATAAAGTGTTCGACCTTAGTAGGCACCGTTGCTAAGACTCGTCGTTTCGAAGCATCTCGTGATGATCGGGTGTGATAGATTCTACGTGTGCATATAACGGGTGCAAGCCAGATTTGCACATGTAGAAACTAAGGTTAACCTTGATGAGCCTAGCATGTACATACATGGTCTCGGAACACGGAATACCGAAAGGTAAAGCATGAGTCATATGGATGATATGATGAACATGTTGATTGTTCGCCTTTAAAGCTACATCATCTCACGTGATGATCGGACTTGGTGTAGCGGATTAGGTTCGTGTAATCACTAAAACAACTCGAGGGATGTTGTTTTGAGTGGGAGTTCTTTTGTAATTTGTATTAGTCAAACTCAATTTATCACAAACACAATCAAAGTGAATTAGCATAGTTTGTTGAAGTCATTGGCATCCGTTCACCACCTTACGCTTAGTTATAGTTGAGATAGTAGAACTATAGAAATTCTGGATATTTGCTTTACGAACTGGTATCGTATTGTTTTGAGTGTCAATCTAAAGTTTAAAAGTCATATTGCAAACTTTTAGCAAACTCCGTTTACTCTGTGAAGTTTAATAAACAGTATTAAATCAAGAGTAACAATTCCAGTGTTAGTATCTAATGTATCATGTTTGCCTCCATGATTCTTGATACTCAAAAGATTGTTTTTAATATCAAGTTTATCTAAGAGCTGAAAG
Source organism: Avena insularis (assembly GCA_023614405.1). Classification (NCBI taxonomy): domain Eukaryota; kingdom Viridiplantae; phylum Streptophyta; class Magnoliopsida; order Poales; family Poaceae; genus Avena; species Avena insularis. The sequence continues at coordinate 468,729,118 of CM042686.1, forward strand.
CAATGTTTCAGAAACCATCATATGTGAAAGGTATTGCGATATCTAAAACAATGTGTTGGTTACAACATGATAGAGTATACGTCCTCATATTTGATGAGAATTTGTGAAGATTGGAGATGCCAGTCGTCCTAATCCTCCAAAAGGTTTTGGAAAAGAAACATTATACTCGCTATTCACCTTTACAAGCTATAGCAGCTTGATCATGAAAGTTTTCATGATAAGGATGAATAGAAGATGTAAGTAAAATGTTTACTACACTAAAATATTACTAAAGAATGGAATTTTGAAAGAATGCCAAACATTTGATGAAGGTGATCCACTTCAAAGTGCAAGTCCAAAGGTATTAGTATTTGACTATACACACTTTGTACTATATGTCATGTGAATGACACCACTATTGATGTTGATAGATTCTTTTAAAGGAAAAGGAATTGTTGAAAGAGAATCTATAAAATATTTGGCAGAAAAGAAAAGATTGGAGATGTCCAACTTAGGTATATAGAAGATACATGTTATGGATATATTCCTTGGTTGTTAAACAATGTGGTTCTGCGGTATTAGATACCAAAATTGGTTGGTATGAAGTGTCATACAGGACAACACAATTCATGAACTACAATGGCCTAAGTAAGTAGCAAGAGAATATGTGATGATGTTCATCGAAAACAAACAAAGGGTTGTTGTGTTGCTCGTTAACATCAAATCTTGCCTTCAAGATTTGTTTCAATAATTGTTATTTTGATCAGGTATTATGACGACAAAAGGTTGTTCAAATAATTACCGTATTCCATAATAGATGGATGATATACAAGTCTGGTTGGAGAAATAACGACCATAAAACTAATGCTAAAATGTCGCAAGACAAATAATTGAAAGATCACTTGCGAAGGGACATCGCCGTTTAAATTATATTGAAAGGGATACATGAAGAAACTCCATGTTTATGGATTTTTGGAGTCTTTGATTTTGATCAAATGACGCTTGTGATACTTTCCTGGAGATAATTAAAACTCCGTTCGTAGGCCAAAAGAGGAACGGACGACTAACTGATTGGAATTTGTACATATTCATGTATATAGTCCATTATGTGTAGTCGTGGGTGATGGATTTCAACTTCATATGCTTTCTCTAAAGATTTGAGTTAGTATATGTATATACTTACTCAATAAGGAAGAAGTATGAAACATTTGAAAATGTTCAAAGACTTTCAAGATGATGTGGAAAATCATTGTAACAAGAAAATAAAAGTTTATGATTGGATCATAAAGAAAGATGTTTGAGTTACAAGTTTAGCAAAACACCTAAGATTTGAGGAATCGTTCCATGGATTTGCATTTTCCAAAACACCATAGGAGTATGGAGTGTTTGAGATATGTAATGAAACCTTGTTTGACATGGTAAGATCAAAGGTGTCATTTATAAAACTGCCATTATATTTTAAAGATTAAAGCTTTAGTGACTACCGCTTTTACACTCAAAAGAGCTCCATCATGATCCATCGAAATGACACCATATAAGTCATGGTTTGGGATAAAACCCAGGTTGTCCTTTCTTAAATTATTGGTATGCTAGGCATAAGTAAAGTGTTTACAACCAAAGTCGGATGAGCATGTCTTTGTAGGTTATTTCGAATAACCATTGGGTATTCCTCCATAACACCGAAGACAAAATTGTTTTTCGCTTAGAGTGTCGAGTTTTCTTGAGAAGGAATTTTTTGTGAAAAGTCAAGTGGGAGGACAATAGAACTTTGAAAAGGTTGTTGAACCTTGGCTAATATGTGCTGAGTTGCGCAGCATCGGTAAGTGTCCCGGAGGCAGCAATAATGCTCATGGCTCACATGCCTCAAAGGTTGTGGTCACGGAGACCTAAGTTCCTATTAAACCAAGTAGGTCGGGTAAGTAATCAAATGCCAAGATTTGAGAGTTAAATTGTTGTTGTTTGACAATGATGAACCAACTACATGCAAAGAAGCAATGATGGGCCCTGACTTTGTTAAGTGGCTTGAAGCCATAAAATCCGTGATAATTCCATACACGAGAAATCAAGCTTTGAATTTGAAAGACCCTCTGGAAAGGTGCAAGACCTTACAGTCGTATATGGATCTATAAAGAAATAGACATGGATGTTTCACATCTATGAAATAGTCGACATGTCGGAAAGAGTTTACGACAATGTTCAAGGAATTGACTATGATAAGATTTGATCTTTCATAGCGATATTTAGTCTGGACGGATTAATGTAGCAACCACTACATATATTTTGGTATATGGTAGTTGAACAAACAAAACAAGTTCTTCTAATAGAATGGTTACCTAGGACGTGTACATGACACAATCCAAAGGGTTTTGTTAATTCAAAGGGTGCTAAAAGAGTATGCAAAACTTCAATGGTTGAAGTGAGCATTGTGGAATTGGAATCTTCACCGTGATGAAACCGTTAAAAGGTTTAATTTCATCAGAGACGATGAAGATGTTTGCATTTTGCAAGAAATTAAGTGGGAGCGCTAAGACATATTTCTAATACATTATGTGAAAGACATATTTTTGATTAGAAATGATGTATCTTTTATTGACACAGGTTAAGAATTTCATTTCGATGAAAGACTTAGGCATAACCCAAGAATTAGGCATCAATGTCTATATGGATAGATTGAGGCGCTAATATGGTTTTGCCAAATGTAGATAGATAAGATGTTGAATGAGTTCAATATGGAAACAACAAGAAAGGTTCTTGACGCACGGAAAGGACTGAATCAAGATTCAAGTGTTTTGACACTTGGTGAAATCACAAGAATATTTTGATCAATCATTCTTTGAGATGTACACATCCAGATATGTCCTATGCTCTAAATGTTATGAGCATATACCAGAATGACTCATAAGATGATCATTGGACAATAGTAGGGATATTCCTATGATCTTTGGAAGAACTAAGAATATATTACTTATATAGTGGTGACAAATAGTTCATTGTAAATTGTTACATTGATACTAGTTTTGTCACAAATTAAGTTTATCTCAATTTAAACTATGGGTGGCACAATGTAATGGAAAGGAAGTTCCATAACAGATTTGGTTAAGTACCAAAGTTAAAACATTGTGACAGATACTACAACAAAAGGCTAAGTATATGACTGCTATTGTAGCAGCAAATGAGGGCATTTGCGTCAAGTAGTTTGTTATCAAACTAGGTGTGGTTCATAGCGGGATAGTACTATGAAGATACATTGTATGACAATTATATCAACATGATTTAATCCCAAGGAACTAAAGGTCTCACCAAAGAACCAAATTTATACAATGCCATCTCATTGGAGAATGAGTAATGCGTAGAGACGCAAGGACAGGCAAATACACACGGACCTGGAAGTGTCAGATCCGAAGATTATGTTTACCACTAGCAATAGTGTCTATACAACACCAGAAAGCCATAGGTGTTGAAAGCACAAGTTTTTAACTAGATTATTGACTCTAGAGCAAGTGGGAGACTGTTGGAGATATGCCCAAGAGGCAATAATAAAGTGGTTATTATTATATCTTTATGTTTATGATAAATGTTTACATCCCATGCTATAATTGTATTAATCGGAAACATTAATACTTGTGTGTTTTGTAAACATAAAAGAGTCCCTAGTAAGCCTCTTGTTAAACTAGCTTGTTGATTAATGGATGATCATGGTTTCCTGATCATGGACATTGGATGCCATTAATAACAAGATCATTTCATTAGGAGAATGATGTGATGGACACACACCCATAGTAAGCGTAGCATAAGATCAAGTCATTAAGTTCGTATTGCTATAAGCTTTCAAATGCATAGTAACCCAATCCTTCGACCATGAGGTTATGTTAATCACCATCACCGGATGGGTACTTTGATGACATCAAACGCCACTTAAATCGGGTGGTTATAAAGGTGTCATTGGGTATTCTGAAATTATGTGTTGAAGCGCATGGACCAAGATTGGGATTTGTCCATCCATATGACGGATAGATATGCTCTGGGCCCTCTCGGTGGAATGTCATCTAGTTAGCTTGCAAGCATGTGACTAGGTCACAAGGGATGACATATCATGGAACGAGTAAAGAGTACTTATCAGTAACGAGGTAGAACTAGGTATGGAGATACCGACGATCAAACATCGGATAAGTAGAATATTGCGTGACAAAGGGAATTGGTTTCGTATGTTAATGGTTCTATCGATCACGAAGTCATCGTTGAGTATGTGGGAGCCGTTATGGATCTCCAGATCCTGCTGATGGTTATTGATCGGAGAGGTGTCTTTATCATGTCTGCATATTCACGAACCGTAGGGTGACACACTTAAGGTTCGAAGTTGTTTTTAAGTAGATATGGAATATACGTTGGAGACCGAATGTTGTTCGGAGTCTCGGACTGGATCCGGGACATCACGAGGAGATCCAGAATTGTCCGAAGAATAAGATTCATATATTGGGGATCATTTTCTAAGTTAGGAAATGTTCTGGAGTGTTTGTATGGAGATTCTAGAAGGTTTCGGAATGTTCTGGAAGGTTCTAGAAGAGTTCTTGGTGTTTACTTGAAAACCAAGAAAGGGTCAAAGGAAACCTTGTGGGGCGAGACACGGATTCGTGGGGGAGGAGGACTCCTTCCCCCTTCCCAACCCGCCGACCATAGGAGGGGAGTCCTACTAGGACTCCCCCTCCCCTGGCGCGCCTCCCTCCTTTAAATAGAAGGGCGGGGGCGCCCCTCCTAGCCCTCTCTCATAACAAGCTCTAGCCGCCGCCTCTCTCCTCTTCCTTCGCTCTGCTCCGGCTTAGGCGAAGCCCTGCAGAATTCTCTCCTCCACCACCACCACCACCACACCGTCGTGCTGCTGGGATTCTATGGAGAAGATCTACTACCTCCGCTGCTCGCTAGAACGGGGAGAGGAAGGTCTGCTTCGACTCCGCACGTGTGACCGACTGCGGAAGCGCTGCCGGAACGCGGCGCCGGAAGGATCGTCCACACGATCTTGAGATCGGCAAGTGATCGACTACATCAACCCCGAGATCTAATCTCGTAACGCTTTCGGTTCTACGAGGGTTAGTACAGATCTATCTCGTTGCAGATGTCTAATAGATTAGATCTTGGCTTTTATCTAGATTAGATCTGGGTTTTGTTCGTTCTTGTGGTAGAAATTTTTTGTTTTCCATGCTACGAACCCATCAAATAGTTCGCATCCCGCGGTTGAGTCTATGACCTGATCTATCCTCGAAAGTGGAAATGGATCTTTTGGACACGCCTTGTTCAGGTTCGTGTAATCGATACACATGCGCCAAACCACTGCCACGTTCGGATCGTCCTTCTTCTTTTGTACCAGCACCGGATTAGAGAGCCAATCCGGATATAGTACCTCCATGATAAATCCTACTGCTAGTAACCAAGCTATCTCGTCTCCAATGATTTTTCTCCTATCCTCGGCGAAGCGGCGGAGAGGTTGCTTCACCGGCCTTGCTCCGGGTCTTACGTTCAAAGAGTGCTCGGCTAACTCCCTCGGAACACCTTGCAAGTCTTGTGTAGACCAAGCAAAAATATCCCGATTCTCACGGAGGAAGTTGACGAGCTCGCTTTCCTATTTGTCAGTTAATCCGGCACCAATTGTTATGGTGCGCTCCGGGAACATGTTATGAACTGGAATCTTCTTGGTGTCCTTAGCGGCTTGAAATGAAACGCTGCCATACGGGTTACTTAATGCCGGCATATATTGCTGCGCGGACTGAGCTAATGCCGCCACCTCTTGGATTTTTCTTTTCTCTCGCGCAATCACGAGTGACTCGGCTAGGTTAGACCCGGCTGAAGCGCACTCCATGGAACGTCGGAAATCTCCAGCAATGGTAATCACTCCATTTGGCCCGGACAACTTCATCTTCAGATAACTGATGTGACAGCTTGCCATGAGTTTGTTCAACGCTGGTCTTCCGAGTAACGCATGATACGAACTTTCCAAGTTCACCACTTCGAACTCCAGATTTTCAGTTCGGCAGTTGTCCCTTGTGCCGAATAGCACGTCGACCCGGACTTTGCCTATGGGCTCACACGAAATGCCTGGTACAATGCCATGGAAAGTTGTTCTTGTAGCCTGGAGCATGTTCTCCGAGATGCCCAACTTGCGCATCGTATCTGCATAAATGATGTTAATGCTACTGCCATTATCAATCAGAACCTTGGAGAACCTCACATTGATGTTCGGTCCAATGAATGTCGGATCTAGCACTAGCGCATACGAACCTGGGCTCGGCATAAGTTTAGGATGATCTCTGATGTTCCAGGTGATTTCCTGGTCCGACCAAGGCATGTACCTCGTCACTGCGGGCATGACCGCATTGACCTCCATATGTCGGTGCTGCAAGCTCTTTCTATCTGTTTCCTTGGTCGTGAACACACAATAACTCTGGTGATGTTCCCTGTACTCATTCCTTCCCTCGTTTCCGGGGTACCTCTGATCCGGTTGTTGCTGATTTTCCACCTAATGCACTGCATCCCTTCTCTCATTGTTGTCATACCTCGGCGGAGGGGGAGGCAACATTAGTTGTTGCGTGTTCGCTCCGGAGAGCAATTGCTGCCGGGGTAACTCCTGCCGAGGTTGATCATTCTGGGGTGCCTGAGCATTCCCCGAACCACCTTGATCTATCTTACGCATCCACTCACATTGCCTCGTCGTGTGACCCGCCTGGCTATTCGGATTTGGCGTGTGAAACTTACATGGCTGGTCCAACATCGACTCATAGGTATACCTCGGTCGGTCCTTCTTTTCCTGCCACTTTTTCTTTTGCTTTGGCGTCCATGTCTTCTTGCCATCATTTCTTGGAGTCCATTGCCCTCCAGTTCTCTGGCGTTGGTTACTCCCTGATCCAGGTTGATCTTGATTCATGGCTGCAACTTGTTGCGAACCATAACGATGATCCGGTATATCATCTCTCCTCTTTCCTCTGTAATCATTCCTCCGGGATGACCTGGCTCCATCCCTCTGATAGTATTCCTCGTTTCGCTCACTTGACATGAGCCTAGGTTGAGTCGGATCACCCAAAGCATACGAATCAGCAATCCGGATCATCTCTGCTAGTGTAACTGGCATTTTCCTTTGCAGCTTCATCCACAGCTCGCTGCCGTATCTGCACCCTTGCACAAACCACGCTATGGCCTGTGACTCTATGACACCTTCACACGAGTTTCTCACGGTACACCACCGGGTCAAGAATTCACGATCCGTCTTGTTGGGTCTTTGCTTGCACATTGCTACGGTATGCGGTCTATTCGGCCTCTGATACGTACTTGAGAAGTTGCTGATAAACATTTCTTCAAAATCTATCCAGCAGTTGATGCTCCCAGGTGGTAAATTATTCAGCCATACTCTGTCCGGGCCTTCCAACATCTGGGGCATGTAACGTACAACCCATCTCAAGTTGCCAGTCGCAATTTTCACCGCCGTAGCATAGTTTATCAGCCAATCCTCTGGCTTGGTGCTGCCGTCATACGTCTTCGTGCCTCTGGGTAACTGGAAGTTGGGTACCGGTGGTTCCTTCATGATCCGGGGTCCAAAGCACGCTGGACCCGGAGGACCTTGACATTCGATCTGTTCCGACCTATACAGGCGATCCATTTTTAACCTGGTGTCATCCGGCATTAAGTCCCTGCTTCCCAATCTTGACCCTATCACATGATAGTCTGGTCTGGGGTACCCTGCGTTCACCATCTCCGAATCACCGTCGTTGTACCGGTTTTACTCTCGTTGCGCACCTTTCTACTGCATACCTCGGCCGACGCTTTGCTCTTGCCTCGGTATATTCTGCTGCTACGGTTGTCCTGCTGCTGCAGAGTTGTGCTGTTCGGCATTGCTGTTGGCAGCGTTTCCTTGACCGACATTGCCTTGGTCGTGATTACCTCGGCCAGCTTCACCTCGGCTCACACTCCGTCGATCATCATTTTTCCTCATCTCTCTTTCTTTCCCCGCACGCGTTGGGTCGTACGGGACAATCTGCTTGTTCCGTCGGGCCGAGGTTACTACCTCTTCTCTCCTTGGACCACCATGAGGCGATGATGCGGCTCCAGCGGACTTCTCCGGGTTACCCATCACCGAATGGACGATCTTGGAAGCCCCAGCTCTCTCCGGGTTAGCTCTCAGCAGCTCCTCGTTCTGCCTGTTCGTGATCCGAACTAGCTCGTTAACCCTGTCTTGCTGTCTTTGACGGGCCTCACCCGTCAGACCCTCTAGCTCGGATGCAGCCGCATCTGTTGCTCTGAGGTTTTTCGCGGGTATCAGATTGCAACCCCACGCAGTAGTTTTCCGACCCTTCTGCTCCATCATCACCTTCTCTGCTCATCTCACTTATGAGATTTCTTCCTTTTACCTTTACTGCATCAACCTTGTTTGTGTTTGCGTACTCACGCAGCGTCATGTTCAGTGACTGCTGAGCCGCGGCTATTTTCTTTGCGCCCTCTAGTATCTTTTGCCGAGTTTCCTCTAGCTCGGCCTGTGCCTGAGCCGGATCTACCACTGCTGCTACCGGGTTAGCCAAGCTATCCATAGCTTCCCTCAATATGTTCTCAGGCCTCTCTAGTGGAGGTCCTCTACCTTTCCTCGGTGCCTTAGGTGTTACCTCCGGGTCTGGCGCTGGGTCCTTGCTCGCGCCTGCACCTGGCACAGTCATCATCACCTCCGCTTGGTTCGGGGAGCGAGCGATACACGCCCCGCAAGCCACAGTGAGGGGTGGTTCCCCCGCATCAACGACATGACGCGGATGAACACACGAGACGTCCACAACAACGTAGACCTTGTGCACGCCGAGCTTGACGAAGAGGCTGTTGCGCGGAAGTGGGCGCGTGCCGAAGCAGCCAGCGTTGTCGCTGACGAAATCCAGCGCTCCGAAGCGCTGAACGAGCCCTGAGACGATGCGTTCGCCGGTGCCGATGAGGTTTCCCGTCCGGATCTTCACCCCTGCTAGCGCCGCTAGCCCCACGGTGGGCGCCAACTGTCGTGGTGGTGTCACGGCAGATGACATGGATAGGCTAAAGGTGGGGACTAATACACGCTAGGGGAATCCAGGGAGGGATAGTGGAGTGATTCACCACACAGAAGTTTGTATTGCTATATCTCCAAGATTACAAGTGCTCCTTGAGCTATATTGGCGAGAGGAGGAAGAAGGTGCTCGCTTACTCTTGCCTACTATCTTGCCCAAGAACCCTAGATCAACTAGTGATATGGAACTACCAAACCAACTAGTGCTCTACCAACCCCCTCTACCAGAACCCTAACCCCCCTTATATAGAGGAGGTTCGGTCCTGGCCTAGGGCATACGTGGAGGCATATTCCTAAGAATATGCCCCCTCCCAAAGTGGTAACCCGACCGGGGTGCTTTTCCCCCGCGTCACACATGCTTTCGAGACGTAAGCCTCTGCGGCGCCCGCGTCAGCCGACGCGAGCGTCGTCACCCTTGTCGGCCATGACCCGGTGGTCCTGCCCTTGCTTTATTCGCTCATGTAGTGCGTACCGGACCTTCTTTTTTCACCAGAGAGATTCCTTCCTTCTCCGAGAAGCTAAGTGAGGATCTGGATCATAGTAGATCCGGCCACACCTGTTCCTGCATATAAGTTAGACAAGCACTCCCGACTTACTCCTTAAGTCGGAGGAGACAATGTTTGGCGACCCCCCTGGTCCGGGTTACTCCGTGATTTGGACTGCCTTGAGGTGACCCGGTCAGCATCCGCTTTGACCTTGCCGGACCTCGGCTAACTCGGCCGTTATACCCCGGAGTGACCCTACCCGAGGGTATCCCCCCAACACTTACGCTTTTCGTTGCCAAACCGTCGTAAGGACTGTTTGACGGGTTTAGCGTTCGGGTTTACACTTAGAGAGTGCTCGGCAAGTTCCCTAGGTACTCCGATCATGTCCGATGGCTGCCATGCGAAGATATCTTGATTTGCTTGGAGGAACTTGACGAGCGCGCTTTCCTATGCACTATCTAGGCCTACGCCTATCTGGGTCACCTTGGAGGCGTCATCATCCTTCAACGGTGCTTTCTTCGTCTCTTCTGATGCCTTGAACTCCGGATTTGGCTTGGTCACCTCCTTCATTGTTGCGGGCATCTCGGACGGATCTATGCTCTTCCTGATCTCCTGGTACTCCTGGGCGTGTAGCACGGCTTCGGCAAAGGCGGCATTTCCATCCTCGCACTCTCGCGCTTTCTTCGGATCTCCCCTGATGGTGATCACACCATTGGGACCTAGAATTTGCATCATATTGTAAATGTAACACGGATGAGCCATAAAAGCCTAGTAAGCCAGACGTCCGAATATAGCTTGGTATGCGCTCTTGAACGGGACCACTTTGAAGGAAAGTGCTTCCGTCTGATAGTTCTTTAGAGTTCCAAAGGTAACATCCAACGTAATCTCTCCCATGGAATTGGCTTGTCTTCCTGGGACAACTCCGTGAAATATCACAGAGATATGGTCCAGCTGGGTTTCCGAGATCTTCATCCGGCGAAGCGTTTCGACATAGAGAATATTGATGTTGCTACCACCGTCCATGAGGGTCTTGGAGAAACCATAACCGTCAATAAGTAGGTTGACAATTAAGGCGTATTTTCCTCGCCTGTGTAACTTAGGCAGATGATCATCGCGGTCAAATGTGATTGCCACTTCCGACCAGTCCAGATACTGGGGGACAACCGGAATTGTTGCATTGAGCTCGTGTAGAACTGCTTTCTTGACCTTTGCTGGTTGAGATCCGAGGAAAGTGACATAAGTATCCTTTTTGGTGGGAAAAGTCTTCTTCCCTTCCAGCTTGGGATTTGAAGCATCATCTTCCTCCATGTCGGAATCTTCCTTGGTCTCCTTGTCCTTTTTGGGATTTTTCTTTCCCTTCTTCCGCTTGGCTTTGTAGCCCGCGGTGTCATCTCTTTTTATGTCGTCATTGAAACGACATTCAGCGTTGGTGTGGGACGAGCCCCCATTGGTGTCTACGTGATGTACACATGGGTTATTGGCAATGTCGGCCCAATAGTAGGTTTTGCCTGGTTGCTGTTCTCCTCTACCTTGGACCCTTGAAGTCCCACGGCCATGCCCGCGGCCTCCGCCACATCCTCCTCGTCCTCTAGACCCGGAAACGGTAGTAACCACCGCAGTTTCCGTGTTGGGTTTTTCTTCCGAGGTATTTTTGCGCTTCTAAGCTTGTTGCTTTGGTTGTCTTGCCGACTGAGGCACAGCTAGGGCATTGAGCAATCCCTCTACATCGTCATCAGCATCTGCATACTTGCTTGCTGTTTCTATCATCTCTCCCAAATCAGTGACCTTGTCACACTTCAAGCGATGATGCAGTAGACCAAGTGGGAGACCTGGAATGAAAGCTTCAATCGTAGTTTGATCATTTACTCCTTCACGGCAGTTCTTGGTGTCGATCCATCATCCGAGGTAGTCTTGGCAAGTTTCTCCGGTTTTTTGGGTGCAACGCTGTAGGTCTCCGACCGTACAGGGCCTCCGATATGTGCCTTCGAAATTTCGAAAGAACGCACTTTGCATGTCATACCAGTTACGGATGGTGTTCTCTGGAAGTTCATTGAGCCATGATCGTGCCATCTTCCGCAACATAAGTGGGAGATATCGGGTTGCGACCAGGCTGTTTCTGCCTTTGGCGATGCAGCAAGCTTGGAAGAAATCCTGTAGCCGTGCATCCGCCGAGCAATGCCATCGTAGGCTTGGATATGTCTTGAGATAGCAAATCCTTCCGGGAATTTTGTAGCTCTGATGCGTGGTTCGAAGCACTTTGGGCCCACGTAGATATCATCGTTTTCGTAGCGCTGAGCCTCTATGTTGGAGTTGATCCTGTGCCTTGCGTTGTTCAGGGATAAAGATCGTCCCGAATGTCGGCTGTGGCTACGTTGCCTTGGAGCCGGAGTTCGGCTTCTGCCACCACCTCCTGCGCCACGACATCCTCCTTGCCATCCTTGGGAGCCGTTGTGATGACTGTGTGGTGGAGAGGGTTGGGCAGCTGGATAGTTTCTGGCTGATCGCCGGCCTCCATCCGGAACGTCATTATTCCGATTTTGGGGAGGGTCTTGACTACGGCGAGCCCCCTGCCTACTTGTTCCGGCGTGGTTTCCGTCGTTTCTTCGTCCGTCATTCCCACCATGGTGGGGCTCACCCGGATGGACTACATGTCTAGGAGGTGGCGTTTTTTGACGATCCTCCTCCCGACGTTTCTCTTTATCTTCTACCCTTCGATCATTAGATTCTCATCGGGGAGGATTCCTCAGATTCAGAGCAGCGATGGCCTCTTTCTCGGCCGCTGGTGCAACGTTGCTCCAGTCGCGTGCAGTCCTGCGATGCTGTCCTAACGATCCGGTTCTCGAATAATTGTACTCCCATCATTCGGGGCGATAATGCTGCTCCGGAACCTGGTGGGGTCTCACGTCAGCCCATGCCAGATCTATTCGACATTGGTCAGAATTCGAGACCAGTTTTTGACTTCCGGACAGGGCGACCTTTTGCTGCTCCAGTCCCTTGTTGAGTAGCTTGATACCCAAACGGATCTCCTCTGGTCCTGGATTAGCCCATAGAATTTCTCGGGCCTCCACGGTATTCTGTACTGGGGTTGGATATACCCAATCTCTTTTGCTATCTTTTCGTGGCTTCCCCATCTCATCTCCGAAAAGGATGGCACAGATATGTTGGAATTGGTCGTCATTGGTGTGACGCTTCCGTGTCTTCTGATGCAACCGAGACATGTAATCCTTAGTTGCCATGTGTTTCTTCTCCTCCTCGATGTTTTTAGCTTGATCCAGGAGTTGTTGACGATGCACTTCTAGGGATTGAGCCCTTTCGTCCAGCTCTTCAGCAGTAAGTTCTGCAGCTGTAGGGATAGGTGTGGTTAATGCAGCATCGATGAGTTTACGCTCACCTTCGGTGATCACGTGTCCATCCACCGATTCTTCTTTTTTCGGCTCTTCTGGGATAAGTGCTCCATCCGAGTCTTCTTCGTATTCCTCGGCAATCACCTCCTCTGTCAGAGGGTCTTTTGTCGGGGTCTTGTTCTTCTTTTTTGCCTTGTTGGCAGCGCCGGTAGCAAAGACGGCTTTGGGTCCGTTTCCCAAAGTCAAGCTCTGATCGGTACTTTCGGACATCTGGACCTCAGGATTATCTCTGACGTCCATGTCATCCTGCGCTTTGGGAGAGTGTTCCCCGGTTCCTTCATCCATGGCTTCTCCTTCTTCTGCAGCCTTAGAGTTGTACTCCTCTTCATATTCTGCGGAGAACTTTCGGAAATCTGTTGACGTCATTGATTCATCCGAGGATGCGGGTACGTCAGCGTTTGTTCCAATTGCCTCTAGCATCGAGTCGGTGTTTTCTCCAGCATCAGCAGAGCCGGATCCGGATCCCACGTATCCGACGAAGTGCGACGCGTGCTTCCTGAGGTACCTGCGGCTTTCGCGATCAGCCATGTCGAAACTTTTGATGGTCTCGAGAATTGCATCTGCGCTCGCAGCTTGCATTATCATACGTCGTAATGTGTACCTTAGGAAAGGTCTGTCTGTCTCGGCATCATCAGAGCCGGGATCAGTGTCATTGATATGCTCCTCCTGAATTTCCACTTCCGCGGGTGGGTCGATCTGGGATCCGGCTCCTCCAGGGAGATCCACTCCAGATTCGACTTGGGCCGCTAGGTCTTCTTCAGGCTCGGATTTCTCCACTATCTCCGCAACTGGTGCGGGCTGGGTGGGTTTAGGGTTTTCTGAGATCTAGAACTCTGCCACCTCTACGGACAAAGGGGACCCAGAAGATTCTTCTGCCTCTATCATCACCGCTGGGGTGGGTTGGGCAGGTTCAGCGAAACCGATGTAAACATCGATCTCGCCAAAATACATGATTGTGTAGGCGGTCATAGCCTCCTTAGCCGGAATCCAGGTCTCGTCGAGAACGATGAGTGGGACGTCGCTGGCGTAGAGGATGCAACCGACGGCGATAGTCTCGCCGATTCTGATTCTCGCAGATTTCACTCGGAACATAGATCCGAAGCTCACCTGCCCCACGGTGGGCGCCAACTATCGTCGGATTGATGACAAGTACGCCATGAGGGGGTCCTCGAGGCGTGCAGAAGAGAGGGGTGTGAGACGTACGGTGTTCCGGGACGGTGAGCACACAAGTTTACCCAGGTTCGAATCCGCCGGCTTTGGACGGACCCTACTCCTGCTAGCAATCCAATAATACAGGAGAGCCGGAATATGGGTTACAAGGGTTTCGCCTGTGCGAGTTGAGATTGTATACTATTGAGGTGTTGCCCTAAAGGATATCCCTAGGACGTCTTATATAGATATCCGGCCTAGAGTTTACAGGAGAGATCTATCCGGCTACGACTAAGAGTCGGTTACAGAGTATATCTTGAACTACAAGTAACATTATGGGCCTACGTCGGTAAGTCTTCTAGGCCTTCCCGTAGCCAGATTGGACTCCGTCTTTCTCCCTGACCGGGCCGCCCGTGAAGCAAAGCTCTAACCCAAAGTGGGCCACCCTGGTTAGTGAGGAACTATGAGGATACCCGAAAAGTATATCCCCAACATCTGTTACTTCCATAAACCACACATGGATCCACCAATGTCTTTTCATGCCTGTTCTTTTCATGAACCACAGGTAGTGTCATTGCATGTCAGTTCTTTTCATGAACCACACATGGATCCACCAGTGTTATTGCATGTATGTTCTTTTCACAAACCACATAAGGATCCACTAGTGTCATTGCATGTCTGTTCTTTTCATGAACCACACCCAGTGTCATTGCATGTGTGTTCCTCTAGACAAACCACATAAGGATCCACCGGTGTCACTGCATGTTTGTTCTTTTCATCAACAACATTAGGATCCACCAGTGTCATTGGATGTGTGTTCTTTTCATGAACCACACCCAGTGGCATTGCATGTATGTTCCTCGTAACAAACCACATAAGGATCCACCAGTGTCATTGCATGTCTGTTCTTTTCATGAACCACACCTAGTGTCATTGCATGTGTGTTCTTCTAAACAAACCACATAAGTCATTGCATGTCTATTCTTTTCATGAACCACACCCACTGTCATTGCATGTGTGTTCCGCTAGACAAACCACATAAGGATCCACCGGTGTCACTGCATGTCTGTTCTTTTCATGAACCACATAATGATCCACCAGTGTCATTGGATGTGTGTTCTTCTCATCAATCACACATGGATCCACTAGTGTCATTGCATGTCTGTTCTTTTCATGAATCACATCTAGAGTCATTGCATGGCTGTTACTTCTATAAACCACACATGGATCCACCAGTGTCATTGCATTTTTGTTCTTTTCATGAACCACACCTAGTGTCATTGCATGTCTGTTCTTTTCACAAACCACATAAGGATCCACCTAGTGTCATTGCATGTGTGTTCTTCTAAACAAACCACATAAGGATCCACCAGTGTCATTGCATGTCTGTTCTTTTCATGAACCACACCCAGTGTCATTGCATGTGTGTTCTTCTAAACAAACCACAAAAGTCATTGCATGTCTATTTTTTACATCAACCAAACCCAGTATCATTGCATGTGTGTTCCTCTAGACAAACCACATAAGGATCCACCAGTGTCACTGCATGTCTATTCATTTCATGAACCACATAAGGATCCACCAGTGTCATTGGATGTGTGTTCTTCTCATGAACCACACATGGATCCACCAGTGTCATTGCATGTTTGTTCTTTTCATAAGTCACAGCTACAGTCAGTGGATGTCTGTTACTTCCATAAACCACACATGGATCCACCAGTGTCATTGCATGTCTGTTCTTTTCATGAACCACATCTAGTGTCATTGCATGTCAGTTCTTTTCATGAACCACACATGGATCCACTAGTGTTATTGCATGTCTGTTCTTCTCACAAACCACATAAGGAACAACAGTGTCATTGCATGTCTGTTCTTTTCATGAACCACGCCAAGTGTCATTGCATGTGTGTTCCTCTAGACAAACCACATAAGGATCCACCGGTGTCACTACATGTCTGTTCTTTTCATGAACCACATAAGGATCCACCAGTGTCATTGGATGTGTGTTCTTTTCATGAACCACACCTAGTGTCTTTGCATGTTTGTTCTTCTAAAAAAACCACATAAGGATCCACCAGTGTTATTGCATGTATGTTCTTTTCATGAACCACACCCAGTGTCATTGCATGTGTGTTCTTCTAAACAAACCACATAAGTCATTGCATGTCTTTTCTTTTCATGAACCACATCTAGTGTCATTACATGTGTGTTCCTCTAGACAAACCACATAAGGATCCACCGGTGTCACTACATGTCTGTTCTTTTCATGAACCACATAATGATCCACTAGTGTCATTGGATGTGTGTCCTTCTCATGAACCACACATGGATCCACCAGTGTCATTGCATGTATGTTCTTTTCATGAATCACAGCTAGAGTCATTGCATGTCTATTACTTCCATAAACGTCACATGGATCCACCAGTGTCATTGCATGTCTGTTCTGTTCATGAACCACACCCAGTATCATTGCATGTGTGTTCCTCTAAACAAACCACATATGGATCCACCAGGTTCATTGCATGTCTGTTCTTTTCATGAACCACAGCTAGAGTCCACCCGTGTCATTGGATGTGTGTTCTTCTCATGAACCACACATGGATCCACCAGAGTCATTCCATGTCTGTTACTTCCATAAACCACATATGGATCGACCTAGTGTGATTGCATGTCTGTTCTTTTCACAAACCACACATGGATACACCAGTGTCATTGCATGGGTGGCCGTTAGACTGAGTCTTCTAGAAGGCACGCCCTAACACAGTTGTTCTGCTAGATGATTGTTACATACCATTCGATCAGGGAACTTGGACGATTGGGATGGTCTTTGTGAGAGCGATCCACGAGTAGGCTGTTCTGCGGCATGATTGGCCACGCTTGCTCTGGTCAAACTGGCAACACCAGGAGCTCCCCTGTTGCGAGTGTCATGTCTCACGAGTTCAGTGGGCCACATCCTAGTGTCACGTCCCCATTACTTCTCTTCCTCCCCGTACTTCTCTTCCTTCCCCTTGAAGCCACTTTCCCCACTTCACTCCCATCCTTCCATAGCTGCAAGCCGACGGCGCCTCCATCCCAATCCCCTTTCTGGCAGCCACCCCCCTCCCCTCTCGCCATGGGTTCAAGGGGAGACGACGAGGAAACGCGTCATGACTTCAGGGGCGGTGATTTTGATGTGAGTCGTCTCATCTCTATTTCTGTCATCTATGGCCAGTTATATATTTTTTGAGCTAGATCTAATCTGTTTACTCATGCGCGTATGATGTGTTAGGCCCACCAGACGATGTATGACTCCGGATATCAGGGTTTAGCGGATGAAGACAGTCCTCTACTATGTAAACATGGATATGTGCCCGCTAAATTTGTAGCATTCAAAGGACGAAACGCAGGCAGGAGGTTTCTACAGTGTCAAGGACATCGTGCAATGATGCAAGGCAGAAGTTGCGGTGTTGTTAAATGGGTAGATCCAGAGTGGCCCAAATCAATGTAGAAAACGCTGGACAAACTATGGGAAATGACTGTTGAGTTGAAAGAATCCATATTCAGCTCACTTCTTGACAGTGTTGAGATGAAGCTATGGGAACTAGTTGACACGACCAAGCATAAGCGAGATCTCAGGTGGGTGCAAGACAAGGTTAGCAAAGTCGAGAAGGAGAGGGACGCGGCGTTGGCCCTAAAGGCTAAAGCAGAGCGAAACTGACTCAAGCAAGGAATGATCTCCACCAGGCCAAAGTCCTACAGTTCACAACTACGAGTATTGACAAGTTCATGAGGAAAAATGCAGAGAAACAATTGAAGCCGTGCAAGGAAGATGCTAAAAGGAAGGAGTAGATGATTCAATCCTTGCTCTCGTAGGAAGATGCGCATCGGGCTAAGATTAGGAAGATCAAGGAGATGTGTGATAACTAGTTCTATTTAGCATAAGCTCCATGCCTTTTTAAGTTGTAATAGTTGTACTTTTTTACCTAGCGGTCTGAACTATTGGTCCCGGAGTCTAGGGAGGAAAAGATTGCTCTCGTTAGTCTGACCCTGCATTACTTCTTTTGTCTGACCAATGCCCCTTGGATATTCCGCCCGTCGCTTCGTCGTCCTCGTGTACAAATAGGAGGTGCCATGGCGCGTCGCTTCGTCGTCCATCCCCTCGCTCCTTCTCCAATCTCCACCATGCTGCCATGGAGATGCCCAATCTGAACTTCTACGAGGCGGTGATGTTCGCGAACTTCGACATCCTCAGGCCACCAGCTGCGACGGTGCCCCACGGATGGCGCATCAGCTCTGCGGGGGTGCCGGTGGCTCCGCTCCCTGGCCGAGCCGAGATGGAGAGCAAAATCACGGTGAACCGCCGCCAGATGCCTGCGTGGAAGAGGGCGCTGCCCCGGTACACGGCGGCCAGCCTATACTGGCTAGTGCTATTCAAGAAGGAGTGGAAGGCCAAGATTGGCAACCGCATCATTAACGGGCGCGTGGTGCACCAGGATCTCTGCAACCGAGAAGGGAGGGAGAGGTTCGGGTCCATCCTTGGACGGACCAAGTACACCGTCATCGCCGCCGCTCGCCTCGAAGAGGTGCTCCATCTCGCGAACAATGCGAAAATCGTGGAGGTTCTGTCCGACAGCGACGAGGAAGCCGGCGGCTCGGAGGACAGTGGCAGCGAAAGTGAAATTGTTGACTAGTGGTTGAATTAATGTAGCATGTGAAATAGCACCTTTGTTTAGAAGAATTTGTGGTTGAAGTAATGAAATGCCTCGATTTAGATCTCTGTCTCAATTAATTTGTGGAAGAATTTGTGATTTAGATCAATTTCTGCCTCGATTTAGATCTCTGTCCCGGATTGGGGACGTGACCATGGACCAAAGACACATTTTCTACTAGTGTATTCTGACATTGGTGGTTTGTTTAAACGTAATCTACGTGGATTGTGCCGCATGCAAATGGCACAACCACAATTTATAAAGTGGAAGCATGTACACCCGGTTATTGGAGATCCAGGAGCTTCGCCAGATGCAGGGGATGCAGGAGTAGAGAGGCGGTGAGATAGACGGGCTCAAGATTAGGCCAGAAAGTGGTATCGATTTCCTCCTCATCTGGGCATTATCGGTGAGAACATTGTTGTTTATGTTGCCACGTCATTGTGCAGCATCTGAAATAAGTTGCTGCTTCGTGGACTGTGGCAGCTTAAATAATTTATTTCTGTGCCACTTACATTCCGTCGTATTTGGAGACCTCCTGCCCCTAAGCAGTCGTGGAACCGGTGCTGCATGTTTTTTAGATAGCAGTGGCACAATCAAAATTTTGGATTCAACTACTGACTCGGGCGTTTCCAAACCCTAAGTCGCGGTACATTTTACTCAGAGAACATGGGTAGATTATTTCGCCTAGCAACATGCCACACACAGAGCTCCAGAATTTAACAGAATTACATATATAGGTTCAAGTTCAACACATTACTATGCATCTTCATTGTCAGTAGCCTTCTTCCGCAACCTGGGTGCCAAGCCTTCACGTCCACTGGCTTCTTCATTTCTTGCCTTCTTCCTCTTCCTCGGTGCCAATTTTATTAGCTTCACATACTCTGCATCGCCGGGACAATGGGCACCACAATCGTGTCCAACATCATTTTTCCACTCGTTTTTAATTTCTTCAGGCAGCAAAATGACTGACCCAACAGTCATGTTTCTAACCTTGTGGCGCTTCCTGTCAACGAAACAAGACTATTGCATAACTGCCCAATATCTACAGAGTAAATAAAACAAAAATTACAATTCAGCACAAACATGCGAACCCCAAGCGACCTTTTCTTACCATGAGCTAATTGGGTTCGAGCAACCACCCTGTCCAAGAATAGAAGGGCGACTCCCAGTTGCAGCAGCTTCCACATCCAGTACATCACATTTCAGCTCAAACATAGCAGCCGAAGCATACCTTTTCATCAACCCAATTAGTTGACTGTCACACGTTAGAGGAACCATGATGCCACGTTCATCCATGAAGCTGAACTTTGCAGTCTGCTTTGGCCATAATTCATCATGATTACGCAGAGAAGCAACCATACCAGATATAGTACAAATTTGCGTAGGCGCTTCTTCCATCATGAAACAATGGTGTCCATACCACTTGCCCTTAGAGTCGTACCTGTAGAGGACTACCGTAACTAGGTAAGGGGTCCACGGAGATCCCACTTGATAGAAAACTGTGGACAAAATATGTTTGTTAGTGTTGGGCTAACAAACAATTTGAGGTTCATTAGCCAGCTAGCAGTTATAGTTAGTGCGAAAAGCAAAGAGAAGGGTAGCTCACCCTCTTGTAGCTAGAACTTCTTCTTCCTTGATAGTAGGATCTGCCATCCTCTGAGTTGCTCGGCTCGTCAGCGGCGGAGACGGGCTAGAGCCTCGCAACGGCGACTACGACATGCACCATTGGAGCTCAGGATCAGCGACTAGGCGCAACAACTGGGCGCAACAACTTGGCGCCGGAAGTCGAATGTCCGAAGGGATCGTCCTGCTGGAGGGTGGATTCTGCCACCGCCGGTGCTAGGGGAAAGGTGGGAATGGATTTGTGAAATTGGTCAACGCATCCAATCCACTTAGCTACTCGATTTGCCTAAGAGTTTGTCGCATTGGCGCTCGCGTCACAGATAGATGACCGACATGAGGGTCCCGACCGTCTACTTCACGGGGCAGTTTAACGGAATGTTTGAATTTGGAAGGGGTGAGATGAGTTTGCCTCGAAATGGCCCCTCTCTGTAGATGGCGGCCCAACTTTTCGAAACGCGGCAATTTCAGGCAACTTAGGTACCGCCATGCGCTGGCCTGCGAACTTTGGTACCGCAGACGAACAGGCCCCAAGTTTTATGCTTAGCACTAGCCACTAAGTTAAGAGTGTTCACTAATGAGGGATGCTAATCTCAATCTCATGCCATAGAATGACATCTAGTATAGGCCTAGTTTTATAACCTTCATGCTATCTATACTACTTTCCAAAATCCTCACAAAGCATTAACTAAAAGTAAAGAACTTTGGTAAGGTAAAAAGTAAAGCCTGCAAGTAAAACTTGGGATTGGTATAATCAAAGGTATATAACCAAAGCATGACTAGTGCATCTTGTTTAGGTTAAAACTTGCAATTAGTGATTGCTTGCCTTGATTGGTAAAGTGATTGAAGTTTTCTTCCTCTTCTTCGGGGTAGAACTCCTCCTCGTATCCGTGGTCAGTATTATCGTCTATAAATGAATACGGGGTACACAATCACCAAACAATAGTTAACTAATTATATTTAGCACACTAAGGCTCACACTTGATGATCTAGCATCATCACAATCTTCACATGAAATGAAGAACTAGTTTTATTTAGTTTATTTGAGAAAAGTAATTTCTACTCGTTGAAATTAATTAAGATTTAAAATTCTCCAATTAAAATATGGGATCATGTGGAAACATGTCATCACCACGTATTCTAATACCTGGGAATGTGATTTAAAGGGTTGGTCACATTTTAAAGCTTAAGATTACTACTTAAATGATTTAAAGTGACTAGAAATGCCTATATAGCATTATTTTGGTACTAGTCCAAAGTCACTGCATGCAAACCTAGATATTTTTACATATTAAGATAGATATTATCAAATGTGATTTTTGAAAGTTGGAATCAACTCAAAAGATATTCTGGTTGATTTTTGAAAAATGTTTGAAGTTGCAAAAGGCTCTGTCTTATTATTTTTTCTATAGAATATCTCTAACTCCCATTGATTTAAATCCAACGGGCTTTGATAGATATTTTAATTACCTTTCTATCAAAATTTTAATCATGCAATTTGGTTAAGTGAAACTCTCTGAATTGATTTTTGAATATGTGGACAGAATAGGATTTCAACTAAAAAGGAAAATCATTATTTGAATTTCCGACCTGAGCGGGAAAGCTAAACAGGCCAGCCCAACCTGACAAAGACAAAGACAAGGGTCAGACAAAGGGTCCACCAGACCTTCTAACCCGAACGTATCGTGAATCTAGACCATGCGATCAAATTCTAATCTAACGGTCGAGCGTCATCGTCGATGACGAACAGCTCCGGTGAGAAATTAACTATCACGACGGTGGGGGTCTCGCGGGGCTCACCTGGGCTCCAGCTAGGGTCGGCGACAGGGGCAAACGACGCAGTAGACGACGGCGAGGCGAGGCGCAGTTATGGCAGGGCTTGGGGTGGTCGGAATCAACGGCGCCCTTCTCCTCCAGCAGCGGCGGACTCCGGTGAAATTCCGGTGCAGTGGTGTTTGCCTTGCTCTGGGGAGAAGTGGGGGAGGTTAGTGAGGAGTGAGGAGTGGAGCGGTGTGGAGAATGGAGGTGGGGGTGGCCTCCTTTTATATCGTGGCGAGGGGACCGAGAGGTGCGGTGTGAGCTCGATGGTGGCGTTGCTACAGGTGGCTAACGGCATGTGAAGGAAATATGCCCTGAGAGGCAATAATAAAGTTGTTATTATATATTCCTTATATATGATAGATGTTTATTTTACATGCTAGAAATGTATTGATTCAGAAACATCAATACATGTGTGTTTAATAAACAAAAAGGGTTCCTAGTCATGCCTCTCTTATAGACTAGCTTGTTGATTAACAGGATGATCAAGGTTTCCTGATCATGGAAATTGGATGTTGTTAATAACAAGGTCACACCATTGGTGGAATGATGTGATGAACATTCATCCGAAGTATAGCATTACGATCAAGTCATTATGTTTATATTGCTATAACATCATACGAAGTAATCTTTATCCTTAGACCATGAGATCATGTTAATTGCTAACACCAGAAGAGTATCTTGATAATAGCAAACGTCACACCGTAACAGGATGACTATAAAGATGGGTTCAGTACTAAGAAGGTGTTATGTTGAGGCTCATGGATCAAGAGTGGAATTTGTCAATCCAGATGACGGATAGATATACCCTGGGCCCTCTCGGTGATATCACATTAGGATAGCTTGCAAGCAAGTGATGTGATCACTAGAATGTTATATCACGGGAACGAGAAAAGAGTGCATGTCGGTAACAAGATCAAACTAGGTATGGAGATACCGATGATCGAATCTCGGACATGTAACATTTCGAGAGACAAAGAGATTTAGTTACAAGCGTTAAAGGTTCTCACGATCACAGGAGTCATCGTTGAATGTGTAGGAGTCGATCGGATCTCCGTGTTCATTGCTGATTATTGATCGGAGAAGGGTCTCGATCATGTATGCATTATTCGTGAACCGTAGGGTGGCACACTTAAGAGTTACCGGACAGCATTTTGGAGCACATATGTTTCAGACGAAAGAATTGCAAATCACAGGAATTGTTTCAATAGAAACCGGAAATTGTTTCGGGTGAAATTGCAGAAGGTGGTTCTACATGTGATATTGAAATATTGCAAGGGTCTATATGTGAATGTTTGTTAATTAAAGTAATTAACAAAATTCTGAATAAATTTAATAAAAAGAGTTTTATTAAATGAGAGAGCATTAAATTTCGAGAAATTTAATGCATTTAAAGTGGAGACTTTAAAAGGGAATGTGAAGAGGCATTTTAATGTGGTGGGGTTACCACTACATGAATGGGGGAGGTGAGGGGTCACCCCCCCCATGCGCCGGCCATGGAGAGAGGGGGCACCCCCCCCTCCTCCTATAAAATTCCACCCATTCCCTCCTTCATCCACACACCTCCTTATGAAGGATCTCTCTCCCCCTATAGAATTATTCCCCCATGGTCTCGGATTAGCGAGATACATGTTCCCGGTGGCATTTCGTCTGGAGGAGTTGATGCTTCCGCTGGATCGCTGGAGTGAGGAGGTGGAGGTTGTCCGATGGCTTGAACGTGTGTGCGAGTGCGGATGCGCTGCTGAGTTGCGGCGCTCAGACTTCCTCATGATCTTGAGATCAGCAAGTGTACGACTACATCAACCACGAGTTCCTACTCGTTAACAAAGCTCGTTGTCTACGAGGGTAAGTTCTTGTTGGATGTATGTCCACTCGTTGCTTTGTACCTAGTAGATAGATCTTGGCGTGTAGCTCACACCGTAGGCAAATTTTTGTTTTCAATGCTGCAGACCCAACAGTGGTATCAGAGCCTGATCTATGCGTAGGTGCTTAGCACGGGTAGTACACATATGGTTGATATGTGGGCGATGATGATCATGTTATTGCATCTTCTATGTATTTTGGATATTGGTGGCATAGTGGGATGAAGCGGCCCGGACCAACCTTACATGTCATCGTACATGAGACCGGTTCCACGACTGACATGCAACTTGTTTTGCATAAGTGGCTGGCGGGTGTCTGTCTCTCCTACTATAGTCAATATCTGATTTACAACGAGTTGCTAATAACTTAGTTATCCTCGTTGTGGTTCATGTTCGTAGGTAAGAACGGTTCTATCTCTGAAAGCCCTAAGCCACGTAAAACTTGCAATTGATAAATTAGAGGCGTCTAGTTTAGATCGTTGTTGGGATATTGTATTGATATGGTATTGTTGTAAGTAGATGTCTGGTGGATACTCTTACAACACACTCAACGTGTAAGTTCCATAGACCTTGGCCTTACACACAAAGGAATGATAGAAATCATACCAGATGCAAGTGATAGAGATCAAATGCATGGACCATATCATCTCACTTTAGACATTAGATGTTAGCATCTTATACTGCTAGTTTGGCGCGTTTGATAGCATTATAAGATGATCCCTCTTTTAGATATCAAGATAAAAATGTGTTCTTCCTTGAGTATGCACCGTTCTATGGATCGTGTTTCGAGACATCACGTGATGATCGGGTGTACTCGAATCTACGCTTTCATAGGAACGGGTGTAAGACAGTTTTACACACACGAATACTAAGGTTCTTACTTGGCGAGCCTAGCATGTACATACATGTCCTCGGAACACGGACCGAAAGGTTAAGCATGAGCCATATGGTTGATATGATTCCCATATATATGCTCGCCTTTGAAGCTATATCAACTCACGTGATGATCGGACTTGGTATAGTGGATTTGGTTCATGTAATCACCAAAAGGACACGAGGGATGTCGTTTTTGAGTGGGAGTTCATTAGTAATTTGGGTTAGTTGAACTCAATCTATCATAAACTTAGTCTAAATAAACTTTACAAATTCTGTTGTAGATGGCACCACCTGCTTTTAATTTCAATGTGTTCATGGAGAAAGAGAAACTTGCTGCGAATGGTAGCAACTTCACCAACTGGGCTATGAATTTGAGCATTCTCCTCACTGCTGCACAAAAGCAATATGTGCTAGATGCGCTGCTAGGCCCCCCACCAGCTCCTGATGCCCCTGACGAGGAAAAGAATGTCTATGTGACTCGTCAGGAGGACCACAACTTAGTTCATTGCGGCGTACTCTATGGGCTAGAGCCAGAACTTCGAAAGCGTTTCAAAAATGGCAATGCCTTTGATACCATGGGAGAATTGAAAATGATTTTCGATACCCATGCTGCCGTAGAGAGCTATAATGCTACAGAAAAGTTCTTTAGCTGCATGATGGAGGAAAATAGCTCCGTTAGTGAGCACGTACTCAAAATGTCTGGGTACGCCGATAAGCTTGTGTCCTTGGGAATAACGATTCCAATTGACTTAGGCATACATCGTGTTCTCCAATCTCTGCCACCTAGCTACAAGAGCTTCGTGATGAACTATAATATGCAGGGCATGAAGAAGTCTCTTCGAGCTTCACAATTCTTAAGACTGCGAAGTGGAGATTAGGAAAGAACATCAAGTGTTGATGATCAATAGGACCACGGTTTCAAGAAGGACAAGAAAGGCAAGCACAAGGGAAAGAAGGGTGGCAAGTCTTGCCACGCCTGAAAAAAACCCCGGCTAGCCCTAAGTCCGACACCGTGCTACTATTGCAAGGGGATCGCCATTGGGCATAATCGCCCTAAGTATTTGGTGGACAAGAAGTCCAGCAAGGCAAACAAAGGTATATGTGATATACATGTTATTGATGTGTACTTGACTAGTACTCGCAGTAGCACCTGGGTATTTGATACCGGATCGGTTGCTAATATATGTAACTTGGTTCAGGGGCTATGGAACAAGCGATAGCTAGCAAGGGATGAGGTCAGGATGCGGGTCGGCAATGGATCAAGAGTTGATGTGATCGCCGTCGGGACGCTACCTCTCCATTTGCCATCGGGATTAGTTATAAACCTAAATAATTGTTATTTGGTGCCTGCACTAAGCATGAACATTGTATCTGGATCGTGTTTGATGCAAAGTGGTCATTCCTTTAAATCTGAGAACAATGGTTGTTCGATTTATAAGAATGATATCTTTTATGGTCATGCACCTATGTTGAATGGTTTATTTCTATTGGATCTCGGTAGTAATATTACGCACATTCATAATGTTAATGCTAAAAAGATTAAACTTGATGATGATATGCCTACATATATGTGGCACTGCCGTCTAGGTCATATTGGCGTTAAACACATGAAGAAACTCCATTCTGATGGACTTTTGGAATCACTTGATTTTGAATCATTTGATACATGTGAGCCATGCCTTATGGGCAAGATGACTAGAACGCCGTTTTCCGGTTCAATGGAACGGGCGACAAATCTGTTGGAGATCATACATACTGATGTGTGTGGACCAATGAGTGTGTCGGTGGGAGGTGGATATCGTTATTTTGTTACTTTCACGGATGATTTGAGTAGATACGGGTATATCTATTTGATGAAACACAAGTCTGAAACTTTTGAAAAGTTCAAGGAATTTCAGAATGAAGTGGAAAATCATCATAATAGAAAGATCAAGTTTCTACGGTCTGACCGTGGAGGAGAGTATCTAAGTTACGAGTTTAGAACACACATGAAAGAGTGTGGAATAGTTTCACAACTCACGCCTGCCGGAACACCACAACGTAATGGTGTGTCTGAACGTCGTAATCGTACCTTATTGGATATGGTTCGATCTATGATGTCTCTGACTGACTTACCTCTGTCATTTTGGGGTTATGCACTGGAAACAGCTGCATTCACTTTAAATCGGGCACCATCTAAATCCGTTGAAACGACACCGAATGAATTATGGTTTGGAAACAAACCTAAGCTATCATTTCTCAAGGTTTGGGGATGCGATGTTTATATGAAGAAACTTCAACCGGATAAACTCGAACCCAAAGCAGAAAAATGCGTCTTCATAGGATACCCTAAGGAAACAATTGGGTATACCTTCTATCACAGCTCCGAGGGCAAGGTTTTTGTTGCCAAGAATGGATCCTTTCTTGAGAAGGAGTTTCTCGCGAAAGGTGTGAGTAGTCGGAAGGTAGAACTCGAAGAGGTTATTGAACCTTCTCTTCATGGAATGGCGAGTGGCGCAGCACCGGAAGTTGTTTCGGAGTTGACTTCACCTGATGAAGAGAGAGCTAATGATAATGATCATGAAACTCCGAAAGAGGACACTATTGAACCTCGCAGGTCAAGTAGGACACATGCAGCACCTGAACTGTACGGAAATCCTGTTGTGAATTTCATGGTTGATGAAATGGATGACCCTGCGACGTATGAAGAAGCGATGATGAGCCCGGATTCCAACAAATGGCTAGAAGCCATGAAATCTGAGATGGAATCCATGTACGAGAACCAAGTTTGGAACTTGGTGGACTTACCTCACGACCGAAAGGCCGTTGAGAATAAATGGATTTTCAAAAGGAAAACTGATGTTGATGGTAATGTGACCATCTATAAGACTTGACTTGTCGTAGAGGGGTTTTGACAAATTCAAGGAGTTGACTATGATGAGACATTCTCTCCCGTAGCGATGCTTAAATCGGTTAGGATTATGTTAGCAATTGCTGCATATTTCGATTATGAAATATGGCAGATGGATGTCAAAACTGTGTTCCTCAATGGTAAGATT
Source organism: Avena insularis (assembly GCA_023614405.1). Taxonomy (NCBI): domain Eukaryota; kingdom Viridiplantae; phylum Streptophyta; class Magnoliopsida; order Poales; family Poaceae; genus Avena; species Avena insularis. Next base: position 468,757,095 of record CM042686.1, read on the forward strand.
GAAGAAGAGTTGTATATGATACAATCTAAGGGTTTTGTTGATCCTAAGGATGCTAATAAGGTGTGCAAACTTCAGTGATCCATCTATGGACTGAAGCAAGCATCACGAAGTTGGAATCTCCGCTTTGATGAGGTGATCAAAGAGTTTGGATTTGTCCAAACTTATGGAGAGGCTTGTATTTACAAGAAAGTGAGTGGGAGCAATGTGGCATTTATGATATTATATGTGGATGACATATTATTGATTGGAAATGATATAGATCTTTTAAACAGTGTTAAAAGTTATCTAAACAGCAAATTTTCGATGAAAGACCTTGGTGAAGCGTCATATATATTAGGCATTAAAATCTATAGAGAGATGATGGATATATATTAGTCCGGCTACGGCGGAAGAAAGAGAGATGATGGATAAGCCCTATGCCTCGGCCATAGGCTCTATTATGTATGCCATGCTATGTACAAGACCGGATGTGGCACATGCTATTAGTTTGACTAGTAGGTACCAATCTGATCTAGGTTCGGAACACTAGATAGCGGTAAAGAACATCCTCAAGTACTTGAGAAGAACTAAGGATATGTTTCTCATATACGGAGGTGAAGAAGAGCTAGTCGCTAAGTGTTATGTCGATGCTAGCTTTGACACCGATCCGGATGACTCTAAGTCTCAATCCGGATACGTATTTCTCTTGAATGGAGAAGCATTTAGTTGGAGGAGTTCCAAACAACCTGTGGTGGCTGGTTCAACAACGGAGGCGGAATATGTTGCTACTTCAGAAGCGGCACAGGAGGCAGTTTGGATGAAAGAGTTCATTACAGAACTGGGTGTGGTTCCCAGTGCGTTGGACCTGATGGTGATCTATTGTGACAACAATGGAGCCATAGCCAATGCAAAGGAACCAAAGTCTCACAAGAATTCCAAACATATTAAGCGCCGGTTTCACTCCATCCGCGAGCATGTCAAGGATGGAGATATAAAGATTTGTAAAGTACACACGGACCTGAATGTAGCAGATCCGTTGACTAAAGTTCTCCCTAGGGCAAAACATGATCAACACCAGAACTCCATGGGTGTTTGATTTATCACTATGTGAACTAGATTATTATATCTAGTGCAAGTGGGAGACTGAAGGAAATATGCCCTGAGAGGCAATAATAAAGTTGTTATTATATATTCCTTATATATGATAGATGTTTATTTTACATGCTAGAAATGTATTGATTCAGAAACATCAATACATGTGTGTTTAATAAACAAAAAGGGTTCCTAGTCATGCCTCTCTTATAGACTAGCTTGTTGATTAACAGGATGATCAAGGTTTCCTGATCATGGAAATTGGATGTTGTTAATAACAAGGTCACACCATTGGTGGAATGATGTGATGAACATTCATCCGAAGTATAGCATTACGATCAAGTCATTATGTTTATATTGCTATAACATCATACGAAGTAATCTTTATCCTTAGACCATGAGATCATGTTAATTGCTAACACCAGAAGAGTATCTTGATAATAGCAAACGTCACACCATAACAGGATGACTATAAAGATGGGTTCAGTACTAAGAAGGTGTTATGTTGAGGCTCATGGATCAAGAGTGGAATTTTTCAATCCAGATGACGGATAGATATACCCTGGGCCCTCTCGGTGATATCACATTAGGATAGCTTGCAAGCAAGTGATGTGATCACTAGAATGTTATATCACGGGAACGAGAAAAGAGTGCATGTCGGTAACAAGATCAAACTAGGTATGGAGATACCGATGATCGAATCTCGGACATGTAACATTTCGAGAGACAAAGAGATTTAGTTACAAGCGTTAAAGGTTCTCACGATCACAGGAGTCATCGTTGAATGTGTAGGAGTCAGTACGGATCTCCAGGTCCCGCTGCTGATTATTGATCGGAGAAGGGTCTCGATCATGTATGCATTATTCGTGAACCGTAGGGTGGCACACTTAAGAGTTACCGGACAGCATTTTGGAGCACATATGTTTCAGACGAAAGAATTGCAAAGCGCAGGAATTGTTTCAATAGAAACCGGAAATTGTTTCGGGTGAAATTGCAGAAGGTGGTTCTGCATGTGATATTGAAATATTGCAAGGGTCTATATGTGAATGTTTGTTAATTAAAATAATTAACAAAATTCTGAATAAATTTAATAAAAAGAGTTTTATTAAATGAGAGAGCATTAAATTTGGAGAAATTTAATGCATTTAAAGTGGAGACTTTAAAAGGCAATGTGAAGAGGCATTTTAATGTGGAGGGGTTACCACCACATGAATGGGGGAGGTGAGGGGTCACCCCCCCCCATGCGCCGGCCATGGATAGAGGGGGCAACCCCCCCTCCTCCTATAAAAGGCCACCCATTCCCTCCTTCATCCACACACCTCCTTGTGAAGGATCTCTCTCCCCCTCTTGAATTATCCCCCCATGGTCTCGGATTAGCGAGATACATGTTCCCGGTGGCATTTAAATGCAGGAAGGAGTTGTCACTGGATCGCTGGAGGGAGGAGGTGGAGGTTGTCCGGTGGCTTGAACGTGTGTGCGAGTGCGGATGCGCTGCTGAGTTGCGGCGCTCGGGCTGCCTCATGATCTTGAGATCGGCAAGTGTACGACTACATCAACCACGAGTTCCTACTCGTTAACAAAGATCGTTGTCTACGAGGGTAAGTTCTCGTTGGATGTATGTCCACCTGTTGCTTTGTACCTAGTAGATAGATCTTGGCATGTAGTTCACACCATAGGAAAATTTTTGTTTTCTATGCTGCGGACCCAACAGCATGTGCACGGGTGTAGGACGGTGCGGTGTTCCCTGGCGATCATCACAGAAGTAATGGCACGGCACGGGGCGGGCTAGGTTGGTCTGGCATGTGCGGCGCTCCGCGCAGAGGCAGAGGTGCTTGCGGAGGCGTGCGGCAGCTGCGGGTCGCACGACAGCGAATGGGGGTGTGTGCTGGGGTGAGGTGATCATGGCGAGGCTGCGCGTGCGCGGTGAGGTCAAGGCGCGAGCTGGTCAGGCATGGCGCTCTGGCGCACTCTGGACATGGCGCAGATCGGCGGTGCACGGCATAGCTAGGGTGGTCCATGGCTCGGCTGGGGTCATGGCCTAGATAGGGGGTGTCGGTAGAGTGCGACGCGCCTCCTTGACATCATGGATGGGCACGGGGCGGTCTGCTGCGAGCTGGCCGTGGTCGGCCGGCGATGACCAAATTCGGGCGGCGCTCCACTATGCTCCACGGCGAAGGGGGGCTTGTCTGGGTATTGGTTAGACTTAGGGGATACTAGAGAGTGCAAAGGGGACCAAATGGTCGAGGTTTACTGTGCACAACAATGAAGTTAGGCCAGGGGTTTAATTAGTGCAGACAAGGTGTTTGTGTTAATGGCCGCATGAAACAAAGTTTGGAATTTTTTATTCAAATTTTTTTGAGTGAACTTTGATTAAGCTGGAGAGTCAATGTTTGCTTGGAGAGGTCAAGGGGAATTGTTTTGGTAGGTTTTTGAAAAAGTGTGATCTTAACATATGAACTAGATTCAATTTTCAAATGTCCATTAAATTAATTTGAAATATGTTTTTGTAAGTTGGTAAAGTGGGCCTTGATACACTTTTCCTTGGTCTAGCAAGGGTTAAAAAGAAATAGAAATGTTTCTGTTAGAAAACTTCTTCTAGGAACACCTAAAGAGGCCTAGTGGTTGATTTTGGTCAAAATGACCATTTGCTTTATTTATTCTTATTTGATTTCTTTTTCTTTTGATTTTTTTTTTAAATGGCCTAGATGATGTAGCATTCATCCTTAAACCATTTCAAATCATTTAGAACAATCAAGCATGGCAAATTCAATCAATTCTACACTAATGCAAATCACACATGCATTCATATTCAAATTTGTAATAAAAGTTTTTGTTAACCCTAAACTTGGGTGATTAGAACTTGATAAACTTGATAATAAGATTTGGGGTGTTACACTTAAAATCCCACTGCCCCAGTTTTTACTCAAAGTATATATATCCTAGGGTTATGTTTAGGGTTCGGGGTTTTATTTTGGGTTGAGGGTTTAAGGGTTCATGGTTTATGGTTTAGGATTTTAGGGTTTAGGCATTTAGAGTTTAGGGGTTTAGGGTTCATGATTTAGGGTTTCGGGTTATTCAGGGTTTTAGGGTTTATGATTTTTTAGGTTTTAGGGTTTAGGGAATTTTCAATAATAATGTTCAATCTTTATATATATGGTTATATTCATGGAATAGAATGGCGTTATCGCAATTTAATAAAAGTATTTCGAATTTTGATCTATAAGTGCATTATACCTCCTTGGTAAGGGTTTAGGGTTCTAAGGTTAGGAAGTTAGGGTTCTAGGGTGAGGAGGTTATTAGGGTTTACGTTTAAGGGTTTTTGATTTTCAATAATGTTCAAGCTTTATGCTTATATTCATGGAATAGAATGGCGTTACCGCGCTTTAATGAAAGTATCTCAAATTTTGATCTATAAGTGCATGGTACCTGCTTGGTTTAGGGTTTATGTGTCAATGATTTATGGTTTTATGGTTTAGGTTTATGGGTTGTTTATGGGTTAGGGATTAGCAATTTTTCAATAATGCTCAAAGAATTATGCTTATATTCGTCGAATAGAATGGTGTTGCCTCCTTTAATGAAAGTATCTCAAATGATGATCTATAAGTGCACGATACCTGCTTGGTTAGGGTTTATGGGTCGTGGGTTTTGGGTTTTAGGGTTTTAAAGTTTAGGTTTTATGGTTGTGTAGGGTTTAGAGTTTAGCAAATTTAGAATAATGCTCAAGCTTTATGATTATATTCATCGAATAGAATGGTGTTACCTAATTTATTGAAAGTATCTCAAATTTTGATCTATAAAGTGCATGATACCTGCTTGGTTAGTGTTTATGGGTTGAGGGTTTGGGGTTTTAGGGTTTAGGTTTTTAGGGGTTGTCCGGGGTTTATGGAATTTTTGATATTGCTCAAGATTTATGCTTATATTTGTCGAATAAAATGGTATTACCAAATCAAATGAAAGTATATCAAAGTTTGATCTATAAGTGCATGTTACGTGCTTGGTAATGGTTTAGGGTTTCGAGTTTTAGGGGTTTAGGGTTTTTGGAATTTTTAATAATGTTCAAGTTGCTTTATGCTTATATTCATGGAATAGAATGGCATTACATCAATTTATTGAAAGTATCTCTAATTTTGATGTATAAGTGCATGATACCTGCTTTGGTTAGGGTTTATGGGTCAAGGGTTTAGGGTTATAGGTTTTTACGGTTTAGTTTTATGGGTTGTTTAGGGTTTAGCGAATTTTCATTAATGGTCAAGATTTATGCTTATGCTCATAGAACAGAATGTGTGTTAGCTGATTTAATGAAAGTATCTCAAATTTGGATCAATGTGTGCATGACACCTTGATACGTCCATAACGTATATATAATTTTTGATGGTTTGATGCTAATAATATGCTTTTGATACTCCTTTTATATAAAGTTTATGATTTATTTGGACTAACCTACTAATAGTTTCAAAAGTGTATAATGTTCTTGTTTTACACTTTGATGTGTAGGAATTACCAAGAATACAAGTGGAAACCTTGTTGGAGTAAAATTGGGATTTCCAGAAATCTGTCTCAGAATTCTTTTTGAAGATGGTCACATTTCGGGTCGAAGATGGCGTCAAACGGAGAACTCGTCAACTAGAAAGTTGTTGGAAATTTCGCGACAAATGTTCTGGACATAAAATTTAGCTGATTCGGAGTCCATACGGGCCCGATAGCCCCTATTTACTGCAGCCCAAGATGGGGTGACGGGAATCCGAGAAGCTATATAAAGGGAGGAAACCTAATTCGTGGGAGACACCTCTAGCCACGAATTTGCAGCCACCAAAGCCACGTTTTTGCCTCCCCATGGATCCCATCTCCATGGTAGAGGGCTCCCAATAAGCCATGAAGGAAGGGGTTAAGGGGCGGTGCTCCCCTGTGATACCGACGGCGGGGAAGGAGTCCTCTGCGCTGCCGCCTCTTCACCATCTTCACCGCCATGTCCATCGTCGTTGCTGACTACCATGATGAAGAGGGAGTAGTTCTCTCTCGAGGCTAAGGGTTTTATCGGTAGCTATGTGTTCATCTCTCTCTCTATGCATGATCATATTGTGATCATGAGCTTTGTAATCAAGTAGATCTACCTTGCTACTCAAGTGCTTTAATAGATCTCTGCTCTCCTCATGTGTGTGAAAGTGACAGCGTGCACACCATGGTGGCACTTAGGCTAGAGATTATAATTACTTGTTATGAGTTATATTTGGAGTTGGATGTTTTTATGAAATTGTGGTGTTTGTTGGAACCATCTAGCGCTCAAGGTGACAATGTGGGGTTATCTAGATGGGGAAAGCGAACTTTGAGGAGTGTTGTTATAGCCCTACCATGAATTAGAGTGTCCAACCGGAGAGTATTTCAGAGTAGTATCATAAAGAGAAGATATTTATACGAGAGTGTTCACTAGTGAAAGTATGATCCCTAGGCCTTGTTTCTAAACATTGAAACACCGTTTGCAACTAGATCTGTTACATGTTTGCTTGCTTCTATCTTTATTTCAGTTTACCTTTAGTATCTTCGATGCCATCAAAGTATTTTCCGGCACCGTTGTCTTATATCCATACCACTTGTATTTTACTATCTCTTCGCCGAACTAGTGCACCTATACACCTGACAAGTGTATTGGGTGTGTTGGGGACACAAGAGACTTCTTGTATCTTGATTGCAGGGTTGCTTGAGAGGGGTACCTTTGACCACTTCCTCCCTGAGTTCTATAAACCTTAAGGGAAACTTGCTGCTGTTCTACAAACCTCTGCACTTGGAGGCCCAACGACAGTCTACAAGAATAGAAATGCGTAGACATCACACCTGCTTGGTTAGGGTTTATGGCTGAGGTTTTAGGGCTTTAGGGTTTAGGGTTTAAGTTTTAGGGGTTGTTTAGGGTTTAGGGAATTTTTGATATTGCTCAGGATTTATTCTTATATTCGTCAAATAGAATGGCGTTACCGAATTTAACAAAATTATCTTAAATTTTGATCTACAAGTGCATGCTACGTGCTTGGTGAGGGTTTAGGGTTTAGGGTCATAGGGTTTAGGGGTTTAGGATTTGGGTTTTGGGGGTTTAGGGTTTCGGGAATTTTCAATAATGCTCAAGCGTTATGCTGATATTCATGGAATAGAATGGTGTCACCCAATTTAACGAAAGTATCTCAAATTTTGATCTATAGTTGCATGATTCCTGCTTGGTCAGGGTTTAGGGGTTTAAATTTTATGGTTTAGTATTCCGTGAATTCTCAATAATATTTTAAAACTTTATGGTTATATATATTCGTGGAACAGAATGGTGTTACCGCAATTTATTGAAAGTATCTCAAAAATTGATCTACAAGTCGATGATACCCTGCTTGGTCATATGTTTTGTTAAATAAATTTGAAGGTACCCAAGTACTAAAACAAGGGAGAAACACCAAGAGTTCCTTGAGATTTAGGAGTTGTTTGGTTGGGCTCTAATTCTGGCTTTTGATTTTTGGCTTATAAAGCTAGGAACATGTTTTTGGCTTTGTTTTTTTAGCTGTTACTTTGACATAGTGTAATGATAGTATAAGCCTGGTTGGATGATTTTAACGATTTTATCCCGGTTTAGTGAAAAATATTTGAATTTTGAACAACAAGCGATGGGAATCTCTACTTCTCATAATTCTAGCTCACTGGCATGTGGGTCACTTGCATAGTGGGTCCAAAAAGTCAGTGTAGGTCGGAGTGGGTGGGCAGGTAAATATTGAAGAAGGGCTAGGAAACGTCGATGGCGTTATGCACTTGGGAGAACGCAAATTTACCACCTATATCCCTCTGTTATTGCAGTGCTCCCTCGGATTCTTGTTTCTGGAGCAGGGATAGAAGAGGAATATTGCATTCTAGAAAGAGGTGAAGCATGTTTGAATGGATGTGCGGGATAGTTTAATGGATGGGTGTGATGTTTGGCTACCGTACCAAATTTTGAGGTCGAAGCTTCTAGCATATGCTACTCCGGCGTGGGTCCTCTCAGACGCGCTGTCACCGTCTAGGCCCACACGCCAGCGAGAGTTGCTTCCCAGCATTTAAATGAGTTTCTAGGCATTTGCTGAAATTTTTGAACAATTTAAGGCTTTCAAGAAGATGACCATCGCCTCAAAAAAAGGTGAAAAGGGTCATGGAAATAGTTTATGATGACGTGTCCGGATTTGGTAGATCGGTGCATCTTTGCAAATCAACCAATATGTCTGCTTCCAAATTTGAAGTTTGTTTTTGAATTTCCATGTAACAACAATGTGTTTTGTTTTCAAGCAACTACAAAGAGGATGGCTCAAACTGCCACCCCTTTTTTCACGCAATATATAACGCCCTTTCAAGCTTCCAGGCTAAATTTGTGCAATAAAATAATTTTTGGGGCTAGGTGTTTGAATGATGGGCAGGATGTTTGAATGGGTGGGTGGGATATTTTGGCGCTCTGCTAAAATTTTGAAGTTGAAGCTTATAAGGTACGCTACTCCCACTTGGGATGCTGTCCCCGTCAGATAGACCCACAGGCCTGCATGCTTTCCAGCATTTAATGATTTTATAGAGGAGCAAGGCCACAGCCATAGTTTCTATACATTTTTCATGTTTTGTAGTACTCCATACATTGAAGCATCTTCGCCAACCAAACTTACAAACATGTCCATATTTGGTAGATCGGTGCATCTTGGCATTTCAAGAAATTGTTTACAAAGGAGATTCCAGATTTGATGGATAATGCCCTACTTTCATGAGTTTCCAAGATTCCTAGCTGAAGATGCTGAAATTAAATATATGTTGAAATAAAGCCATTTGTTTGCAAAGTGCAATGCTATGTGCATTAGTTTCCATGGTAAAACATAAACTTGTATTTTGACAAGTTTTGGATCAATTTTGATCTATGGTGACTGGTAGGTGGGCCACGTATATGGTGGTGCCCAAAGCAAGGTATGTCAGAATTTTCAAGGTTATCCCTCTACACCCCTTCGCGTTGTGTATTAACTTCCATCCTCCGCCGCCTAGGCCCTCACCCCCTTCCCCACAAAACAGAAGTGCTTACGGCCACTCCTCAGCACTACCGTGCACAAAGAAGCTTTCCCTACCCGTCGGTCTTCTTGAGACGCACCAGTGGGCACGTCGATCCCACGGTAGTCCTTCTATCTCTAGCTCGATCTATGTCGTGGTATTGACCACGACATATGCTATAGGGTAGCTTACATAGAGGAAAGGGCAAGGCGACGTAGGAGAATCCGGGAATAAGATTGGCACACGATGTACCCAGGTTCACATCCCCTCGGTGGAGTATTGCTACGTCCTGCTGTCAATCCAGTTGACATGGGTATAAGATGACCCACAAGTATAGGGGGTGTATCGCAGTATTTTCGAGGGAAGTGAAACCCAATTTATTGACTCGACACAAGGGGAGCCAAAGAATATTTATAAGCCTTAACAACTGAGTTGTCAATTCAGCCGCACCTGGAAACAATCTTGTTCACAGCAGTTTATCAGTAGCAACAGTTTTGTAGTAGGAATAGTAAAGTAGCAGCAATAGTAAAAGCAAAGACAGTAGTAACAATACCAGAAAATAGTAGGATTCGAGTGCGGTAGGCATAGGGATGGATGGATGGGCGTTGCATGGACAAGGCAATTCATATAGCAATCAGAACATAGGGCAATTGCAGATAAATAAGATAAAGCATCCAAGTACTAAATAATCCTAGGCATGTGTTCCATATATAGTCATACGTTCTCGCAATGAGAACTTGCACAACATCTTTTGTCCTGCCAGCCCGTTTGCAGCGGGGCCTCAAGGGAACTACTGGCAATTAAGGTTCTCCTTTTAATAGAGCACCAGAGCAAAGCATTAACACTCCATGAACACATGTGATCCTCACATCAAAGCCATTCCCTCCGGTTATCCCGATTTCTGTCACTTCGGGGACTTTGGTTCCGGACAACAATGTGTGTAAACAACTTGCAGGTAAGACCATAAACAATACAATCATAATGAATCAATAACATGTTCAGATCTGAAATCATGGCACTCGGGCCCTAGTGACAAGCATTAAGCATAACAAGTCGCAACAAAGTCAAAAATCACTAATAGTAGATAGTAGGCACCATTCCCTAACAATCTGATGCCATTACATGAACGATCTCATCCAATGCCTACCATCCACATAGCCTACAGCAGGGGATACCTCACTCATAGATGGGGGAAACATGGATGGTCGATGGAGAAGCGATGGTGATGATGATGGCAATGATCTCCTCCAATTCCCCGTCCCGTCAGGGTGCCAGAATGGAGTTTCTGGTTCTGAATCGTGGAATCTGGTGGTGCCGGCGGAGCGGAACTCTTTCTGGAAAAACGTCGAACTCCCCTGAGTTTTTAGGTAAGAAGGCATCTTATAGGCGAAGAGGGAGACCGAGGGGGTGTCTAGGGTGGCCAGACCACCCCTGGCGTGTGCCTAGCCACATGACCAGGTGGTGTGGCTGGACCCCAGCCCCACCGCCTCATATTCTCGCCATCGAGTCTTCTCGTGAAATAGGATTTTTGGCTTTTGTCCGTCCAATTCGAGAATATTCATTTTCTAACTTTCCCGAACCAAAAACAGCGAAAAGTACAGGTAATTGTGACTCTTGTTAATAGGTTAGTCCAAGAAATCATATGAAAAGTACTCCAAAGTGTGGACAAAACATAAGAAAGTAGATAAAACCAAGCATGGAACATAAAAAATTATGGATACGTTTGCAACGTATCAGTATACCCTGCAGGTACTCGAGTTTGGTATATACGGTCCAGATACGGTGGAAGCCCACGGCGTTGCCACGGCCCAATGAAGACTTCGAGTGGCCCACGGACTCTCGATGACTTGCGAGATAAGACGAAGTTTAAAGACATAATGTTTAAAGGGAAAACCCTAATCTGTAATCGACTCGACTGCTACCCAAGACCTGGCCTATCTATATAAAGGTTAGGAGGGGCGGCGTGGAGGACACGCGCAACCCTAGTTTCCACAACTCTCGCCAGATTGCAGCTGCGCCCTTGTAATCTTCGATTCCCTCGTTAATTCCAAGAGCAGACAAGTAGGAGTAGGGACCTCTACGAGGCCTGAACCTGGGTAAACCTTGCGTCCTTGTGTGCTTGTTTGCTAGCCGATTGATGCTTCCAGCACTCCCTCCTTCGCCAAAACCCAAGTCCATAATAATGGGAATTGATGAGTTAAACCCTCGTCAATTGGCGCCGTCTGTGGGAATTGGGAGTGGTAATGTTGCGGCTTCTTCGGCCCCATCAACCGCGATCTACAACTCCGCAACATCAGAGATTTGCCAGCTCTTCGGCGCGTTCGACTTCACCGTCCACGCACCGGCCACTCGACCCGCTTTCGAGTCTGTGGGTGATCGAATCAGCCTAGCAATCGGGAGGTTCCGCTTGCAAGTTGGTCAGATGGGCACGCTTCGCATGCCTAACCAGCCAATAGCATCCGCGATTGCTCCAGCATCATGGTTCCCGCCACCAATCGGCGCCCTCAGTAAGCTCAACACCTCAGCAGCAGCTGAGAGCACGGATAACGACAGCAGTCGCAGATCCGATCTGGGTGGCCTAGCAACGGAAGATGGGGTCTACGGCTCCGGATCTGAAAGTTGCGGAAGCAACAGCTTCCCCAACCACTTCATGTGCGCCGTCATCAACGCCGACGAAACCAGCGCCAATCGCAAAAACGGTGGCAACGGCCCTAATCCACCCAACGGTGGCATACCTAATGGCGGACCACCCAATGGCGGCCCCACCAATGGTGGCAATGCACGCCCGTCAATAATGGAAGGGCAGTCAAACCTCTAACCATGGTGAACAAACACACTGGCGAACGTGTCGTGATCAAGCTCAACGATCTCGAGTGGGCTCGTTGCCGAGAAGCCCTGCGAGGCAATCCTCTGCCCCCCGGCATACCACAAGATGTGCTGATGGGCTATCATTGGCTACTAAAGGAGGAGTACAGACGCCAATTACAAATGATTGCGTAACTCGAAGCGCGTAAAAAGGCGGGGGACGAGTCAAGTCTTCGACGGGCTGGGCTCTCCTCCCACGGAGGATCCTCCTCCAAGGGCAACGAGTACGTGGCCAACAAGAGGCGATCTCGAATGGCCCACCTCACTAAGCAGGAGCGCATAGAAGCTGCAAAAGTCCCTCACTTCAGCTCTATGAAAGTCGACACACGGGGCAACATGGTCCCAAAGACGTCGCAAGCTGCGGTGACAGCAGCCCCCATGTACCTCCTCAACAACCAGCCGCCGGCTAGAGATCCCCGAGCTGCCATGCACCGGTCTACGATCGCGGGCTTGGGGTTAATCGAGGCCGCTCTCGACAAAGAACCAACGCCGGAGTTGAAGAAAATCAAGGCTCTGGCAAAACGCCATTCCTCACCCTCGTCCAGCGACGACAGCCACGACCTGTCTCGATGCTGCCGCTCACGGTGACACGACCACGACTACGATGCGCGCGATGACCTCACGTAGTGCAAAATCGACAAGTCAAGGGCACGACGCGCCCGCTCGACTGACTCAGAGGACGAAGACATGGAGCTCTGTGGTGCTAGATGCTTCAGCAGGGCTATCAGGCAAAAGCGAATGCCCAAGGGGTTCAAGCTCCCATTGGAGAACCCAAAATTTGACGGCCTACAGGACCCGAAAATCTGGTTGGAAGACCACATCTCCTCCGTCATGCTCCACAGAGGGAGTCGAAGCATGGCCATGCAATGCCTGGAGCTATAGCTGCAGGGCGCCGCCCGAGCATGGCTCAACAATCTCCCGCGCGGATCCATTCGCAGCTGGGAAGAGCTGGTCTACAACTTTGTGCTCAACTTCAAGGGCACTTACAAAAGGCCCGCATCAATCGAAGAACTGAGGTGCTGCCAGCAAAGGTCGGGTGAATCGCTACGCTCGTACATCTAGAGGTGGTCCGTCATCAAGAACTCTACGGCAAACATCTCGGAAGATCACGCAATCAACGGATTAAACGGCGGCATTCATCGCATAGAGCTCAGGGAAGAGCTGGGACGCTCGAAGCCCAAAACAATTAACCACCTGATGGAAATCGCGAATCGGTGGGCAGATGGAGAAGACTCGGTGAAAAACCACATTTACTCCGACGACGAAGCGGAACTCGAGCGCAGACGCAATCACCGAAGCAAGCGTCGAATGCGCATCTACGATGATCGCGACGACGTCAACATGGTCGCAGCCGGTTACGCCGACAAGCGCGACGACACCCGCAATAGCGGCTATCGCAGCGGTGGACACCGCGACTCCGGGAAAACCACGCAGGTATGGCAGCGCCGCACTCGTGAAGAGGCACCCGCAACAACAATTGAGGACAAACTGTCCGGGCCGTGCAACATGCACTTCTACATCGACAAGCATGACGGTAAGAAAAAATCCAGCCACCTTCTCAAGGATTGCCGCGAGTTCCTCAAGCTCCATGAGGGTTTGGCTTGGATGAATCGCGACGCAGTCAACAGGGGCTACGGAGTCGCCCTAGGCGTTGTAGCACATGGAGATCCTCCACCACCACCTAGAGTACCACCACCCGCGGCCGCACCGGTTCAAAATCAAGGCTGCAAGCCATACCCACGGGATGTGGGCAACATGATGATCCAAAAGGGGCGCTCCTCGAATCGGGTGCAGAAGGCCATCACTCGCCAAGTCAACTTCGTGACAAACTCTTCATCATCCACCACTGAGTACCTCAGTGGAAGCGACTCCTACATCACCTTCGACAAGCGTGACCATCCGCGCCAAGTACCTCGCCCAGGCCACTGTCCCCCATACTCGAGGCGCGGATCGGAGGCTTTGACATGAGTCGTGTCTTCATGGATGGTGGAAGCGGCAATAACCTCATGTTCGCAAGTACCTTGCGAGCGATGAGGATCCCTCTGACCTATCTAGAGGTCTCAGACACGATGTTCCATGGCATCGTCCTAGGAAAGGGCGTATATCCCCTAGGGAAAATCAACCTCGACGTCATCTTCGGCACGCCGAAAAACTTTTGACGCGAACGCATCGACTTCGAAGTCGTCGACTGGACCTCACAGTACCACTGCATCCTCGTACGCGTCGCATTCACCAGGTTCATGGCAGTACCGCACTACACCTACATGCAGATGAAAATGCCAGGCCCAAACGGTGTCATCACAATCAACGGGAGCTTCGAGAGGTCCGATAGCTGCGACAGGGAATTCAACAGAATCTCCCAGTCCTTCGGCATGCAGGAGGAACTCGCAAGATTGAAGGAGTCGACAAACAACAGTCTGCCTCCCCTGAACCGGCCATGTTCACCCGACATGTCCTTCGACTCATTGGTGCACACGAAGAAACTCCAGGTCCACCCATCGGACCCGATCAAGACAGCCCTCATCGCCAACAACTTGAGTCCCGCATAGGAACTCGCGCTTGTGAAATTCCTCCGTGAGAACTAGGAAATCTTCGCCTGGTGTCCAGCGGACATGCCAGGGGTCCCTAGGGAATTCGCCGAGCACGCACTCAATGTCAACCCAAATGCAAGGCCAGTCAAGCAAACAATTCGGTGACTATCTAAACCAAGAGCAAAAGCGGTCAGAATGGAGATCAACAGACTCCTCGACGCCAAATTCATACGCGGGATGAAGGAAAGTACTTGGCTCGCCAACAGGGTGCTGGTACCCAAAAAGGACACAGATATCCTACGGATGTGCGTGGATTTCACCTCCCTAAATAAGCACTTCCCAAAGGATCACTTCCTGTTGCGGCGAATCGACCAAATCATCGACTCCACCACGGGATGTGAGCGTCTCTGCTTCCTTGACGCCTACCCAGGCTATAATCAGATTCGAATGAAGGAGGAAGATCAAGAGAAAACGGCATTTACGACGCCTTTTGGTGTGTTATGCTATAACACAATGCCCTTCGGGCTAAAAAACACAGGAGCCACCTATCAACAGTGCACGTAGGCTTGCCTCAAGAATCAACTTGGTCGCAACATCCAAGTCTATGTTGACGACATCATCATCAAAACCAAAGAGGAAGCCTTGCTAATCGACGACTTACGTGAAACCTTCACTAACATCGACCGCTACCAGATCAAGCTCAATCCGGACAAATGCGCCTTCGGCGTACCATCTGGGTAACTACTTGGGTATCTCATCTCCGCGAGAGGGATCGAGGCAAACCTGAAGAAAATAAAAGCCATACTGGCCATGGAGAAGCCGAAGAACGTAAGAGGCGCCCAATGGTTGGAATCATGGCACTCGCCGATTCATCAGTCGAATGGGCGAAAAGGCACTGCCCTTCTACCAACTTCTCCGCAAAATTGACAAATTCGAGTGGACAAATGAGGCGCAAGAAGCATTCGAAGACCTCAAGAGTCTACTATCTACCTCACCAGTATTGGTGACCCCACACGAAGGAGAACCATTGCTGCTATATATCTCCCTGCCAACCAGGTGGTCAGCACAATACTCGTGGTGGAACGAGCAGAAGAAAACAAAGTCCACAGAGTGCAGCGCCCAGTCTACTACCTCAGTGAGGTGCTCACGCCAACAAAGCAGCGGTACCCGCACTACTAGAAGCTGGCATATGGCGTCTTCATGACAGCCAGGCGACTGTGCCACTACTTCCAGGAGCACCCAATCATGGTGGTCAATAACGCCCCACTTGGGCATATTCTCAACAACCCCGACGCCACCGGACGAGTCGCGCTCTAGGGAATCGAGATGTCTCCACGAGACATTACATACGAGAAGCGCGACACGATCAAATCGCAAGTCCTCCCTGATTTCCTCGTACACTGGATGGATAATTAGCTCCCCAAAAAACCAGATATGTCTTACCTCTGGATGATGCACTTCGACGGATCCAAGCGTAAGGACGGGGCCGGCGCAGGTGTCATACTGACATCGCCCCAAGGAGACAAGCTAAAATACATTCTGCGAATGCAGTTCACCGCCTCCAACAACGAAGCTGAATACGAAGCCCTGTTGCACGGGATGCGGATGGCAAAATCCTGCGGCGCCAAGAGGCTAATCATCTATGGCGACTCTAAGCTGGTCGTCAACCAGACAATGCACGAGTGCGACGCACTGAACGACAATATAATCGCTTACCGCGACCTCTACGACACACTCAAAGGGGACTTCGACGGCTGCGAGCTGCGGCACGTAGGCCACGAAAGCAATGAAGAGGCGGACGCACTCGCCAACATTGGCTCCACCTGCGCCCCCATACCATCGGGGGTATTTCTCGAGCGTATCTGCGAACGCTCCATCAAGCCAAAGGCCGTAGAGAAGAAAACAAGCACAACAACAGACTCGGAGCCAATGGCACTCGACGACCTGGAGCCTGACACAGGACTCGAGGGACCAATGGGGGTCATGATGATCGAACCATCTTGGACTCAACCCGACATCACATATCTTCTCAGCAAGAAGCTGCCTGACGACCCGACTGACGCACGGCGATCCAAGGCATTCGTCGTCATCAACGGAGAACTATATAAGCGCAGCATCACAGGAGTACTCCAACGGTGCGTCTCCAACACGGATGGAAGGGCCATACTCCTTGACATACATGAGGGGACTTGCGGACACCATGCCGGCAGTCGCACCCTCGTTGCCAAAGCTATACGAGCTGGATTCTACTGGCCCACGGCCATGTGTGACGCCAAGGACATAGTCCAAAGATGCAACGCTTGTCGGCGATTCATGGACAAACTGCACGCACCTGGCGTGGAACTCCGGCCAATACCACTAGCTTGGCCCTTTGCGCAATGGGGACTTGACATGGTCGGCAAGCTCTCAAAGTCCTCGCGAGGAGGATACGTCTACCTCCTGGTCGCAGTCAACAAATTTACCAAGTGGATAGAGGCCATGCCGGTGACCAACCAGTCAGGAGCCAGTGTCGTCAAGTTTTTCGAGTCCATTGTCTATCGCTTCGGAGTGCCACACAACATCATCACGGACAATGGAACGAACTTCACCTCTAAGGAGTTCTAGGGTTTCTGCGAAAACCTAGGAATCAACGTAAGCTATGCCTCCGTAGCTCATCCACAGACCAACGGTCAAGTCAAAAAGGCGAACAGCCTCGTCTATGGCTGAATCCAGAAGAGACTCCTCCGGCCACTCGAACAAGCCGCCGGATGTTAGCCAGATGAGCTGCAATCCGTACTCTAGAGCTTACACACAACTCCAAACAGTGCCACGGGATACACTCTGTTCTTCATGGTGCATGGTGCTGAAGCGTTACTACCCGCAGAGGTACGATACAAAGCAACACGAGTGGTCGCTTACAGCAAGCAGGATTCAACTCTTGCACTCAAAGACTCCATCAATCTCCTTGACAAGGCACGGGACATCGCAGCAGAAACATCGACGATCTACTAGCAGAACCTGCGCAACTACCACAGCAGAAGGCTACGCCCTAGATCCTTCGTTGAAGGAAACCTGGTCCTGCGACTGAAGCAGCAAGGGCACCTCAAGCTCGAGTCCCCTTGGGAAGGACCGTACATGATTACAGAAGTAATCCCAGGTGGCGCCTATCGCCTTAAAGATTTCGAGACAGGAGTCGCATACTCCAACCCTTGGAACGTCGTGCAACTGTGGCGCTTCTACCCTTAGTCGTTTTTCTTCCTATTACATTACAAATAAGGCTTTTTAGCCAGGCTACTTAGTGATGACCCACAAGTATAGGGGGTGTATCGCAGTATTTTTGATAAGTAAGAGTTTCGAACCCAACGAGAAGCAGAAGGTGCTGGCTGTGGTATGGATCAGGAATTCTCTGCAAATACTTAGCAAACGGATTTTTAGGGGTTTTCGATAAAGCAAGTAAACAAAGTACGAGTAAATAAAAGATAGTAGGAATAAATGCAACAAGTGGCCCAATCCTTTATGCAGAAAAGGACAAGCCGGTTGTATTACTTAAGATGACCAAACGTTCTCGAGGACACATGGGAAGACTGTCAAGTGCTTTCGCTTCATATAGTTCATTAATCTTCTCTAGCTTGCTAAGTGTTGTGTGGGTGAACCTGTGCTAATGTACCGACCTTCCTAGGACTAATACATACTTGTGATTATACCCCTTGCAAACATCCGTAAGTACAAGAAAGTAATTAAGGTAGAAACCTAACCACAACTTTAAACTCTAAGACCCTTACGTCCCTTGTGCAATGGGTTCCTAATGGGGGTTCAGGTTTCTGTCACTCTGGCAACCCCTACAATTAGTAGCCAAATACACAATGCATTCCCCTAGGCCCATATAGGTGAAGTGTCATGTAGTCGACGTTCACATGACACCACTAGAAGAAGTACACCACAACTTAAATATCAAACTATTGAATCTCTCTCAACACAACTCCACTACTAACAACATGACTTCTCCCATGTCCTCAAGAACAAAACGAACTACTCACAAGACATCATATGGATCATGATTAGAGATGGAATAATGATGTATAAAAATCTGAACATAAACAATAATTCAATGGTTCACTCAATAGCATCAACTACAAAGAGTAATCAACACCGAGAAAGTTTCCCCTATGAACTAATGCAAGATTCAACTCAATTGTTACAGCAATATGGAGATGGTGATGAGGGTGCTGATGGTGATGATGGTGATGATGCTGATGATGATGATCCCGATGAAGTCCAGCTTGATGGTGGTGTTGATGGCGACGATCTCCCCTCTCCGGGAAGGAATTCCCCCGAGAGAAATCTGTCTGCCGGAGAGATCTTTCTCTCTCAGTGTTTTCCGCCCCGCAGAGGCTGCGGAATCTTTCTGTGGTCACTCCCTGAGTCTTAGGGTTTTGGGAGGTTGATATACGCCAGAGGGGAGAGGCTGGAGTGGGCCAGGGTGGCCACACCACCTCCAGGCGTGGCCTAGGCCTGCCTGCTCCATGGGGTGGTGTGGGCCCCCTGTGGCCCACCTCCACTCCATCTTCTGGCATCCTTAGTCTTCTGGAAAAATAGGATTTTCCGTATATTTTCCCGGATTTTCTGGTCTTCGTGAATTTTGCCTCCAAACAACACCTTTTCCATCAGAATCCTGACTGCAGCGGTCCATGCTCCAAAAGTCATCAACCATGCAAAAATAGATGAAATAACATAAGTATCACCTCTCAATACAAAATATATCAATGAATAATAGTGAATTAAGACATATAATAGTGATACAAAATGGACGTATCAACTCCCCTCAAGCTTAGACTTTGCTTGTCCCCAAGCGAAACTGAGCTCAATAGACATGACCTCAAGTTTATGGAGTGAAGAGTCGATAAAAGAATACGGACAAGAAGCATCACATTCATCAAATACATAGATCATAATAGAAGACAACTCACTATTATATAACTCATCTTGTAATGAGTAAAGGAAACACAATAAAGATATATAAAGTGAATCATAATTGGTAATGGAAAACTTAGCTCTTGGTCGAAGAATAGTTGATAATTTGCTGGAGTTCAAATAACTGGTTTTTCCATGAAAGCTTTCAAAGTAGTAAACATCAAGATAAGAGCAGTGTGCAATACAAGGAACATAAGACATGATTGCATAAATCATCATATGAATGAATGAAACACAACAACTCAAAATACTTGCTGAGATAGAAGGGAGTAGGTTTACTGACTCAACTACAAAGTAAAAGAAAGGCCCTTCAAAGAGGGAAGCAGGGATTGCAAGTCTCATAAAGAGCTCCCAAAAATTATGATACTTACTAGCTTTCAGCTCTCAATGCCCCTATCATAGGCATCTTTAGGTGATTAAGGTTAAAGTGATCAAAAATGAGGATATGCATTGACAAGCTATAAGTTGAGAATCTCATGTCCCTTGAATATGAGGGCCGCTCCTCATGCTACTCAAGTTTAGTCACCGGTAAGTTCTTGTCATCGTAAGCATATGTGTATCATTGAGAACCGCCAACGGGGTACCCCTTGCCCGATGATATGGAAGAATCCCCATATCAAAATGACAAGGCAAGCAGACAACAAGTATCTCAGCAATCTTCTTATTTACCATGGGAATATGGTGCTTTTTTCTCTCTTTCCTCTTTTCATAATATCTCTTTTTTTCTTTTCTCTTTTTTTTTCTTGATATCGGACTCTTTTTATAAGAAGAATGCTTCATAGATACTCGTTATGGTTATGCTGCAGGTTTCCACCATGTCAGCATGGATTAGACCAGCGGCCCAGGTGTTTCTCTAACACACATGCATAACTCCATGGACTTACAAGATCCCCTTTCATTTCACACCGATGACATCTATAGACAAAAGAACATGATATCAACTTGGTATAAAGTACCACTGCAATGTTGAAAGCGTTACCCATGACAACATGGTTCTGCTAATTCACAACTTACAAAGCGCAAGCATATACGCAACATAGGTGAGCACGATGGTTCAAGTTTATTAATTGCAAGAAAGTAAAGTGTGCCATCAAGTTCGTGAGAGCTTTAATCACTAATTTTCACATAACAAGTTTAATTTGGGAGGTAGATAAAACAAGAATTTACTTGGAATAGCAATAATTCTACTAGGTAGGTATGGTGGACACAAATGGCAAAGGTTTTGGTTTAAAGGAGATGGATGCACGAGAAGAATTCCCTCTCAGTATAGGTTTTTTGGCTAGCAAGGTTGGGTAACAAGTACAAGAGTTGAAGGAAACAAACAAACATACAAGTGATAAAGACAAACATGAAATCTTCCTTGGAAGCACAAAAGATGTTAACTAGAGAATACTAGACTTATGAGCAAATCAAGAACAAAAGATGATGAAATTATTTTCCTCTAGAGTACTTCTATCTTTTTCTTTTCAACTCTCAAAAAGGTGTTGCTACTGACCGAGCCAGGTTTGCCAAAACCAACTAAATTAACTCAATGATCCCAAAGTGATACCAATACTAACAACAAGATCAATCATATAACCACGAATTGAAAACTAATATAAGCTATGCAAAAGAGTAAATGATAGAATTTCTCATTAATAATCCATAACGACAACTCACACCAAGGGATACACATCTAATGAGAGAGGGGACACTTTCATAATGCAAACCATACTACATAATAACTCCTCTATTCATGATATGACTCTACTAAAAAGGTAAAAAGATAGAAGATAGTGATATGATACTGCGACACTCCCCCAAGCTTGGAACAAACCAAGGGGATGCCAAACCTGATGACGAGTTACTCCTTCGGTGGTGGTGGTGTCTTCTCATCTTCGTCCATCTTCCAAGGTAAAGGCTTCCCATCAACAGAGGACATTGTGGTTTCCAACATCCTGAAACTTGCAGCAGCACTTATGAGTTTAAATCTAGCCTCATACTCACAGTTTTGATTTTGAACGTCATAGAACAGTGCTTGCAGTTTGTTGGTTGTTTGGCCTAGTGAGAGGACTTCGTCATTGAGTTCAGCAGTCTCCTTTTGGTGCTCGGTGATGAGTTCGGAACAAATCTTATGGATGATATCCACTTCGCGCTCCGCCATCTTCTTGTACCTAAAGACTTCTTGTTCCAATGCTTCCATACTGTCCTCAAGACTTCCTTCACCTTTAGGGCCTTGAACCTCTTTAATCCAAACCTCCCCACCTTCGAGCAATAACTCCTTGGGATGAATCTTCAATTCTCTCATGTATGGGTTGATGATATCTTCCAAGGAATCTCCCTTAACTGATCCAGTGGAAGACACTGAGGCTACAAATCTGAGATTTTACCTAGTAGAAACAGATCGAAACAAAAACACGACGAAAACACGATATACGGACCTTGGGGGATCCGGGGGGTTATATATTATGAAGTTTCACATCAAAGGAAGGTACTGGGAGAAAATGAGTCGGAGGCGGAGTCCTGGGTGGCCTCACCACCTGGTGGCGCGGCCAGGGGTGGGCCCGCGCCATGGGGTGGTGTGGGCCACCCCGGCTCCGGTTCCGTCCCTTTTTCGCTTCGAAACTTTCCTTATTGACTGAAAACTGCAAAAATATAGTTGGATTGTATTTTTGTGGAACTTTTCTTACCAGAACTATTACCTCGTTGGAAACAAACTCTGCATGTCTCTGAATTTGGTCCTCAATGAATTTCTCTGGAGTTATAACTTGAAAGGCATCAACATCTTCATTGTAAGAATCTCCAGCAATATAGTGTTTGAGTCGCTGTCCATTCACTACTTGTGTAGTATTATCTTTTAGAGAAGAAATTTTTATTGCTCCTGAACAGGATACTTCTTCAATGATGAAAGGTCCTTCCCATTTTGATAGTAGCTTACCTGCAAAAAATGTGAGACGAGACATATACAATAGAACTTTCTCACCAACATGAAATTCTCTCTTAAGTATTCGCTTGTCATGCCATCTTTTAACTTTTTCCTTAAAGAGCCTAGCATTCTCATAGGCTTCACTCATCCATTCATCTAAAGAACTTAAGTCAAATAATCTTTTCTCACCAGCGAGCTTAAAATCTCTATTTAGTTCTTTCACTTCCCGATAAGCTTTGTGTTCTAATTCTAAGGGTAGGTGGCAAGCTTTCCCATAAACCATTTTATAAGGAGACATTCCCATAGGATTTTTATAAGCAGTTCTATAAGCCCATAAAGCATCATTCAACTTCTTAGCCCAGTTTTTTCTAGACCTACTAACAGTCTTTTGCAAGATAGATTTAATTTCTCTATTTGATAACTCTACTTGCCCGCTAGTTTGGGGGTGATAAGCTGAAGCAATTCTACGATTAACATCATATTTAGCGAGGGTCTTCCTAAAACCGCCATGAATGAAATGAGAACCCCCATCAGTCATGAGATACCTAGGCACTCCAAACCTAGGAAAGATAACATCTTTAAGCATTTTTAGAGAGGTTTCCCCGTCAGCAGTTTTTGTAGGAATGGCTTCTACCCACTTAGTAACATAATCTACGGCAACAAGAATATGAGTGTAGCCTTTCGAAGGAGGGAAAGGACCCATAAAGTCAAATCCCCAACAGTCAAAAGGTTCAATAACTAGAGAGTAGTTCATAGGCATTTCATTGCGTCTAGAAATATTACCAACATGCTGACATTCATCACAAGATAAAACAAATTTTCTTGCATCTTTAAAAAGGGTAGGCCAGTAGAAACCTGATTATAGTACCTTTTGTGCAGTTCTATCTCCTACATGATGTCCTCCATAGGCACTACCATGGCATTTACGCAATATCTCTTTTTGTTCATATTCTAGAACACATCTTCGCATAATACCATCAACTCCTTCTTTGTATAAGTGTGGGTCATCCCAAAAATAATGTCTCAGATCATAGAAGAACTTTCTTCTTTGCTGAGCTGTAAAAGTTGGAGGCAAATACTTGGAGACAATAAAGTTAGCATAATCATCATACCAAGGGCTTCCTCGCGAGCTCACCCCCCACTGCAGCTAACTGTTCATTCGGGAAACTATCATTAATAGGCATAGGGTCAAAAGAGATGTTTTCATAATGAGATAAATTATCGGCTACAGGATTTTCAGCACCCTTTCTATCTACTATATGTAGATCAAACTCTTGTAAAAGCAGTACCCATCTAATAAGCCTAGGCTTAGCGTCCTTCTTCGTCATAAGATTCTTAATAGCAGCATGATCAGTATGAATGGTTACTTTTGAGTCGACAATATAGGGCCTAAACTTATCACAAGCAAAAAACAACAGCTAGAAATTCCTTTTCAGTAATAGCATAATTCCTTTGAGAAGCGTCTAGAGTCTTACTAGCATAATGGATAACGTTTAGCTTATTTATCAATACGTTGCCCAAGGAGAGCACCTACAGCAAAATCACTAGCATCACACATTATTTCAAAGGGTAGACTCCAATCAGGTGGTTGAACAATAGGGGTTGTAGTTAAAGCCTTGTTAAGAGTTTCAAAAGCTTCCTTACAATCATCATCAAAAACGAAGGGTACATATTTTTGAAGAAGACTAGTAAGGGGTTTTGATATCCTAGAAAAGTCCTTAATAAACCTTCTATAGAAACCAGCATGACCAAGGATACTACGAATACCTTTGATGTCTCTTGGGCATGGCATCTTCTCAATTGCCTCAACCTTAGCTCTATCAACTTCTATGCCTCTTTCAGAAACTTTATGCCCAAGAACAATCCCTTCATTAACCATGAAGTGGCATTTCTCCCAATTAAGAACAAGATTAGTTTCTTCACATCTCTACAAAACTTTATCAAGGTTGTGCAGACAATTATCAAAAGAAGTTCCATAGACAGAAAAGTCATCCATGAACACTTCTACAATTTCCTCACAAAAGCCATGAAAGATAGCAGACATGCACCTTTGGAAAGTAGCAGGAGCATTACATAAACCAAAAGGCATACGTCTATGAGCATAAGTTCCATAAGGGCAAGTGAAAGTAGTTTTTTCTTGATCTTGTTGTTTAACAGAAATTTGAGAGAAACCAGAATAACCATCAAGAAAACAAAAATGGGTCTTTTTAGATAACCTTTCCAACATTTGATCAATAAAAGGAAGCGGGTAGTGATATTTCTTAGTAACTTTATTGAGTTTCCTAAAATCGATGCACATCCTATAACCTACCACTATTCTTTGAGGAATAAGCTCATCATTATCATTAGGGACAACGGTAATACCTCCCTTTTTAGGAACACAATGAACAGGACTAACCCATTCACTATCAGCAATAGGGTAAATAATACCAGCGTCAAGGAGTTCCAATACCTCATTCCTTACCACTTCCTTCATCTTAGGATTTAAACATCGTTGGTGCTCCACTACTAGCTTCGCATCTGGTTCTATGTTGATAGAATGCTGACATAAAGTAGGTGAAATCCCTTTCAAATCATCCAGAGTATAGCCCATAGCTCCTCGGTGTTTCCTCAAAACCTCCAATAATCTTTCTTCTTCCTCCACTGAAAGTTTAGCACTAATAATAACATGATATATCTTTTTATCATCAATAAAAGCATATTTAAGATCATTAGGGAGAGGTTTTAGATCAAAAACCGGATCCTTTTTACGTGGCATCGTGGTACCCAAGTCTTCCACAGGCAAGTCGTGCTTAAGCATCTTAGGTTGATCACGGAGGATCCTGTCAATGTCATTCCTTTCTTCCATGAAGATTTCACTTTCATGAGCTTCCATAAATTGCTGCAAAGCATTGTTAGGATCAAGAGAAATAGAAGCAAGTTGTTCAACCCTAAAATCCTCATTATGGGTTTCCTCTTCGCAAGGTTCTTTAGTAAATTTCGAAAAATTAAAGTCATAAGATTCCCCATCAAACTTAGTCAAGATTTTCTCCCTCTTGCAATCAATAATAGCTCCACAAGTACTCAAGAAAGGTCTACCAAAAATGATAGGGTAGGTTTTACTAGCAGCCGAACCAAGTACAAGAAAATCAGCGGGGTACTTAATCTTACCACAAATGACTTCCATGTCTCGTAAAATACCAATTGGAGAGACGGTCTCTCTATTAGCAAGGTGAATAACCACATCAATCTCTTCCAACTCGCAAGGACTGATCTCATGCATAATTTCTCTGTAAAGCTCATAAGGAATAGCACTGGAACTTGCACCAATATCACATAAACCATAATAGCAATGATCACCAATTCTAACAGAAAGCACGGGAACACTAGCCTTTTTAGTTCTATTGGGATGTGAAACAATATTAGAAGCATCCTCACGAAAGACTATGTGCCCATCTTCTACGCTTTTAGTGACAAGGTCTTTCACAATTGCTACCACAGGTTCAATGTTTATTTGTTCATCAGGTTTTACAGATCTTTTTTCACTTTTGGTGATTACATTAGTTATCATTGGATGGTCCTTTACCTTTTCGGGGAAGGAAATCTTCTCGATATAAGGTTCGGGTAAGATGGGGTCAATAATGCAATACTCAGCACTTCTAATAGGAGCATAGTCAACAATATCTTTGTAAGGTGCATGGTACTTGTTCCAACCCCTTTTTGGAATTTCGATATAGGAAGCAAAAGCTCTAAAGCAATTTGTAATAACTTGCAAATCAAGACCATAAATATTACTAATATTTTGAAAGTCATCAGTTCCCATAAAAAATTCAATGCATTCATAATCATAATTTATACCTGACTCTCTACCTTTGTCATTCTCCCAAGCTTCAGCATTGTCTTGAATATGGTCCAAAAGATCCCATTTAGCTTCTTCTTCCATGCGAGTGAATGATCCAGCGCAAGAAGCATCCAATAAATCTTTATCATGTAGAGGGAGCCTTGCATAACAGTTGATGATAATAATATTGTTGGGGAGCTCATGAATGGGACATTTGAGCATTAGTAACTTCAATCTCCCCCAAGATTGAGCTGTACTCTCTCCATCAAGAGGCCAAAAGTTGTATATTTGATTCCGATCTTTATGAATCTCACTAGGAGGATAAAACTTTGAATAAAAGAGAGGCACTATTTCCTCGTATTCCAGAGCTTGACCATTCTTCAGCAGCTTATACCATTCCTCAGCTCTTCCTTTCAGTGATAATGAGAATAACTTCTTCTTAACTTGATCTGTAGTAATACCTACACACTTGAACAACCCGCATAATTCGTGTATAAAGAGCAAATGATCACCGGGATGGATAGTTCCATCCCCAGCATAGTAGTTATCCATAACACGATCAATAATTCTTGTAGGTATTTTGAAAACATGTTTCTCAGCAGGTGGTGGCTTATCTACTACCTTAGAAGTGGTAGTAGCATTACCAAATAAGAAACTCAGCGAATTATCCATAAAGAAAATAAAGCAACTTGCAGAAGTAAACAATACTCACAGTAGAAGTTTCCTTTACCAGTTCCACTCTCCAATAGCGCTTCACTCCCCGGCAACGGCGCCAGAAAATAGTCTTGATGACCCACAAGTATAGGGGGTGTATCCCAGTATTTTCGATAAGTAAGAGTGTCGAACCCAACGAGGAGCAGAAGGTGCTGGCTAGTGGTATGGATTAGGAATTCTCTGCAAATACTTAGCAAACGAATTTTTAGGGGTTTTTGATAAATCAAGTAAACAAAGTACGAGTAAATAAAAGACAGTAGGAATAAATGCAGCAAGTGGCCCAATCCCTTATGCAGCAAAGGACAAGCCGGTTGTATTTCTATAGATGACCAAACATTCTCGAGGACACATGGGAAGACTGTCAAGTGCTTTCGCTTCATATAGTCGATTAATCTTCTCTATC
Organism: Avena insularis; assembly: GCA_023614405.1. Classification (NCBI taxonomy): domain Eukaryota; kingdom Viridiplantae; phylum Streptophyta; class Magnoliopsida; order Poales; family Poaceae; genus Avena; species Avena insularis. The sequence goes on from CM042686.1 coordinate 468,784,373, forward strand.
TTGCTAAGTGTTGTGTGGGTGAACCTGTGCTAATGTACCATCCCATCCAAGACTAATACATACTTGTGATTATACCCCTTGCAAACATCCATAAGTACAAGAAAGTAATTAAGGTAGAAACCTAACCACAGCTTTAAACTCTAAGACCCTTACGTCCCTTGTGCAATGGTTTCCTAACGGGGGTTCAGGTTTCTGTCACTCCAGCAACCCCTACTATTAGTATCCAAATACACAATGCATTCCCCTAGGCCCATATAGGTGAAGTGTCATGTAGTCGACGTTCACATGACACCACTAGAAGAAGTACAACACAACTTAAATAACAATCTATTGAATCTTTCTCAACACAACTCCACTACTAACAACAAGACTTCTCCCATGTACTCAAGAACAAAACGAACTACTCACAAGACATCATATGGATCATGATCAGAGATGGAATAATGATGTATAACAATTTGAACATAAACAATTCAATGGTTCACTCAATAGCATCAACTACAAAGAGTAATCAACACCGGGAAAGTTTCCCCTATGAACTATAGCAAGATTCAACCAATTGTTACAGCAATATGGAGATGGTGATGAGGGTGCTGATGGTGATGATGATGGTGATGATGATCCCGATGAAGTCCAGCTTGATGGTGGTGATGATGGCGACGATCTTCCCTCTCTGGGAAGGAATTCCCCCGGCAGAAATCTGTCTGCCGGAGAGATCTTTCTCTCTCAGTGTTTTCCGCCCGCAGAGGCAGCGAAATCTTTCTGTGCTCGCTCCCCAAGTCTTAGGGTTTCGGGAGGTTGATATACGCCAGAGGGGAGAGGCTGGAGTGGGCCAGAGTGGCCACACCACCGCCAGGAGCGGCCTAGGCCTGCCCGCGCCATGGGGTGGTGTGGGCCCCCTGTGGCCCACCTCCACTCCATCTTCTGGCATCCTTAGTCTTCTGGAAAAATAGGATTTTTCGTATATTTTCCCGGATTTTCTGATCTTCGTGAATTTTGCCTCCAAACAGCTCCTTTTCCATCAGAATCCTGACTGCAGCGGTCCATGCTCCAAAAGTCATCAACCATGCAAAAATAGATGAAATAACATAAGTATCACCTCTCAATACGAAATATATCAATGAATAATAGTGAATTAAGACATAGAATAGTGATGCAAAATGGACGTATCAGCCAGCTGCCTGTTTTCTGCTGTTTTTGGTTTCAAGAAAGTCAGAAAATGAATATCCTCGGAATTGGACCGGACAAAAGCCAAAGTTAGTTTTTCACCGAGGGACACCTGGAGCAAGAATACGAGACAGAGAGGGGTTGGGGCCTGGCCACACCACCTGGCCACACGGCCAGGCCTGGCCCGTGCCAGGTGGTGGTCTGGCTGCCCCAGGCACCCCCCGGCCTCCCCTTCCGCCTATATATTGCCTCTGATACGAAAAACCCTAAGTACCCGATCAAAAATCCATGAAAGAGTCTCTAGCCACCGTCATCTCCATAACTAGATCGGGAAGGATCTGAAGCTCTTCCCGGCACCCTGCCGAAGAGGGGAATTCACCCTGGAGGCCTTCTTCATCATCATGCAAGCCTCTGGTGTGATGAGTGAGTAGTTCATCTCTGGACTACGGGTCCATGTAGTAGCTAGATGGATGGTTCTCCTCCTTTGTGCTATCTTGTTTAGATCTTGTGAGCTCCGTTCATGATCAAGATCATTTATTTGTAATTCTGCATGTTGTGTTTGCGGGGATCCGATGGATATTGAGATGCTATTTCAGATTGATTATTGATTCTATCATGTCTTTGTTATTTGTGATCTTGCAAGCTTTCCATTGTTAGTAGCTATCTTGGCCAAGTAGATGCTAGCAACTCCAAGAGTTAGTATTTATGCTCGATAGTGGGTTCATGCCTCTGGTAATCTGGGGAAGTGACAGAAATCTCTAAGGTACTAGATGTGTTGTTGTTACTAGGGAGAAAACAACAATCCTTTGTTCATAGAACAATCGTATTTTTTACTTTACACGCAATTTGTAATGCAATTATCCATTGCTTGCAACTTAATACTGGAGGGGGTTCGGATGATAACCTGAAGGTGGATTATTAGTCATAGATGCAGTTGGATGGCGGTCTATGTATAATGTTGTAATGCCCAATCGAATCTCAAAGGAGTCAAGATGAGTAGTATATGTTTGTATGCTTTCTCGATGTTTGTCAATTGCCTCGCTGTAATTTGTTCACCCAATATGTTATCTATCTTAAGGAGAGCCACCTCTAGTGAACTATGGACCCCGGTCCTTTCTTTTACCATCAATCGATAACTGTTTACTGTTTTCTGTTTACTTTCTGCAAACTATTACTTTCTTCCACTCGATACGTTTAATCCTTTGTTTTCAGAAAAACCGGTGAGATTGACAACCTCATGACAAGTTGGGGACAGAGTTTTGTGGTTGTGTTGTGCAGGTCTCCACGTTGCTGTTGGCACCGGTAGTGCGTCCTGCCAATATTCAGCTAGCTACACCTTTGGGGTGTTTCCTTGCTCCTACTGGATTGATAACCTTGGTTTCATAACTAAGGGAAACTTACTATTGTGCTCATCATACCTTCCTCTTGGGGTTCCCCAACGAGCTCGTTAGTACCCGAGTCAGCATCCGGCGAGTGGCGCTGTCGGGAGCCCGCCGAGTCCCCGAGTGCGGCGAGTGGCGAGGTCGGGCGACCAGCGACTGGCGATGTCGGAGCGCGACGATCCCCGAGCGCGTCGAGTGGCGAGAAAGACACTATACTGTTTTGCTGAGAAGGAGAAAAAAGGTACAGCTGAAGTAAGGTGTATTTATGAAATATATTGAACATTTGTAAAGAGTACAATTCGTAGATGTTGAAATAAAATACATGTTGTTAAATGGATCGGCTAGCAGTATGAAAGGTTTATGCGTATCTTTTCACGAGTAGGCAGACTTTCAGCATCAAACACTTGCCGGATAACAGGGATGCGATGCCAGACTATTGAACCCGAAGACAAAGTCGGCCTTTTGGTACCCAGCCTCACTTCTTCGACGGACGCGAATAAACAGCAGACAAAACTGAAACCGATTCTAAGTATGATTTTGTAGATTGAATGAAAAGATGAATATGTTTTGGACTTATAGCATGTACGAATATAAAGAAACTTAGCTGTCAAATGCGGACAGAGTCAGCGACGGGGCAGTCACCGAGCGCGGCGAATATAAGGCAGGTGAGTCACCGACATAGCGAGCCGTTGATGACGAGTTCATGGCGGGCGAGTCCCCGAGCATGACGAATATGCGGCCGGTGAGTCACTGAGCGTGACGATTATGCGGTGGGTGAGTCGCTGAGTGTGGAAAATCAGTGATGACGAGTCCACGGCGAGCGAGTCCACACCGGACGAGTATGCGGCGGGCGAGCGCGTGACGGCGGGCGAGCGCTGGCGAGTCCACGACGAGCAAGTCACCGAACATAGCATGCCGGTGATGACGAGTCCTCGTCGGGAGAGTCGACGAACGTGGCGAGTTCGCATCTTGCACATCTAGAGCAGTGTAGACTCCATCCTCCATTGCTCTCATGTACAAGCAGAATAAACGTCAAACGTCGACAGGATAACCAAGATATTGAAATAAATAATCGATAGCCAATGTTAATAGGTAATATATTGACTCATCGGGAATTGATTTGTTGCAGTTTGGGCATTGATGTCGCAGAGTAGTCGCAGCCACCAAATTCCATGGTTATAGCGCCGAAGTGCGCTCGTGTGGCCGTGGAAACATGCTCCAATTTGGTTTTGCATCCAGAACCAATACATACGTGTCAATTGTACATAAGATATTATACCCAAATTAAATAGTCAATTGGCAACGTATTCGATCCGAGAGAGTAATCAATGCAAATAAAATAAAGGGAATTGAATATAAAATTCAGTAGCTGTATATAGCCGATCGGGTAGATGCAAAGTAGAAAACCTTTGGTCCTACGAGCTGATCGTGAGGACGATTGGACACATGTGTGATTGCCGCTGTTGCAGATGGTGAAATTGTACGTGCTGACATGAATCAGCCAGATTGGATCCGCCCGCTGTTGATGGTGAGGGATCCCGTCTGGATCATCACCTCTAAGCACCGTTTGTCCTACGGTTGGTGACAACTGTTGTGGTATTGACCACGGGAGATGCTATAGGGTAGCTTACGTAGAGGAAAAGGAAAGACGACGTAGGAGAATTCGGGGGCGAAATTGGTACACGATGTCCCCAGGTTCATGTCTCCTCAGTGTAGGATCACTACGTCCTGCTATCAATCCAGTATATGATCATAGATTGGTTTACATGGAGCCGCCGGAAGCGGAGGGGGAGACTAAGATCTAATATGACGTGTTAGAGATGTCCCCTCAAGGGGTGCCCCTGGTGGCTTTATATATGCAGCCAGTTAGAGTTTACAAGTGTGATAATGGGCTTTCTATTAGAGTCGCTATGTTAGGCCTTCAGTCGGCGTGGTGTCTGGCTCCAATATGCGCCAGTCGTCGTTCAAGCCAATTGGGATTCTCCTCTTCTTCCTGGGTAGACCTGGTCTAGTGGCTGGTTCTCGCGAACCCACTCGCCATGGATGACTCCATTGTGTGGGTATACCCCGATTGGTATTCCCCCATCAATTTGGTTGGCATTATATTGCCCTTTCATCCGATCTGTCTCCTCAAATACGTAGTTTAATTTGTCCTCAATCTGCATGGTCATAATTTATTCTGCGCTAGATCTGTGTTCCTAAATACCTTTGGCGATTTTTGTTGTCAATATATTTGTTGAAACGCATAGGTATATATAGTTTTTGTACTTCATCTATATGTTTCCTGCTTTTCTTTTAATAATAACCAACCTTGTATGTCATAATTAAACAGATGGGAAGATTTTGGATAGAGATTGCTCCATTAGGCAGCGCTAAACATATCCTTGATGTTCTATGATTTATGGGATTTGTTAGAGGTCATTGTGACAACTCAAAAGTACATTGCACCTACCGGTTGTGTGTGAATCATAGGGTGCTGTCTCAAAGTAAAGTGGAAGACCATATTTTTACATTTAGGATGCTAAGCACATATGTTAGATGGGTATTTCATTGTGAACCATATGATCCTCCATATGAACCGGGGGAAGCATATCTTTATCATCAAGATCAAGTAGGGGAAGCAGATGTTGATCAACTAGATCAACTGACAGAGGCATCTCCTGAGCATCTAGATCAACTTGGATAAGGGGAGGAGAGAAAAAGCACAAGCTGCATGAAACAGGTTTCATTTCTGGTACTACCGCTATACCAGATGACAAGGTATATCTGTAGAACGACAAATGCTCAGGTTGTGTGTCTTTGATGTTTCTCTATAAATGTATCTGTTAATCTACTAATCGCAGAAGTAGACGACCGAAGAGGACTTTGATGGTAATGACGATGACCTTTTCATTGATGATCCTGCACCTACGGCTATGGATCGGGTACACTGCTTCTCGATGGATTTGATGCAGGGCTGTTGATCATCAGGGGTGTAGTTTTGGTGTCGTCTGGGTAGTCTAGTGACCACTAGCCCAGCTGTAAAACTCTTGGAGTGTAGAGCTATCCCATGATTGGTTCGCTACTGCCATAGTTCTGTAATATGGAGCTACCTTATTATGATTTCTAGGCATTTGTTAGCAGAACTGTAATTGGAAACTATTCCGTATATTAGTATATACTCCCTCCGTTCGGAAATATAAGACGGTTTAGCTTTGTTAGTTGAATGTATCTAGACGTATTTTAGTATATAGGTTCATAGAAGTTCGGAGTGAACCTATACACTAAAAGTGTCTAGATACATTCATTTCACAAAGCTAGAATGTCTTATATTTGTGAATGGAGGGAGTATATGTGTGTTTGTGTGTGTTTCTAGTCTGAATGTCCTAAACTGTTTTTGAGGCCCCAACGCTGGTGCCCTATTCTGCAACTACCGTCGTCTTGTCCACTTCTCCGTGAGACGAATCAGCCAAAGAATAATAAGCTGGGATCAATTTGATTCGAAGAGGGGTGATTTTCTCTGTCCTTGGAGAGGAACCCGGGAGAACTAGTACTAGTACCAAGGGAAGGAGGAGGTTGGCTCGGTCAATTATCTCACCCAGTTGATGTGGGACCCGCTTTAACTCACCCCTGACGTGGGTCCCGCTTGAAACAGCTGTAAGCCACCACGTGATAGCTGGGATCAAAAATTCGGGATTCTCTCCCGACAGAATGTTCCTGCCACTGCCACTTAAAAATACTTACTGTAGAAAAAGTGTACTACCTAGCCCTACTACTAGTACTACTACTCCCCTGCCCATGCCTTTCTACCGACAACAAGACAAGAAATCATCACTAGCTAGCTCCCATCCAGCAAGAAACTATTGGAACTGGTGCAACCTCTGATTGGGGAGTTCTTGTTGAAATAGGTGGGTGTATTTGCTCACCTCGAAATCCGGCTTTGCTTAATTTGCTTCCGATTGGGCCATTCGGGGTACTATTAGTACTAGGAGTAGTAGTATTCGGTATGCTTTGATTGTGGAGTTCTTGCTTATTGATCACCTCGGAATCACCTAATCATGATGTTTTTCCTCTTCTCTGATCGATTGGGTCATTTGGGTCGGGTGGGCTGGTGGTGGGGATGGGGGTGGGGGTAGGTGGTACTGATTTCATATGGATTCAGGATCAGGTCATGGTCACCGCTGTTCTAATTGGGGCATTTGGTCGGGTTCGATTTTGGTGTTCTTCACTTCTATAACCTTTAGTTTCTACTTGTAATGTGCAATGGATTTTGCGTCAGATTCTGTATGGAGAACTATGGGTTAGTGGCGCGCATGGCCACTACGGACATGGATGGTCCCGTCAGTTCCCTTAAAAGTGGCCTAAAAAGGTAATGTAGAAGTATATTCGTTGCGTTCTTCCATTCTTTCCAATGCTGGAAGTGGTTGGCTACAACCTGGATGTATCCATGTGCTAAAAGTTGTCTATGTCTGCATCCTGTTTTTGTGGAAGCCTCTATGACACCATCTCTTCTTCATTTACTATAGCACGTTGGTATATACCTGCGAACGTGCGGTGCTCCAGGTGCGGCAAACAGGATGGTACCCCCACATGCCGCAGGATCCAGCTAGTACCACTACTCACCAAACAAGCACAAGGCCACCGACCAGCTAGGAGGGCCTAGCTTAAAAAGAAAGGTATTTGTTCTTAATACCCTTATTACCATGGTGTAGTCAGATTTAAGTATTACCCGCTTAGTGTCATGCATGCTTATCAGATGTTCAGAAACATATGTGTGATTTTATTAATTCTGGCACTGTGTTTATGTGAATCCAGATCTGGATCTGTCAGACTATCTCATACAGTCATATATGACTACTATGTACTGTACTCCCTCTGTCCCAAGGCTTAGGCATTTTTTTTTTTTGAAAAGTCAAGCGATGGAAAGTTTGACCAAACTTTTGAAAAAAGTCAAAAACTATCAAGAACTATGATATTATATACATACGATGTAAATATATGTTTCATGATGTATCCAAGAATATATAATTCATATTATAATTTTTTTTCTAAAAACATGGTCAAACTTTACATAGTGTTGAACTGTTGAGCTCTGTTGCTATTTATGCAGATTGAAGGTGTCATGGAGGTGAGAGGCTCTTGTAGAGGCTAGTAGATTTCTGATGCCCGGACCAAAAGAGGACATCCTCTACACAACAAGGAAGCGCCAACACAGTACCCAGGTGGGCAATTACCTCTCTAAGAAGTGGGTATAATTTGGAAATCTACAATTTCACATGTTATGATTTTCCATGTTATTGTTATCAGCTAGTACTATATGTTTATGCTCATTTGAAGTTCATAAAAAAATGTTTCCTTTATAGGCAATGGTTTTGTCTTATATTATTAGATTTACTTTCTCTTTACATAATTTAACTTTTCCACTTAATTTCAATCAGTACACGCACCAGCTGCTCAGCCCTTTCTGCTACCCTCCTCTTGTCAAGCTTGTGGATTGAAAGGGGCCCCCTGTATGCCATTCCAAAGGCAGACGAAAGAAACATGTTGCATGGCCACCCTTTGCAAAGGGTACCCATGGTATCAGCTATGGATTCCAAGTGGTTTAGATCGACTTGATGTAAGATCTTGTATCTCACGTTTTTTTGCTATCACCTTACTTCTCTATCAATTTTATCATGAAGATTGTCCCTTGTGTCGCTTGCCCCATTATAAACAAGATGTTCGGAAATGAAAAGTTTCTAACTCTGTATAGCGAGGGCCCTAAAGTCATGCGGCAACGATATGATGTGGATGTCTCCTAGACGACAGCCACAACCTATTTGGGTGGCCGAGGTTGGTCCAAGTATGTCCGTGAGAATGGTCTGAAGTAGGGGGACAAGGTAACATTCGATTTTAGCAAGCCTGGGCAGATACTTGCACGCCATCGTACACCTGTTGACCGAAGGACCAAGATCAGCGGTAGTACTAATTAATTTGCTTCTATACTCATCACAACCTCTAATGATTTTCTTGTGACTAACTGTTCTGCACCATTGTCTTTACTCATCATATGACCCTGTCCACTTCTGCAGTCTGCTTCCCCTTATGTACCACCCAGAAGGGTGCTAGCATCAAGCTGCTGGCACCGGCAGCCGCCCTAGTTCCTGCAACGACACCTGTTGACCTTATTAGGAGAAAGAATAGAGGTAGTAACTTAATTCGCTTGTATACTCTCATCTCTGTCTAGGAGTTACTGTTGTATAAGAAACCATTTTACTTGTACACATCTCATATGCCTCTCTGACCACTCCTACAGTCCCCTTACCTACCCCCCCAGAAGGTAACCAACATCAAGCTGCTGGCACTGGCCCTAGTTCCTGATCTGGCACCTGTTGACCTAAGGAGAAAGAATGGAAGTAGTAACTTAATTTGCTTGTATACTCATCATATCCTCTGATCATTGTCTTGTGAGTAACTGTTGTATAAGAGACCATTTTGCTTGTACACTTCTCATCTGCCTCTACCATCCCTGCAGTCAACTTAGCTACCCCTTAGAAGGAATCTAGCATCAAGATGCTGGCGCTAGCACCGGCTCTGGGCCTTCTGGCTCCTGCACCAGCCCTTTACAGTTAGTGGCACCATCTCCTGTACCAGCACTAGCCCCAGCACAGGCACCGACACAAGATCCTTCATCACCCCGGCCAGCACCTTGTCAAACCATATCCTACACATGTGTCATCACAAGGTCGCACCGGATTATGTTTGTGAGTATATGGCGACAGATAAACTGCTCAGAATGTCTTCTCAAGTTTCACATAATTCAGTGCATTGCTCTTAGTAATTATGCATCTATCTCTTGCTTTGACTCAGCAATTGCCTAAGAGTGCCACAAAGCAACTCCATGCTAGACAAAAGGGCACAATAGTCTTCACGATGCAGTGCGAAGAATTGCAAATTGAGGGACGCTACACCATTAACTCGACTGATGGGTGTTTGGCAGCTACTTCTAGGTGGATCAAGTTCCGAAAAGCGGCCAAACTTACTATTAGAAGAACGGTCAAGGTTGATGTATCTGGCTACCCTGAATGTCGCATGTTATTCATGAACTTCCTAGCTATCTAGCTCTTTGGCCGCATCCTATTGTAATTAATTATGTGGTTGCCTTATCTCCACTAATCATATATGGGTGGTAAAACTGTGATAACCTTTTGCTAGATTGGATCTATGACTAGTACGTACTGGTATGGTATATTTGCATCTATATGACGGTTCCCTATATGACCAAATATTATGACAATGATTGTGTTCAAGTGATCGAGTGTGTTTGGAGAAAAGGGCTGATGGCTCTAAAATATAGCCATCTACGTCCATATTTAAACTGGATATTATTCATACTTATGATGAAATATCTCTTTAAACCCTGCCACTAATGCCTAATATTCAGAGGGGTATGCAATCCTTTCTTTTATATTTTTCCTGCATAGATAATGTCGTTTGAAGATGGGAATCACTACATTAAAGTCAAAGATACGAGATTTCCAATAATGAGAAGAAACAAGGAGCCGTAAAGCGGAGGCAGACGCTTTAACGACCAACTATACGACCGGAGCAAAATTCCGGCCGTATAGCTCCAGTCGTATAGTTGGCGCTGCCACTGTTTGGTCAAACAGAACAACTTTCGTGAAGGGACCCCTATATAAAGAAGCCTCGGGCGACGAGAAAACATGCCAGACCTCGCCAAAAAGTCTCTGCCACAGATCACCAGCCGCCTCCAGATCTCAAAACCCTTCTCCATCTCCATAGATATATTCCACCACTTGTAATAGTAGATCTCTTGTTCGATTGGCAACATTGTAAGACTATTGCTATCAATCTTATGATTTTCATTATAATGTTTGTGATTGTTGATCTCATCTTTATGTGTGAGTAATTCTCCTTGGGCTACGGGCTTCGTCCTAGCCATGCAGCGATTGTGCATGTTATTTATCATAGATGGGATCGTGTATTAGTTTGTATGACATGATGATTATTGTATCCTCTCTTGCCTCACTCCAAGGACTTGTCAGGTACCCAAGACCCCGTCGGTTGATCCAGGTATAGGGAGTATGAGTAATCACTGATCTGCAGGTTGGAAACCCTAGTGACAGAAGGGATAGTATGGCTGTATGTGAGGGATTTGCTTGGGATTAACGGTGACATCACTATGCATATCATTAGTTCTCTTTCTTCTATGGATGAGACTAATAGGTTATTTCTATAAGTGGTTGCGGAGGCAATAGAAATTATGGATGCACTGCCCACATATAATTTATCTTGCTCTAACAAGTACATGCATACTTTATTTCTATCTTTTATTTCCATCAGATGTTTTGCACAGCTACAGCTGAAACCGAACGCCCTAGGCCCTCTCTCTCCATCATCAACAACAACAAAAAGACGCAAGCTATTGGTCCGGTAAAAACATAAAAGGAATTCTAAAACTCCCGAAGGTCCGTTAAAGTAACTTCACTATGCATTCACTTCCTGAGGATTCGATAACCTAGGTATACTAGGGAAAAAGAAGCTATACTACATCCATAATCCGGATCGAAGGTATCAAGGGCAAACTGATCGCGTGGCATGGTTTTTAGAGCTAAAACAAGAACTATCTCTCTGTAGTGATATTGAATTTCAGTGTCTGTATTGCTGAATCAGTCACTTTGAAATGCTTCTGAATTGGTCAAGTGTTGTTGAATATGAACTAGGAATCTGTCAATTTTTTATGCCTTATTATTCTGTACTCCTTAATCTTTCAAATGGTATTGAATTTGTCAAAAGTTCTGTCATTGCTGCTGGCTGCTTCCTCTAGAGCTTTTGCCTTTGTGCCATTGGATGCATTTTGGACAGAGATGAGAGGGTAAAGATATACAACATGATTTCCCCAAGTGAATTCATTGGATACCAGCCCTATTTTGGCACATGTGGTGTGTGTTCATTAGATATTTTTACATGGTTACCTGTCAAAAGAATTGTCGCTTTTTTCCTCCCTCGTTGAGGTCTGTGTTTGAATCTGGCGAGCCACAGCCCAGTGGAATTTGAGATAGGAGCCCATTGACCATAGACCAAAAAAATTTAAAATTTGGACTTTTTGGCATTGTCCCCCACCTCTAAAAAAACTCTGCCTACCAATGGTTTTAAGAAACTAATCCATTATGTGGCTTTTTATAAATCGAGGTTCCAGTAGCACTGCGCTTTTATTTTAAGAAAGATAACATGGACACACAAAATATTTTTTAGAAGACCGATACATAAGTTGTAGTACTAATACATGTTTAATGATTCAATTTCTATAAGAATCTTTGGTGTAGTGGCAAAACACTCAGTTTATGTCTATTTGATTTGATTTGAAGGTCTTTAGTTCGAATCCCCTGTGTGTACATATTTATATATACCTTGGGTTTACGTTTTTTTGAGAAAGGGTTTACTTTCTAATATCGCATTACGGAGAGGCTGACATCACGGACCCACCAGCCTGCAGCATCCCTCGAGTTTAATGGTCGGGTTGGAAAAAAGTTAAATACTTGTACAGAGAGGCTGGCATCAGCAACCCACCCGCCAGAACATACGAGGCTGCATCTAGGACCCACAAGCCAGAACATACCAGAGAGGCTGACATGGGAGCCTTAGCAGCAAGACCATACACGGCTGCCACATCGAGCAACATTGCCAAGGTCAAAACAGCGGACGTGGCCGAAAAAAATTCCATCATACGCAGGTTTGATTTACAGAGAGACCGGCATGTGGGACCCAGTAGCGCAGCCTTATACAGGTTCTGCCTCGAGCAACATTGCCAAGTTCGAAACAGGGAGGCGCGGGCGACAAAAAAGTTCAGCATGCACATGTTCCTTCTAATGAGAGGCTCACATGGGGGACCCAGCAGCCTGGAAAAATGGCTGATGCATCGAGCAACGCTATCAAGTTCGAAATATGAAGGTGTGACCGAGAGCAAAAAGTCCATCATACACACGTTTCTTCTAATGAGTGGATGACATGTGGGGCCCTACATCATGATTAAACGGTAGATGCAGCGAGCAACACTATCAAGTTCAGAACACTGAGGCACGACCGAGGGAAAAAATTCTATCATACACACGTTTCTTCTAATGAGAGGAATACATGTGGGGTCCAGGAGTTTGATTAAACGGTAGATGCATCGAGCAGGACTATCATGTTCGGAATAGGGTAGTGCGAGCAAAGAAAAAATTCCATCATACACACGATTCTTATAATGTGAAGCTGACATGGAGGACCCATCAGCGTGACTAGATGGCAGATAGATCGAGCAACATTATCAAGTTCAAATCAGGGAGGCATGACCGAAAAGTATGGTCCGCTAGAGACACTGACGTCCAGGACCCACACGCCTCAAAAGACTTTGGCGAGTCAACATCGCACGAGGAAACGAAAATCTTGCTTCTGCCACGCGATAGTCGAGCTTCCTGCATGTTTTAGTGGTTCCGTTGTAGTAGAGAGCCGCGAAACCGAAAAAAAGTTTTCCATCGGCCACGGCCGAGCCGAGAATTTCGTCGCGGAAGAGGCGCCTTCTATGACGATCGTCGGGCCAAGTCGTTACGGAAGGAAACTTTTCTTGTAGTGGTGATTTTGCTTGGATCTTGGAGCTTGGAAGTCGACACGGCTATGAGGTCAGCTATGTCGGACAAGGATAAGGGGAGACTTGCGAGGAGCTTCGCGACCTTCAGGTCGAGCAAGTTCGACTAAGTCATCCACGTTCCCCTTGGAACGTTAACCACTTTCGTTCTTGGCTAGGTGTGTTCACACCATAGGATTTTTTTGTTTTCTGCCATAGAACCCCTTCAAATCTACCCAAAGTCAAAACCACGATCTGACAATAACTCTTTAAGATGCTCATACCATGCACGTGGGGCTTGTTTAAGGCCATAAGAGTGCCTTATCGAGTTTGTAGACATAGTTAGGAAAGTTGGGGTCCTCAAAGCCATAGGGTTGCTTCACATAAACCAATTCATGCAATGGACCATTAAGAAAGGCACTTTTTACATCCATTTGCTATAATTCAAAATTATGATGTGCAACATATGCAATAAGGATATAGATAGACTCAAGGAGAGCCACTGGAGCATGGGTTTCACTGAAGTCAATGCCTTCCACTTGAGAGAAACCTTGTGCCACCAATCTTTCCTTGCTTATGACAACAATTCCATTCTCATCTTGCTTGTTCTTGAATATCCACTTCGTGCCAATAACATTGCGATACTCTTTGGGATTCTCTACTAACTTCCAAACCTTGTTGCGCTCGAAGGTGTTAAGTACTTCATGCATGGCCAAAACCCAATCCGGATCTTCAAGCTCTTTGAACACCTTTTGAGGTTCCACCATAGAGATATGAGCTTGATGATCACTAAAGCTTGCCAACTCTCTTCTTGTGGACATCCTTCTTCTTAGACACCCTTCTTCAATAATAACTTTAGATTGTTTCTCATACCACTCTCTTGCTTTGCCATTAAGTGACAAAGGGAATAGCTTCCTCTTCACTTGGTTCATTGAAATACCTAGACACTTGAACAACTCGCATAATTCGTGTATCAAGAGTAAATGATCACCAGGATGGACAGTTCCATCCCCCAAATAACAATTGTCCATAACACATTCAACAATTTTTATAGGTATTTTAAAAGGGATGCTTTCAGTATGTGGATTTAAAATATCACAAGTATCATTAGAATTACCACATATGGGAGATAAAGTATCATCGGAGCAAATTTTCTTCTTTAAAGCTGGGGAACTAAAAAGATCATTTTCATAAAAACCAACTTCCCCAAGCTTAGATGTTTCCATACCATTAGTAACAAAGGTGTTCAAAAGATTCATACTAATAACATTGCTATTAGCATGCAAAGAAAGTTCCATGGGTTTTTTAATTTTCTATTCAGACAATTCATGTTTTATATTAGGAAAAATACTAAAAAGCTCTCTAATTTTTGTTGTTGTTTTCCATTAAGCCTAAGCAGTGAAAATAAAAACAAGAAACAAAAAGACAAAATTGCAGAATCTAAAGGAAATAACTTCGAGCACTCACACCGGAGGATGTGAGTACCTTTTACCTTACCTCCCCAGCAACGGCGCCAGAAAATAGCTTGGTGTCTATGCACTTCTATTCTTGTAGACATTTGTTGGGCCTCCAAGTGCAGAGGTTTCTATAAAAGCAGCAAGTTTTCCCTTAAGTGGATCACCCAAGGTTTATCGAACTCAAGGAGGAAGTGGTCAAAGGTATCCCCTCTCAAGCAACCCTGCAATCAAGATACAAGAAGTCTCTTGTGTCCCCAACACACCCAATACACTTGTCAGGTGTATAGGTGCACTAGTTCGGCGAAGAGATAGTAAAATACAAGTGGTAACGGTGATAGAAAATAACTTGATGGTGTGGAAAAGAATAAAAGCAAACTGAAATAAAGATGGTAGAAATCAAACATGTAACAGATCTAGTAGCAAACGGTGTTTCAGTGCTTAGAAACAAGGCCTAGGGATCATACTTTCACTAGTGAACACTCTCATATAAATATATTCTTCTTTATGATATTACGCTGAACTACTCTCTGGTTGGACACTCTAATCCATGGTAGGGCTATACTAGCACACCTCAAAGTTCATTTTTCCCATCTAGATAACCCCACATTGTCACCTTGAGTACTAGATGGTTCAAACAAACACCACAATTTCATAAAGACATCCAACTCCAAATATAACTCATATCAAGTATTTGAAATCTCTAGCCTAAGTGCCACAATGGTGTGCACATTGTCAACTTCACACACATGGGGAGAGCAGAGATGTATTAACGCACTTGAGTAGCAAGGTAGATCTACTTGATTACAAAGATCATGATCGCAATATGATCACGCATAGAGAGAGAGATGAACACATAGCTACCAGTACAACCCTTAGCCTCGAGAGAGAACTACTCCCTCCTCATCATGGGAATCAGCAATGGTGATGGAGATGGTGGTGGAGATCAATGGAGATGGCTCAAGATTCCTTCCTCCCCGTGTGCTTGAACAGAGACTTTCTGTCCCCCGAATCTCCCCTTCGGTGGCGGCGGCGCTGTGGAACTTTTCATGGCTGGAGGCTTGACGATTTAGGGTTTATGCATCGGGAGGCTTCTTATAGGCGAAGAGGCAAGGTCGGTGGGCGGCCAGGAGGCCCACACCACCTGGTGGCGCGGCCAGGGCTAGCCCGCGCCACCACATGGTGTGGCCTCCCTGTGGCCCCTCTTCGTCTCGTCTTCTGGCTCCGTGAGTCTTCCGGTAAAATATCAACTTTGGCTTTTGTCCCATCCAATTCCGAGAATATACATTTTCTGACTTTCTGGAACCAAAAACAGCAGAAAAGAGGCAACTAGCATTGTGGCATCTTGTTAATAGGTTAGTCCCAGAAAGTGTATAAAAAGTACTCCAAAGTTGGAACAAAACATAAGAAAGTAGATAAAACCAAGCATGGAACATCAAAAATTATGGATACGTTAGCAACGTATCAACAACCCCAAGCTTAACTCCTGCTCGTCCTCGAGGTAAGTGATAAAAAGAAAGAATAATTTTTGAGATGACATGCACCATCATAAACTTGATCAAAGTATTTGTAAAACATTCAAAGCTGGGATCATAGTACTTCAACATAGCATGAAAGATAAAGTTCTAACAATAAGACGTAGCAACTATGTTGTAACATCAAAAGGCACAAACAAAAGATTAATCAATAACAATGCTTTGCAAGACGTTTGTTTGTTTCACATAAAGAAAACATAGCATAGTGGCATTCAGCTTGTCCCTCATAGATTACCAAACATAAATGCATAGAACACCTTCAAAGTTCATAAGAGTGACTAAATAAAAATAGTTTAAACAAGCAATATCAAGGTTATGCAACAATCAACAAGTCTTGGGACAATTCACATAGAACTAAGAATGGCCACTATGCTCTCAAAGTAGGTGCATAAAGGTAGAAGGTGGAGACTCAATATAAAGTGGAAGAAAGGCCTTCATAGAAGGAAGCAGAGATTCAAGTTTCATAAAGAGCTTCCAAAAAATATGGTACTTAATAGCTTTGAGCTCTCATTGCCCCTATCATAAGCATCTTGAAGTGATTAAGGTTAAAGTGAACAAACTATGGTGTATATGCTTGACGAAGTATAAGTTGGAAATCTCATGTCCCTTGAATACGAGGGCCGCTCCTCATGCTACTCAAGTTTAGTCACCGGTAAGTTCTTGTCATCGTAAGTACATGTGTATCATAGAGAACCACCAACGAGGTACCCCTTGCCTGATGATACGGAAGAATTCCCATATCAAAATGACAAGGCAAGTAGACAACGAGCATCTCAGCAATCTTTTTATTTACCATGGGAATATGGTGCTTTTTCTCTCTTTCCTCTTTTCATATATCTCTTTTTTTCTCTTTTCTTTTTCTCTTTTTTCTCAATCTCTGACTCTTTTTTATAAGAAGAATGCTTCATAGACAGCTCATTATAGTTAAGCTGCAGGTTTCCACCATGATAGCATGGATTAGACCAGCGGCCCAAGCGTTTCTCTAACACATATACATAACTCCATGGACTTACAAGCTCCCCTTTCATTTCACACTGACGACATCCATAGACAAAAGAGCATGATATCAACTAGGTACAAAGTACAAGTGCAATGTTGAAAGCGTTCCCCATGACAGCATGGTTCTCGTAATCCCCAATAAATAAGTGCAAGCATATACAACATAGGCGACACAATGGTTCAAGTTTATTAACGGCAAGAAAAGTAAAGTATGCCATCAAGTTCGTGAGACCTTTAATCACTAGTTTTCTCATAACAAGTTTAATTCAGAAGGTAAACAAAAACATGAATATACTTGGAATAGCATATGCTAGTAGGTAGGTATGGTGGACTCTTTGGAATAACTTGTTTTAAGGAGTTGGATGCATGAGTGGAACTCATACTTGGTTATGGAGGCTAGCAAAAGACTGGGAGCGACAAACTAAGAGAGCAATAATGGCCATAATCATGCAGAGTGACAAAACATCATTGATCAAAGCATAAAGTGATACTACAAGTTGAAAACTAAAGGATCATAAAGGCTATGGTGACTTTGGATAGTCATAACATGGTGTGAGCATGCGCCAAGTCAACCCAAATAAAGCATCAAAGGAGAATACCACAATACTATGCTTTAATATGCTAAAACAATGCATGATTCAACCAAGGCACGTTAAAAAATCTCAGTTGTTTATAACAAGTCATGGTATAGCAAATAATACTAAGAATAAAGCCAAAACACTATCAAGCATGGCATGACAAAGCATAGGCCATAGTCAAAAACAAGCTCTCTTTACCACTTAAGCATGAACTTTCCTACTCTTTTTCAATCCAAAACAAACTATTTGAAAACCAATGTATGAAAGAGGGGGTCCAACCAATTTATTCAGAAAACTAAGCAAACCAAGCAAACGAAAAACCATAACTAAAACAAAGAAGAAAACGCTCCAAGAACAACACAACTGTGCATGAAAAAATAAAAATGAAGCGTTTGGAAGAAACTTGGGATTTTTATTGATGAAGAAGGGATGCCTTGGGCATCCCCATGCTTTGACGCTTGTACTTATTGGATATTTCTTGGGGTGACACGCGTGGCATCCCCAAGCTTGAGCTATACTCCATTCTTCATCTCATTACTCATTCCTTCCATACACCTGAAATTTTTCCTTCATACAATCTTTATTAGCAACATTAGTGCATTTAAGATAATAAGTCTTTAGGTTCAGTTCTAACACCAATAAAACTTCCATTAAAACACTAGCTACTGTAGCAGTTCCCTCAAAAAACTCAATTCTCCAAAAGAACTCAAAAAGGAACCAACAAGAAGCAAATGCAGAAAATGGCAGAAATCTGTCAAAACAGACCAGCAGGTAAAGACAAATTTTTTCAAGGACCTTTTGTTGCTCAAATCGAAAAGTGTTGAACTAATGAAAGTTAGATAACAACCTGGGGCAGAAGCACAAATATTCACGCCTCAAAAGGACGTACAAAGATTTTACACAGATTTTTATGGTGAAGCATAGAAATCTGTTTCGGGACAGCAACTTTCTCAATCATTACTTCTCTCTCTTTAGAGGTTACTCTTGGCACAAAAAGCAAATAAAAAGGATAAGGAGCGGTTATTACTGAGGTAATAACTTCCAAGACTCATCTAAAACTTTTGGGTTATCTCCCAATAAGTATTTTTTTTAACACCTTTAAGTTAGGCATGATAGTTTGAGAAGATGCTCACATAAGAAATATGAATTGAAGTAAAAGAGAGCATCAAGAAGCAAATTCAAAACAGATTTAAGTCTAACCCACTTCCTATGCATAGGAATCTTGTAAGGAAACAATTCATGAAAGCACAAATCAGCAACCATAGGAAAGCAAAACAAGTGCAACTTCAAAATTTTCAACATAAAGAGGGGAAACTTAATATTGTTGAGATACATAAAACCATGTTTCCCTCCCTCATAATAACTTTCAGTAGCATCATGAATAAAATTAAAAATATAACTATCACATGAAACATTCTTACCATGAGCCACATGCATAAAAGAATTAATACTCCCCACATAAACATAGTCATTCTTATTGATTATAGTGGGATCAAATTCAACAAAATAGCTATCATTATTATTTTCATCACCATAATCATCAAATATAGGAGGCATATTGTAATCATAATTAACTTCCTCCTCAATAGTAGGTGGACTGGAAATGTCATATTCATCATTGCAATCATCATAAGCAATACAATAGTTATCTTCCCATGTGTGTTCATTTGTAAACATATCATCATTGTAAGGATAATGGATAACACTAATAGTATAGCAATTATTAATATCATCATTTTCAGAATTGGTACCGAAGAGATTTTCAATATTAAAGGTAGTGTATTTTTCCCAATCATAATCACTACTATAGGTAATAGGCATAGGAACATCATCGAGTTCAGACTCATCAAAAACTATAATAGGAGAAACATACTTAGGGGAAATATCGTTTCCTCTCTTCTTTTACTCCTCCTCTTCTTATTTTTCTTCCTCTCTTTAGGAGGGAGAGGCTTGAAAGGAAGCTTCTCCATATACCCTGGTTTATTGTTAGAGAGAATAGAAGAAACTTTGGAGGATTCTTTATTTTCATTAATAAGATCAAAACACATATTAGTCCTGTCATATTTTGGTAAAATCTCAACTTCTATAATATTTTGTATGTAAGTATTTGTGTGAAAATTATCAACACAATAAAGATGACAACCATGCATGACACTATTCATACCAAAAGCACTCATATCTACCAAAGAAGTTTTTCTTGATAATTCTTCACACCCCAAAAATAATGTAAGTTCATCATGCTGATTAGGAGTCATCATGTCATCACAATACAAACTTGCAGTACTCATTGGATTAGAAGGGCTATTATTATGGCCTGAGCATTGAAAATTGAAATGACCCACTTCGAAGCAAAGTTCACAAATGAAAGGATAAAGGGCACAAACCTTTTTACCAATATCATTTAAAGCCTTATACCACATTCTAGTTTTTTCATTCCTGTGGGTGATACAATATTCTTCTTCAATTTGATTATACTCACAAGGTCTATGTATTCCACAAAAATTAACATGCTTATAAGAAATAGTACTTTCAGAGGTTTGAGAATTTTTATTGCTATCACTAATAACAATTTCATTTTCCCTGCAAGTGTCTTTAAAAGGCTCATGATACATGTCCTATTTCTCTTTAGGAGCATTAATATGAGAAGCAAAGGTTCTAAAACAATCAACAATAATTTGAGGATCAAGACCATATTTAGCACTACGCTCTTGAAAATCAGCAGTTTCAGCGAAAAACTTAATGCTATCATACTCATAGTTTATACCTAGTTCATTATCTTTGTTGTTATCCCAATCTTCGTATTGCTTTGATTTGTTTCAAGAAGATCCCACTTAGCTTTGACCTCCTTACTTATGAAGTATCCCTCTAAACATGTACCTAGATAGTCCTTGTAATGTCCTGAAAGCCTTGCATAAAAATTATTAATAACAATATTACTGGGGAGCTCAGGAATGGGACATTTGAGCATTAGTGACTTCAATCTCCCCCATGCTTGGGCAATACTTTCTCCATCATGTGGATGAAAATTGTAAATGTAATTCCTATCTTTATGAATTTCATGAGGATAAAATTTAGAGTAAAAGAGAGATTCAAGTTCCTTCCACTCCAAATGATGAGGATCATCTAGTAGCTCATACCACTCTCTTCCTTTGCCATTAAGTGACAAAGGGAATAGCTTCCTCTTAACTTGGTTCATTGAAATACCTGCACACTTGAACAACTCGCATAATTCGTGTATAAAGAGTAAATGATCACCAAGATGGATAGTTCCATCTCCCAAATAACAGTTGTTCATAACACGTTCAACAATTTTTATAGGTATTTTAAAAGGGATGATTTCAATATGTGGATTTAAAATATCACAAGTATCATTAGAATTACCACATATGGGAGATAAAGTATCATCAGAGCAAATTTTGTTCTTTAAAGCTGCGGAATTAAAAAGATCATTTTCATAAAAACCAACTTCCCCAAGCTTAGACGTTTCCATAGCATTAGTAACAAAGGTGTTCAAACGATTCATACTAATAACATTGCTATTAGCATGCAAAGAAAGTTCCATGGGTTTTTTAATTTTCTTTTCAGACAATTCATGTTCTATATTAGGAAAAATACTAAAAATCTCTCTAATTTTTTTGTTCTTTTCCATTAAGCCTAACTAGTGAAAATAAAAACAAGAAACAAAAAGACAAAATTGTAGAATCTAAAGGAAATAACTTCGAGCACTCACACCGGAGGATGTGAGTACCTTTTACCTTACCTCCCCAGCTACGGCACCAGAAAATAGCTTGATGTCTACGCACTTGTATTTTTATAGACAATTGTTGGGCCTCCAAGTGCAGAGGTTTGTAGAACAGCAACAAGTTTTCCCTTAAGTGGATCACCCAAGGTTTATCGAACTCACGGAGGAAGTGGTCAAAGGTATCCCCTCTCAAGCAACCCTGCAATCAAGATACAAGAAGTATCGTGTGTCCCCAACACACCCAATACACTTGTCAGGTGTATAGGTGCACTAGTTCGGCGAAGAGATAGTAAAATACAAGTGGTAACGGTGATATAAAATAACTTGATGGTGTGGAAGAGACTAAAAGCAAACTGAAATAAAGATGGCAGCAAGCAAACATGTAACAGATCTAGTAGCAAACGGTGTTTCAGTGCTTAGAAGCAAGGCCTAGGGATCATACTTTCACTAGTGAACACTCTCATATAAATATATTCTTCTTTATGATACTACGCTGAACTACTCTCCGGTTGGACACTCTAATCCATGGTAGGGCTATAACAGCACACCTCAAAGTTCATCTTTCCCATCTAGATAACCCCACACTATCACCTTGAGTACTATATGGTTCAAACAAACACCACAATTTCATAAAGACATCCAACTCCAAATATAACTCATAACAAGTACTTGAAATCTCTAGCCTAAGTGCCACCATGGTGTACACCCTGTCAACTTCACACACATGGGGAGAGCAGAGATCTATTAAAGCACTTGAGTAGCAAGGTAGATCTACTTGATTACAAAGCTCATGATCACAATATGATCATGCATAGAGAGAGAGATGAAGACATAGCTACCAGTAGAACCCTTAGCCTCGAGAGAGAACTACTCCCTCCTCATGATGGAATCAGCAATGGTGATGGAGATGGTGGTGGAGATCGATGGAGATGGCTTCGAGGGCACTTCCCCGTCCCGGCAGGGTGCCGGAACTGAGACTTTCTGTCCCTCGAATCTCCCCTTCGGTGGCGGTGGTGCTGCGGAACTTTTCATGGCTGGAGGCTTGATGATTTAGGGTTTATGCATCAGGAGGCTTCGTATAGGTGAAGAGGCAAGGTCGGTGGGCGGCCAGGGGGCCCACACCACCTGGTGGCGCGACCAGGGCTAGCCCGCGCCACCACATGGTGTGGCCTCCCTGTGGCCCCACCCCGTCTCGTCTTCTGGCTCCGTGAGTCTTCCGATAAAATATCAACTTTGGCTTTTGTCCCGTCCAATTCCGAGAATATTCATTTTCTGACTTTCTGGAACCAAAAACAGCAGAAAAGAGGCAACTGGCACTGTGGCATCTTGTTAATAGGTTAGTCCCAGAAAGTGTATAAAAAGTACTCCAAAGTTGGAACAAAACATAAGAAAGTAGATAAAACCAAGCATGGAACATCAAAAATTATGGATACGTTAGCAACGTATCACTCATTCAAGGTGTAGTTCTTGAACTTAGTTCTATTGTCCCTTCTTATTGCCAATATGGGAACATTGTTTTGACATTGAACTTCATTGGAAAAGTCGATGACGGTTTGTTGAGTCTCACTCTTCAACTTGAAGAAGTAAACCCACGTGTGACTTGAATAGTCATCAACAATTATCAAACAATACTACTAGATCCACTTGAATAGTTGCATGAGATGAAGTACCAAAGATATCCACATGAAGGATCTCTAAGATCCTCTTGGAAGAAATAATAGTCTTCCTTCGATGGGGAGAATCATGCATCTTTCCTTCAACACAAGACCTGCAAACACGATATTTGGCAAAGGAAACCTTTTCTTTTAGTCCAATAATGTGGCCACCCTTGTGAAGACTTTGCGAAGTTCTCATGTTGACATGGGCTAGTCCGTGATGCTGCATCCAACCCTCATCGGCCTTTCCGAATAGGCACATCGAACCTGTAGTGGTTTTCCCTAAAACGTCCACCACATACAAGTCATTTCTGACGTACCCAGCAAAAGCGACCTTAAGAGACTTTCTCCACAAGAGTACCACAGTATGATCATCAATAAAAACCACAAAACCCATCTTACTAAGGGCACGAACTGAAAGTAAGTTATAACTGAGGGTCTCAACAAGCATGACGTCCACAAGAGAGATATCGTGGGCTACCACAACATTGCCAAGACCCAATACATTTGATTTAGATTTATCATCATAGGAGACAGTTATTTGATCGTGATTAGCCTCATCTCCATCATAATATCCTTGATTTCGGTCATATGACTTGTGCATCCACTATCGAGCACCCATTTTGATCCACCGGAAGCATAGCCCTACAAGAAATCAATTCTTGGTTTTAAGTACCCATTTTTCAAAGGGTCCTATTTTATTAGCAACAAGCGTCTTGGGAACCCAAATCTACCAAGAAATATAACCATCATAAGGCCCAACATATCTAGCATAGACATCACCATATTAATCACTAAACAATAGATAATGAGGGTTAGTGATTCCTTCAAAGCCATCATAATCAGTTTTCCCCTTCGTAGCATCATTTCCTACAGTGGTGCTTGTCTTTTCTTGTGCGGGCTTGGCCTTTTTCTAGTTATTCTTCTCATTCTTCTTCTTGGGGGCATAGCCAAGACCCTCTTTACCATTGTTGGACCTTTTCTTAGTTAGAAGGTCATCAAGAAATTCCTTACCTTTGGGAAGAGAGGACTTGGAAAGATCATCCTTCAACCTAGCATTTTCCTCAAGAATATATGCATGATCAAATTTGAAGTTGGTCATGAGACTTGGTGATGATAGAGTGTTCACTCTCCTAATCCTTGTGGGCTTTGTCAAGCTTCTCTAACTCCTCGGTTAGTCTAACATGAACAATATTAAATTCAAACTTATCCTTTTCAAACTTTTTAGTTTTAGCAGTAGTATGGTCACATTCTTTAATCCGTTTAGAGACAATATCATCATGTGATTCTTTAATGGATTCAAGCTTCTCCTCAAGGGAAGCTCGAAGCTCTTCCTCTTCTTCTAGAGCATTTTCATGCTATTTCGATAGCATCCTCTCTTTCAATCCTACCTTTTTCTTCAAGGAGGTCATTCGAATGGACAAGTTGACCCATGAGGGTACAAGGTGATACCACGTAAGCCCTTGCCATGAGGCAATTGATGTCCTTATTGGAGATGTTATCGTTTGGAGAGTCGAAGAGTGAAGCAATTAGTGTAGAGGTGGTGGCTATGGATGCCACTTCCCTCGATCTTTCTTCTCCCTATTCATCTTCACTCCCAGACGAGTACTCCTCATGTGCCACTAACACAATATTCGGTTGCGTCTTATATGTGGTTTTATTTTAGAGAAAGGCTTCTTGCATGGAGCCTTTGACTTGTCCTTGAGCACGAGTCTACCACCATGATCTTCTCTATTTTGATAGGGACATTCGGAAATGAAATGTAAACGATCACCACAATTGTAACATGACCTCAGTTTTGGACCATTTTTCTTTCTTCCACTTACCCATCTCTTCGTTCAAGCTCAGATTTTGCCTTGCACTACAAAAATACCCCCATACCTGGCGGATTTTTAGGGCAGCACAAGCGAAAAGAACCAGTAATAGTTGGTTACGTGGTGGATGGGCAATGCAGCACCATTTAGTCGTGACGTCCAATTGTACGCCGTGGAATAGAGGTTACCGACAGATTTTGGTGCCATGGTACATGTCACGTAAAAGTGGCGATTTTCCATGCCACCCTTGGGAAACGATGGATTTCTCTTGGTACACCGTCCAATGCAAGGATTGTTAATTGGGTAGCTGACAGGTACAGCCCGCCTTCTATTTATGAGACTTTTGTGCAAGTCGGCCCACGTGGTTGGCCGCACTAGTTCTGCAGCCCAAGTAACAAACCCTAGATCTCACCAACCCCCGTTCCTATATAATGCAGGGTCCCCTTGGTCGCCACACTCGACTAACCTCCCTTTGTACAGTGTTGCGCTCCCACTCTGTGCACTAATTAGCAACTCTCACAAACCCTAGATATCACAAACTACTTAGGCCCATTTCATATGTTGTGATGCCTTGGAAGCTGAAGACCTATAGGCTGCGTACTTGCGACCAATCTGACCTAGCCTCTGTGCCAGACTCCTCTCAGCATAGGGTATCTTCATCGAATCTATCTTGTTCTTGGTTTCCCCCCATCTTGCATATTGTGCTTTCTCTAATGGATATGTTTCTCTTTCAGATCCATGCCACTACGGCCGTCGGAGTGAGGAGCGTAGAGGCTAGCGGCCACACCGTTGTGGCCATCGGAGTAAGGCGTGCGGAGGCTAGCGGTCACGCCGCCGCTGCCATCAGAGTGAGGCGCGCAGAGCCTAGCGGTCGCGTCGCCGCTGCCATCGGAGTGAGGCGCGTGGAGAAGGAATGCCCGTTCGATGCACCGGCGAGACGATGGCATGCGCATTAGGATAGTGACGCGCATGGATGGCATGTCGTCGCGTACATCTCCCTAGTGCTATCTCAAGATTAGGGAGTAGGATTAAGGATAAGTTAATGCAATAGAAATGTAATTAGATCTTAATGTTATGTAATATTTGATTTGTGGAAATGAAATAGATTATTAGCAATCTAAATCAGTTAGTGTTAAGGTAATTAACTTTCAGTGATGTTGGAAGGGGTAACACGTGTAAAATTTCACGGTTACACGACACTAAAGTTCTGCCGTCTTCAATAATGTAACGTGGCTCATCCTATGTTGCGTCGTGGAAGCGCTAGTTTGGCAGATCATGTTGTGCCGCGC
This sequence comes from Avena insularis, assembly GCA_023614405.1. NCBI lineage: Eukaryota > Viridiplantae > Streptophyta > Magnoliopsida > Poales > Poaceae > Avena > Avena insularis. The sequence goes on from CM042686.1 coordinate 468,810,573, forward strand.
CAAAAAATCCAACGCAGTTTGAGAATCCCCGACGCTGTTATCCCTGGCGGCTTTTTTTGCCACGCCAGCGCAAGCACGGTGACTAAGGCTGTACCTCGGCGTCTATAAGTGTCAGGGCCCTTGCTCTAGGTTGTAGTGTTGGCGGATCTTTCCAAAAGTTCCTCGTATAGAATGCCATATACTCACCATGAGCGAGTTTGACCTCCTCTAGACAGCTCATGGAAATTATATCATTGTTCCTTTCTTCATCTTCATGCTCAAGCACATTGGCCTTCAAGGAAAGATTAGCACCCTTTTGCATACCTATTACCCGTGCACGAGCATCTTCAACGTTCTTGGCCGCAGCCTTGAAGGAGACCATCTCTTGCATAACTTCATTAGAAGTCATGAGATGGTAGTTATGTCTTCCTTGTATACTATTCAAATTAGTGGGCTCAAAAGGCATGAGAGAACTCACATACTTCCTCTTGATCTAAGCATCATCAACATGAGAAGCACCATGATTTCTAAATGTGGTGGAAATGGACTTGAGTCTTTGATACATGTATTCATGGTCCTCACCATCCATCATGTAAAAACCTTTAGCTTGATTTCTCACAGCATCATACTGATTTCTCCTCATGCTCTCGTTTCTGATGAATAACTCAGCGAGAGCATCCCAAGGTTCCTTAGAGGTGTTGAGATGTTCAATATGTGGCATGTTCTTGGGACCCACACCGAGTTGAATCATGTTCCGAGTTGTGGAGTTGAGTTGACTATCAACTAATTCTCTTCTTGTCATATTGGTTGGATCTACAACATGGAGTCCAACCTCGATAATCTTCCACAACTTGATAGAAGAATTGCACACATGAGATTTCATTAAAAATGCCATTTATTAAATGAAGATGAACTTATCTGGGTGGATCACCCCTATTGTTTATATGAGGGCGAGAGATTGGTGGGTCGGGAGAGTATAGATGAGGAACCTCACTATAGTCCTCCTTCCCACTTCCCTTTTTGGAAGAGGATTCACTATCCTTGCTACCATCCCCCACCTCCATCTCATTAGATTTAGCCAAAACATCATCCTTTGATTTAGAATGCGTGCCCTCAGGAGGAGTGGAGATGTGGATTTACTAGGTGGTATGAGATGCGCTATCATTTCATGCATCTCTTGCATTTGGGTTGCCATGGTATAAGTGTTGTTGTATTAGGAACGATAGTGCCTGAGGAGGCTAGATAGAGGTGTGGGAAAACGGTAGGGAAGCTATCGACGGTGTCTGCAGGCGGGATTGGGTATGAGAGAGTGTGGCGTGACACAAGAAATACCCAGGTTCGGGGCCCTCGTATGGAGGTAACACCCCTACTCCTGCCGATCTGACTAAGGTGTGATATCAGGAATACAAGCTGCTCCTCGAGATGTATGAGCTGTCTAGCTATCCAAATGCCAACCTTGTATCTGTATCTGTATCTGTATCTGTATCTGTATCTGTATCTGTATCTGTATCTGTATCTGTATCTGTATCTGTATCTGTATCTGTATCTGTCTAACTGAGGTAGTGCGTGTGTACGTGAGGGTGAGAGTGAGAGTGCTAGTAGTGAGCTAGCTCCCAGTGAGCCTTGATCGATTGGAATCAGAGCCCTCAATGTGAGCCTCCCTAGTGTCTTATAAAGGAAGCCCAGGGAACACAAAGGCCCACCTAGCCTAACTTCACTATTTGTTATGTCATCTGCTAGTGTCATGTATAGTGTATGATACAGTAGCACAGGTACAGTGCATAGTGCTACACTAGTGCACACGTAAGTAGCATGGCTCGTGTCTTCTCGTTGTGTAGTCTTCCTTGTCCTTCTCGTACGATGATTGGAAGAATTCAATGCCCTGGGGCGATCTGAAGAGGGCCATCCGGCTGGGATCGATCGATCCTAGAAGACTGGCAGCACGGACAGTGATCCAGCTAGGAGTAGCCCAGCCGGGAAGAGGCGGTGGCGATCGGGAGTCGAGGTCGCGCTGTCGGCCCAGCTGGGGAATGCTGAAGAGGCCCAGCCAGGCGGGGGTGACCCAGGAGGGGGAGCCACCAGCAGGAGGCCTAGCCGGGAGCGAGGACGGGCGCGGCCCAGTCGGGTGCTGCCAAGCACAGACGGCCGAATGGGCCAGCCGGCCGGACAGAGCCGGCCCACCCGGGCAGGCGACGCGCAGCCCAGCCGGGGAGGCAGCCCAGCCGAAGGGAGCGATCCGGCAGGAGGCCAGGTGGTGTGGTGGCGAGCTAGAGTGGGCCGGCTAGGGCGGCCTAGCCGGGCAGGAGGAGAGGTGGTCGGATGCGGCCGGCTGGCCCAGGAAGGCGCGGGAAGGCCGACTGGAGGCTTCTAGTCAGCCCAGATAGAATATGCCGCAGTTTTCTTATTTCCTGATGGTTTTTCGCCTTTCTTGACTGTCTTTGGTGCTTCTTTGGGGTACCCGAGGATAATCCCCCTGACAAGAAGTCAAGGAATTTTTCAATCCCACGAGATCTTCCATGGTAACCAGAACACTAGCTGAAGCTTCACCCTCTAGTCTAGTACCCATACTTTCTTAGGCGGTAAAGCCCAAAATAAGAGTCGAGGCTTGGATACTAATTGAAAGGGATCATATGGGAACCTAGAGGGGGGTGAATAGGTGCTACTTCAAATTTTAATACCTTTTTAAATTAGGCTTGACACAAAGGTAAATTCTCTATATGTGCAACTACGGTGAATTTACCTATATGCCAACCTAGCTACTAAACGAGTAAAAAGGCGGTGATAGGAATGAGGTAATGGAGAGTGGAGCACACGGAGACCCAAGATTTGTTTTACCGTAGTTCTTCCCTTTTTAGGGGAAGTACATCTGTGTTGGAGGGGAGGGCGGTACTAAGACCACCACGCACAATAGGCATCACCCTGTTCTCCGATGAATCTCGCCACAACTAGCCTGGTCCACCTTTTCACTATATGGTACCCTTCAAGGCAGGATCTAGTGCCTTTACAACGAGATCGGGGCACGCATCCACAACTGAATGGGAGGCTCCTAAGATGACAACAAGCTTCTGCAATAAACAAGTTTATCAAAACACGAAACCGAGATCTAGAAATTCAAATGAAACTCTAGATCGAAGGGCCCTCAAATGAATGAGGGGGAACCGAGGATCTCTTCAGTGATGATGTAGATCAAGTCCTTCTTCTTCAATCCCCCAAAGATCAAGGCATTCAGGTGGATGAATGAGGGGATCTTGGGAAATTGAGGCTCACGCAGTACAAAGTTTTTCATAAGATTCGAGAGACCCCGGGTTGAATATGGGGAGGGGTATTTGTACCCCTCCCGAGATGAAGCCATTAATATTGGAGTCAACTGGGGCCGGATAACCTGGACTAAGTGGGGGCCAGATAATCTGGTCGTGGGCAAACATCCGACCCGGAACAAATAATCCAGTCCAAATATCCGCCCCACCTTCTGAGCGTCGCACGTCTGGTCCTTTGCAAAAATTCCAGGGGGTGGCATTATCCGGGTCTGGTTGGGGCCGGATTCTTCGGACTTGGGCAAACATCTGGCCCAGTGCCAAATATCTGGCCAATAACACACGCCCTATCTGGCGTCGTGCGCTAGGTCCTTAGCCGAATTTGCTAGGGGCGGATCCGTCCCTAGACAGTGGTGGATTATCCGGCTGGCTAGCATGATTCTGCTCCTTTTGGGCAGTGGTTCTTGGTAATCTCTAGGTGTGATGTTGGTGACACAAGATTATCCTTTGGTATCTATAGCACTTAACTCAACGCACAATTAAAATATTCTTGGCATTGTTATCTAACACACAATTTATTAGAGATCATGAAATTCTCGTTTAATAATATGATGAATAAGCTCCCTAAACGTATCTGCCATTAATTTCGTATCTGCCATTAATTTTATCAGTGTTTTGTAACTAACATTAAGTAGAGAAATATGCCTAAATTATTGAATGGCATTAGCATCAAACACCTTGGGAATTGAAGTGATGATTGCATGATTCAGTCTCTCGATGTCAAACTTGCCTTGATGGAAAACATCCAACATCTCTTTCAAATATGCTTTTATGACTTCCCAACTTGATAAAATTCAGCTTTCGGCCCATCTGGACCAGCTGCTTTATCATGCTTTGGACCAAACACCACACATTTTAACTCCTCTATGGAGAACGGTCTTATCAGCCATGCCCTTTGTTCTCGATTAGTTTTTCACATTCAATATTATCTATCCTAAAAACTATTCAATTCCAAAAGAAACACGATAATTGCGCGAAAAGTTCAAAAATCCACCACTTTTGAGCAGATTCAGAAAAATCTACATACATTGAGTGTGTGGCTTGCAATGTGCACTGATGCTAGATTTTAGCCACCCTAACAATGGGTCTGACAGTGGAACCCGATGTTAGGCGTGACCTGTACACTAATTACGGTTGAGGGTGACCGATGCGAGATGAATTTAAAAATAGGGGATTTTGTAATTTTCCTGTGGACCCTCTTTTCTCTCTTTTTAACTCTTATATTTTTCTACTTTAACTCCCTGTCTTCCTCCAGCAAAAATTGAAAAAAAGATCGAAAAGACTTGCCGGGAGCCACCATGGTCGGCGTCGACGGCAAGGAAACCGCCATGGTAAGGCTGATGAGGCGCGCAACATGGCCTCTGGTGCACATGCCTTCGAACGCAGGTGGAGCCACCGTGGCAGGAGCCAGTGTTGTTGGCACTGGGGCAGCGAGGCACATGGCCTCTAGAATGTTGGAAGCCGGACCTCCACGAGGACGAGCACGTCAAAGAGAAGGCCGCGTCAAGTCCCAGATTGCAAGTGCAACGTCACAACGGGTCGCGCGTGTCGGGGATCCATCTGGCGGCACTGACAATCGGAGATCCATCCAGAGGCAGGGCGATGTGGACTGTCTAGGATGAAGGTGGCAGTGGGGAGAGACACCATCGGCGGCTGGTACAGAGGTGGTGCTGGGAAGGGGCACTACCGACGTCCGGGACGGAGGTGGTCCTAGGGAAGGGTATTGCTGAAGACCGGGACGGAGGAAGTGGTCAGGATGGGATGGGCGTGTAGGGGATTTGGGGGCACGCACAAGGTAGTGGGAAGGAGCGGTGCATGTGACCGGCGATGGAGGTGGTGGTGGGAAGGGGAGGCACTAGCGGTTGGGAGGTTGCTGGTGGTGGGGAGAGGCATCGGCGGCAGGGCGGTGGTGGTTGGGAGGAGCCGGGACGGTAAAAAAAGACAAGAAAACGTACTAAAATAAATAAAAGGTATGATTTTACTGTGCGTTTCTAGGTGGAGAGATCTCTACCCGACATTTTCAAAAAAAGATCTCTACCCAGCCTCCGTGTCCTGATGTCCCGCCGACGAGGGTGCGGATCAAGGGAGGGGAATTTTTCTGTGCGTGATGGGCTACTCGTTGTCACGAGGAAATTGTTTGGGCTGATGATAAAAGATACAAACATTGAATAGGTAATATGGCATCGTTCCGTAATATACGAATCAGTGGGAGGTCAAATCACTCATTTCTATACGGACAAAACCACAGAAACGCTCCTCCTTTTATTATTTGGTATAAATATAGATACTATGAGCTCGTGTTCATGCATAAGATTGGTAAACGGACTCGGAACTCGATCGAGAGGCATGGGATAATCAATCGGCTATTACAGAAGCCCTTTGTAGATCGTATTCACCTGAATTTTACCTAACTAGAAATAGTTCGAACTTGTTTAGATCGTGTCCCTATCAGATCATGTTGTAGCCACGCTCTTTTGTTGGCTAGCTAGCCCACGCAGGTTGTGTCATGCTATCTAGATTTTTTTTGAACGGAGAAGGGTGCAGACGCACCATATTAACTCATAATCATTGTACATCGTGAATTACATAGTCCAGGTGTCGAATGGAAGTGACAACGGTGAGAATTGGGCATGATATGTTGCTATGAGTTGAGTTCCTACAAGAACTGGTAGGCACTGATCTAAGAGATCTTCTGGCCTGATGTACGGAGTTATGAGCCACTCCATTTAGGTCCCTGGAGATGTGGAAGACTAAGGCCTACAAAGGGTGGATGATATTCTAAACCTGAATTGCATGTCTTCTGATTTTCCAAAGCATTGCATGGTCTTTCTCACTCAGTGCAACTACGACTTTTTCAAAGTTGAGGCAGTCCGTGAAGAAACTGGCTCCTTAAGGTTGATGGCGGAGGAAAAGTGAGCAGCCAGTAGCATGGCATGAGCTTCCGCCTAGAGTGAAGAATCTACACCTCTTTTTGATGCCAAGATGAAAACATCAGTTCAGCCTTGTGGATGAGATTCAGCAAAGTATATTCCAAGTCCAGCTGTGGTATAGGATGGCGTACGTCCCAACTTCCAATCCGCATCAACGTAAACTTTTGGACCTATAAAATGGAAATTATAGGGAACAAACAGTCCTAAGTTTGAGGGTGGCAAGGCTTTTGCTAGGACTGGCACATGGGAGCTTGTCTCCAGATCATTGAGTGGAGCATAAGTGTGCAGCACCACCTGCTAAGGTGAGGTCATCTTTCTGAACAGCTGGTCATTCTTGGCTTTCCATAGATACCAAAGAAAAGTAAACATGAAATTCAAATTTACATTAGGGTGCCCTTGGTTTAGGAAGTCGAGAATTAGTTCAGAGATATCGATTGAATTGGCAGTAAGAATCTTCGACTTAACAAACAAAGGGGGAAGAAACCAAGCAGCTTTTGCAAAGGGACAAAAAAAGAACAAATGCACATCAGTTTGAGGAAATCCACACCCGCAACATACCTTATCAATGTGTCTTGAGTACTCCGAGGATCTGTTCCATGTGGCTAAAGCCTATCTGAGTATTATCCAAGCAAAAAAAATTACTCTAGTAATCATCTTTCGCATTTCCATACCTGCTTCATAATGTTCCTTGTGGATTCCTGAACCTGATCCGGTCTTGGATTATCTGCATCAAACAACATCTGAAAATAGGTTCTATATGTGGATTTAGAGTTGCATTTTTCATTAGGAGTGAGGTTCCAACACAAGATATTGTCTTCCCTCTGTTGGCACAGTAGTAGTATTCTTTATAGCTTGAGCCTAGGCTAGAGAAAAAGCCAATCAACAAGAGAGTTGTTCTAGAATTTTCCTTTAGCCAACCAAAGTTGATTAACTTTAGCTGGGTAAATGAAGACTTGTTCTGGATAATTAGATTATCATAAATGTTCTCCCATCCAACAAACCACTAAGTTTTCCAAATAGAACAATTTCCATTGCAAAGTTGATACCAAGAGTTTCGATGTAGAAGAGGAAGTGCCTTAAGAATTGAGGACCAGAAGGCTGATTTAGGGACATTTGAGTTGGGCCTCCTAATTGAGGAGGATGGAAAATATTTAGCCTTCAGAATGTCATGTAGGAAAGTATTAGGCCTCTCCGCAATCCTCCAGGAAACTGATAAAATTAGTCCCATGTTGGTGGCCTGCAAATTTCGAACTCCCAAACCACCCTCTCTTTTTGGTGCGCAATTTTTTTTCCATCTCGTTAGACATAGAGGCTTAGAAGTTGGTTCAGAGGAAACTCCTGCCCACCAAAAGGTTTAGCCTATATCTTGGAAAGAAATTTCTTGGAGAAAATGATGTTAGACATGTAATAATCAGGGATGAAAGCCAAAACAGAGTTAATGAGTTCCAGCTTGATTGCATGAGATAAAGAGTTTGCTTTGTAAGTGGAGATCTTAGATTTGAATTTTTGAAGAATGAAAGTATAAGCTTCACTTCTATTTTTAGCAGGTAGAATCATAGGATGGCCTAAGTGAGAGAAGTTTTCATCAATGAAGGGGATAGGGAAAATATGAGTGATGTCTTGAGTTGTGGAAGGTCCACGTGCTTGCTAAAAATAATACCAGATCTGTCATAGTTAGGAGTCTGACCTGATTGCACACAGAAGTCGAGAAGGGTTCGTTTGATCATGTGTGCTTCCTGAACTGATGCTATCCCACAGGCCAAAAGATTGTCAATGAAGAGCAGAGAATGGATTGGTGGGCACCTGGTCCCAAGAGATATACCTGCAAGTCTGGAAGCTGACAAAGCATATGACAATAAAATAGATAATTCATTAATGGCAAGAATAAACAAATAAGTGGACAGCGAACACCCTTGTGTTATACCTCTGGAGCTGAGAAAGTCTGCATAAGCATGCCCATTGATAATGGCAGAGAAAGAGGGTGTGGAGATACAAACATGCATCAACTTAATGAAATGACCATGCAGTCCTTTACGTGCGAGAGCCTTATGGATAAAGTTCCATTCTAGTCTGTCAAAAGCTTTTGCCAAATGAATCTTAAGCATGAAGGCTTTGCTTTTCTAGGTAGAGAGCTAAAAAGAGTGAGTGATTTCTTGAGCAACAATGATGATATCACTAATTCTCCTACCCTCAATGAAAGGAAGGGTGGATGTAGTCTGGTAGATGAGTCTTCAACCTGTTTGCAACACATTTTTCCATAATCTTATAAATAACATTACAAAGGCTAATGGGTCTGTAATCTGTGGGAACCAAAGGCACAAGTGTTTTGGGAATGAGGGCTATGTGGGTGTCACTAATGTGGTTAGGCAGCTTGGCAGAGGAGAAAAAATTCGGGACAAGGGAAGTGACATCATCTCCAATCCAAGACCAAGTCGTAAGGTAAAACTCAAAATTGAAGTCGTCTGGCCCCGGAGAAGCATTTCTTTTCATCTCATTAAGGACATCCCAGATCTCTTCTTTATCAGGAATATAATAGATTTCCTCACTAGGCATAGGGGTATTAATGTCAGGCATGTTATTGACAGAATCTCCTAGAGAAGAGGTGAAGATAGATCTGAAGTAGGAGACGAAAGTGTTTGCAGCAATGCCATTCAGCATGAAATGGGTAACATTATGCTCATCTTTAATAGACAAAATCATGTTCTTCCTTCTTGTTTTAGCAATAGCACGATGAAAAAATGAAGTGTTTCTATCACAATCTTTGATCCAAATTTTTTTGGCATGCTGAATATGAGCATCATTCAGTTTGGTTATAGTTTGTTCATACCTGGTGACAAGTGTAGCCTCCTTTGTGTGGTCTTGCTGATGAGGTGGAAGAAATTGCAGCTTTCCAATCTGGCTCTCCAATCCTTTGAGCTCGACATGCATGTTTTTTCTTCCTGCACCAAATTTTCAACTTCGAGGCAAGGTTGTTAGCTTTCATATGATAATCATCATTGTTGTATCCCACCCAGCAACTTCTAGCATAGTCCTGGAAATCCTCTTCTCTAAGCCACCAGTTTTTGAATTTGAAATAGTTTTTCGGCTTGTTCAATTGTCCTTCCGTGGAAAAAAGAATGGGGGCATGATTACTAAAGCAATAGATCAAAGGCATATGGTAAACATTTTAAATCGGATAGATAGCACACCATACATGATTAACAAGGCATCTGTCAAGTCTTTGAAAAAGCGGTCTCGAAGAAAAACGATGGTTAGTCCAAGTGAGGCCGAACCACTAAAACCAATATCAAAGAAACCACAATTTTTCACAAAAGAGCGAAACGCAAGCATACGACTTCGATTAATATTAGGGGAGAGTCATACAATAGTTGATTCATATCTCTGATACATAACATGGGAGGTTGCTATTATAATACACAAAATAAGCAACATTTTGCCAGATACTACTAGTAGCCTAGGGGTACGAATCCCCATATATACAAACAATACCAAACTTTTGGTTCTTGGAGCGATCCGTAACAACAGATAAAACTAGGTTGAGGGAGGTCAAGTGCACTGAAACATTCACATCATCAGACCACATCATCCACAAGCCCCCCGCTTTTCTTTGAGATGGCACTACAACACTATCATTCATATTAAAATGAGCAGAAATTTGTGCATCAGTGAATTTTGCATCTTTTGTTTCAAAAATAAAAATTACCTGTGGCGATGATCATCCTATCAAGGTGGCAGAGTTTAGGATTGCCAATGGCCTGCCCACCCCTGGAAATTCCATCCCATGGCTCATGGCGCCCGTGGCGCCTTAGAGGCTGGCGTCATTGCCTTAGATTATATCTAGCAGATACCACATATCTGGTCAATACCGTAAAATTTGTAGTATTGGTCTAAAAAAGGTCAAAATATGTCCAGAACAGATACCGCATATCTGGTCAAAACAGTAAAAAAATTGCAACCCCCGCATATTAGTCCTTGTGTACCGCATATATTCAGTTTCGGAGGCTGCTTTTACAGTAAACTGCAAAACAGTCAACGCCTCCCTGCAACGAAAATACACTACCATCTGCTCCCGTCCGGCTCCGGTGGCATAGCCGCCGTCCTCCTCCGAGCTCGATTCCATGGCGACGAGTCTCGAATAAGACATCAATCTTTTATGTCTAGCAGCGGGAGCTACTAGCTAATCGATCAAGAACCTGCCGGACGGGAGCTTGGCCGGCAGTTCCCGCACAGCTTGGCCGGCAGCGCGTGCGCGCAGCGGGGAGCCGAGCGAGAGGCAGCTTGGAGGACTATAGCCGGAACGGCAAGGACGCGCGCCAGGGCGGTAGCTGGGTATGGGCCGATCCAGTGCCACGGCCCTGTTTGCAGTATGAGTTTGTGGGATTTAGTCTGTACTAACATTTTTCGTAAACCAGATTTACGGTATACCGCATCCGTATTTACAGTACCATGGGATACGGTATCTGCTAAAGATGCTCTTAGTACTGAATCTTTTTCCTGAGCCATATGGACCTGTACACCGTATGGAGAGCCTACAGAAGCTGTGTTGATTAAATCTGGGGTCCAACATTGAACTGTCTACCGGTGCTAGCATGATGATGAGGAGTATTAGAGCATCTATAAAAGATACCACATCCCGCGGTATCGAAAAAAGAGGATGCGCTAAACCGGAAACCGCATTTGCGGTGTGAGAAGGTGCGGGACGGATCAGATGCCGCATATTGAACCGCAAAACAAAATATTCTGTTTTGCGGTTCAGTTTATGCTACATCTATTCCGCCCCATCTGTCAAACTGCAAACTAACGTATACTGCAAACTAGATTCTGCAATCCAATAGTTCAAACCAATACAAAAATTTCAAAGTTTTACAACAAGACGCACATACTACAGCACGAACAAACGGAAAAACATGCTAGGATTTCTGACGATCAGCTCCACCATTCGTAGCTGTATTTGCAGCAGCTCTGCAAGCTTTCCTTTCCTCGAGGATCTCCCTCCTTCGTTCTTTCCACAACTCTTTTGTGATCGGATCCATCTTCTCGGGATCTATGGTCATAACTCGAGTTTTATCGGCGATCGCAGCTTCCCTAGCTTTTTCCTTTTCGAGACGGATCCCCGTCTCCTCAAACTCAGCTTTACGCTTCTCATCTTCACGAGTTGCTAGCCACATTTGTAGTTTGGTTTCTTCTCTCTTGTCAGCCATCTTGAGCTTGGTTTCCATTTGTTGTTGTGTCACTAGCAACTTGTGCTTCATCATTTCATCAATCTTGTCCCTTAATTTTTCGTGCTCAACCTTTCTCTTAATCTCTTCTTACACCTTCTTCGCACCATCTAGCCTTTTTCTTTTTTGCTTTCGGTTCCTCGTCTTCCTCCTCATCTTATTCCTCCAAGTTAATTGCAACACCGTTTCTAGGAGATGGTGCCTCTCGATCCCGTACCCTCCACTTCTCACCGTCCTTGAGCAATTCCCAGCAGTGCTGGAGAGCGAAAGGTTTGTTCCTCGAGGCAGCCATGTCCCTGTACCTAAGTTGGGCAACCTTGTCATATTCATCAATGTTTACCCTGCTTGGTGGGTGATTCTTGACTTGCTCGTAGGTGGCACTCCATCGACTGCAAGATTGTTTGATTGTATCCCACCATCCTTGGAAAGATCTCAATGTGCGAGTGCTTTTTTCGGCACATGCTTGAAAAAAATTGTACTCGATCCGCTGCCAATATTTCTTTCGGTGACAACATCCATGGACACACCTTCCTAAGCTCGGATCAGTGACGTGTCTTCCTCCACGGTGTAGTTTGCCGTTCTCTTAGATTTTACCTTATCTTGAGCTGCATCAAAGGTCTCCTCGTCCACCTCCTCTAGTTCATCGTCGTCCCACTCATCGATCTCAGGCGCTCCTTGCTCCCCTTCACCATTAGCAGGCTCGTCAGGTAGGGGTGGACCTCCGTTGAGGTTCATCGCCGCGTCGTTCATCATGTCAACGAACGAACACGGAACCGACAGAAGATCCTCACTACAATTACCTCAAAATTAGCCATTTTGACACAATCAAATTCTATGCGAGGTGTGCGACAAATTAGGGGAAATTCGACTGCAATCAGATCGGCACGGGATCATACCTTCCTGGAACAGGAGAGAATTGGGTGGGCGGACGTGGGGGATCCGCCGAACGCGGGGGAGAAGCCGTCACCAGCGTGCACACAGAGAGGGGCTTCCGACTGACGGGTTTCTTGGACTTTGTGATGGAGGGCACCTTCGATCCGCTGATTTTCTTCCGACCGCCGGAGGGCCCCAGGCCAGTCGAACCACCGGCAGCGCGGGGCTGCGCTCCTAATCGCTATAATCGATGACATCCGTGACCGGAGGGGCCGCCGGCTGAGATTCCGCTGTGAAATCGGTCGGCTGAGCTTGGGGAGTCTCCATGACGACGGTGGTGGGCGGCAGCGCGGCAGGGAGAGGCTACAGGCGTGAGGACGACGAGATCGGAAAATAGCGGCGGCGGCGGCGGCAGGAGCGAAAATGTCCTTCGCGCCAAGTGAAAGAAATGATGCGAGGTACCGCATCCAGAATTCTCGGTACGGGAAATATGTGGCACCGAAGCGACGATATGCGGAAAACCGTAAAAAAAATTCAGGTGCGGTACGGTTTAGGGTATCTGAAATGACCACTTTTTCCACCTCGTACCGCAAACTGGCGATTATTTTGCTCTACGGGGATATGCGGTATCTGCTAGAGCTCGTGAGGAGGAGAGAACGCGCCACGCCTAGAGTCCCACAAGTCTTCTGAAGCCGCCGAGATTGGCGACAGCAGCCATGGATCGAAATCAACAGTATCTCCCGAGACTGAGGGAGAGGATCTGCGTGTTGGAGAGGCCATGGAGCGCAGAGCTCCTCCTAGAGCAGGGCTGCCGCTCCTGCGATTGCCTCCGCCAGCATCCAAGCCCTTGGCGCTTTCAGAACGCTACCAAGTGGAAGCACTAGGGAGATGGATACTAAATCTCCCGACATGCTGTCTAGATTGCTGCGCAGTCGGAGTAGTGTTGGAGATGACAGAGCCCTACAAGAACAGCCAGCCTGTCTGATCAGGAATTTCATGGTCCAGGAATCTTCATGAAATGCATCATTTATTCAGGCGTTCTGGGTATTTAGGTGGCTAGTCATAATATTTACGGAAAATCGATACGGAGGACAGGCTCACCCGAGCCCCTTTTTGAATTTTTCGAAATGCATCAAATATTTTTGAAAAAAATACCTACGTGTAGACCACAATACGAAATACATGTGTGCAAATTTTCAATAAAAAATACATTGTACTTAAAGCGCAGCAAAAAAGACAAATATGATACGTTTTGGAAAAAACGGAGGCCCGTTTAAAATTACGTTGTTTATGTTCATATCTGAAAGTTTCACTTTTTTACCGAGGACAGAATACAAAATATTTTTACATGATTTTTTGTATATTATAAATCATTATCTACGTTTCTACATTTGTTTTTGAATTTTTTTGAAACTTTAAGTTTGAACTTTTCAAAAAAAAGGGGCTCCATGAGACCGGACGCCATATCCACACATCACTATTATTTACACCCTTCTTGCTAAAACGTAGAGCATATAGGTCAAACGATGCAAAGTTTGTACCAAAATATATCAACATGTAGAGTACCAACTCAATACCATTTATATCATGATGTATATTTTCGTACGGAACACATTTTTTATAGATTATTTTATCAATAAATTTGCCCAAAATTAATCTACTTCAAGATTTTCAGTCGAATTTTGATCGTTGGAAGGATGTGCTTAATCATAATTTAGGAACGGATATCCAGCCAGGAAATATGCCATGTACGCACCACGCAACTTTCTTAAGTTACCCAGTGGGATCGTGAGTCGTGACATCGTGTCTGATTGAGGAAATATCTAGAGCTTCGAGCTCCCACCTCTTTACATGCTACCATGCTTCCACTTTCAAAAATCAATTTTTTATGTTTCAAAAAAATTGGAAAAAATTTAGTGGATGCTCACAAGATCTGTGTTTATAATTTCTAATATTTGCATAACCTAAGGGGTGGATCAGTGTTCACAAGATCTGTCCCACTTTACATCTAATATGTTTTGTATCTCTGTGTGTGTCATGAATTTGGTTATGCAAGTATTAGGAATTGTAGTCATGGATCTTGTGAACATCTATAAATTTTTTTTCGAAATTTTTTGAAACATAAAATTTGAATTTTAGAAAGTGGGAGCATGGTAACACCTCAGGGACGGGAGCACTAATATTCCCTCGTGTATGATTCAGTGCATCGGTATCTCAGCGAAACGAGTTGCTTCACTTCAAGACAGGAATTCTAATCTTAAGTATGGGCCGCGTTTGATAGTACAAGGCTACAAGGCCTGGGTAGGGTAAACCCATAATTCCAGCAACACAGGCCTAATCAACGGAGGAGAGTCACTCCTCTAATTCATCTTTGCTGAAGGAAGAAAAAGGAAAAGTACGGCGTGCCCCTTGGACCAGCCCATCATGGCGTTTGTTTCTTCCTCTCTCTTTTTCCAAAAACAAAATCGTTTTTCCCTTATAGTAACACTTGTGAAAGGCTAGTGTTGTGAATTCAATTGAGTTCAAAAGCACATTTCCTTGCTAGATATTCCTTTTATTCATCCCGGATTGTGTGAATGCGTAGGATTATACACGAAAGATCTTTTTTTGGCTCTCTCTTTAGCCCTATGTCTCTTATCCCTAGGTATTTTCTTGCTCTTAATTTTCATTTCTTGTTTATTCGGTTGTACTTTCTCCGTTCCAAATAAGTGTCATGGTAGCCTTTTGTGTGTATTTAGCAACCGTCAACTGATATTTTGTCAATCTTTACATCTTGATTTATTTTTTCATTAATCTTGTATTGAATTTCTTCATGTATTTCATCGATACATCTATGATGTTGTTTTTAATAAAAATATCCAATATATATATGTTATGTTCATAAGTGGATCTGCCTTTATCACAAACTTTAGTAGGTTTTATTACTATTTTGATGACAAAAACTAAAGACTGGCTATATGTAGTCTATCATGCTATTCAAAGTATGGTTAATATTTTTGTGAGAATACTTGCACATTGCAAGATAGCTATTTTTTAAAATAATACGAATTTTTAAATTAATTTCACGATTAATATCTAAAATTCGGAAATTACAAAAGTAGCACGACATCGGCTGTTAAAAGCCGACCAGAGCCTGTCGGCTGCCCAAGAAACGACAAGAGATCATCGTAACTTGCA
This sequence comes from Avena insularis, assembly GCA_023614405.1. Classification (NCBI taxonomy): domain Eukaryota; kingdom Viridiplantae; phylum Streptophyta; class Magnoliopsida; order Poales; family Poaceae; genus Avena; species Avena insularis. Next base: position 468,826,065 of record CM042686.1, read on the forward strand.
CTGCCGACAGCCTATCGAAAGTAGGCCGTGCCGGTCCCACATGTTGGCCTGTCTCCCGACAGGGGAGGAGCGTGCCCGCGTCGTCCGTTGAACCGTCGAAAGGGCTATTTGGTTGTTGAACAGCTGACTACCTGCCTTCTTATCCATGCCCGCGTGTCGGCGAGCCCAACTTCTTCTTCTTCCTTCCCCCTTCCTTCTTTCTTCTCATTTTGCAGCCACAGCTTCACCTACATTTTGTGGATTCCTGCTCAGATTTGCACCCACATTAGTTGTAGAACTATACTAGAAATCTAGTTAAGGCCTGATCTACTGATAGGATAGCTTGGTGGAGTGATTTTGGTCTTTTTGTGGAGGAAGTTGATGGTGTTCTTGGGGAGCAATGACTATGGCGGCGGCTGGGGCTGCAACTTGAGGTAGCTGCCAGGTGGAGGTGCCGTCCCAGTGACTGGAGGGTGCTACACGACATGACTTGGCACACTTCAAGGGTAAACCCTAATATTCCGTTATTTACGGTCATTTGTGTATATTTTTTGGTAAACTTAGATGTGGTCTATTAACTGTAAGAATATTGGACTAGAGGATTAGAAGAACTAGATGATACCCCGTGCATTGCGGCGGGACTATTGAAGTGCAATAGACTCCAAAAATGTGAAAAGTATTTATATTTTTACTTGTACATAAGAGTTGATTCTTGCAAAGTTTACTATGCTAAATTAAAAAAAAATACAATGCTTTCCGGCTACTACTACTCTCCCAAGGCAAAAGAACTCTAGTCACAAAGAAGAATATAATCGTCCACACATGTAAAAATTGCAATATTTTGTTCAACTGCACATTGTAAACATACATGTATATTAGCTGAAAACCTTTTTTAAAGCGGCCCACAATTGTATCCTTATTACTTCATAAAAATAGAGAAGCATTTTTTTCTATTGAATTATATTGGGCTGAATTACCGCACATGATTATATAAGACTGAGAATAAATAGGAGAGCCAAAGCATACCTGAAATCTGGGCGTTGAGCCACCGAGATGAAGACAGCAGAAAACGCTGAAATGGTACAGTCTGAATCCATCATGGACAATAGATAATTATTTGTCTCTTAAAGATGCAGACTCGTATACTTAGTTCTTTCGTGTATTATGTAGAACTTGTTGTCTATTTTAAATGCAGATCGCTAATCCAACATATGATGTGCTTCATATCAGTTACCTGTTATGAACTTGGGGCGTGCTTAATACTCTTGGATAAAATGTAGGTGCACCTTGAAAAGGAACTTGCACTGGTTCATGCAACATCAGATTTTTCTGCAGTGTATGATTTCGTGATCTTGGCGTCAGTCTAAAAAATGGTCAATCTTCACAAATAAAAATCCAGTTAACTAACCAAATCTTGGAGAAAATATCAGGAGGCTGCAACATCTGGAGGTGAAGCTGATCAGGCCACGGCAAGGCAACAGGTGGTGCATACGGGGTGCTTCTAGAAAATCAAAACTAATTAAGAAAGAGAAGGGGAATGTCAGGGAACCACGCAAGGAACGTAGTCAACAATAAATCATCATAGTTCCAAAAATGAGAGAGAGAGAGAGAGAGAGAGAGAGAGAGAGAGAGAGAGAGACTTAACAGAATTGGAAGAGGCAGGGAGCAACAAAGGATCGTTGAAATAGGAGGAGCGGGAAATGAACCGGGAGAGGATACGAAGAGGTGTGTGTGTAGGAGAATAAATTGCAAGGTAAGTGGGAAGGGAATACGTGCAGGAGCTGACGCATGGTATGTTGGTACACTGTTTTTTTTCTGATATTTAGAGATTATCAAGTTAAAATCTAAGCAAAATATACAATAATTTGCTGATGTGGCACCCTGCTGATGTGGATAGGCTGCATGTCAAGAGAAATAGATTAGTGGGGGTGATCTTCTTAATCATAAAGGATATTTGTAGACTATATTGTGGCATGATACGTTTTTGACTAGGTTCAGTATTTTTTAGGTCGAAAGTTATATCGGACAATGTAGTGATTAAGTTTTACTACGGTGACGATGTCGTCGGAAGAACATAGCACGGAGATAATTTGGGTGAGTTTAACTGCATAGATGAAGTGCTCCAAGCTCCTAGAACATGGTCCGTTAGTGAGTTGAAGGATTGGATATCTGCTCATTTAGGGCTCCCTCCGACCCACACAGTCGGTGTGCACGCATTATGGTCTAACTCAAGAACTACCCTTATGTTTTATTTGGGACCGATAGAAGAAGACTCTAAATGGGTCAAATGATTGAAAGCTTGTCAAACAAGGAGAGTTAACCCCATCGCCTTAGTGCTTCCTCTGGCGAAAGAGGGTGGTGGTCATAGCCAGAGCAGCCATACCCAATATGGGGGTGGTGGTTATGATCATGGCCAGGATGGAGGTGGCGGTGGTGGTGGCTACCTTATGGCCAGAATAGTCAAAGACAGGATGAAGGTGGTTGTGGTTTAGACTACCAGTATGGCCAGAACAGTCAAGGCCTGGATGGAGGTGGCGGTGGTGGTAGCTACCATTATAGCCAGAACAGTCAAGGCCAGGATGGAGGTGGCGGTGGTGGTGGCTACTATTATGGCCAGAGCAGTGAAGTTCAAGATGGAGGTGGTGGTGGATATCATCATGGCCAGAGCAGTCAAGACCAAGATGGAGGTGGTGGTGGCTACCATTATGATTCTGGTCAGAGTAGTTATGCACACTCTGGGGCGGTGGTTATGAATCAGCTAAGAGTAGTCATGAGATATGAGAAGACATTTTTAGTGGTGAGTAGGGGTGGACCTAGAAGAAATCATGAGTGGGGGCAAATGAATTAACTGGGACCCTTTCTTCCATAAATTTGTAAAATCTGAAGAAATTTCTTCCAAATATTAACAAATACTAAAGGAATTTGAAATTTTGAGCCCCACTCAGCTACACTTGGGTCCTCCCCTGGTGGTGAGGCGGATGCAGATGAGATATATGAAGGTTTCTTCCAAAATCAGATGGAAGATGAAGATTCAGACGAAGACAGTGATAACTCTCATGATTCTGCTGAGTCTGATGAAGAAGAGATCATCCAACCTATTCCGGCATCCTGGAATAATGACCACACAACAGCAATGAATGTGAACGATGGGCATGACTCTTCCTGGAACTATCATGAGAACAACATCTCCTAGGGTGCATTATATCCTAGCAAGAGGCATCTGTAGGAAGCAGTTGTTTTGTGGGCATTGTCCACACAACGGGTCTTCAAAACCATAGTGTCCTCTCAAAAATATTTGACAATGGTTTGCGAGAAATCCGGATGTCCTGTAAGGGTGCATGCCTATCGCCCTATTTATGACACCAATTGGCTAGTGAGCGATGTTGTGTTTCACACATGTCAACTTCCCAATGTCCTTCAGGAGCATCGTAACCTGACTTCTACCCTCCTGGCTAGACTGTTGTACACGGAGATAGTGGAGACCAAAGCCATGGTGGTGAAAGCTATCATGAATAAAGTTGCTGTCAGATTTCGCTACAAAATATCTTACGACAAGGCTTGGAGGACTAAGCAGAGGGCACTTGAGGTCAAATTTGGTTCGTTTTGATACGGATATGACTGGTTTGTTCGGATGCTCGAGACACTACAGGCTAGGAATCCATGCACCAACATCGACATCCAACACTTTATGTTGTCGGAGGAACCAAATTTGAGGGTGCTGCATCGAATGTTCTTCTTATTTTCTATATGCATAGAAGCTTTCACTCATTGTCGACCATTCATTTTTGTGGATGGTACATTTCTCACCGGCAAGTACAGGGGTCAGATCATGACTACCATTGGTCAAGACAGGAACAATCAAGTTGTTCCACTAGCATTTGCATTCATGGAGAACGAGAACATAAAGAGTTGGGTCTGGTTTTTCAGGCAGCTAAAGATAGCAATTGTAAAGGTGATGACTGTAAGTGCATAGTTCTTTTGTATCTAGTTTCGAAATAAAGATATCGATCCCACAGGGAGCAGGAGTCTGAAGTCTAATAATTCTTGAAATAAATATTACTATAGAAATGCTAGATAAAGTTCTAAGTAACGAGATAAAATGCGAGTAATGTGTAAAAAGGTGTTTTTGGGTTTTGGGTATAAGAGCAATAATAAAGTAAAGCAAAGTAACTTAATATAGAAAGTAAGTATTGCGTATGTAAAGATAGACTGGAACTGCAGTAGGGAAAAGTGTTCTCAGGGAGTAGCGGATACACCACTAGTATTGTAAAGATCTAAGATAAAGATTATCATCATGAACATTCTCAACTATGTATATGTGGGAGGAACTCCGAATGTGGACGAATAGGCAACAACCTCTGCTCACATTATCCTCACAACCACAACAGTCAGCAATCGATATCAATCGAATTACTGCGCTATTAAGGGACGTAATCCCGTAGGACTTATCCCATGGCATGAATAGTGTTCCGTGAGTTTTCTCGATTTCCCAAGTTGATACGTAAGGATTGCTAACAACTTTATAGTCACTGTAAGTGCTAGCACGCCCCCGTCTACCAACAAGTAGTTCCCTCCATCAAGTCCCCACGAGAGGCAAATATTAAGAGGTCGACTTCTCTGAACATCAAGATGTAGAGAATCTAACACATGGTCATAGCGATGAATATCATAATAGACTTTATCTTATTTCAATATCATACTAGGGTTTCTCCATCTCCCTAAGAACTAATGATCTACTCAGACATGGAGGCAATCAACATCATGGCAATGATAATGGAAACAGTCATAGATGCATAATACTTGTATAAATCCACAACGAGTATAAGAATTACAACAAGATCTAGACAAGATGTAGATGACATGGATGAAGATGGTTGTGATGTAGCGGTGGATGATGCAGATCGATGCCTTAGCCTCCCGGATCTGCGCAGGATGAAGATGGATCCCTGGCGGATGAGTTCCCCCTCCAGATGCCTTCCGGAGGTGAGGTTTCTATGATTTCTGGGTGTTCTATATGTCGTCTCTCCGAACCAATTGCACGGGGTGAAACTATTTGACGAGGCGGAGGCGGCGCCAGCTATACGGGCGGAGCAAATTATCCCATCGTATAGTTGGTCGTTACGCTCTCTGCCTCATTTGTTCGCTTCTGGTTTTCTTCTGGTATTATTAATATTTCCCAAATAAGCGATTTATGTTGTTTTTACTCCTTTTCTCCATAGTACAACTGTTTCAATAATTGTATGTGCGCGAACACATACAATTAAATCATGTGTCCTGATCCTGGTGAAAACAGACATAAAATATGTGCGCGAATACCATAAAATACCAAAATCCTACATCTACAATGCAAAATAATAATGTAAAACATGATGCAAATATGCACTCATCAACTCCCCCAAGATTAGACTCTTGCTCGTCTCGAGCAAGATTTTAGCTTAATGGATGTGATCCTCATATTCATGAAGCTGAGTCGATAAAATAAATGAGGCAATTGCAGCATGTGTTTATCATGTACGATACAGGGGAATAAGTTCATGAATAGTACCTTACTCGAACCATCTGAATAGTATTGAAAGGCTTCCACACCTTAGTTATGAATAGTTCTTAAAAGATGAATCTCAACATAATGTAAAAGACTCCGATTCAATCGAATGAGTTAACGAGGTAGTCCCAAGTGTTTTAGGATCAACATATTCACTTGGGATTCAAAATCTCAAAAAGTGTCTCTTTGTCATACTACAATACAGTGGCATATGCCTATTTGCTCTTTGCACATTCACTCTTTTTCTTCTTTTCTTTTTCTTTTCTTTTGCATATATGCTCACACTTTTGTTTTAATTGTTGTGCAAAGGAGCTAGCCATATATTCCACTTCATGTAGGAATTCAAAGTTCAATGATATCAATTATCAAATTCTAACTATATATGAAGCATTCTTATAACTTAAGATTCTACCACGACTTGTTCTCACTCTATTTAGATAGTATTTCATTTTCCTTTGTTCAAGGTTTTATTTTTTCAACTTAATTGTATAGATAATTTTTTCTTTGTGAATCAAACCGTAAACTTACATCATATTGACCAAATTATCTTTATGTGTTCCATTAATACCAATGGTGTGGAAGACTCCTATTGCTATCATCAAGTGCAAGTAAAATCATACTCAAGGCATTCATATATCAATAAAGCAAACACAAACTCAATATTGCTCCATATATAATAATAAACTCGGAATTTCATAAAAGGGATCAACTATTCCTGAAGGGAATTCTAATGATGCAAACTTTATTTCTAGTTTGAACTAATGCGAGAATAATAAAAACTTATAAGATAGATTACAAAGTCTTAAAGATCTTCCCAAGCTTGGAATCAAGCCAGGCAGGATCAAATAATCCCTTGCGATTATTTGATACCGTGATTGTTGTATATCACTGGGGCGCCATGGCATGTAACACCGTGGTGCATAGCTTCTTGTTGGTCTCCTCTAGAGCAGTTATGCGGTTGTAGCACCTGCGTAGATCAGATTGTAGAGTATCCACTTTATCAGCGAGCTTGGTCACCAATGGAAGGAGGTTTTCCTTCTTCTCCATCTCATTGAGACGGTGACGGACTTCGACGCGATGGAGTAGCTCCTGCTTCTGATATATCTCTACTGCCCGCACGCGATCCTTGGTCCTGGGGACAGCTTCTTCTTCCTCATCCATAATTGATGGATTGGGGAAGTGGAAACCATACTTCCACTACTCTTGAGGTTTAACCTTCATACGAGCGCCAATGGTTAGCCTCGAGAGTGGAACCTCCCCTTCCTTGCTAGCACCTGCACCAATATTAGATAATTCCTTACGCTTGTGCAGCCTTGAATCTGTGGTGACGAACTTGACCGTCTCCACACGCCCTTTCCCATGTGGATTGCGATCTTCTCTCTCTTGTTGACCTTTCTTCGTCGCCACCCAATTGATATCCGGTGGATCGTAGATGTTGTGGCAGATGTAGACGTTAACTACATCATCATCGCCATCAGAATCATTGTTGAGGTAGCTTGACTCGACGTACTCCTTGTACTTCGGGCTAAACCTTTCCACCGCCTCGTCATAGTCATCCACGGACGGGCTGCTAGAGCGGTCCCTGGAAGGAGCAATGAGCCCCATGGGTTTACCACGGCCTGGGGCGGGATAGCGCATCGCTAGATTGGTTTCTGTAGATTGCGATTAGAGAGATAAACAATGGCAGCATATAAGAGGGGTCAGAGGTTGGTAAAACTCGCGAGAAACACCAAATTGTCGTCCAAGAAAAGAATCCAAATGGAAGAGAAAAATAAATCACGGATTTGGAAGTAACCTTCTGCGTAACGACCAACTATACGGGCGCGACCCGTATAGGTCCGGCCGTATAGTTGGTTCCGGGCAGATATTTCCAAATATCTCGAGTCCAGGTCGATTAAATCACGACTCGGAACCGACAATAACTTTTTTACGTGAAAAGAAAGATCGAATGAAAAGTGTCTGAGAGTTTAACGACCAACTATATGGCCGGAATTTTTGTTCCGGTCGTATAGTTGCGATCGTATAGTTTCAAATACCGAAAATCAAAAAGTGTCTGGGAGTTTAATGACCAACTATACGGCCATAATTTTTGCTCCGGTCATATAGTTGCGACCGTATAGATATCGGCACCAAAAAGAAAAACCATCTAAGAGTTTAACGACCAACTATACGTCCGGAATTTTGCTCCGATCGTATAGTTGCGACCGTATAGGCTCAAATATCGAAAATAATTTCACGAAGATGATACAAAGAGTTTAGCGACCAACTATACGATGGGAGCTCCCGCTCCAAACGTATAGCTCCGCCCGTATAGTTGGTAAAACCCTTTTAAAACTTTAGAAAAACACAAGGAATTAGAAAATAGAAATTTCAAGAGTAAAAATTGTGAAAATAAATCACTTATTTGGGTAAGAACACTTACCATGCACCTACCACTTTCTTAATCGGTGATGAAAAGTTTCTCCCACAACAAGGACTCCTCTCTTGGAGGAATTGGCTTTGGTTCATCAAATAATTCTCATAAACGAAAATCACCAGGACTAAAGTTCCTCTCAATAAGATTGGTGTCCTCCTGGGCAAACATGGACACTGCATCTAACATCTTTATTTCTTGCCTCTTTATAATCTACAACTCAAATTCTTGAAGTGAAAGAATCTAACGGATCAGTATTGACTTATGTTCTTTCCTCTCAAGGAGTTCTTTTAAGCCATCACGATCCGTATGAACTCTCACCTTTGCATCAACTATATAAGAACGAAATTTATCACAAGAGAAAAATACAACAAATAGTTCATTTTCTTCCTTAGGGTAATTCTTTTGGGCATCATTAAGAGTTCTACTAGCATGATGTATAATATTAAATCTTCGACCAATATGTTGTCCAAGAGTCACTCCTACAACATCATCGCTAGCTTCACATATTAAGTCAAAGGTTGTATCCTAGATAGGTGGTTTAATGGTGGGAGCTCGAGTTAGAGCATTCTTGAGTTTATCAAAGGCTTCAAGACACTTATCATCAAAATTAAATCTCATTCCCTTTTGCAAGAGGTTAGTCAAAGGTTTAGATATTCCTGAGAAATTTCTAATGAACCTTCTGTAAAAACCCACATGACCAAGAAAACTTCTTATACCTTTAATATCCCTAGGTGGTGGAATTCTCTCTATTGCTTCAACCTTAGGTCTATCCACTTCAATTCCCTTACCTGATACTTTGTGTCCTAGGACTATACCTTCTTTGACCATAAAGTGGCACTTCTCCCAATTTAGAACAAGATTAGTTTCTTCAGAACGCTGCAAATCTTTCTTGAGATTATCCAAGCAACTAGTAAATGAAGTTCCATAGACAGAAAGTCATCCATAAATACTTCCATTATAAGTTCTATGAAATCAGCAAAAATAGCAGTCATACATCATTGAAAAGTAGCTGGGGCATTACATATACCAAAAGGCATACGTCGGTAAGCATGTAAACCGTAAGGACTTACGAAAGTTGTTTTAAGTTGGTCATCCGGATGAACAACTATTTGAGAGAAACCAGAATATCCGTCCAAGTAACAAAAATGAGTATGGTTTGCTAACCTTTCTAAAGTTTGATCTATGAACGGTAACGAATAGTGATATTTCCTAGTTTCTTTATTCAATTTCCTAAAATCTATGCACATCATGTGCCCAACAACAGTTCTAGTAGGTATTAGTTCATTGTTTTCATTAGGAACAATAGTAAAACCGCCCTTCTTAGGAACACAATGAACAAGACTTACCCAATCACTCTTTTTAACAGGATAAATTATACCTGCATCCAGTAGGCGTACAATTTCTTTTCTTACCACTTCTTTCATTTCAGGCTTCAATCTTCTATTAAATTCCGCAACTGGTTTAGCACCTTCTTCCATGAATATTTGATGGATGGCTATCATGGGACTAATGCCCTTCAAGTCATCCATTGAGTACCCAAAGGCTTGGCGATGCTCCTTAAGTATCCTCATGAGTTCTTCTTCTTCTTCTCCTAAAAGTTTAACACTAATAATAACAGGAAATTTATTGGTATCATCTAAAAACCTGTATTTGAGATTATCTGGTAGAGTCTTCAACTCCGGGGGTGGTAGATCCTCGTCCCCTCTCTTTTCTGGCTCTTCAAAAGCCTCATTAGTTGAAGGTCCCAAAATAGGAAGTGAATCAAATTCATCTTCTAGTTCTTCTAAGGACTTGTCCTTCATAACTATTTCTTCATAATTTGGATCTTCATTTATTTCTTCTTCTCCATTACCAAAGAAAAGAGCTGCCATTTCCTCAATGGTTCTCTCTTCCTCTTCTTCTGATGCTTGTGGAGGCTTGTCTTTAAATTTGGAAAAATGGAATTTATTTTCCATTACCCCAAGCTTAAGAGTCACAATCTCCTTCTTGAAGTTAACATAGGCTCCTATATCACCCAAAAAGTTTCTTCCAAATATAATAGGGCAAAAAGTGTCAGCTAGCATATCAACAACTACAAAATCGATAGGAATTTTTTTGTTACCAATTGTGACAGTTGCATTGTCAACTACTCCCATTGGAATTCTAAGATTTTTATTGGCTAACATAATTGTTATATTAGTATTCTCAATTGTCGCTGGTTCTATTTCTTCTTTTATTTCTAGGTAGAAATCATAAGATATAACATTAAATTCGGTGCCAAGATCACATAAACCGTAATGAGAGGTTTCTTTAAATATGCAGGGAAGAATAGGCTTACCCACATCTTTTACCTTTGTTTTACCTTCAACCAATATGGAAGTCTCTACATCAAGTTCAACTATGTTACAGTGTGAGTACATAGCCATAATTGCTTCCTTGATTACCTCTTCATCTTTGTTTTCCTTTAGATGTTCCTTGACTTCTGGCATGCTTCCCTCTTCCCTCTTTTCCTGTACTGCTTTGACCTGTTCATATTCAAAAATATGCTTCTGTGCAGTGTTAGGGAAAGGCACTTCATATATTGGTTCTACGGAGGCAAGTGTTGCTTTATCTTCTCTTTTCTTTTCTAGTTCAGGTGGTGGATCATACTTGACTGGACCCTCCTATGGAGCTTTAATATGTTCTATAAAATCTTAAACAACTTGTAACACAAGATCTGAATCCAGATCAAGTTCTTTAGATAATTCTTTCACATGACCTTTTTTATTATAATAATGAATACAATCATGCTCTATTTCTACACCTCCTTCACTTCCTAGACCAAAATTCCATGAAAAACTATGGTCACGAATTCTATTAAGTAAAGCCCAAGATTTAGGTATAGGAAGATTCATAAAGGCTCCTTCCACGAAAGAGTCTAGTTCAATTTTATTAGGTTCAATTAAACCACCATAAAAGATATGTAGTAAATACCATTCAGGCAAATCATGATGAGGATATACTCGTAGTAAATCTTTAAATCTAATATAAGCTCTTACTAGTCCTTCATTAGAACGATTCTTCCAAGTCATTATAAGACGCCTGATTCCAAAAGATTTTGATAATGGATAATATTTTAATAGAAATTCACAAGCTAAATTATCCCAAGTAGTAGTGGCTTCAGGTGGTAGAGATCTATACCATGAGAGATCTGTAATTGTCAAAGTTTGACTAAAAAGTTTAACCCTTACCTCATCGGCAATATATCCCATCAATAGAAAAGTTCCACATCTATCTTTAAAACATGCAATATGCTCATATAGATCAGGATCTTCTTCATATCCAGTAAATTGCTTCTTATGTAGAATACTAAGTAGTAGAGGATTTATTTCAAACCCCCTTGTCTTCTCATTGGAGTTGTTTCTTTTATAAATATCATAGGGCTTCCCAAAGTGGTTGAGTGGGTTAGCACTAGTCATATGCTCAAACTCCATCGTGTTGGTGGAAACCTCTAACTCAAAACAAAATTTAGCAAGACAAAAATAAATAAGCAAAAACTAAAGGACCTATAACACTTAGCTCCCCGACAACGGTGCTAGAAAATAGCTTGATGACTGCAAGTGCACATATCGTTTGTATCTAGTTTCGAAATAAAGATATCGATCCCATAGGGAGCAGGAGTCTGAAGTCTAATAATTTTTGAAATAAATATTACTATAGATATGCTAGATAAAATTCTAAGTAACGAGATAAAATGCGAGTAATGTGTAAAAAGGTGTTTTTGGGTTTTGGATATAAGAGCAATAGTAAAGTAAAGCAAAGTAACTTAATACAGAAAGTAAGTATCGCGTATGTAAATAAAGATTGGAACTACAATAGAGAAAAAGTGTTCTCAGGGAGTAGCAGATACACCACTAGTATTGTAAAGATCTAAGATAAAGATTATCATCATGAACATTCCCAACTATGTATGTGTGGGAGGAACTCCGAATGTGGACGAATAGGCAACAACCGCTGCCCACATCATCCTCACAACCACAACAGTCAGCAATCGATATCAATCGAATTACTGCGCTATTAAGGAACGTAATCCCGTAGGACGTATCCCATGGCATGAATAGTGTTCCGTGAGTTTCCTCGATTTCCCAAGTTGATACGTAAGGATTTCTAACAACTTTATAGTCACTGTAAGTGCTAGCACGCCCCCGTCTACCAACAATTAGTTCCCTCCATTAAGTCCCCATGAGAGGCAAATATTGAGAGGTCGACTTCTCTCAACATCAATATGTAGAGAATCTAACACATGGTCACAGCGATGAATATCATAATAGACTTTATCTTATTTCAATCTCATAATAGGGTTTCTCCATATCCCCAAGAACTAATGATCTACTCAGACATGGATGCAATCAACATCATGGCAATGATAATGGAAACAATCATAGATAAATAATACTTGTATAAAGCCACAACGAGTATAGGAATTACAACAAGATCTAGACAAGATGTAGATGGGATGGATGAAGATGGTTGTGATGCAGCGGTAGATGATGAAGATCGATGCCTTAGCCTCCCGGATCTGCGCAGGATGAAGACGATGAGTTCCCCCTCCAGATGCCTTCCGGAGGTGAGGTTTCTACGATTTCTGGGTGCTCTGTATGTCGTCTCTCCGAACCAATTGCATGGGGTGGAACTATTTGACGGGGCAGAGGCGGCACCAGCTATACGGCCGGAGCTATACGGGCAGAGAAAATTCTCCTGCCATATAGTTAGTCGTTACGCTCTCTACCTCCGTTGTTCGCTTCTAGTTTTCTTCTGGTATTATTAATATTTCCCAAATAAGCGATTTACGTTGTTTTTGACTCGTTTTCTCCACAGTACAACTGCTTCAATAATTGTATCCACTGGATCCATCATCTGTCCCGATCTTGGTGAAAACAAACATAAAATATGCGCGCGAACACTGTAAAATACCAAAATCCTACATCTATAATGCAAAATAATAATGTAAAACATGATGCAAATATCCACTCATCAAAAGGATATACCGAATGTGTGTATCCTTCATGACAAGCATCCGAGTATTCTCAGTGCTATAAAGAAGCTAACGTAGCCCGCACTTGATGAACTAACTCCATGGCAAGACATGCAGAGCTGTTTGTGCATGCGTCATATAGGGGCCAACTTTTACTCATAGTTCAGAAACAAGGCCCTTATGAACCTATTCAAGAAGCTTTGCAAGCAGAACCAGGAGTGGAAGTATATCAAGTGTCGCCCCTATCTAGATGAGTTCACTCAAAACATGTTAGGCAGAGGAAGCAGCGAGAGCAGCAGCTTTCGCGGCTCATGCACTGGCGGTAGCTACACAGTCAGCAACAGGATCAACACCATAGGAGGATGAACTCGTTGCTCTTTGTGACTTGCCAGGATTTGACCAACCTGGTACTAGGAGAAGGCCTGGGAGATGGATTAAGAATTTTCAGGAATGGATAGAGCACGAGCCTGTGGAAAGGTGGTCTCTAATGCATGACACTCATGGAGTAGGTTTGGTGTCATGACTACAAATCTCGCTGAAACATACAACTTCGTCTTGAGAGGAAGCATGGTTGTTCCATTAACAGCCATTATGGATTGTATTTTCACCAGAAATTTGAAGTACTTCAGACACAGACTCTAGATGGCTTAGATGCATGTCATCAACAACCCAAACACGAGGTATTGTCCAAATATTATGGATTACATGAATGCCAAGATGGAAAAGGTTCGGTCTATGAATGCCATTGCCATCTTTAACCAAGAAAGAAGGTTTGAGGTGTGCCTACCTTCCAACAGGATCGGAATCAGAGATGAGGTAAAGACACAGGAGGTGAGGATAGTCAATGAAGAATGGTCAACGTGTGACTGCACCTGCAACAAACAAAAACTGTTGCACCTGCCTTGCTCCCATGTACTTGCTGCTTGCAGGTAGTTAGGCATGGATGCAATCTCATTTGTGTCTCCCTATTTTCTTAAGGAGTCGGTGATCAATGCATGGACTGGCGAGATGATGGGTTATAGGTAAGTGGGAAATTTCAAAAAAAGTTAACCCAGGTGAAAGGGTATACATCCCAGATCTAGGACTAATGCAGATAGGGAGAGGAAGGCGATAGTGTGTCCGCATCCATAATGATATGGATGAATCTGAAGCCGGAGGCCCTACTAGGCAATGTTGACACTAATTTTCATATCTTTGGGACTGGAGGAGCGGCTCCCTGTGGACGTGGCACCCGAGGAAGACGAGCCCGATGATGAGATATACCCTAGCCAGTCGACTTTGTAGTCCATAGAGTCAGCGGTAAATACTCTTTTCTTATCCTTGCCCAATGAACTTGTTTCCCGATATAATATTTACTCATCTACGATATAAATGCATGCCGATCTAACATGGGAGCTACAGTCTGACGTGGCTTAGTTTGGATGTTCCCTTTCTTCCGCCATGTTGTAGCATGTCGGATACAGTCGCAGACTTAGTCCTTTCTCAGGCATGTCGACGAGAAGCTACGACGTATCTACGCGATCATCACGTGCACCAATGTTTCGGACGTTGTTCAGCACCGAGAAGCATAGCGCCCCCCGCATCAGTCCACGGAGGTGACCGCCCCGCGTCCCTCCACACAACTGCGCACCCCGCGTGCGCAGGAGCCCCCTCCTCCACTTCACCATGGGCCTCGTCCACGGCTCTCACAGCAGGAGACGCCAAGAGCACCACCTCCAGACCAGGCTGGAGGCTCAGCTTGGAAAACAGCAGCCGCAATTTCCTTTTGACCAGTGGCAGCAGCAGCCACACTTTACTTTCGACCAGTAGCAGCAGCAGCCACACGTCCCTTTCGACTAGTTGCAGCAGCAACTGCACGTCCCATTCATGGGCTATCGTCCACAATCTCGTCATGAGGGTAAGAATTTTCCTATCTATTTTTGTTGCATGTAGTATCAAATCGTTGAGTACTTAATAATTTTACATGGGAAGGAGGATATGGAGACCCAAGCATGTCCTTAGATTCTTGGGCGAGTGAAGAGGACGAGGATCAGTAGACACAACAGGATCAGGTTGACTGGTTCGGCCAGTATCAGACTCCACCACCGTAACCCACACAGGATACACAGACCTAGGGCGACGGATCTACTCTACCACCACGTAATGTGAGGGCGCCCCAGAGGTACAGATGGACTATACCTAGACCTGACGAACCTCGATGTGGCTACTGATACCTATGTACGTGACATATATCTATGTATGAGACCTATATGTATTTCTATGTGCGAGACATATATCTTTCTATGTATGTGATGCCACACCTTACTTCTATTTCACATTTTCTTTCAACAAACACTTGCACACATCTTGCAACAGAATTCAACATAACTTGCTTGCGATTGGTAAGTAAGATACAAATACGAGCGCTCTCTCTCCCTACAACTATGCCTTGCTCTAGTTCTCCCTCTGATAGGTAACTGCCTCGCCCTTACCCTTTGATGATGCCTTCTTCTTGGCCTGCACCTTGTCCCACTTAGCTCTCGCCCTGGTCCCAACGTGTGGCGGCATGCAGATATCATCTTCTTCTTCTTCTTCCTCGCCCTTACCCTTTTACGATGCCTCACCCTCACCCTTCAACGATACCTCGCCCTTACCCTTCAACGATGCCTTCTTCTTGGCCTTTGCCTTGTCGCACTCAGCTCTCCCCCTGGTCCCAACGACCGGCCGCATGAAGATATCATCTTCATTTCTGCTCTCTTCTATCCAATAATAAGGGTTCTCAGCCCGCCACTGCATGTCAGCTTCACTCTTGAATTTAAGCTTGTTCCACCTTGCATTGATCCTGATAAGCTCTTGCCGTATCTCCTCTGGGATCCTCAATGGCCACTATCATGGTATTGCCGACGAGTACGCCATGGAGGGGTCCTCACAGTGCGTGTTTACAGACGTGGGGTAAGGCGGAGAGTTGGTGGGTACGAGGTAACATAGCTTACCCAGGTTCAAGTGCCATAATGGTGGCGCAACTCTACTCCTGCTATAGATGACTATAATGGCAATACGCCAAGTTACAGAGATAGGTTCGATGTGCGAGGTGTTGCTCGTTGTACGCTGCAATCAGAGAAGTTGTGCCCTAAAGGATCCCACAGGCCAGCTTATAAAGGCGCCAAGACCTAGGGTTTATAGGGAAAGGTCCTTGCCGGACAAGGTAAAGAGTCCTACACCTACACGAACTAGTCTTCCATGTCTTGTACTCCAAGGCTACGAGTATGTCGGTGACTCTTGCGTAGCCTTCCTTTATCCGGCATGGGCCTCCCTTCAAGATCCATCTAACTAGGCTGCCCAGCAGGCCATAGGCCTTGCTACCAACTATGGGCCACCCGGGTTAGGCGGATTGGTGACATGCTATGAGGATACCCATATAGCATATCCCCAACAGTAGCCCCCGGAGGACTTTGAAATCTTGCACCGTCTTGCTCGTTGATCTCTGAATTTCCCGTCTAAGTAATGCCGGCAATTCCGTCTAAGTGATCCCAGCAGGAATATCTCAAAGGTCTCCCAAAGAACCCTGCAATCCTCTCCGGCTTCGCAATGTAGCCAGAGATTCCTTGAGTGTTTGTTTCCTAAGTCGGATAATTTACTTCTTTGATGGAATCTTCGGACATGACCCTTCACTGCAACTGTCAGGAGGATGACGTAGGGTATAGCCTATGCTACCTCGAAACTCACAGAAAAAAGAATTAATCATTAGCTATTTTCACGCGTGCGGAATCCGAAATGGAGGAGCGGCAAAAGACGGAGGACGTGGCGAAATTACCGTGCACGTTCACTTCCACGTCGGCAACGTTCCATCCATCAGATCTCTTTGCACGAATCTTAACGCGAGGCCTATATATTTCCACTGTGGTTAATTTATTTCTTTTTACCCGCATTCGCTTCCCAGTCTTCGTCTTCCTCCAGCCGCATGACCGTTCGACCTCTCCTGTGAAAACCCAAACCAGAGCCCTTTCTTCCTCCACACTCTTCTCACCCTAATGGCCTCCAGCAGCTCTGCTCCTTCCACGTCAGTGATTCCCGAGGCTACGATGGAGCTATCCTAGGGAGTGATCGTTCCGCTGGAGGGGGTGGTCGTTCCCGTCTTCGCCGTGACGGAATCCACCGGCGATGACCAAGAACGAGCGGCGCCCGAAGCCGCTGAAGAGGAAAGCGACTGCCATAAGGGGGTGTGGAGAGGTTCTGATCTCTCCGTCGAAGATCTCAAAGAGCTGGTCGACGAGGGGTATCTCCCCGCGGTGGAGAAGTTTATCTGGAGGGCGGTGCCGAACGGCGAGGTGGTCCCTTCTCCCCAAGCTGGAGAGAAGGTGTACCTCAAATCTCAGCTGGTACGTGGCATAAGCCTGCCAGTCTCCGACTTCTTCCTGGATGTCCTTCGACACTTCCGGGTACTTCCCGAAAATCTCTCTCCCAACAGAATCCTAGTCCTTAACAACTTTGTAGCTTTGTGCGAAGGATATCTAGGAATCAAACCTAGATTAGATCTGTTTGTATATTTGTTCACCGTCAAGAGAGAGTCTGTAGAGTCTAAGGACAAACTGGGGATCTGCGGAACCATTAGCTTTAAGATCCAGCCTAGCCGGCGCTTCCCTGACATTGTAGGGCACGAGTCTTGCAAGAACTGGCATCACACGTATTTCTATGGGCCAGATGTCCCTCTGCCAGACCGTCTTGAGACCTACCCCGACTTCGTCAATGGAGCTGCCACTGAAGTGCCCGCATGGCGGACCCCAGCCTCTCTTCCTTTAGAGGATGAAGCCAATCATGCCATAAGGCGGATCGAATGGCTCATAGACGGAGGTATGACGGGCTTGGACCTTGCCATGTGCTGGTACGTTAGGTGGATCTAGCCTCTGCAGCACCGCGCTGAGCTGATGTGGAAGTATAACCAAGACAGGAGGGATCCCATGCGAATTTTGCGGGATAACTTCTCTACTGACTCCATCAAGCTCCGACTCAAGGACATCGTCAAGGTGAAGGACAAAAAGCATGGCTTCAATATCACCTTCAACATGTTCGATTGTGGCAAGTTCCTAGAGGTAGCTTCTGTTTCCTTTGTTGCTCGTTATATACTCTAAGGGTTTTCAGACCTTGAAATTGTCCGTCTAACATTCCTCTGTATCCCAGCTGGCAACCTTGGCGGCGGATCAAATGGCCTCCTAGGTCTATGATCCCAAGATGAAGGATATCCAAGTGGTGTCCGACAACGACGCCTCCAAGGATCAACCAGCTCCGGCAGCACGAAAGCGGAAGAGCTCCGCCTCTAACGCTGTTGCTGAGGCCAAGAAGAAGAAATCGGAGAGTGGAGTCTCCAAATGTTCCACTTCCGCCTTAGAGGTGGAGAAGAAAAAGAAGTGCACCGGCATTCCCCTCACCAAGGCTCCTGCCGTGGAGTAAGTACTTTTCATTCTCCGACTTTATGCTTTGCATCTCATACCTTTTTTCAACTCTTGTAACGTTTCAGGAGGAAAGCCGGTGTTAGTTTGAAGCGATCTTCCAAAGATGTTGGAGGGTCAAAAAACATTCGCGATATGCTGTCCAAGGGTCCGTCCGCCAAGCCCTCTCCCACCACCGCTCCCCTACTCCTGCCGCCAAACCATCTACTGGCCCCGTTGGGCCGTCATCCCCTTTCATTCCTGAGACCTCCACCATGGAGACATATGTCAATCCAATCATTGATGTCTCAGGTTCTATCGAAGCAGATGTTGCTCCCAACGGCCAGGCGACGTAGGAGAGCACCTCCTCAAAAGTGGCTGAAGCTCCGGCTAAGGATGCCACCGAGAAAGGGAAGGAAGTGGAAGAGGTGGATGTGGAAGCGATGATTGAGGTGGGAGCCTCCAAGCCATCATCTGCCCTGAAGGTGCAGGAGGCAGCTAGGGATTCATCCATGCCTCCAGCTTCGACCTCTCCATTGGCTGTGACTCCTCCGACGTTGAGCCTAGATGACCTTATCAAGCAGGCCGACGCAATCTACAAGAATGCCCGGACGTTCGATGATTCCTACGCTCATCTGGCCAACAATCTCAGGATCATTGCCATCATAAATTTTTTGAACTTCACTTGCTTTATTTTGTGTAGTATATCCCACTGTATCCCCCGAGCTCTTAGGCAGATAATCCAATAGTTATTGGGCTGAGTGCTCCAAGGAACTAAGCGTAGAACTTCTCCGTGTAGCCCCCGGGCGTTTAGTCGAAACTACAAAGTTCCGACTAGATGCTCTAGAGAAACTAGATTACTTTAAAATCATGTACTGTATTCCCCGAGCGTTTAGTTGAAACTTGAATAGTTCCGACTAGATTCTCTAGAGAAACAAAGCATGTCAATACTTTGTGCAGAATGAGAATAAACAGAGGATTGCTGCCAATGAGAGGTTTGTTGCTATTCGGAAAGAGCTAGATCTTGAATAGGGTAAAACCAAATTCCTGAAGGAACAGATCAAAAATAGCCAGAGTCTGTTTCCGACAATAGCTCCTTGCTTTTCTCATTGAATTATCCTTTCCGTCTTCTAATAACACTTCGTGATTTCCGTCTACAGAAGCCATTGCCAAGGCCAAGAGCATAATCGAGTAATCCAAGCATATCCAGGAGCTCGATGATGAGAATAAAATTCTAAAGAGAGACCTAGCTGATGCCGTCAAGGGGCATGATGCAGCGATGAAGGCTATGCAAGAGTCTGCTGACGCCGAGATGCAGCTCCTGAAGGACGAACTTGTGCAACTCAAGGAACCAAACCAAGCTGCCAAAGAGCATAATGCTAGAAACCTTAAGGCGTTCAAGATAGTCTAGAAGGAGTGTGATGTCTTGGCGGAGACATGCCAGCAAGCGGAAACGAGCATCTTTGGAAACGAGCATCTTTGGTAACCTTTCTCTGTCTTGGTTATTTCTGTAAGTTGGACAACCATTTTACTTGTTTGTACTCATGGTCCTTGTGTTTTGTGCAAACCACAGCTCCCATTGGCTTAGCCAACTTCGGTGAGGGTGCTCCGGATCCCAAGGAACGCATGATTCTTGCCGGTAACTTCGTCAGCACCGCCATCGCCCAAGCCAAGGAGATAGTTCAACCTCTGGGTATAAATATCAAGGTGACAGGCTCAGGTGCCAAGTTCGCGGAAATCCTGCGCCGAGCCCTCAAGAAAGTTGAGGACTAGAAAACCTCTTGCATCCGGGTTGGTGCAAGGATGACCCTGTCTTTGGTCAAGGCACACTATGACAATGCCGACATTGACTTGGTGACCTCTGGCATGCCGAAGGTAGACGAGGAAGGTCAAGAGATCGATAGCGATGCTATTTGGAATTCCCTCACCGGCTTCAACACCTAAGTTGCCAAGATGGTCAAGGCGGATGTCTTTGTGCCTGCCGAGATCCTTGACGAAGATGTGACTTCATCCGAGTCTAGCCCTTCTCCTTCAGAGTTTGATGATCTATCTCGGCCTGGCTCTCCTGATGATGCCACCACGAAGTCCCCTGCAGCAGAGCCATAAAAACAATATTTGTATTAAATGTGTCTCTGCAGAATGTATGCGGAAAAAACTTGTATTCAAGCTTCCTGCAACTTATCTGTTTCCAGCATGTGTATATATTTTTTAAGCAAGTGTTGGCTTATCCATTATTCTGGTTCGTATGCTTGACCTTTCGTGAGACGGAAGACACGCATCACAAAACTATGTTCTCAGGCGATGATGCTTAATAGCACCGTCAAGAACCTAAGAACAAAATCACCGACTTTGAGTGCCGAAAAGTCACTACTACGAAATCCACATAAAAACTTAAGAAAACATGTAGACCAGAAAACTTAAGCTAACGCCCGTAGGCGGAATTTTCACAAGGGAAAATGCAACCTTGCGCATAAAGGGTTTATATGATCCAAAAATGAACAACTAAAGGAGGTAAAAGACTCAGAAAATATGAGTGAACCAAATGCTTTGTTTCATTGATCATATAAGAAACTTATTACATAATATAAACGTGCTAAGTGTAAAAGGGATGTAGTTGTGCTATGTTCCATGGCTGATCTGTCTTTGGGTAATCATCATCGAAGTCACGTTGCTTGCACTTGCGATTTTTTGGCCTATCTTTCAACTCGTGAATATCGACAAGGTAATAGGAACCATTGAGCAATGCTTTGCTTATGACAAACGGTCCTTCCCAAGGTGGGGATAATTTGTGTGATTTCTCCTGCTTGAGTCTAAGCACCAGATCCCCTTCTTTAAATGAGCGATGCTTTACACGGCGACTATGGTAGCCGTGCAGCTTCTACTGGTAGCCGGCAAATCTCTGGCATGCCAGCACGTGCTCTTCTTCAAGTAGGTCCACAGATAGTCGTCTGGATTCTTCAGCGTCATCCTCCTTGTAGGCGGAAACTCTTGGTGCATCGTGGAGGATGTCGGATGGGAGAACTGCTTCTGCTCCATAAACCATGAAGAAAGGAGTCAAGCCGGTGGATCTGTTGGGTGTTGTTCGTAATCTCCACATGACAGATGGTAGTTCCTCCGCCCAGGCTCCAGCTGATCTACGTAGCGGTGCCTCTAAGCGTGGCTTGATTCTGTGCAGAATTAGTCCATTGTCCCTTTCAAATTGCCCATTTGACTACGGATGTGCCACAGATGCTAGGTCAAGGCGGATGCCTTTCTCATGACAGTACTCCTCAACTTCTCAGAGAGATAAATTTCTTCCATTATCAGTGATGATGCTATGTAGGAGACCAAATCTCACCACTAGATCCCGAACAAACTTTAGGGCTGTTGCCCCATCAAGCTTTCTAATGGGTTTAGCTTCAATCCATTTCGTGAATTTGTCCACTGCTACTAGCAAGTGTGTGAATCCATAGGGTGATGTCTGCAAAGGTCCCACCACATTCAGCCCCCAGACTGCAAATGGCCAAGTTATTAGTATTGTTCGCAATTCTTCAGCTGGAACACTTGGTTGTCTTGCATAAAACTAGCACCCAAGGCATGTTTGTACCAACTTGTTGGCGTCCGCCTTGGCAGTTGTCCAGTAGAATCCTTGTCGGAAGGCCTTAACCACCAATGACCGGCGAGCGGCGTGATGCCCGCAATCTCTGAGCTGTACTTCTCTAAGGATGTCAATACCTTGATGTTGGGAGACACATCGTAGGAAAACTCATGTGGTACTTCTTTTGTATAGCTGGCCATCAAAGATGACGTAGAATTTTGCTCTGCGTACTATTTGCCGGCTTTCGACTTCATCGGTGAGCAAAGTTCTGTCTTGTAGATAGTCCATGAACAGCTTTGTCCAAGCCAGAGAGGTCACTATTACTTTATTAACAAATGAATCCACTCTATCCGGGTTGTCGGGGTCTGCTCCTTTTACGGATGGGGTCCGTAAATGTTCCAGGAAAACGCCTGGCAAAATTGGTCGACGAGCTGATCCAAGCTTTGACATCAGGTATGCCGCCTCATTATCCTCGCTTTTGACGTACTTGACTTCGTAGACATCGAAGCACTTGGCTATTTCGTCTACTTTGTCTCGATATGCTGCCATCATAGGGTTCCGTATGTTCCAGGTGCTAGCTACTTGCTGGGCAACCAAGTCGGAATCTCCACAACAAACTATGCACTTGATGCCAATATCCTTGGCTACGCGAAGTCTGTGAATGAGGGCCCCGTACTCTGCCATGTTATTTGTAGCGTTGAAGTGGATCTGCATGACGTATTGCAACTTCTCTCCTGTTGGCAATTGCAATAATACGCCAGCCCCCGAGCCATTGAGCAACTTTGATCCATCAAAGTGCATGACCCAATACTCTGGCTCTAGCACATGAGTGTTTTCTGGCAGTTCTGTCCAATCCACAAGAAAATCCGCCAATGCTTGTGATTTGATAGCGTCGTGTTGCTTGAAGGTGACGTCGAAGGCGGCAAGCTCAATGCCCCACTTTGCCACTCTCCCTGTAGCATCGCGGTTGTTAATGATGTCGGACAGTGGAGCTTTGCTCACTACTTTAATGGGGTGCTCCTGGAAATAATGCCTTAGCTTACGCGAAGCAAGGAAAAGTCCATAAGTTATCTTCTGGTAGTGCGGGTAACGCTGCTTGGATCCTGTCAAGACCTTGCTTACATAGTAAACGGGTCATTGAACTCTGTATTCGTGCGTTGGTTCCTTGCGCTCCACCACGATGATTTTGATAATTACCCGGTTGGTCGCTGCCATCTACACTAACATAGGCTCCCTTGGCACCGGTGCTGCAAGTATAGGTGGGGAGGAGAGTATCCTCTTCAACTCCTGGAGTGCTGCGTCAGCTTCGTCCGTCCATGTGAATTTGTCTGCCTTCTTGAGCAACTTGTAGAGTGGCATAGCCTTCTCACCAAGTCGGCTGATGAACCGACTTACTGCTGCAACGTAGCCTGTGAGCCTTTGTATATCCTTCAGGCATGTCAGGCGTTTGATGTCGAGGATGGCCTTGATTTTCCCTGGGTTCACCTCGATTCCATGATGCGAAACGATGAAGCCCAATAGTTTGCCGGATGGTACCCCGAAGACGCACTTCTTTGGGTTCAGCATCATGTTGTATTTCCGGAGATTGTCAAAGGTTTCCTGCTAGTCAGCGATAAGATCATTTGATTTCTTTGACATTACCGCAATGTCGTCCACGTAGGCGTGTATGTTGCGACCTATTTGGTCATGTAGGTGATGACCCACAAGTATAGGGGGTGTATGGCAGTATTTTCGAGGGAAGTGAAACCCAATTTATTGATTCGACACAAGGGGAGCCAAAGAATACTTATCAGCCTTAACAACTGAGTTGTCAATTCAGCGGCACCTGGAAACAATCTTGCTCACAGCAGTTTATCGGTAGCAACAGTTTTGTAGTAGGAATAGTAAAGTAACAGTAGCAATAAAGCAAAGACAGTAGTAACAAAAGCAGTAAACAGTGGGATTTGAGTGCGGTAGGCATAGGGATGGATGGACGGGCGTTGCCTGGACAAGACAATTCACATAGCAATCAGAACATAGCGCAATTGCAGATAAAGCAGCCAAGTACTAGACAGTCCTAGGCATGTGTTCCATATATAGTCATACGTGCTCGCAATGAGAACTTGCACAACATCTTTTGTCCTGCCAGCCCGTTTGCAGCGGGGCCTCTAGGGAACTACTGGCAATTAAGGTGCTCCTTTTAATAAAGCACCGGAGCAAAGCATTAACACTCCGTGAACACACGTGATCCTCACATCAAAGCCTTTCCCTTCTGGCTACCCCGATTTCTATCACTTCGGGACCATAGGTTCCGAACAACGACGTGTGTATACAACTTGTAGATAAGACCCAAAACAATACTATCATGATGAATCAATAATAAGTTCAGATATGAAATCATGGCACTCGGGCCCTAGTGACAAGCATTAAGCACAACAAGTCGCAACAAAGTCATAAAGCACTAATAAAAGATACTAGGCACCATGCCCTAACAATCTGATGCCATTACATGACCGATCTCATCCAATCCCTACCATCCCCATAGCCTACATCGGGGGATTACTCACTCATAGATGGGGGAAACATGGATGGTCGATGGAGAAGCGGTGATGATGATGGCGATGATCTCCTCCAATTCCCCGTCCCGGCATGGTGCCAGAACGGAGTTTCTGGTGCTGTTTCGTGGAATCTGGTGGTGGCGGTGGAGCGGAACTCCTTCTGGAAAAACGTCGAACCCCCAGAGTTTTTACGTCAGAAGGCTCCTTATAGGCGAAGAGAGAGGCCGAGGGGGAGCCTGGGGGGCCCACACCACCCCCTGGTGCGGCCTGGCCTGGCCCGCGCCACCAGGTGGTGTAGCCACCCCAGGGCTCCTCTCCATCTCGTATTCTGGCTCCTGGAGTCTTCGGGTGAAATAGGATTTTTGGCATATTTTCCGGGATTTTTCCTGATAGTTGATTTTCTGAACAAAAAGTAGACACCAAGGAAATTCTGCTGAAAACAACGTTAGTTCGCATTAGTTGCATCCAAATCACACAAGTATAGAGGAGAAACAACAACAAAAGTGTTCGGGAAAGTAGATACATTTTGGACGTATCAACTCCCCCCAAGCTTAGCTTATTGCTTGTCCTCAAGCAATTCAGTTGAAAACTGAGTGCGATAAAAGAACTTTCACGAACACATTTGCTTCATATGATGTAAATAATCTCAGCAATGTGATCAACTACTTAGACAATTCATAATAAAGAGTATGCAACTGAGTCTACTTAATAGTCATTGCAAGCTATGAAGAGATTCCAACTCAAGAATAATAAGTAGCACGAAGCACAAACATAAGCAACATTACAATGCTCATAGAAAGGTATGATAGAGTGGTATCTCGCTTGCCTTGGATTATGAATGTCAAGGCACCTCTAAAGTTCAAGTGATGACTAGAAGTAAAGATATCAAAGATACAAGCATCAAAGTCATAACAAAAATAATCAAGTAATGAAACAAACACAAAAAATGACAACTAATGCTCTCAAGAAGGTGCTCAAAGAATATCTGGAGACTCAACAAGTAGATGAAAAAGGTTTTGAATAATTTTGAAAGGCTTCCAAATGCTGAAAGTATGGTACTTGTTAGCTTTGAGCTCTCATTGCCCCTATCATAAGCATCTTTAATGTGGTTAAGGTGAAAGTGACACAACTAAGAGGATATGCTTGACAAGTTATAAATTGAAGTCTCATGCCCCTTACTTACGAAGACCGATCCTCATGCTACTCAACTTCAGTCACAAGTAAGCTCTTGTCATTGTAAGTATATACGTATCATAGAGAACCGCCAACGGGGTACCCCTTGCACATGACACGGGAGCTATCCCATAATCAAAATACAAGGCAAGCAGACAATGAGCATCTCAGCGATCTTTTTATTTACTATGTGCATAGATTTTTATTGAGGATGCTTCATAGAATGCTCATTATGGTTATGCTGCAAGTTTCCACCATGATTAGGCATGGCTTAGGCTAGCGGCCCAGGCGTTTCTCTAACATACATACAAACTCCATGATCTTACAAGTTCCACTTTTATTTCACACCGCCGGGATCCATAAGCAAAAGAACATGATATCAACTAAGTACAAAGTACCTATGAAGCACTGAAAGCGGTCCCCATGATACTTGGTTCTGCTAACTTCAACTCATAAAGCTCAAGCATATGCGCAACAAAGAAGGACACAATGGTTCAGGTTTATTAAGTGCAAGAAAATAAAGCGTGCCATCAAGTTCGCGAGAGCTTTACTAACTAACTTCCTCATAACAAGCAAACATTTTATTCGGAAGAAAACAAGGCATATTGAATATGCACGGAAGTAGCAAGTGATCCTAATGGGTAAGTATGGTGGACACTTTGGAAATATTTGGCTTAGTTAATTGGAAACATGAGTAAGACACTCAGTGGAAGTGAAGGCTAGCAAAAGTAAGGGAGTGACAAACGAGAGAGCAATAGCTGTCATTATCATGCTTACAACAAAACAAGACTACTCATGGCATGAAAATGATTCAAGATCTTCAAGGCAAAATAATTCATCAAGGCTTAACTGATTATTACAGTCATGTGCATGCATGAGCATGTGCCAAGTCGATCAAATGAAACATTCAGAGGAGGATACCACAGTGTCATACCAATTTATGAATAGAGTAATGCAAGCAAACATTCGTAAGACATGCTACAAACTATTAGCGAGCTGGAGCTAATCACAAGAAAGCAAGAACTACTAAGCATCCAAAGAAAACATACACTCTACATGAACGGACTAAGCAAGCTCACAATGATGAGTATATGTACAAAAATGAAGACAAATAGAGTTCATTACCAGCCTCTTACCACGCCTCAAGTTGTCATTGATCCTCATTATTGCTCTTCACTTGTGTGGCTTGAATAATAATATGAAACCAATAATCCACTGAGAACTACCGAACCCTGTAGCCAACTCGCAAAAACCAAAGAAGAACGACAATTTGGTGTTTTCGATTTTTAAACAAGAACCAAAAGAGAAAAACAAGCAAAGCAAAATATTTTTGGGTTTTTTCAAATAGTTCAAACAAAGCAAAAAGGAAAGCAAACCAAAGCAAAAAGAAGAAGCAAACCAAAGAGAAACAACAAAAATATTTTTGGTCTTTTTGTGTTTTTAGAAAGCAAAAGCAAAGAAGAACGAAAACTAGAAAGAGAACGAAAACATGAATATACAAAGAACCGACGCAACATGATATGGAGATGAGTGCGGTGTCGGCGTACCTCCCCCCCAGATTAGGATTTTGGCCTAAGTGGGTATCAATCCATGTAAGAATAGGGGTTCCAAGCGGGCGGATCTTGGTAAGAATGGTCGTAACCGGGCCCATGAGAGGAAGAAGAAGCTCCCCAATCATAAGCGGGCTGCTGATATGAAGACTCTCCCTCATTCGAGGGCTGGACCGAATCATCCATGACCTCCCTTCTAGTGTCCTGCTCCTGTTGGGAGAGCTCTCCCAAGTACGTGTCAAGCTCCTCCTCAGTGAGGGACCATCCTTCCCTGTTATCAAGGTTAAACAAAACAGGTGCAGGCAAAAGAACAACACGCTTGGACTTGCTCTTTCTCTAGCCAGCTTTGAGAAAGGTTATTTCATAAGACAACTCACTCAAGTTAGCCCACGAGGAAATAAATTTATGCTGTACCATGGAATTAAAATCAAGCCTCTCTATGGGAAACTGTAGGTCTAGAGGATGAGGCACTAAACCATGCAATGCTAGCAAACGAGAAGCAATGAGGCCTCCACAAATTCCACCCTTCTCACGGTTAGCAGCAAGATGGAAAGCTATGAAAGCGCCCAAGTTGTAGGACCTATCTCGTCTAAGAGCAGCAGAGATAAATGCTAAATCAAACGAAGATAACTTATTGGCAGTTTTCCTAGAAAGAACACACTTGGCAATAAAGTAGGCAAAGTAGCGAATGGAGGGAAGATGTACGTTACGGATTTTTCCATTCTCCTTCGAGAAGCTACTCCCTTGACAAATTTCTACGTATAAATCCATGAGTGGTTCTGGTCTCTCTTTAATCTTCTTACATAATCCCCATTGAGGTACCTTAATAGCTGCAGAAAAATCATCAAGAGAAAGGTTGACAGCTATATTGTAAAATTTGTAATGGACCATGGGGTTAGGCAAAGAGTGGCTAAATTTGAAATCCTGCACCATAGACATGGTTAGCTTCACAAATTGACAAGGTTCGTCTTCCAAAAAGTGCTCTAACCCCGCATTAGAAACCAAAGTGTGGAAATCTTGTAGAATTCCTGCAGCTCTCATGAACTCAGAACATGGATAAATGGAGGGAAAAACTTCCTCCTCCCGGTGGACCTTCATGACATCAGGCACCCAAAGCTCATGTTGGTTTAGGTGGTGTTCACTCATCTTCTATTCTGAAATTTAAACACCTATTAAACAAGTGATTGCAAAGTAAATATAATGAAGGTCTACTCATAGGGACTAGCAAGAGGCCTAAACATGCATCAAAACTATATCTCTAAGCATCAAACAAGCTTACAAGCCCTCAAAACTAGTCACCTACAGCAGCAAAATACTCAACATACAATCCACTAAACACAAATCTACTTGGACAAGGGGAGGAGTCACATACCAAGGAACAATTGCTCCAAATTTCAGCAAGAAAGATGGGCTGAGCAAAGAGATCGAAGAAATCGAGGGCAAGCACAGAGAGAACGCGATTTCGAGCTATGAACTAGAGCTTACTCGGGAGAGAGAAGAAAGTGGCAGGAGAGAGAGGTAGTAGGGGGCCAGGGGTGGCCCACACCAGGGCATGGCGTCACCCAGGTCTGGCCGCACCACCATGTGGTGTGCCTACCTGGTGGGCCCGCTTGGTACCTACCAGATACTCCTCTTCCCATTTTTCACGTAAAAATTTAATATGAATTTTCTGGAATTTTCTGAGACACTTTATTTTTGGGCATTTTTCAGAAATAGAAGAATGATTTTCCGATGCATGATTTTTTTCTTTTTGGAAACATGATGCAAGGACAAAAACAAGGCTAGAACTACAGAAGTTCTAGCATGCAAACAACTAACAACACAAAGAAAACTAAACGAAAGCAAAAACTAAAATGCAAAGGATAGAAATAAACGGGGATAATCATAATGAAAACATTGTTTTGTTCAATGGAATCCTTTTGTTAGCAAGGTTGATCAAGTCTTGCTACCAAAACAATTGCATATGAGACAAAACTTTGTATTCCACTAATTATTATGTTACCTCAACCTTGATAGCAATGGTCCCAATCATAATAGTTTCAAAATTTTCTTTTGGTATGGGACAATATATTTCTCCAACTTGAATGCCTTCAACATGTTCAATTGAATTTAAACCATAAGTCCTTCAATCTTCTTGGAGAAATAGACAGTATGTTCCTTGTCATTAACATTGAATATCACATTTCCTTGATTACAATTAATAACAGCTCCTGCAGTATTAAGAAAAGGTCTCCCAAGAATAATAGACATATTATCATCTTTAGGCATTTCAAGCACAACAAAATCAGTTAATATCAAGCAATTATGAGCCACCTGGACAGGTACATCCTCACATATACCCACATGAATAGTGGTAGACTTATCAGCCATTTGCAAAGATATATCAGTTGGTATCAATTTTTCAAGTTGAAGCCTCTTATAGAGAGAGAAAGGCATAACACTAACTCCAGCTCCCAAATCACACAAAGCAGTTCTAACACAACTATTCTTAATAGATCAAGGGATAGTTGAAATCCCTGGGTCTCCAAGTTTCTTAGGAACCTTACCATTGAAGGAATAATTAGCCAGCAAAGTAGAGATTTCTTCATTAGGGATCTTCCTTTTATTCGAGACAATGTCCTTCATATACTTTGAGTAAGGAGGCAATTTAATAGCATCAGTCAAAGGAATTTGCAAGAATAAAGGCTTCATCCACTCACAAAACTTATTATAGTGTTCATCTTCTTTTGACTTGTGTTTCTTATCAGGGAAAGGCATAGGTTTTTGGACCCAAGGTTCTCTTTCACTACCATGTTTCTTAGCAATAAAATCTTCTTTAGTGTATTTAGTATTCTTAGTGTGGTTTTCAGGTTCTTCTTCAACTTTTTCTTCATTAGGCACTTCATTTTCTTCATTACCACTTTCAGTTTCAGCATTAGAGATAGATATACTATTAGGATCTATAGCAGGTTCAAAGGGTTCTACAACAGTTTTATGTTTCTTTTTCCTTTCCTTACGAGTAGAACCACTATTTTCAGCTTGTTGAGAATCCTGCTCAATTCTTTTGGGATTCCCCTCAGGATATAGAGGATCCTAGGTAGCAGTACCACTTCTAGTTCTAATTTCATAAGCATGTTTTTCTTTAGCAGCATTAACTAGCAAGTCGTTTTGCACTTTAAAAAGTTGATCTATTTGAGTTTGAACCATTTGAAAGTGTTTAACAATCATTTTAACATCATTGGAGGTTCTTTCCACAATATCTTTCAACTCAACAATAGCTCTAGTGTTTTCCATTAGATGATTTTGCACCCTTTTATTAAAGTTATCTTGCTGAACAATAAAGATATCAAATTCTTCTAAGCATTGATCAAGAGGTTTAGAGTAAGGGATATCACCTTCATCAAAGTGTTGGAGAGAGTGTACCTCAATAGTGGGTGAATAGGGAATAGGCTTACATAATTCTTCTATAGGAGGTAAATTCTTGACATCTGCAGCTTTAATTCCCTTCTCCTTAAGACATTTCTTAGCTTCCTTCATCACTTCATCATTTAATTCAATAACTCCCCTCTTCTTTGATGTTGGAATAGGCACCGGAATAGATGGTTCATGTACAATTACTTCAGGTATAGCTTGTTTAGGAGGAGTCCAATCTTCATAATTCTTGCTTATTTTAGCCATTAATTCCTCAACTTCCTTAGGAGTCCTATTCCTGAAAACACAATCAGCACAACTATCTAGGTATGTCCTAGATTCTTCGGTTAGTCCATTATAAAATATATCAAGTAGTTCATTCTTAGGTAATGGACTTCCAGCCTGTGCATGAATCAAAGCACAAAACCTTGCCCAAGATTCGGGCAATACCTCTTTTTCTCCCTGTTTAAAATCAAAAAGTTCCTACAAAACAGCATGTCTAGCACTAGGAGGAAAATATTTCTGCAGGAAAGTATTAAACAAGCACTCAGGGCTATCAATAGATCCAGGAGGTAAATTACCAAACCAAGTTTTAGCTTCTCCTTTCAGTGAAAAAGGGAAAATCTTAGCAACAAAGTAAGTACGCATTTTAATATCATCAGAAAACAAGCCACTCATGGTAGAAATTTCATTCATATGTGCTACCGCACTTTCATTTTTAGTCCCACAAAAAGGTTCATTCTCGACAATAGCTATGTAAGATAGATCGAGAGAGAAATCATAATCTTCATCTATAATTTTTATGGGAGAAGCAGCAAACTTAGCATCAGGAGATAATTTGGGTCTAATAGTACGCCTCTCAAGGAGATTCTTAGCAGCGCTCCTATCATGGGTGTTCCTACATTCTTCAATAAACTCATCAGTCATCTCAACATAATCTTCTTCGGCATCATAACTCTTACTAGACTCAGGTGAGCTAACAGGTGTGGCAGTGTCTTCATTAGGAGTTCCGGTATTTCCAACTATAGTTCTAGCAATCTTAGCATCTATGAAAGGACCTAATGAACCACTCTTATCAAGCACAGTAGAAGCAGCATCATAAGTATCAGAAGTTTCAGATTCAACAGTAGTAGTAGTGTGTGTAGCATGTGTATGTGGTGGTGTAAGGAACTTACTCAGAACAGATGGTGAATCAAGAGCAGTAGAGGTGTTCAGAACCATACCTCTTCTTGTAGTGGATGGTAAAATAGGAACCTTGCCATCACGATACTTACCCATGATGGATGGAAAGCAGCGAACAATAGAGAATCCAAGTGAACTTGATAAATAAAGCTATGCTCCCCGGCAACGGCGCTAGAAAATAGTCTTGATGACCCACAAGTACAGGGGTGTATCGCAGTATTTTCGAGGGAAGTGAAACCCAGTTTATTGATTCGACACAAGGGGAGCCAAAGAATACTTATCAGCCTTAACAACTGAGTTGTCAATTCAGCTGCACCTGGAAACAATCTTGCTCACAGTTTATCAAGAGTAACAGTTTTGTAGTAGGAATAGTAAAGTAACAAGAGCAATAAAGCAAAGAGTAGTAACAAAAGCAAGAAATGTGGGATTCGAAAAGTGAGGCATAGGGATGGATGGACGGGCGTTGCATGGACAAGACTATTCACATAGCAATCAGAACATAGGGCAATTGCAGATAAATAAGATAAAGCACCCAAGTACTAGACAATCCTAGGCATGTGTTCCATATATAGTCATACGTGCTCGCAATGAGAACTTGCACAACATCTTTTGTCCTGCCAGCCCGTTTGCAGCGGGGCCTCTAGGGAACTACTGGCAATTAAGGTGCTCCTTTTAATAAAGCACCAAAGAAAAGCATTAACACTCCGTGAACACACGTGGTCCTCACATCAAAGCCTTTCCCTTCCAGCTACCCCGATTTCTGTCACTTCGGGACCATAGTTATACAACTTGTAGATAAGACCCAAAACAATACTACCATGATGAATCAATAATAAGTTCAATCTGAAATCATGGCACTCGAGCCCTAGTGACAAGCATTAAGCACAACAAGTCGCAACAAAGTCATAAAGCACTAATAAAAGATACTAGGCACCATGCCCTAACAATCTGATGCCATTACATGAACGATCTCATCCAATCCCTACCATCCCCATAGCCTACAGCGGGGGATTACTCACTCATAGATGGGGGAAACATGGATGGTCGATGTAGAAGCGATGGTGATGATGATGGCGATGATCTCCTCCAATTCCCTGTCCCGGCAGGGTGCCAGAACAGAGTTTCTGGTGCTGTTTCGTAGAATCTGGTGGTGGCGGCAGAGCGGAACTCCTTATGGAAAAATGTCGAACCCCCAGAGTTTTTAGGTCAGAAGGCTCCTTATAGGCGAAGAGAGAGGCCGAGGGGGTTCCTGGGGGGCCCACACCACCCCTGGCGCGGCCTGGCCTAGCCCGCGCCACCAGGTGGTGTGGCCACCCCAGGGCTCCTCTCCGTCTCGTATTCTGGCTCCTGGAGTCTTCAGGTGAAATAGGATTTTTGGCATATTTTTCGGGATTTTTCCTGATAGTTGATTTTCTGCACAAAAAGTAGACACCAAGGCAATTCTGCTGAAAACAGCGTTAGTTCGCATTAATTGCATCCAAATCACACAAGTATAGAGGAGAAACAACAACAAAAGTGTTCGGGAAAGTAGATACGTTTTGGACGTATCAGTAGGCAACGTTGCATCGTCCGCTGGTACATAGCACCGGCATTTTTCAACCCAAAGGGCATCATGACGTAGCAATACATGTTGTAGGGTGTGGTGAACAAAGTGGCCAATTGGTCCGACTTTCGCATCTGGATCTGGTGGTATCGTAAATAGGCATCAAGAAAATACAGAAGTTCCAAGCCAGCCGTCGAGTCAATGACTTGGTCAATGCGAGGCAAAGCAAATGGATCCTTCGGACACGCTTTGTTCAAGCTGGTGTAATCAATGCACATTCTTAATTCATGGGTTCCCTTTTTGGGGACAAGTATAGGATTTGCCACCCATCGAGTGTGAATAACTTCTCGGATAAAGCCAGCCTTAAGTAACCTAGCTATTTCTTTGCCTATATCCCTTCGTCTTTCATCACCAAAGCGTCGTAGAGGTTGTTTCATTGATTTGGCATTAGGATCAATATTCAAGCTGTGCTCGGCAAGTTCCCTAGGTACACCTTTCATGTCGGCAGGTTGCCAGACAAAGATGTCCCTATTATCACGGATTAACTCGACGAGCGTGCTTTCCTATTTGGGATCCAGGTTCGTGCCAATGGCGGTGGTCTTGGAGGAATCACCTTCGACAAGCTCCACCTGCTTGGTCTTGATGGAGACCTTGAAGGCGGGTTCAGCAGCAGTGATCTGCTTCTTCAAAGCCGGCATCTCCGAGGCATTGACCTGGTTCTGGATCTCCTTGAACTCCTCACCGTAGAGGACTACTTTGGTGAAGGTGGCTTCGCTGAGCTTTCACTCCCGTGCCTTGCTGAAGCTTCCGTCAACAGTGATGACGCCATTTGGTCCGGGAATCTTGAGTTTGTTGTAAACAAAGCATGGCCTTGTGAAGAAGGAGTGGAAGATCTTGCGTCCAAAGATGACGTGGTACACGCTCTTGAAAGGCACCACTTCAAAGGTCATGCGTTCTTGGCGGTAATTGTTAACATCGCTAAAAGCGACCGGAAGCGTGATGCATCCTAGGGAACTTTCTTGTCGGCCAGGGACGACTCCATGGAACACGGTGTTTCTCTACCTTAGCTAGGTCTCCATCAAGTTCATCTTGTGCAGTGTATCCAAGTACATGATGTTGATGCTGCTTCCACTGTCCCTGAGGCACTTGGTGAACTCTGTGCCGTCAATCAAAGGGTTCATGACCATGACATACTGGTTCTCTGTTGGGATGAGTTCTAGATGATCCTTCCTGTCCCAGGTAATTGGAACTTCCGACCACCTAACCTACTGGGGAACCGGAGGGAGGGTAGCCATTAGTATCCTCAGAGAGGTTTTTTGGGCCCGGACGGTTGGAGTGCCAAGGAAGGTGTGGTAACATGGAGCCTTCTTTTCGAAGGGATTTTTCTCTTTACCCTCTCCCTTGTCAGAAGATTTTGGGTTCATGTCCTCGTCCATACCACTTGATTCCTTGGGCTCTTCCTCCTTTTTCTTCCCTTTGCTTTTTTCGCGGGGTCTGTTCTTCTGACTTTGCTTGTAGCCGGACTCAGGGTCCTCCTTGAGATTGTTAACAAACTTGCACTGGCGATTTGTGTGCGTGGACTTGCCATTGGCATCGAGATGGACGAAGCACGGCATATCGCGATACTCTTTGTAAGTCTGAGGGACGCGGGACGCTGAGGGTGTAGTGTCACCCCTCTGCTGGCCACTGCTAGCCCCCCGACCACATCCACGTTGTCCGCCATTGCCTCTGCCAGTGAACATTGCAGCGACCATGTCGGCTACTTGCTTCTCTTCAGGCGGATTCTTCCACTTGTTATTGTTGTTCTTCTTGGCCTGGGTAGGAATTGCTATCGCCGGCAACGATCCACGCGCATCGTCGTCAGCAGTGGCAAACTCGCTAGCCATGGCGATCATTGTGTTGAGGTTGAGGTCATTGTTATTTTGTCCACGCTTCAACGTATGCTGGAGCAAAGTTCCATTTTCGAGACCATCAATGAAGGCGGCCATAGCGGTCTGTTCGTGCACCCCTGAGCAGGAATTTTTCATATCCAGCTAGCGAGAGAGGTAGGCACGGGAGGTTTGTATGTACCCTCGAATTTTTTGGTGAACGCTTCATGCATGTCCAACGAATTGCATATTGGTTTCTCCAGTAAGTCATCGATCCATTGCGGGGTGGTGCCGGTCAACATGAGTGGGAGGTACTTGACATCGACATTGGGGTTTCCCCCTTTTATGTGAATCGCTTCGCTTTAGTCCTGCAACCATGTTGCTGGCCTGGCGGTGCCGTTGTAGGTCTTGTCTATCTAGAAGCCCTTGGGGTAGGTTGTGTCCCGTATTACTGGTCCAAAACACTGTGGCCCAAGGTATGGGAGATCCCGAGCTTCTTCGATCTTGTCCAGCCGCGATCGTGCATCATATGGCTCTGGGTGCTTCCCTTTTCCGTCATGTGGAGGGGAGTTGTGGCGCGGTTTGTGAGACCCGACATGACCTCCGCCATGACGGCTACTATATGGCGATGGTGGCGGTGGAGGCGGTGGGTTAGCTCTCTTGTTGTGCCCCTCCTGCGACTCCTCACGGCTGTCGTGGTTGCTTGTCGGACCTGGAGGTTCCTTGTGGGACC
Organism: Avena insularis; assembly: GCA_023614405.1. Classification (NCBI taxonomy): domain Eukaryota; kingdom Viridiplantae; phylum Streptophyta; class Magnoliopsida; order Poales; family Poaceae; genus Avena; species Avena insularis. The sequence continues at coordinate 468,861,953 of CM042686.1, forward strand.
TGCTCCTATGTCCGTCATGGCCGCTGTGCTCTCCGACATGCCGAGGCCGTTTGCCCTGATAGCGTGTAACAATGTTGGGGTGGGACCGCCTTGGAGGTGGCATGCTTGTGCGGTGGCGTGGCTCTGGTTCCTCGTGACGTCAAGATGGTGGTGGAGGCGGTGAACGATGGGGGCGAGCCTTTTCCCCGTGGTCGGAGGATATGGGGATAGCATCAGTCCTATTGCGTGCCTCCCTCCGTCTTCGCTCTGTAGAGCCTGTGTGTGATCCTTCGTCACGGGGAGATTTTGGCCTTCTGCGGCTATTTAGGGTTGACTGGCAAAGCTCCGGGTTGGACTCAAGCCTCTGCGAGGCGGCCTTTTCCTGTTACTTGCATGCTTTAACAACAAGGTCGTACACATGAGGAATTGCTTGTGGCAACCTGTCCTACTCCAGGAGGGTCTTGGCGACGGCGATGTTGAGAACGGGAATTGGCATGACTTGCCTCCCCTCTGAATCTACGTAAGGGGTGGCCTTTGTCGGCTTAGACACGCGAAATCCCAAGACGTCGAGATCTTGGACGACGTGAGCTGGTACCTTTTTTGCCTCATGCTTTAACATCAATTGCTTGTATTCGGCCTCCATAGCTCTTGCCGCCTTGATGGATTGATGTGCCTTAGCCATGTCCTCGTCTACCTTAGCGCCTTGCTCCGCGATGCACTTGGCCTCCACCAAGGTTTCTGCACGCTTCTCATCAAGCTCCATAACGCTCCAGATATGGGCGATGATGATTGGTTCGACGAGAAGTGCGCCGTAAATTGCTTTAATAGCGGGGGTGGCTAGTGGGTTGCCAGCTGCAGACGTTGACAGCAGCACTAGTGGCTGATTCGATTGTTAGGCCATATTAGGGGTCCTGGTAAGTTCCTGTGCTAGTGGCTGGCCTGTAACCGGAGGACACAGAGCCTTGGCCGGAGCCGGAGGCTTGGCGGGTTTTTTAGCTGCTGCTGCTCTGGAGACTGATACGTCGTAAACGTATCTATAATTTTTGATGTTCCATGCTTGTTTTATATCTACTTTCTTATGTTTTGTTCATACTTTGAGACACTTTTATGCATTTTCTGGGACTAACCTATTAACAAGATGCCACAGTGCCAGTTGCATGTTTTCTTCTAATGTTGGTTCCAGAAAAGCCAGAAAATGAATATTCTCGGAATTGGACGGGACAAAAGCCAAAGTCAATATTTCACCGAGGGGAACACGGAGCCAGAAGATGAGACGGAGGAGGACCAGGGCCTAGCCACACCATATGGTGTCGCGGGTCCCCCTAGCCACGCCACTAGGTGGTGTGGGCCCCTGGTCCACCCTCTGACATCGCCCTTTCGCCTATAAGAAGCCTCCGATGTAGAAACCCTAGAAGATCGATCCTCTAGCCACGAAAAGTTCCGTAGTGCCGCCGCCACCGAAGGGGAGATTCGGGGGACAAAAAGTCTCTGTTTTGGCACCCTGCCGGGACGGGGAAGTGCCCCCGGAGCCGTCTCCATCGATCTCCACCACCATCTCCATCGCCGTTGCTGATTCCCATGATGATGAGGGAGTAGTTCTTCCTCGATGCTAAGGGCTCTACCTGTATCTATGTGTTCACCTCTCTCTCTTCCTATTCGTGATCATGTTGTGATCATGAGCTTTGTAATCAAGTAGATCTACCTTGCTACTCAAGTGCTTTATTAGATCTCTGCTCTCCCCATGCGTGTGAAAGTGACAGCGTGCACACCATGGTGGCACTTAGGCTAGAGATTACAAATACTTGTTATGAGTTATATTTGGAGTTGGATGTCTCTATGAAATTGTGGACTTTGTTGGAACCATCTAGCGCGCAAGGTGACAGTGTGGGGTTATCTAGATGGGGAAAGCGGACTTTGAGGAGTGTTGTTATAGCCCTACCATGAATTAGAGTGTCCAACCGGAGAGTAGTTCAGAGTAGTATCATGAAGAGAAGATATTTATATGAGAGTGTTCACTAGTGAAAGTATGATCCCTAGGCCTTCTTTCTAAGCATTGAAACACTGTTTGCAACTACATCAGTTGCATGTTTGCTTGCTGCCATCTTTATTTTAGTTTGCCTTTAGTCTCTTCCACGCCATCAAAGCTATTTTCTGGCACAGCTACCACTTATAATTATCCATACCACTTGTATTTCACTATCTCTTCGCCGAACTAGTGCACCTATACACCTGCCAAGTGTATTGGGTGTGTTGGGGACACAAGAGACTTCTTGTATCTTGATTGTAGGGTTGCTTGAGAGGGATACCTTTGACCACTTGCTCCCTGAGTTTGATAAACCTTGGGTAATCCACTTCAGGGAAAACTTGTTGCTGTTCTACAAACCTCTACGCTTGGAGGCCAACAACTGTCTACAAGAATAGAAGTGCGTAGACATCAAGCTATTTTCTGGCGCCGTTGTCGGGGAGGTAAGGTAAAAGGTACTCACATCCTCTAGTGTGAGTGCTCGAAGTTATTTCCTTTAGATTCTGCAATTTTGTCTTTTTGTTTCTTGTTTTCACTAGTTAGGCTTAATGGAAAAAACAACAAAATTAGAGAGCTTTATATATTTATCTTGAGTTAGGATATGAAGTGTTTGCAGAGAAAATTATAAAACCTATGGAACTTTATTTGCATCCTAATAGCAATGTTGTTAGTATGAATTCTTTGGACACCATTATTGGTAATGCTATGGAAAAGTCTAAGCTTGGGGAAGCTAGTTTTTATGAAAATGATCTTTTTAGTTCCCTAGCTTTGGAAGATAGCTATTCTATTGCTTATGATGATACCAAACCTCCAATATATTATGATTATAATGATGAATATGATATTTTCAGTCCACCTACTATTGAGGAGGAAATTAATTATGACTATAATATGCCTCCTATATTTGATGATTATGGTGATGAGAATAATAATGATAGCTATTTTGTTGAATTTGCTCCCACTACAATTAATAAGAATGACTATGCTTATGTGGAGAGTAATAATTATTATATGCATGTGGCTCATGATAAGAATGCTTTATGTGATAGTTATATTGCTAATTTTATTCATGATGCTACTGAAAGTTATTACGAGAGAGGGAAACATGGTTTTATGTGTCTCAACAATATTAAGTTTCCCCTCTTTATGTTGAATTTTTTGAAGTTGCACTTGTTTTCCTATCCTATGCTTGTTGCTTTGTGCTTTCATGACTTGTTTCTTTACAAGCTTCCTATGTATAGGAAGTGGGTTAGACTTAAATGTGTTTTGAATTTGCTTCTTGATGCTCTCTTCTACTTCAATTCATATGTCTTATGTGAGCATCTTCTCAAACTATCATGCCTAACTTAAATGCGTTAAAAAAAGTACTTCTTGGGAGATAACCCAATAATTTTCTTGAGTCTTGGAAGCTGTTACTTCTGTAATAACCTCTCCTTGTCCTTTTTTATTTGATTTTTGTGCCAAGAATAACCTCTAATGAGAGGGAAGTAAGATTTGGGGAAGTGCTGTCCCGAAACAAATTTTTGTGCTTCACTGCAAAAATTCATGAAAATTCTCTGTACGTCGGATTGAGCTGCAATTTTCTAAATAAATCCCCCAGGTTGTTAGCTAACTTTCGTTAGCGCAACATTTTTCGATTTGAGCAACATAAGGTCTTCGAAAAAATCGGTTTTCACCTGCTGGTCTATTTTGACAAATTTCTGCCATTATTTGCATTTGCCTCTTTATCGATTTCTTTTTGGGTTCTTTTTGGTGAATTGAGATTTTTGAGGGAATTGCTACAGTAGCTTGTGTTTTAATGAAAGTTTTGCTGTTTTACAACTAAAACCCAAAGGTTTATTATCTTTTGAATGCACTAATGTTGCTAATGAAGATTGTGTGAAGTTTTGTATGAAGGAAATTTTTAGGTGTAGGGAAAGAATGATGTAATGAGATGAAGAATAGACAAAAGCTCAAGCTTGGGGATGCTACCCCGTGTCACCCCTAGAAATATTCAAGAGGTACAAGCGTCAAAGCTTGGGTATGCCCAAGGCATCCCCTTCTTCATCAATAAAAATCTCAGGTCTTTCTAGACACTTCGTTTTTATTGTTTCATGCACTGTTGTGTTGTTCTTGGAGCATCTTCGTTTTTGTTTTTAGTTTTCGTTTGCTTAAATAAGTTGGTTGTATCCCAACACTTCTTTTGGAGAGAGACACACCTCATTATTCATTGCCTAGAACACTCTAGTTTTCACTCTTATTGTTCTGCTAGTGTTCTCCTTTGCTAGCACTGTGTTTAGCTTTAGTTTTGGTTGGTGTTGGAAGAGAGTAGAAAGCTTCATGCTTATAGTGGTACAAAAGGGAGCTTGTTTTGACTGTGTCTTAGACTTTATCATGTCATGCTAGATGTTGCTTTGACCTTATGCTTAGTGATTATTGTTGTAGCATGAAATGTTATAAACAATTGAGATTGCTTAATGTGCCTTGAAAGAATCATGCGTTGTTTTAGCATATTAAAAGCATAATATTGTGGTATTCTCCTTTGATGCTTTATTTGGGTTGACTTGGCGCATGCTCAGACCATGTTAAGACTATCCCAAGTCACCATAGCCTCTATGATCTTTTAGTTTTCGACTTGTAATATCACTTTATGCTTTAATTAATGATGTTTTGTCGCTTTGCATGATTATGACCATTATTGCTCTCTTAGTTGGTCGCTCCCAGTCTTTTGCTAGCCTCCATAACCAAGTATGAGTTCCACTCATGGATCCAACTCCAAATAAAACCAAGTTATTCAAAAGAGTCCACCATGCATACCTATTAGCATTTGCTATTTCCAAGTATATTCATGTTTTTATGTACCTTCTGAATTAAACTTATTATGACAAAATTAGTGATTAAAGCTCTCACGAACTTGATGGCACACTTTACTTTTCTTGCCCTTAATAAACTTGAACCATTGTGTCATCTATGTTGTACATTCTTGCACTTATACGTTGGGAATTAGCAGAACCATGATGTCATGGGGAATGCTTTCAACATTGCACTTGTACATTGTACCTAGGTGATATCATGCTCTTTTGTCTATGGATGTCGTCGATGTGAAATGAAAGGGGAGCTTGTAAGTCCATGGAGTTATGTATGTGTGTTAGAGAAACGCCTAGGCCGCTAGCCTAAGCCATGCCTAATCATGGTGGAAACTTGCAGCATAACCATAGTGAGCAATCTATGAAACATTCTTCTTATAAAAAAGAGATAGAGATTGATAAAATGAAAAAAAAAGATTAGAAAAGAGGAAAGAGAGAAAAAAGCACCATTTTCCAATGGTAAATAAGAAGATTGCTGAGATGCTCACTGTCTGATTGCCTTGTCATTTTAATTATGGGATAGCTCGTGTATCATGTGCAAGGGGTACCCCGTTGGCGGTTCTCTATGATACACATGCACTTACTATGACAAGAACTTACCGGTAACCAAACTTGAGTAGCATGAGGAGCGGCCCTCGTATTCAAGGGACATGAGATTGCCAACTTATACTTTGTCAAGCATATACTCCATATTTTGTTCACTTTAACCTTAATCACTTCAAGATGCTTATGATAGGGGCAATGAGAGCGAAAAGCTAACAAGTACCATAATTTTTGGAAGCTCTTTATGAGACTTGAAATTCCTGCTTCCCTTTGAAGGGCCTTTCTTCCACTTTTATATTGAGTCTCCACCTTCTATCTTTATGCACCAATTAAGAGAGCATAGTTGTCATTCTTAGTTTAATGTGCATTGTCCCAAGACTTGTTGATTTATTCATAATTTTGATATTGCCTGTTCTTGAACTACTTGTATCTAGTCACCCTTATGAAGTTTTAATGTGTCCTATGCATTTATGTTTTGCTACTGCATGAGGGACAAGATGAATTCCACTATGCTATGTTCTATATATGTGAAACAAACAAACGTCTTTCAATGCATTGTTATTCATGATCTTTGTTTGTACCCTTTTAGTTACAACATAGTTACTATGTCTTATTGTTAGAACTTCATCTTTCATGCTCATGTTTAAAGTACTTTGATCCTAGCTTTCATGCTTTGCAAATGGTTTGTTCTTGATTGTGATGGTGCATGTCACCTCAAAAATTATTCTTCTTATCACTTACCTACTCGAGAACGAGCAGGAGTTAAGCTTGGGGATGTTGATACATCGTAAACGTATCTATAATTTTTTATGTTCCATGCTTGTTTTATATCTACTTTCTTATGTTTTGTTCATACTTTGAGATACTTTTATGCATTTTCTAGGACTAACCTATTAACAAGGTGCCACAGTGCCAGTTGCCTGTTTTCTTCTGTTTTTGGTTCCAGAAAAGCCAAAAAATGAATATTCTCGGAATTGGACGGGACAAAAGCCAAAGTCAATATTTCACCGAGGGGAACACGGAACCAGAAGATGAGACGGAGGAGGGACAGGGCCTAGCCACACCATATGGTGTCGCGGGTCCCCCTGGCCACGCCACCAGGTGGTGTGGGCCCCTGGTCCACCATCTGACATCGTCCTTTCGCCTATAAGAAGCCTCCGATGCTGAAACCCTAGAAGATCAAGCCTACAACCACGAAAAGTTCCGCAGTGCTACCGCCACCGAAGGGGAGATTCGGGGGACATAAAGTCTCTGTTCCGGCACCCTGCTGGGATGGGGAAGTGCCCTCGGAGCCATCTCCATCGATCTCCACCACCATCTCCATCGATGTTGCTGATTCCCATGATGATGAGGGAGTTGTTCTTCCTCGAGGCTAAGGGCTCTACCGTTAGCTATGTGTCATCTCTCTGTCTCTATGCGTGATCATATTGTGATCATGAGCTTTGTAATCAAGTAGATCTACCTTGCTACTCAAGTGCTTTAATAGATCTCTGCTCTCCCCATGTGTGTGTGAAAGTGACAACATGCACACCATGGTGGCACTTAGGCTAGAGATTACAAATACTTGTTATGAGTTATATTTGGAGTTGGATGTCTCTATGAAATTGTGGTGTTTGTTGGAACCATCTAGCGCTCAAGGTGACAGTGTGGGGTTATCTAGATGGGGAAAACGGACTTTGAGGAGTGCTGTTATAGCCCTACCATGGATTAGAGTGTCCAACCGGAGAGTAGTTCAAAGTAGTATCATGAAGAGAAGATATTTATATGAGAGTGTTCACTAGTGAAAGTACGATCCCTAGGCCTTGTTTCTAAGCATTTAAACACCGTTTGCAACTACATCTGTTACATGTTTGTTTGCTGCCATCTTTATTTCAGTTTTCCTTTAGTCTCTTCCACGTCATCAAAACTATTTTCTTGCGCCGTTACCACTTATATTTATCCATACCACTTGTATTTCACTATCTCTTCGCCGAACTAGTGCACCTATTGTTGGGGATCAGTGCGGAAAACAAAAAAATTCCTACGATGTAACCCCAAAAACTGCCTAGGATCTATCTATGTAGTAATGCGGTAATGGCCAGAGCGTATAGAATATATACCCTTGTAGACCATACGCGATTAACGTTCCGTGGGGAACGTGGTTGACGTAGTCGTACTCGTAGCTGACCTTAAGGTCGCGAAGCTCCTCGCAGGTCAGCCCTTGCTCCTTCTAGGAATCCCTGCAGTGCAATGGCATGCTGCAGGTGTGTCTGTTGGCTGCTGCTTGGTGTCGACGACGAGGCTCTTTCCAATGCCTAGACCTGCAGCAGGGTACAATCTGACTTGGCGAAAGGCTATCTTCATTGTGTAGCTATGTCCATGCTTATCTTATTGTTTATGATTTGCTAGAGGTTGTTCGTCGGTGGCGAGTCTGGAATGAAAAAGGAACTCTACAGCGACAAGGAACTGAGGGCAACCCGAGGTTAGTTTCTCCCTTCACTGAACACATGTTCTAGTCCTGCTCTGATATATTTATCAGTGCATAAATTATTCATTCAACACAATTGTTTTGATAAATACCACTCAAGAAAATATGAATTTGTAGTTTGTTTCCTTTTCTCCTATTCACCTACATAGACCTTGTCTTGGCTGATGGTTTAATCCTACGTCAATACATCCATTTACCGCTATATGATTTTACGGAGTTAGCATTGTTTTACTGCTAATTGGCTTCTTTGATACCCTTCTCAGCCTCCAGCTTGGCTATCTTGAAAGTCTTTCACTCCATTGATTTCTGTTATTATTGTTCCTCCTCTCCGTAGAATTCTGGCTTGAGCAATTTCTTGAAAGCGCTACAGGTTGCCCATTTTTAGCTCAGCTTGAGCAGTTTTTTTTGGAAAGGAGTATATATTTATATGCAGAGATACCAATTACACCCAGCCTCTGCAACAACACATGCACTAGCGGCCTTACGGGTGCACACAGCCCAGAAAAAAGGAAGAAAAATTACAAAAAAAGAAAAGTCCCGCTATAGAGAACTATTCCTCAAAGCAACGACACTAACACCACCAGAACAACACTAGTCGTCCAACCACTCCAATAGCAACGCCTTCAAGAAGGAAATAGTGCACAAGCGCCATCGTCGCCCGATCAAAGATCATAGGTTTTCACCCTGGAGAAAGTTCTTGCTCGCAAAACAATGCCTGTTGGGGATATACTTTCCGGGTATCCTCAACGTTCCTCACTGACCAGGGTGGCCCACTTCGGGTTAGAGCTTTACTTCACGAGCGGCCCAGTCAGGGAGAAAGACGGAGTACAATCCGGCTACGGGAAGGCCCAGAAGACTTACCGACTTAGGCCCATGATGTTACTTGTAGTTCAAGATGTACTCTGTAACCGACTCGTAGACATAGCCGGATAGATCTCTCCTGTAAACCCTAGGCCGGATATCTATATAAGCCGGCCTAGGGAGAGCCTTTAGGGCACACCCAATACTTTAGACCCTCAACTCGCACAGGCGAAACCCTTGTAACCCATATTCCGGCTCTGCCAGACATCGATTGCTAGCGTATAGGATTCGTCCAAAGCCGGCGGATTCGAACCTGGGTAAACTTGTGTGCTCACCGTCCCGGAACACCGTATGTCTCACACCCCTCTCTTCCGCACGCCTCGAGGACCCCCTCATGGCGTACTTGTCATCAATCTGACGACAGTTGGCGCCCACCGTGGGGCAAGTGAGCTTCGGATCTGCGTTCCGAGCAGAATCTGCAAGAATCAGAATCAGCGAGACTATCACCGTCGGTCGCATCCTCTACGCCAGCAACGTCCCTCTCATCGTTTTCGACGAGACTTGGATTCTGGCTAGGGAGGTCGTGACTGCCTACACAATCATGTCCTTTGGCGAGATCGATGTTTACATCGGTTTCGCTGAACCTGCCCAACCCACCCCAGCAGCGATGATAGAGGCAGAAGAATTTTCTGAGTCCCCTTTGTCCGCGGAGGCGGCAGAGTTCCGGATCTCAGAAAACCCCAATCCCACCTAGCCCGCACCAGTTGCGGAGATAGTGAAGAAACCCGAACCTGAAGAAGACCTAGCGGACCAAGTCGAATCTAGAGTGGATCTCCCAGGAGGAGCCGGATCCCAGATCGACCCACCCGTGGAAGTCGAAATCCAGGAGGAGCATATCAACGACACTGATTCTGGCTCTGATGATGCCGGGACAAATAGGCCGTTCCTAAGGTACACACTAAAACGTATGATACTGCAAGGTGAAAGCGCAGATGCAATCCTCGAGACCATCAAAAGTTTCGATATGGCTGATCGCGAAAGCCGCAGGTACCTCAGGAGGCATGCGTCGCACTTCTTCGGATACGTGGGATCTGGATCCGGCTCTGCCGATGCTGGAGAAAACACCGACTCGGTCTTGGAGGCAATTGGAACAAACGCTAACATACCTGCATCCTCGGATGAATCGATGACATCAGTAGATTTCCGAAAGTTCTTCGCGGAATATGAAGAGGAGTACAACTCCAAAGCTGCAGAAGAAGGAGAAGCCATGGATGAAGGATCCGGCGAACACTCTCCCAAAACGCAGGATGACATGGACGTCGGAGATAATCCCGAGGTCCAGATGTCCGAAAGTACCGATCAGAGCTTTACTCCGGGAAACGGACCCAAAGCCGTCTTTGCTACCGGCGCTGCCAAGAAGGCAAAGAAGAAGAACAAGAAAAACAAGACCCCAGCAAAAGACCCTCTGACAGAGGAGGTGATTGCCGAGGAATACGAGGAAGACTCGGATGGAGCACTTATCCCTGACGAGCTGAAAAAAGAAGCATCGGTGGATGGACACGTGATCACTAAAGGTGCACGTAAACTCATTGATGTCGCATTGACCACACCTATCCCTACAGCTACAGAACTTACTGCAGATGAGCTGGATGAAAGGGCGCAAGCCCTAGAAGCGCGTCGTCAACAACTCCTCGATGAAGCCAAAAACATCGAGGTGGAGAAGAAACACATGTCAAACAAGGAATACATGTCTCGTCTACATCAGAAGACATGGAAGCGTCACATAGATGGCAACCAATTCCCACGTGTCCGTGCCGTCCTTTTTGGAGATGAGATGGGGAAGCCACGGAAAGATAGCAACGGAGATCTTAAGGGAGTGGAAATCTTAAGGGAAATCCACGAAGGCGAGTGTGGTCACCACGCTGCAGCCAAATCTTTAGTGGAAAAAGCTTTTCAACATGAATTTTTCTGGCTTACAACTCAGGCAGATGCCAAACGATTAGTCAAGACATGCAAAGGCTGCCAAAAGTACGCCAAGCAAGCTCATGTTCTGGCTGATCAGCTGCGAACAATACCTATAACATGGCCTTTTGCGGTCTGGGGGCTTGATATGGTAGGACCTTTTAAACGAGCTCCAAGTGGATTTACTCACCTATTAGTGATGGTGGATAAATTCACCAAGTGGATCAAGGCTAAACCTGTCACTAGTTGTGATGGAGCAATAACCAAAATATTTGTCGAGGATGTTATAATCCGGTATGGTTATCCGCATAGCATTATCACGGACAACGGGAGTAACTTTTCTATGGGAGAACTGGCCGAATTCTGCGATGAGAAAAATATCTGGCTTGACATTGCGTAAGTTGCACATCCACAGGCTAACGGACAAGTCGAAAGAGCAAATGGTTTAATTCTACAAGGCCTGAAACCAAGACTCGAAGCACCTCTACGACGTGCTGCAGGGGCTTGGGCAGAGGAACTACCCTCTGTAATTTGGAGTTTACGAACAACTCCGAATAGGTCAACAGGATACACACCTTTCTTCTTGGTCTATGGCGCAGAAGCAGTTCTTCCTAGTGATTTAATTCATACTTCTCCTAGAGTGGCCGCGTATATCAAAGAGGAACTACCCTCTGTAATTTGGAGTTTACGAACAACTCTGAACATGTCAACAGGATACACACCTTTCTTCTTGGTCTATGGCGCAGAAGCAGTTCTTCCTAGTGATTTAATTCATACTTCTCCTAGAGTGGCCGCGTATATCAAAGAGGATGCCGATATTTATTGACAAAATGATCTCAACTTAGTCGAAGAAGTTCGCGTCGTTGCTGAAATGAGATCTACAGCCTATCAGCAGAAGTTACGCAAGTATCATAGCTAGAGAGTCCGAAATAGATCTTTCAATAAAGGTGATTTGGTTCTCCGGCTTGTGCAACAAAGAAAGCACAAACCATGGAATAAAGGTGATTTGGTTCTTCAGTATGGGAAGGGCCCTTTTTAGTTAGTCGAGTATTGCACAATGGATCGTACTACTTAACTGACATGAGGCCAGTCAAAGAAAGACCTGCTACTAAGAAGAGAAAGAGAGTTGGAGGCAGTACAGATCCGGATGAGTTAGACAGACCGTGGAATATTGCTCAACTATGTCCCTTTTATTCTTAGTTTATCCTTCTTTGTAATTATACATATGTACATGTTCTGTGATAAATAAAAGTGTTGGTTACCTCAAGTTTTTTCTGAGAAGTTCTTAAACCATCTTATTTCTGAATGATCATGTCATAGTCGAAAATCCCAGAATGTTTGAAAGTACTTTATGCTCATCTTCGTTCTGGTCTAGATTTCCGATTCTAAAACTGCTACCCTCGGGTATAACTCTAAAGTTTCTAGTCTTTACTTTGGTTATTTGTCTGATTGCTGGATGCGGGCATTTTCCGAGTAGTGAATTGTTGGTACTGGAAGCCGGCTTTGTTTCCGAGTTTAAACTGGTTTAGCAATTGAGCTCCGTTGCTCGGGAAAGTTTCCGGCGGAAGGTTTAGCCGGCTCACGAAAGGGACGAGGCGGAAAGCCAGATAAACGATAAGTAGAGATGAAAAAATACAAGTGCTTGTGTAAACATTTCAGGCACGCAAAAATCTCAAAGCCGAAAAGTGCTGAATAGATCAAAAGCTTAGCACTTGCAAGATAAATAGTACTTAATATTTACAAACGCATCAGGTTTTTTCCGGAATAATACATAAATTTCTGGTCTATGATGCAGGAGGAGATGAAGGATCTGTCGGCTCGCTGGTCACTCCGCCTTGATATCATTCCGAGATGTCCGCATCCGAGTTGGTGCGTTCATCATCGAAAACTTCTTCGGTTTCTTCTGCAGGAGGAGGCAGAGTATCCACGCGGGTGAAGAAGGGGATCTCGTAGCTGGTCAGATCAGCTACGTGGCACCCGTATCCGGCGCAGGAGTGCATGATAGCTGGAAGGTCTTGCTCCTGGCCGTCTTCGTCCACCTTGCAGTACCCTCTGGTCACTTGCCATATCTCCATGTTTCCATGGTGGCTCATGACCATGGTGAGAGCGTTATGCGCAGCAGTCCACGCGTAGGACATGTTCCAGTCCCGAACAAGCTACGACATCCCCTTGGCCCTTTCCCGCACCTCAAAATCTGACATGCTTGGCATGTCCACAATCCTGAAAGACTCGCCAATGTCCTCAAGGGATTTGCGGTAGTCATGAAGAAGATCACCGACTTGGGTAAGCCGGTGAGTGCGGGGCTCGGACGAGGAAGAGTCCGTCAACTTCAGAGGACCTATACATAAAACAAGTTAAGAAAAACCGACATTGATAGAAGTCTAAGAAAAAGATAAGTCAGAGAGGTGGAACGTACCAAAAATGACGTCGTCAATCTTGGTCTTCTCCTCCCGGAGACTCTAGAGTTTAGCCCGGAGCGCCTGGGATATGTCCTTCTCTCTGCCAAGCTCATTCTTGAGGTCTGATATTATTTTATCCTGAGCAGCAATCTTGTGATCACGCTCATCAGTGGCCATGGAGGAGGATTCAAGGACTTGAGCTATGCTCTTTTCATGATCTGCCTTGAGCTTATGCAGCTCTTGGCGAAGTCCCTTGTTCTCCACCACCAGGGTCTTGAGGTTCTCGGCCTCTTCAATCATAGCGATGGATTGTTTCACCAGCGCTGTAAGTCAAAAAAGAACAACAGTTCAGAAAAATTCGACATTGAAAAAAGCAAAGACAAGGTTTGAATCTCGGAATGTTTACCTTCGGCTTCATCCTTGGCTACTTTGAGCTCAGCATTTTTAAGCCGGAGAGCTTTGATCTCTCTCCGCTTATCACAGACATTGGTCAGTAATTCCTGGTTATAGGAACATACTTTCTGTAAGTCAGAATACCCAAAGTCAGAAAGCTACTTAAGACTCGGGCTAATATTTTTGCTAAATATGAGCACGAGCCTTGGGGGCTACACTAGTTCGTTCTTTGGCATCCTAATGAAGCATAAACTTGGATTCTATATCCTACTTCATGCTTGGGGGATAGAGGATATGATATAACATAATGGAAAAAACAAGAGTTGGAATTCTGACTTACATATTGCTCGCGGGTGAGTTTATCTAAACCCGCGTTCACTTCAGCGGCCACCTTCTCGGTAAGAGTAAGAGGGATCACTGGGGCTGTTGGAAGCTCGCCAGTCCTAATCCTCTCGTCGCGAAGGCGGACTTGAGTGAGAAGGTCAGAGAACTTGACGTCCTCTGCTTCTTGCGCTTCCTCCTCAGGGGATAAATGGCTTTTGTCTAGGACTTGCCTGGCTAGCCGCTGGATCTCCTCTGCAGATTTCCGGGTCAGGCCAAACTTTGCAAGACCCGGATTCCTGAGGAGGTTTTTGGCGAAGACTTTAGCCGAGGGATCATTACCCGAAGAGGGTTCACCCTTATCTTGAGCTGACGTGACGCACAAGGGCCATTTGCACAAGGATCGCAGGCTCCGTTTGAGGAGCCGGATCTTCTGCAGCATCCAACGAGATAACCGGAGTTGCAGAAGGTTGAGGGGCCGGAGTCGAAGGACCACGGCAGGGGAACTATGGTAAGCTCCGTCTGACACAAGGGATTCGAAGAAATACCTTTCCCCTTTCCCTTGATGATTGATTTTGCTCTGAGAAGTTAGCAAAGTCGGAAACGTTACATCTCGGAAAGAAATTTGAGTAAAGTACAAAGGCGGAAAAGTTGTGACTGGAAGTTACCTCTTCACGACAGGCACCTCCTTTGTGCTAACCGCTACTGTCGGAGCTTTGTGCTTCTTGAGCGCAAGATCTGGCAGTGGAACTACTTCTACCTCCTGAGAGAACTCCGGAGGGTATCCTTCGAGCGGAGCAAGTTCCGACTCGGGGATGTCAGCAAGCTGAAAACAAGAAAACATATCAGTATTGCAGTATAACGCGAAGATTGAAACACATAAAAGATGTGATGATGGAAGCCTACCGGCACCACGGGGTTTTCCGCCGTGTGCATGTCCAGAGAAACCTCCGGAATGCGCCTTTCGATCTGCTCCTTGATCAGCCATTTGATTTGGCTTATGTAGCCTTGAGTGGTATAGGCTTTGGGGCTGATGCGGAGGGAGTCGGTTGGAGAAGACGTGATGGAGTGCATCAGTCTATCCCCGTGGTACTAAAGTGGCTGGATCCGACGTGAGACCCAGCACTGGACCAAGTCAGATCCCTTCAGACCACTGTGCTTGATCAGATATTCAATCCGCCTCTTAGCGAGGATCAGATCATCAGTGAGAGCCAGAGCAGCCTCGTCCCAGGAAGGCTGGGCCGTGGCGGCTCCGTCGACAAAAGCCGGCAAAGCAGTAACTTTGCCGGGAGCCGGAATATCCCTATGGTAGAAAAAAGTGGCTACCATTGTTTGACCGAGTCACTGGCAGAAATTTTGGGATATGCCCAGTCACGTCTAAGAGAAAAGCTAATAGTGCCGGTGATGTAAGGAACATCGGCAGTGATGGAATTCCTCCGGACATGAAAATAAAACCGGAAGAGAAGCAAACTCGGCCTAATGCCGAGAAAGCCCTCACAAAGTGCAGCATATGCACTCATTTCTAGAAGTGAGTTGGGAGGAAGATTGTGGACTTGAACTCTGTAATGATCTATCAGCTCGGAGAAGAACTCCGGCGAAGGAAAGACAGACCTCGATCAAGATGGGTGCCGAAGTGGATTCGCTTGTCGTCGCGCGGGTTGGGACGGTTTCACCGGAACTGCTCCGCCAGTCACCGGCGTCGAGAAGCCCCCTCCTTCTCCACATTCTTGAGGCATGCTTTGTCAAGGGCGCAGGGGATCCAGATTCCCCGGTAGCTTTCTTTCTCTGCTGCTGCTTCTGCCTTCGCCGCCGCTGCTGCTGCCGCCAAACCGGAGGAAGAAGATGATGAAGCCATTTTCTCCGGTGAGAGGGTGACCTTAAAGGGGCGGCGCTGGGAGCTCTGTGGGGGGAGGACGAGGAGGCTTTGTGTGCGCAGGAAGATTGGGAGGAAAGGAAACGGCAAAGGACTGGTGGAAAGGTGAAGAAGAAATCCGAACCCCTTATATCCACCTACCTGCACCAAGATTCGTGCAAACGCTACAGTGTAACCGCCATGCGTCGTGGAAAGAACTGGGAAGGACCCGCACGATGATTGCGTCGCCTCGAGCTCCACGCACGCATTGAAACGGCGCCTCGGTTCCGCGGACCGTAGACCCACCAACAGTCGTGCTGACGGAACGCCTGTCAGATGACGTGACTTGACCATGCTTGTGTCAGGTGGCGTCAGAGACCAAGTTCCGGCTTAGTTTAAAAACGAGCTGGAAAATCCGAGTAACCAATTGAAAGGTCCAACTTATTTTTAAGACCCGGATCGTATTTTTTGTTGTGAAGTTTCAGGAACCCTTCAAGATTCTGCAAGCCGAAGATCAAGCTAGACGATGATAAATCCGACTTTGGATCTTGGAGGCCTCCGGGGGCTGCTGTTGGGGATATACTTTCCGGGTATCCTCAACGTTCCTCACTGACTAGGGTGGCCCACTTCGGGTTAGAGCTTTGCTTCACGAGCGGCCCAGTCAGGGAGAAAGACGGAGTACAATCCGGCTACGGGAAGGCCCAGAAGACTTACGGACTTAGGCCCATGATGTTACATGTAGTACAAGATGTACTCTGTAACCGACTCTTAGACGTAGCCAGATAGATCTCTCCTGTAAACTCTAGGCCGGATATCTATATAAGCCGGCCTAGGGAGAGCCTTTAGGGCACACCCAATACTTTAGACCCTCAACTCGCATAGGCGAAACCCTTGTAACCCATATTCCAGCTCTGCCGTATTACTGGATTGCTAGCAGGAGTAGGATCCGTCCAAAGCCGGCGGATTCGAACCTAGGTAAACTTGTGTGATCATCGTCCAGGAACACCGTACATCTCACACCCCTCTCTTCCGCACGCCTCGAGGACCCCCTCATGGCGTACTTGTCATCAATTCGACGACAATGCCTTCAACAAGGCCATTGCCAGGCACAACCAATTAAGGCCAGACCTTGGATTTTCACCCTGCAAGGTAAGACTGGGAACTCCTTCTGTGTTGTCGCCCCCACAAACAGTCGCTGCTGCGAGTCACAGATCACGCAGCCAGTTCCTCGACGCCACAAAGACTCAAACCACCATCACAACTCTCATCTTCCTCCTTTCCTGACATTCTTCGCCTCTTACTTCACCATGGATCGTCGAAGACATGACGCATGATGGTAACAGATAGCAGAGCTTCGCAACGCTCCCGCTGAAACCAAACGGCCAGAAAAACATGGGTGCGCACGACCGAATACCTTCCGATCCAGCAATCTCCAGACATATTCGTCCATGGGAGTTCGCCGGCAGAGCCTTCCGGAACACGCCGGTCCAGATCAGATGAACGAGGGCAAGTAACAGGCAAATCTTCATCTTGTCGCAGAAGGAACCCTAGGACCGCCCGCCATTATTCGCAAGACTCGCAGCCCCCACGCCGCCAGCCACCATCCAGCAGGAGAGGGCAACATAGGAGGGGCCAACAAGTACTTGGCTGCAGAATCACCGGCGTGTACCGCCGGAACCCACGGCCAAAGCCCTCACTGGACTGAACGACCCAGATCTGACTAGATCTGATCCGATCTTGGTCATCCAGGCACAGATCGAGCCGCCGCCTCCTCGTCGAAACGGCTACAGGGCGATGCGTCGCCGCCTCCACGTCTCCTCTCCGCTGGAGGGCCTCAGGCCCTGGCCTCCCGGCCACGCCGCCCAGTTCCCACCGCCGGCGCACCGCCTGGGACACCTCCCCTTCCCACCGTCAGTTCCGACGAGATGGGCGCCGCCACCGCCGTCAGAGCCGGCAGCAGCGACGGCCGGGAGGATAGGGATTGGGGGGGAGGCGGGAGGGAGGGAGGGAGCCTCCGGAGCCACCCGAGGGAGGAGCGACTCGGGAGGGACAACTTGTTCAACCTAAGTTGTTATTAATTTATTGGTTACTTGCCTAATGTGTGATCTAAGTATGCCGTCCTTTTGTGTTGTAACTTCTTGAAATTTTCAAGTCTGATAGTAAAAGCAAACGACTAATTTTTACAATTCTTGTGGTGAACTCCAGCTGAAAGAAAGGACAACAAAGACTGCACACATGAAAGGACAGTTTGGGACTTGGATGTTGGAGTGGGAACAAGGTCAGTTCTTCTAAAGGTAATACCATCTCCTCTGAAAATTAGTTGTCTATTTGTGCTTCACCTCCAGTTGTAATGCATAGATGTGATTTTTTTTACTCTCATTAATAATGCTACTGATGTACTTCTAAATAGTGAAATAATTTACATATTTCTGGAAAACATAGGCCAGAGACAGGGTGGTTGTAGCGAGCTGAAAGGCAAGGGGGCGGCAAGACCATTGTCTCTCCTTCAACCACAGGCTGCTGCAGCTAGCCTCTCTCTCGTCCAGACGCTTCGCCCGTGCACAAGCAGGACGCTCCGAAGGCATGGGGCAGCGCGAGCATGGAGAAAATCCCATGCGGATGGGCTGCGCCTCTCTCTCTGCTGAGATTTTCCTAGCCAACAACAAGGTAGGTGCTACCCCATCTTGTTCTCTTTCCATATTTCTCGGAAGCAGGGAGACTGACGAGTTGCATTTCCATAGAACAGAAGCACTTCTACTTTTACCTAGCAACATTATTAGGGATGCTACAACCAAAAAACCTACTAAATGGTGGTTTATTCTTATTCTATGAATAATATGTTGGTGTTGAGGTTTTGATTAAGCAAAGTGGCCTTATTGTCAATGTTAGTACACGATCATGATTAAATAGGAGTGGCACGATGATAGTGAAAGGAACCACTCATGATTAAATAGGAGTGGCACGATGATAGTGAAAGGAACCGCTCTTTCTTGTGTAGCTTCTTTTCCATCCATGTATAATACTGCCCAAGCTTCTTTTCCATGATTGTGTACTACCCTTTGGAGCTCTTCTCCTATTAAGTTTTACTATGCACAGGGAATAAAATAGGACACCTTCAGTTGAGTTCCTCTTATTGTTACAGGGATTATTTTTTGTATGTAAGTAGAACTGAAAGATGGTACCCATGTTACTCTTTTTTCAGTCATTTGAATTAACTAGATTAGCAACGTCCAAATATGTCAGAGCTCCCTCTCAACCTTTTACAAACTGGAAGCCTAGATTGATCCTGACTCTTATCATTTTGGGACGTTTAGCAAGGAACCACGTGGCCATGTTGACCGTTCACTATCTATATTGTTTTTATATCTGTAGGAGATGCAATGTTTTGGTTTTCATTGGCTATTTAATTACAGATTACAGTTTCTACAATGGTACATGAGTTCGAAACATACTTTGCAGAAAGACTTTTGACTGAACTTATTTGAAAGTTGTGGTACTGTTGAAGTATGTTAAATGTGCATATTCTTATATGCTTGGCTATTTGCAGGATGCCAGGGGCTTATCGAGGTGGTCCGCACCAAGGTAGAAGGCGGCAGCACCCCAAACAACAAAAAAGGCTGTGGCATGGAGACAGAAGAGGTTGTCCCGTGTGCTTGCGAGGAAACAATACGAGCAGGCGTTAGATTTGCATCCTTCCTAGCCTCAGTCAAATGCTTTCCTTCAACCAGCGGATTATCGCTTAGAGAAGTGCCAGGACACAATAGTAGCAGCAAGACAAGTGACTATTTATTACAACTTTTCTAGCAATTTTTTTTTTGGAATATGAATCTTTCTAATCTCCTCACGCTTATAAAACTTCACCTGGTTAAATGCAAACCTAGCACCTAAGCACATTGGCCAGTATTGCGTTCTCACAACAATCATAACAGAGGTTAGCTGCCATGGCTGCCATTAGTGATGTGGTATCACATCTAAAAAATGATGTGGTAACAAAAGTGCATTCAACACCCCGAGCGTTGAAATTTTAGAAATGGTGGTCATTTTATTTTCCCTACTCTAGATTCCTACCTAGCTAAATATAATGTATGCCTGTGCCTTACCTATATATGTCTATCTGTTTTTTCTTTCATTTTGTTACATTGTCTCTGCAGTGAACTCTTTGATCGAATGGATCACATTCAGCGGTTTCTTCTGTAGTGCGTAGTGCGATCTTAGAAGTTTTGGTGCAAGAAATCTCCCAAATATATGTGCGTTGGACTTCCATCTATCGGCTGTATGGGAAGATAATGAGAAGGGCTGGAGCACATTGGCTTGCGTTTTTAAAAGAATAGGCATGGATGGAAACCTACTTTCGGTTAATGTTTCTGAAAACATTACTCGGGGTAATTTACCTTGAGTTTGTACCGATCATTTAGGAATGAAACAGACTAAAGATCGGTAGATAAATATGTTGTTTATTTGTGAAAAATAACCAAGGAAAGCAGACTACGTTCTTCAAAAAGGTGACTTATTTAATTATGTCCATATGTGACCAGATTTATTTGCCCATCGTAGTAGTAGCCCAAATTTAGTACTCCACATGTTTCATATTTCTTGCTGTGGTTTCAGTTAATTACTCGATGTCATTTATCGGGCTATCTCCTGAGTTTGTACTGATTATTTAGGGATGAAACAGACTAAAGAGAGGTACTCCCTCCGATCCAAATTAACTGACTCGATTTGTCTAGATTCGGATGTATCTAGACAAATTTAAGTCAATTAATTTGAATCGGAGGGAGTAGATAAATGTGTCGTCTCTTTGTGGAAAATAACCAAAGAAAGCAGTCTATGTTCTTCAGAAAAGTGAATTATTTAATTATGTGCATACGTGACCATAGTAGGTGGACCCACCATGTTTTTAGTATACGTGGTAATGTCTCACGGTTCTATGGTTAATAAATATCGATCATGAATAACAATATGGGCAAAGTTATGGCCACAATACTGTCTCGCTCGGCCTCGGCGCCAGTGGCGCACCAGGCTATCTAATTCACATAAAATGTTTTTTTTTGTGAAACTTGGTGTATAAACATAGAATGTCAATATGTACACGAATATTTTTTTTTAAATTTTCAATATTTTGAAGTAATGTCTTTTTGACAGTGGGTACATCTATCGTGTAGGAGTCAAAGTGGATTTCTGAAATTGTCAACAATACTTTACCTAATTATTTTAGTTCCCCGGTTTATTAGTCATGAACTAATAAAGTAACTTGACATATTCATTCATGCGACAACACCTGCTTCCGGTCTTCCTCACTTCCGATCAAAGTTTGGAACCACCAATGCTACACAGTATGACAGTAGGTGACCCATAATTGGACGGCTGGTGGAGTTGCCCACGCGACACGATATGGCTAGGACCAGATACATCTCCTGCAGCTGCAACCTACTTTTGGTCGTTCAAAGATTCTCATGCCTCTGTCACCATCTTCATCAGCTGCACATACACATATACTAATCCATGCGTATAAGTTATGATTTGTGTCGTTGTTAGAGATATATATATCGTTCTCTTGTTCCTACCTGCCAATTAATCAGGACATCAGGTTGTTTGAGTCGCATCCTCTCATGGCTATATTGTCCCGGAGTAGACGTTGTGGCATTGACTGACTGGTCTCGAATATTTCGTTTGACTGAGTATATGTGTGCTGCTGACGGTGAGGCTTAGCTAGGATTCGGTTTAGTATGCGACGGGTACTCGCGCGTACCCCCTCGCGTCGCTCCCCAGGGCGACGCCAGGGGCGACGCCCGCCGCCGCCAAAGATCCCCCTCGCGATCCAATCGCCGCCGCTGCCGCCGGTCCTCGCCGCGGTGGCGGCGGGCCTAGTCGCCGAAGGTGGCTGGGGGGTGGTGCGTCGAAGGCGGAGGCCGGTGCTGCTGGGGCGGCGGCGGCAGAGGCTGAGACGCGGCGACCTGGGCGGCGTCCCTTGGTCGGGGTGGAGGCGGCGGTTCCCCGTGGTGGAGATCTGGTGGACGAGGTGCTGGCGTTGGGATTCCGTTTGGAAGACCTAGATTGTCCCTCTAACCCTAATTTCCGGCGGGATCCATGCGTGGCCATGGACCTCTTGGCCATGGTGGGCGCGACCATGGCCAAACTCCTTTGATCACGGTACGTCGATTCAGATCTAATCCCGATTCGATCAATCATATTGATCTTCGCGTGATTCAGAAGGATTTATGTGTCACTGTCTACCCCGATGGCGAAAACCGACCGATAGGGGTAAGTCGTTCGACGACCTTAGAATCACGATCACGAAAAGTAAGATTATAGATCAATCCAGAACCACCTCCATACAAACGATCACATCATTCATATCAATCTACATATTACCATATGCAAAATAACCGAACCTATGACTGAACAACATCGGCTCTGATACCACTGATGGGTAACGGGTAGGCTACACTAGCGTAAAAACAAAAAAATTCTACCGCGTCAACCAGGAATACTATTGTCATAGATCACGGGATTACCGTTAGACGCGCAGGTGCGGAACTCAATGAAGCACGTCGCGGCAGTGTAGATGCTCTACGTCTCCTCCTTGCGCTCATCCCACGAGCAGCTCCCCTTTGCACAGCTCGTCCAAGTGCTACAGATGCAGCACCTCCGAGGTATCCACACGTCCGGAGTGGAAGCCGTCACACGCCAGACTGATAGGTCTACACATGCAACACAGGTGGAAGAGGAGTGGCGTCTAGGTGGAATGCTCAACCCTATTCAGCTCGCCTCACTCTCTCTTATATAGGCATCCCTGGTGGGCTTCTACATTAGTAGCCCATTAGCAGCCTAAGCCTGGTCTAATTCGGATCCAATCCTTATTAGGCTTCCAGCCCCTAAAGTGTGTGACCCTATAGGTTCATACACGTATAGACATGACACGAGTACACTTACTCCGTCAATAGTTGGTAGCGGCCTCTAGCAAGACGTGCCAACTCCTAAACGCATATAAAGATCATTCGGACGAACCATCACAAAGTTGAGTACATGTCTTTCCTTTTGTCTCACGATATTTGGTCTAGCTCCAAGCTGACCTCTCTTTCTCGATACTGTGATTCGGAATCCCTTTACTAGGTTAACTCTTAACGATATGTAGCACGGCCATGCATTTCTGGATCCGATCACTCGAGGGGCCCAGTGATATCTCTCTGAAGTAGAGAGGGGCAAATCCCATCTTAATTGACCGATGCCTTGTAGCATGTATCAGGACAAACCCAAAAGCTACCTTTATAACTACCCAGTTACGGAGTAGTGTTTGATAGCCCCAAAGTAGGTCGATCCACATCTCAAGTACATGCGACAATCTCAGGTCTAAGGACAAAACATACACGATGTGTAGAGAGAGCTGCAAGCATTATTGTCAGTCTCATGTTGGGTCAGTCCAACCCCATGTTCATAACATGTGTCCACATTATTGGTTTGACATCTCCATGTCTATGACTTGCGAAACATAGTCATCAACCAATCGATGCGCTAGTCTAATATTCACGTGTGTCCTCACATGAACTCCGACTAGGGACAACTATTAGATAACCATAGAAGTACAGAGTTTCACAAACAATTCACATAATTGCCAATTAATAAAAGTTGCCTGATATATGGATGTACAAGGAACATTATAATAACTCATGGATACATATGAAATACAATCATCTCTATGATTGCCTCTAGGGCATATTTCCTTCAGTACTTACTATGACAAGAACTTACCGGTAACTAAACTTGAGTAGCATGAGGAGCGGCCCTCGTATTCAAGGGACATGAGATTTCCAACTTATACTTTGTCAAGCATATACTCCATAGTTTGTTCACTTTAACCTTAATCACTTCAAGATGCTTATGATAGGGGCAATGAGAGCTGAAAGTTAATAAGTACCATAATTTTTTGAAGCTCTTTATGAGACTTGAATCCCTACTTCCTTCTATGAAGGCCTTTCTTTTACTTTTATGTTGAGTCTCCATCTTCTATCTTTATGCACCTATTAAGATACATAGTGGCCATTCTTAGTTTAATGTGCATTGTCCCAAGACTTATTGATTGATGCATAACTTTGATATTGCTTGTTCTTAAACTATTTGTATCTAGTCACCCTTATGAACTTTGAAGGTGTCCCATGCATTTATGTTTTGCTACACTATGAGGGACAAGCTGAATACCATTCTCATTATGCTTTCTTTATGTGAAACAAACAAACATCTTGCAAAGCAATGTTATTCATGAATCTTTTGTTTGTACCTTTTCATGCTACAACATAGTTGATATGTCTTATTGTTAGAACTATACCTTTCATGCTATGTTAAAGTACTATGATCCCAGCTATCAATATTTTACAAATACTTTTATCAAGATTATGATGGTGCATGTCACCTCAAAAATTATTCTTTCTTTTTATCACTTACCTACTTGAGGACGAGCAAGAGTTAAGATTGGGGATGTTGATACATTGCAAACATATCTATAATTTTGATTTCCCATCTTGTTTTATATCTACTTTCTTATGTTTTGTCCACACTTTGGAGTATTTCTACACACTTTATTAGACTAACCTATTAACAAGATGCCACAGTGCCAGCTGCCTGTTTTCTGCTGTTTTTGGTTCCAGGAAAGTCAGAAAATGAATATTCTCGGAATTGGACGGGACAAAAGCCAAAGTCCATATTTCACCGAGGGGAACACGGAGCCAGAAGACAAGACGGAGAGGGGCCAGGGGCCGGCCATACCACCTGGCCACGCGACCAAGCCTGACCGGTGCCAGGGGGCGGTGCGGCCGCCTAGGGCACCCCCTCGGCCTCCCCTTTCGCCTATAATAAGCCTCCAATACAAAAATCCTAAGGACCCGGTCAAAATTCCACGAAAGAGTCTGTAGCCGCCATCATCTCCATCACTAGATCAGGAGGGATTTGAAGCTCTTCCCGGCACCCTGCCAGAGGGGAGAATTCACCCTAGAGGCCTTCTTCATCACCATGCTTGCCTCCGGTGTGATGCGTGAGTAGTTCATCCCTGGACTACGGGTCCATGTAGTAGCTAGATGGTTGGTTCTTCTCCTTTGTGCTACCATGTTTAGATCTTGTGAGCTCTGTTCATGATCAAGATCATCTATTTGTAATCATACATGTTGTGTTTGCAGGGATCCAATGGATATTGATATGCTATTTTAGATTGATTATTGATTCTATCATGTCTTTGTTATTTGTGATCTTGCATGCTCTCCGTTGTTAGTATCTATCTTGGCTGAGTAGATGCTAGCAACTCCAAGAGGGAGTATTTATGCTCTATAGTGGGTTCATGCCTCTAGGAATCCGTGGAAGTGACATAAATCTCTAAGGTACTAGATGTGTTGTTGCTACTAGGGAGAAAACAACAATCCTTTGTTCATAGAACAATCATATTGTTTACTTTACACACAATGCTTAATGCAATTATCTGTTGCTTGCAACTTAATACTAGAGGGGGTTCGGATGATAACCTGAAGGTGGATTATTAGTCATAGATGCAGTTGGATTACGGTCTATGTATAATGTTGTAATGCCCAATCAAATCTCATAGGAGTCAAGATGATTAGTATTTGCATGTATGCTTTCTCGATGTTTGTCAATTGCCCCGCTGTAATTTGTTCCCCCAACATGTCATCTATCTTAAGGAGAATCACCACTAGTGAACTATGGACCCCGGTCCTTTCTTTTACCATCAATCTACAATCTACTATTTACTGTTTTCTGTTTACTTTCTGCAAGCAATTACTATCTTCCACCCAAGCAATACGTTTAATCCTTTGTTTTCAGCAAAACCGGTGAGATTGACAACCTCAATGAGTTGGGTGCAAAGTTCTATGATTGTGTTATGCAGGATTCCAAGTTGGAAACAACAGCTTGGAGGTGTTTCCTTGCTCCTACTGGTTCGATAACCTTGGTTTCATAACTGAGGGAAAACTTGTTGATATACTCATCATACCTTCCTCTTGGGGTTCCTCAACGAGCTCAACATATTGAGTAAGCAACACATTCCCACAGAATGCACCACAGAAGTTGGAACTTCAGTGGTGCATTCTGTGGGAATGCACCACAGAACTTTTGGACTTAGCCAAATAAACGGTTCAGCCTCTCCCCCTAATCCCCCTTCTTTCTCTCGATCACACTTAGCCAAATTCCCCTTTCTCTGTGGCAAACACGCGTGCACCCGACAAGGAACCCTAGCTCCCCCGCCGGAGTGCGCGGAGGAGAGCCGCACCCGCCGCCGGAGCCCACCGTGGAGGAGGAACCCATAGAGGAGGAACCCACCGTCCATAGCGTCCACCTCGCTATCCGCAGCGTCCACCTCGCCTTCTGCAGGAGGAGGCAGCACCGCACCGCCAAGATTCAGGAAGGAGGAGGCCCTGCTCGCAGCAAGGAGCACCGTGCCACCAAGCTTCAGGAAGGAGGAGGAGGCCCCGCCCGTAGTAGGAGGAGAAGGGCACGGTCGGTGCTCGCCACCACAACTAGAAGCCACCTCTCCATCCACCATCTTCTCGCCGTCCACCTTGTAAGCCACCCTAGGTAATCACTGCATCCTTCCCCTAGGTTATCTTTTGGAGCAAGTACTGCTTATTCTTCTACTCCCTCACATATGCTCAATTAATCTAGGGTTCTACCCCTCTCTGGATTCACTAAGAGCTTGTAGTAGATTGTGTAGTATAGTTGTTAGCTTTCTGCCCTCCCTATTTTAGGAAAATTTCAACAAAAGATCCCCTATGAACAGGAGTGAGCTGCTTAGAGAAGCAATCTCTAATCGCACACCACACAAAGCTAGCAATGGGGCACCGAAAATTGATGTGATCAACACTTTCCACCTGCCCACAATAGACACACGGTTTAGACCCCAACCAGCCTTTAGCAGCTAGCTGCACTACAGATTGTATTCTACCCCTGAAACACATCCACAAGAAAAGAAAATTTGTTTCAAAGGGCAACTAGTCTCCCACATATCCATAATTCTCATGTTTCTACCCCAGGACCACGAATGAATTTATATAACGATCTAGTAGAGAAAATCTCTTGGGGTTCAAGCAACCATCTAACAGTATCCTCACTGTCAGCCAAAGTAACCGTTCTTAGAAGAGAACACAACTTTGACCACTCCTGCACTTCACCAGGTCCAAAAGTCCTGTTAAAAGATAGGTTCACTATCCTGTCCCTATACACCATTGCCACAGTATTCCCCTGCTATTCACAACATGAATACACTAAAGGAAACTGTGTTTTCAAAGGACAATCACCAATCCAAACATCATCCCACAGATTAATCTTTTCTCCATTCCCCAAATTATAATTTATAAGCATATCCCTTCTTAAACCAAAAATTTAGTTTGAGCAAGCCCTTCCAAAACTGAGAGCCTACTTTTTTCTAAGAATCAGAAGATAAGATCCTGGCAACCATTCTCTAGTTTATAGATCCATCTACTCAGCCAGCAAATGTTTCTAGTCCTGGAATTAGTGAAGCCCAACCCGCCATAAATTTTGGGTTTACACAGTAAATCCCACCTCACCAAGCTTGTTTAATGACCAACCATTTTTCTACTTTCATTTTATTTAGAACTTTCTGACTGTTTATTATCCAACTAGTAAGTGCTAAGTGTTGTTGCTTATCATGGTAGCAGCCACATTGTATGACTGAAAATGCAGAAGTTTTGTGTATGACAGAAAATTCAGAAGATGTTTTTGAGAGTTCTAGTTGTCTGATTTAGGTGGGGTTTGAATCAGTGGATGAACGATTGAAATATGCAAACTTTTAATGTTAGGAGTTTTAGAAAATTCAAAACTTTGTGTATGTAGAAAATTCAAAATTCAAAATTCAAAAAACTACTGTAAGCAATATATGGTGCTGCTATTACTGCCTATGGTATATATACACAATGATATATTGGTTACTATGCTGATACTGCAATATATTGTAGCTGTTGTTATATATACTGAATGTACTGTGGATGATGGATGATGGATACAGCTAGGGTCAATGCATGGGGCTGTCAATATGGGGATGGGATGTTTTGTCTTACAGGGATATATTTCTTCAATGGAGTTGCCCATTTCTCCTGAAGTGTCGATTTACTTCCATTTCGGTTGAGAAATGGGCACTCCTAGGTCAAAAAATTAGCAAAGGTCATGGCGAATATTCCGGCCGAGATTTGTGCTAACTTTTTGCCTCTTTTTAATAGAGTAGTGCAAACATGTCGCGCAAGAACGAGGCTGTCATCGGATTAATGATAAGTACGCTATGAGGGGGTCCTTGGGGCATGTAGAAGAGAGGAGTGTGAGACGTACGGTGTTCCGGGATGGTGAGAACACAAGTTTACCTAGGTTTGAATCCGCCGGCTTTGGACGGATCCTACTCCTGCTAGCAATCCAGTAATACGGCAGAGACGGAATATGGGTTACAAGGGTTTCGCCTGTGCGAGTTGAGATTGTAGACTATTGTGAGAGTGCACTAAAGGCTCTCCCTTGGATGGCTTATATAGATATCCAGCCTAGGGTTTACAGGAGAGACCTATCTGGCTACGACTAAGAGTCGATTACAGAATACATCTTGAACTACAAGTAACACTATAGGCCTATGTCGGTAAGTCTTCTGGGCCTTCCCGTAGCCGGACTGGACTCCGTCTCTTCTCCCTGACTAGGCCGCTCGTGAAGCAAAGCTCTAACCCGAAGTGGGCCACCCTGGTCAGTGAGGCACAGTGAGGATACCCGAAATGTATATCCCCAACAGCATCCCCCGGAAGCCTCCAAGATCTAGAGTCAGATTTCATCATCGTCTAGCTTGATCTTCGGCTTGTAGAATCTTGAAGGGTTCCTGAAACATCAAAAAAGAAAGGATAGGATTCGAGTCTCAAATGAGCCGGACCTAGGAATACATTATTCAGGTTTCCAGCTCGAAATTCAAACTAAGCCGGAACATGGTCTCTGACGTAACCTGACACTAGTCATGGTCAAGTCACGTCATTGACTGACATTCCTGTCAGCACGACCGTTGGTGGGTCCGCCTTTCGCGGAACCGAGGCGCTGTTTTAATGCATGCGTGGAGATCGAGGCGACGTAATCATCGCGCAGGGGTTACCCAGTTCTTTCCACGACGTGTGGCGTGTTCATTGCTGCGTTTACACGAATCTTGATGCGGCTAGGGGATATAAGTGGTGAGTATTGTTTTCCCCATCTTCTTCACCAGCACTTGCACCGTTTCCTTCTCCCGAATGTCTCCCACGAACATAGAGCTCCTCTTCTCCCTAGAAACCTCCAGCGCCACCCATCCTAGGTCACCAGCATATGGGAAGAATGGCTTTAGCATCATCTTCCGGCACGACTGCGACGGCAGCGACGGCATCGGCTGTGGAGAAGGAGAGCAACCGCGTGGTCTGGATCCCGTGTGTCCTTAACGACGCCAAGCTCCACGTCATGGAGGATGAAGGCCAGTGAGTCGGTCAAGAAAGGACCATCCACTTTCTTTTATCATAAGGATATTCCTGCTCCCAGCAAAGCCATTGCTTTGCTGGCTTTCGTCGATGGTGCCGCCACGCCCCAAGAGTCCTCGGACACAGATGCGCCGGCTCTCAGTGACGATATGCTTCTTGCCAAGAGGCGGATTGAATATTTGATGAAGCACAACGACCTGAAAGGGTCCGACTTAGTTAACTGCTGGGTGGCACGCCGGATCCAGCCTCTACAACATCATGGAGACTGGCTTATGCATTCCATCACAGCATCCAAGAAAGATTCCCTCTGGATCTGCCCCAAGCCCTACACGGATAAAGACTATGTATGTCAAATCAAATGGCTGATAAGGGAGCGGATTGAGAGGAAAATCCCAGAGCTGTCTTTGGACATGCATACGGGAGAAGATCATGTGGTGGCGGTAAGTTTCCAGCAGTAACTCGTTTTATGTGTTCATCTTTTCATTGTTTTTGCAATAGTGAAATATGTCGTCTCTTTTCAGCTTGCTGACCTCCCCGAGTTGGAGTTTGCTCCTGTCGAGGGATATCCTCCTAAGATTTCTCAGGATGACGGAGAACTGGTTCCACTGCCGGACATAATTCCTTGGAAGCGTAAAGCTCCGACAGTGGCTATCAGCACAAAGGAGGTGCCCGTTGTGAAGAGGTAATCTTTCCTCACAAGGTCTTTGTACTATATGTCTTAATTCTTTCTGAGATGTAATGTGCTTTGTTCTGTTACCTTCTCAAAGCTAAATAGCTCACCAAGGGCAAGGGGAAGGGAGCTTTGTCGAAGCCCCTGCGCCAGTCAAAGTTAAGTTTGACTTCTCCTGCCACAGCACCTCCGACTCCTGCCCCTCAACCTTCTGCAGCACCGGAGATTACTCCATCTCCGACCGTCGCAAAAGATCCTGCTCAATTAGCAGAGCCAGTGATCCTCGGATCGCAGACTGATATCACCATGGGTGACTCGGGTTCTGATAAGGGTGAACCCTCCTCGCGTAATGATCCCTCGGAAAAGGTCTTCACCAATAATCTCCTTAGCAATCCGGGAATTGCCAAACTTGGCCTTTCCCAAAAATCTACAGAAGAGATCCAACGGCTTGCCCGACAATGGCTAGAAAGTCGAACTATCACTGCCGAAGAAGAAGCACAAGAAGCAGAGGATGTCAAGTAGTCTGAACTTCTTGAACAAGTCCGTCTTCCCGATGAGAGGCTGAGAACCGGCGAGCTTCCAGCACCACTAGTGATACCGCTCACCCTCGCCGAGAAGGTTACCATAGAAGTGAACATGAGTTTGACCAAACTCACTCATGAACAACATGTAAGTCGGAATTCCAACTTTTACTTTATTCCATATCATATCCTCTAGCCCCCAAGCATGAAATTGGATAGACAATCCAGATTTATGCTTCCTTAGGATGACAAAGAATGAACTAGTGTAGCCCCCAAGGCTCGTGGTGATATTAGTAAAAATATTAGCCCGAGTCTTTAGTAGACTTCTCACTCTGGGTATTCTGACTTACAGAAAGTTAATTCATATAACCAGGAATTATTGAAGAATATCTGTAACAAGCGGAGAGAAATCAGAGCTCTCCGGCTTGAAAATGCTCAACTGAAATTATCCAGGGATGAGGCTAAAGGTAAAACATTTAAGTACTCAAACCTTTCCTTTTATTTCATAGTCGAATTTTTGTTCAACTATTGTTCTTTTGACTACAACACTGGTAATGCAATCCTGTTCTATGATTGAGGAGGCCGAGAATCTGAAAACCCTAGAGGTGAAAAAGAAGGACCTCCGCCAAGAGCTGAATAAGCTTAAGGCGGATCATGAGAAGAGCATTGCTCAAGTTCTCGAATCCTCCTCCATGGCCATCGAGGAGCATGATCGTAAGATTGTGCTCCAAGATAAGAAAATCTCGGATCTCAGCAATGAATTATTCAGAGAGAAGGATATTACTAAGGCACTCCAGGCTGAACTCCAGAGTCTTCGGGAGGAGAAGACCAAAGTCGACGATGTCATCTTCAGTACATTTCCCTCTTTCTGAATTTTCTGCATCTTCTGACTCTTTGGAGTCTGGTTTTATTTTATTAACCCTTTTGCATTACATGTGCAAGTCCTCTGAACTTACTAGACTCAGCTTCTGCCGAGTCTTGCACTAGCCGACTTACACAAGTTGGTGATTTGCTTCATGACTTCCGCCAATCCATTGAGGATACTGGCGAAGTTCTCAAGGTTCTGGACATGCATAGCATGTCCGTCTTTGAAGTGCGAGACAAAGCCAAGGAGATGCCCCAACTTATCCAGAACTGGAACATGTCCTACGCGCATACCGCAGCGCAAAACGCTCTCACCATGGTTATGAGTCACCATAGAATTGGAAATCTAAACCAGAACAAACATGAGCATAATGTACTTTCAAGTATTCTGGGATTTTCGACTATGACATGATCATTCGGAAATAAGATGGTAAAAAACTTCTCAGAATTTTTTTGAGGCAACGAATACTTTATTTCTCATTAAACATGTACACATATATGATTACAAAGAAAGATAAACTAAGAACAAAAGGGACGTAGCTGAGCAACATTCCATGGTCTGTCTAATTCTTCCGGGTCTGTACTGCCTCCAGCTCTCCTTCTTTTCTTAGTAGCGGGTCTTTCTTTTACTAGCCGCATATCGGTTAGATAGTAAGAACCATTGTGCAATACTCGACTAACTAAAAAGGGCCCTTCCCATACTAGGGAAATTTTGTTCTTTCTTTTCTGCACAAGCCGGAGAACCAAATCGCCCTTATTGAAAGATTGGTTTCTGACTCTCTGGCTATGATACTTGCGTAGCTTCTGCTGATAGGCTGGTGATCTCATCTCAGCAACGACGAGAACTTCTTCAACTAAGTCGAGATCATTTTGTCGAGAAATTTCGGCATCCTCTTCAATATACGCGGCAACTCTAGGAGAAGTGTGAACTAAATCACTAGGAAGAACTGCTTCTGCACCATAAACCAAGAAGAAAGGTGTGTATCCGGTTGTCCTGTTCGGAGTTGTTCGTAAGCTCCATATTACAGAAGGTAATTCCTCTGCCCAAGCCCTCGCAGCATGTCGTAGTGGTGCTTCGAGTCTTTCGCCCTTTCGACTTGTCCATTAGCTTGTGGATGTGCGGCTGACGCAATGTCAAGCCGGATATTTTGTTTGTTGAAGAATTTGGCAAGCTCTCCCATAGAGAAATTACTCCCGTTGTCCGTGATAATGCTATGCGGATAACCGTATTGGATTATGACATCCTCGACAAATCTTCTGGCTGTGGCTCCATCACAACTAGTGATGCGTTTATCCTCAATCCATTTTGTGAATTTATCCACCATCACTAAGAGACGAGTAAATCCACTTGGAGCCCGTTTAAATGGTCCTACCATGTCAAGCCCCCAGACCGCTAAAAGGACATGTTATAGGTATTGTTCGCAGCTGATCAGCCAGAACGTGAGCTTGTTTGGTGTATTTTTGGTAGCCTTTGCATGTCTTGACCAGCCGTTCATCATCTGCCTTGGCTGTAAGCCAGAAAAAACCATGTCAGAAAGCTTTTGCCACTAGATATTTGGCTGCAGCATGGTGACCACACTCACCTTCGTGGATTTCTCGTAAGATTTCCACTCCTTCTTCCAAAGATACACAGCGTTGAAAGACCCCAGACGCACTCCGCTTATAGAGCTCACAACTAATTATAGTGTAGGATTTTGCTCGTCGGATGATCTGCCGGCTCAGAACTTCGTCTTCGGGTAATTTTCGGTCTACCAAGTAATCAAGGTAGGGTTGAGTCCAGCTGGGAATCACAGCTAGAACTGCTACTAACGGTGAGTCGGATTTGGTCAGATATTCCTCGTCTACTCCCTTTATAGAGGGAACTTTGAGGTGCTCCAAAAAATGCCACCCGGAACCTTTTTCCGTGCAGAGCCTATTCGAGATAGTGCATCTACTTCCTCATTTTCTGTTCGAGGGATGTGTTGAACTTCAAACCCTTCAAACAATTTAGATAGTTCATCCACGACAGTTCTGTATGCTGTCATGTGCTTATTCGCATTATAGATATCCAACACTTGTTGGGCAACAAGATCCGAATCTCCATAACACATTAAACGTTGGATGCCGATATCCTTAGCAATCCGGGTTCCATGCAGTAGTGCTTCATACTCCAGGCCTGAGCCCCCAAGTGCCTTAGACCCATCAAAATGTAAGGTCTAGTACTCCGACTCTAGCAGGTTCATATTCTCCGTTGTCTCTGTCCAATCAGCGACAAAGGTAGCGAGGATTTGGGATTTGATTGCTGTAGGAGATTTGTACTCAATGTCGGAAGCTGAAAGCTCTATGCCCCATTTTGCGACGCGTCCTGTGGCATCACTGTTGTTGATTATATCTCACATGGGAGCTGTGCTCACCATGCTAATTGGATGTTCCTGAAAATAATGTCGTAACTTACGAGATGCTAAGAACACACCATAAGCCAGCTTTTGATAGTGCGGATACCGCTGCTTTGATTGAGTTAAGACCTCGCTGAGATAGTAAGTCGGATGCTGCACCAGGTGTTCCTGATTTTCCTCTGGTCTCTCCATCACCATGACGATACTGACAACCCTGTTTGTCGTAGCGAGATAGAGCAACATCGGTTCTTGTGGTTCTGGTGCTACAAGGATTGGAGAAGATGAGAGTACTACTTTCAGGTCTTGTAGTGCAGCTTTAGCTTCATCGGTCCAAACAAACTTTTTAGTCTTTTTCAGGAGCTTGTAAAGTGGTGCGGCTCTTTCCTCGAGCCGGCTTACAAACCGACTGACTGCGGCAATGCAACCAGTTAGTCTTTGAACGTCCTTTAGGCGAGTTGGCCTGGAAATATTGAGTATAGCCTTGATCTTGTCCCGGTTTACCTCTATGCCTCTTTGAGACACGATAAAACCTAACAATTTTCCAGCTGGTATTCCAAAGAAGCATTTCTTCGGGTTAAGCATTATGTTCTATTTTCGTAGATTGGCGAACGTTTCCTCCAAGTCAGAAAATAACGTTTTCTTATTTTTGGACATCACCGCAATGTCGTTCACATATGCATGTACATTGCGTCCGATTTGGTCGTGGAGGCAACACTGCATAGTGCGCTGGTACGTAGCTCCTGCGTTCTTGAGCCCAAAGGGCATCATAATGAAATAGAAGGTTCCGAAGGGGGTTATGAATGGAGTTTTGACTTTGTCAGATTCCTTCATCCGAATTTGGTGATAACCGGAATATGCGTCGAGAAAACATAGGAGTTCCGAGCCTGCCGTAGAATGGATAACTTGATCAATCCTAGGCAGAGCGAACGGATCTTTGGGACAAGCCTTGTTCAAGGCAGTGTAATCAACACACATCCTTAAATCAGTGGTGTCCTTTTTAGGGACCATTACAGGATTGGCCGACCACTCAGTGTGGATGACCTCTTCTATGAATCCGGCTAACTCAAGCCAGGCTAGTTCCTTAGCTATTGCCTTATGCTTTTCATCGCTGAAACATCGTAGGGATTGTTTGACGGGTTTAGCGTTCGGGGTGTACATTTAGAGAGTTCTTGGCAAGTTCCCTAGGTACTCCGGTCATGTCAGATGGCTGCCATGCGAAGATATCTTGATTTGCTTGGAGGAACTTGACGAGCGTGCTTTCCTATGCGCTATCTAGGCCTATGCTTATCTGGGTCACCTTGGAGGGTTCATCATCCTTCAATGGCGTCTTCTTCGTCTCTTACGATGCCTTGAACTACGGATTCGACTTTGTCACCTCCTTCTTCATCGCGGGCATCTCGGACGGATCAATGGTCTTCTTGATCTCCTGGTACTCCTAGGCGTGCAGCACCACTTCAGCAAAGGCGGCATTTCCGTCCTCGCACTCTCGCGCCTTCTTCGGGTCTCCCCTGATGGTAATCACGCCTTTGGGACCTGGAATTTTCATCATATTGTAAATGTAACACGAACAAGCCATATAAGCCCAGTAAGACGGACGTCCGAATATAGCGTGGTACGCTCTCTTGAACGGGACCACTTCATAGGAAAGTGCTTCCGTCCGATAGTTCTTTGGAGTTCCAAAGGTAACATCCAAAGTGATTTCTCCCATGGAATTTGCTTGTCTTCCTGGGACAACTCCGTGAAAGATCACTGAGCTGTAATTCAGCTGGGTCTCCGAGATTCGCGTCCGGCGTAGTGTTTCGACATACAAGATGTTAATGTTGCTGCCGCAGTCCATGAGAGTATTAGAGAAACCATAGCCGTCAATAAGTGGATTGACGACTAAGGCGTATTTTCCTCGCCTGTGCAACTTAGGCAGATGATCAGCACGGTCAAAGGTGATTGCCACTTCCGACTAGTCCAGGAATTGGGGGACAACCGGAACTGTTGCGTTGAGCTCATGCAGAACTGCTTTCTTGACCTTAGCTGGTTGAGATCCGAGGAAGGTGACTTAAGTGTCTTTCTTTGTTGGGAAGTTTTTCTTCCCTTCCGGCTTGGGATTTGAAGGATCAGCTTCCTCCATGTCGGAATTTTCCTTGGTCTCCTTACCTTTTTTAGGATTTTTCTTTCCCTTCTTCCGCTTAGCCCTGTAGCCAGCAGTTTCGTCTTTCTTGATGTTGTCATTAAAACGACACTCGGCGTTTGTGTGAGACGAGCCCCCATTGGCATCTAAGTGATGGCCACATGGGTTATTGGCAATGTCGGTCCAGGAGTAGGTTTTGCCAGGTTGCTGGTCTCCTCTACCCTGGACCCTTGATGTCCCACGACCGCATCCACGGCCGCCGCCGCGTCCTCCTCGTCCTCCAAACCCAAAAGTAGCAGTGACCACTGCCATTTCCATGTTGGGTTTTTCTTACGAGGTATTCTTGCGCTTCTGAGCTTGCTGCTTTGGTTGTTTTGCCGACTATGGCACAACTAGGGCATTCAGTAATCCCTCTGCGTCATCGTCAGCATCTGCATACTTGCTTGTTGTTTCTATCATCTCTCCCAAATCAGTGACCTTGTCACACTTCAAGCGATGACAAAGTAAACCAATTGGGAGTCCTGCAATGAAAGCTTCAATCGAAGTTTCGTCATTTACTCCTTCACAGGAGTTCTTAGTGTTGATCCATCGTCCGAGATAATCTTGGCAAGTTTCTCTAGCTTTCTAGGTGCAACGTTGTAGGTCTCCTACCATACAGGGCCTCCGATATGTGCCTTCGAAATTCCAAAAGAACGCGCTTTGCATGTCATACAAGTTGTGGATGGTGTTCTCTGGAAGTTCATTGAGCCATGATCATGCCGCCTTCCGCAACATAAGTAGGAGATACCGGGTCTTGACCAGGCTGTTTCCGCCTTTGGCGATGCAGCAAGCTTGGAAAAAATCCTGGAGCCAAGTATCTGGCCGAGCTACACCGTCGTAGGGCTGGATGTGTCTTGAGATAGCAAATCCTTCCGGGAATCTTCACGCTCTTATACGAGGTCTAAAGCATTTTGGTCCCAGGTATATATCATCATTTTTGTAGTGCCGTGCCTCTATGTTGGAGTTAATCCAGTGTCTCGCGTCACTTGGGGACAGAGATCGCCGTCCTGACTGACGGTTGTGGCTGCGGTGCCTTGGAGCCGGACTTCGGCTTCTGCCACCACCTCCTCCGCCACGACGCCCTCCTTGGCCTCCTTGAGATCCGTTGTGATGACTACTTGGTGGAGAGGGTGGAGCAGTTGGATTGTTTCCGGCTGATCGTCGGCTCCGCCTGGAGCGTCATTATTCCGGTTCTAGGGAGGATCTTCATTACGACGAGCTCCTGCCGGCTTGACTCAGCACGGTGTCCATCGTTCCTTCGTCCGTCACTCCCAGCGCGGTGGGGCTTAGCCGGACGACTTGTATGTCTAATAGGTGGCATTCTTTGTCGGTCTTCCTCCCGACGTCTCTATTTGTCTTCTTCCCTGCGGTTGTTCGACTCTCGCCGAGGAGGATTTCTCGGAGACAGTGCAACAATCGCCTCTTGCTTAGCGGCTGGAGCGATGTTGCGCCAGTCATGTGCAGTTCTATGGTGCTGTCCTGAAGATCTGGTTCTTGAGTGATTGTCTTCCCGACGGTCAGAAAGGTGATGCTGTTCTGGAACCCGTTGGGGTCTAATGTCATTCCAGGCCGGATCCGTGAGACATTGGTCTGATTGAGAGACCAGTTTTCCGCTCCCGAATTTCGCGACCTTCTGCTGCTCCAGACCCTTGGTTAGTATCTTAATGCACAATCGAACCTCTTCTAGGCCTGGATTATTTGCCAGGATATCTCGAGCTGCGGTGGTGTTTTGTACTGGTGTTGGGTACACCAGGTCTCCGTTACTGTCGACCCGAGGCATCCCCGGATCTCCCTCAAAGAGAACCTTTCGTACTTCCGGAAATTTGTCAGCTCGTACGTGGCCTTTCTGGTTCTTCTGATGTTGCAGAGAGATTAGCTTATCCGCCTTGGCCATGCGCTTCTTCTCTTCCTCGATGTTTTTGGCTTCATCCAGGAGTACTTGGCGACACGCTTCTAGGGCTTGGACCCTTTCGTCCAATTCTGTGGCAATGAGTTCTGTTGCAGTAGGGATATGTCTGGTTAATGCAGCATCGATGAGTTTACGGGCACCTACGGTGACCACATGTCCATCCACCGACTCTTCTTTGGGCTCGTCTGGGATAAGTGCTCCATCGAGTCTTCCTCGTATTCCTCGACAATCACCTCCTCTGCTGGAAGTTCCTTTGCCAGGGTCTTGTTCTTCTTCTTTTCCTTCTTGGCAGCACCGGTAGCAAAGACGGCTTTGGGTCTGTTTCCCGGAGTCAAGCTCCGATCGGTACTTTCGGACATCTGGACCTCAGGATTATCTCCAAGATCCATGTCATCCTGCGCTTTGGGAGAGTTTTCTCCGAATCCTTCATCCATGGCTTCTCCTTCTACAGCTTTGGAGTTGTACTCCTCTTCATATTCCATGGAGAACTTCCGGAAATCCGCCGACGTCATCGAGTCATCCGAGGATGCGGATAAGTCGGTGTTTGTTCCGATCGCCTCCAGCACCGAGTCTTCATTGTCTCCAGCATCGGCATACCCGGATCTGGATCCAACATATCCGACAAAGTGTGATGTGTGGGTCCTAAGGTAGTTGTGGCTTTCTTCATGGGCTTCCTCGAATATCTTGATGGTTTCGAGAACCTCATCCATGTTTGCACCTTGTAGCATCATGCGCCTCAACATATGGCTCAGGAAAGGTTGGTCT
The DNA here is from genome assembly GCA_023614405.1 of Avena insularis. Taxonomy (NCBI): domain Eukaryota; kingdom Viridiplantae; phylum Streptophyta; class Magnoliopsida; order Poales; family Poaceae; genus Avena; species Avena insularis. Next base: position 468,900,282 of record CM042686.1, read on the forward strand.
GTTTCGGCATTGGCAGAGCAAGAACCAAGGTTCTTGTTGTGCTCCTCCTGGACTTCGACCTCGGCGGGTGGATCGATCTGGGTTTCGACCTCGCTAGGGAGATCCACTCCAGATTTGATTTGAACCGCAAGATCTGCTTCAGGTTCGGCTTTCCCCACTATCTCCACAACAGGTGCGGGCTGGGTGGGATTAGGGTTTTCTGGGATCCAGAACTCTGCCGCCTTCGTGGACAAAGGGGACCCAGAAATTTCTTCTGCCTCTATCATCACCGCTGGGGTGGGTGGGGCAGGTTCAACAAATCCGATGTACACATCGATCTCGCCGAAAGACATGATGGTGCAGGCAGTCATGACCTCCCTAGCCAGAATCTAGGTCTCGTCGAGAACGATAAGAGGGACATCGCAGGCATAGAGGATGCGACCGATAGTGATAGTCTTGCCGATTCCGATTCTTGCAGATTCTGCTCGGAACGCAGATCCGAAGCTCACTTGCCCCATGGTGGGCGCCAAATGTCGTCGGATTGATGACAAGTACGCTATGAGGGGGTCCTCGGGGCGTGTCGAATAGAGGGGTGGGAGATGTATGGTGTTCTGGGACGATGAGCACACAAGTTTACCCAGGTTCGAATCCACCGGCTTTGGACGGATCCTACTCCTGCTAGCAATCCAGTAATACGGCAGAGCCGGAATATGGGTTACAAGGGTTTCGCCTGTGCGAGTTGAGATTGTAGACTATTGTGAGGGTGCCCTAAAGGCTCTCCCTAGGACGGCTTATATAGATATCTGGCCTAGGGTTTACAGGAGAGACCTATCCAGCTACGACTAAGAGTCGGTTACAGAGTACATCTTGAACTACAAGTAACACTATAGGCCTATGTCGGTAAGTCTTCTGGGCCTTCTCGTAGCTGGATTGGACTTCGTCTCTTCTCCCTAACTGGGCCACCCGTGAAGCAAAGCTCTAACCCGAAGTGGGCCACCCTGGTCAGTGAGGCACAATGAGGATACCTGGAAAGTATATCCCCAACAGAGGCCGGCCCTTCTAAGCAGATGAGCATCAAAGAACAAGCTAGATAGACCAACGAGTCATTCTGGCGGGGGGTCCCAACAGCAGGAGGAGGAGGAGATGAGGATGACACCACCACCGGAGGAGGATCCGAGGAGCCAGAGCTGCTGGGGGCAATGCGGGAGAAGATCCTGATTACAAGGGGGGGCGAAGATGACTATGATGGAACTAGTGAAGGCAGCGACGAAGAGGATGACACCACCGAAGGCGGCGCCCGAACTCATGGCGGCAAGCGCATGGATGGTGGTAGCGGCAACCCGGCCGCTTCTCAGAAGAAGAAGAAGGAAAAGAAGGATCAGAAGGTGCCAATGCTCGCCATCGTCTGCGATGAGTTCACTGAGGTCACAGAAAGTGGCCTACCCATTGCGCCAGAGGCGATTGCCAAAGGGTACGGCCTGCAACTTGGGTGCATCATCCAGGAAAGCATGTCGATCAACACGAAGTACATCAGACATGCTGACAATGCAGCTTTGGTAGATAACCTCCTTAAGAAGCTTCACAAGCGATACAAATTCCCAAAGCGGTTTAGAAACCTGGAGTTAAAGAACCTGGTGAACAAACTAGCCCTCACGAAGATGAGCAACGCCTCGAGCAGCTAGAAAACCCGGGTGAAGAATAGCATTAACAAAGGTGAAAGCTGGGAGGTTATTAGTAAGAAAAATCCGATGCTCAACGAAGAGGAGTTTAAGATATTCAAGGCGGATATAGCTACCATTGATGCTATACATTGGACTAACTGGGGAAGGACTATGCAGGAACAGAACATAGATAACCAACACCTTGGAAGCGGCGGTTACAGGGGGAAACAAGACATTTGGGACAAGGAGGACGCCAAGCTTGAACGCCTTGGTAAAGACAACACTTGGCTTAAAATCACGGACTTGCAACTTAGTCAATTTATCTGGGCCCGCTACTACCTGGACAAGGAAACAGGGGAGTTCATCACCAACGATCCAGAGTTGAAGGAATTCGAGAATAAGCTGGTAAGGAATTTATCACCGATCTCAAGTCTATTGTGTTCTAATTAAAATAATGAAGCCAAGAATCTAAATGGGTTCACCTTTCCTTGTCTCTGCAGGAGGATGAACTGAACGCTCCTACCAAAGAGTCGTCCCAGGATTCGACGCAGCCGTGGGACACGGTTTTCAATAGGGCGACGAATGCTTAAAAGAAGAGGGACAAGGGGTTGCCGCCGTCCTCACCTGGCCGTGTGTCCGGCTTCGGTACGAGCATGAAGGTCAAGGAGTACTACAAAGAGGACACCAAGAAAAGAAGCGAGAGAAAGAACCAGTCGGACAAGAAAGCCGCTGTTGAAGAGCTGAAGATGAAGGTGCAGACACTGGAGGAGAAGGCAGTGGACAAGAAAACAGTGGACAAGTTAGTAGAAGAGAAGCTCCGTGCGATGATCCCCCTAAGTTTTTCGAGGTGTGTACTTCTTGGAATGCAGGAGGTCGACAGGGGCCGATAAATCTACCTAGCTTAAGCGGCAGCAACTCGGGCATCAACATTAACGTGTCGCCAGACCTGGTGACCCCGCCAGCCGTCAACACCGGGATGCAGCCACTCGTTTTGGTCACACCGACGCCCCTCCCGTCTAAGATACCAATAAGGCGCAGCTGACGATGGTGGTGCTTCGTGAGGCACCCGAGCAGAATCTCCACGCCATCACCAAGGTAACTAATTAGTTAGTGCACGTCATCTTTATGCCTTTGATGCATGACTGCTGCCATCTCATGATGCCCAACAACATGTTCTGCCTCAGGACACTTCTTGCGTACTCCTGCTTAAAGATGTCGGCGGTGAGTTGAAGGATGTTACCAAGGGCACTCTCATACAACCGACGAGCCGCACAATGCACAACAATCCAATGGATGATGATGTGATGAGGTTCATGTTGGCTCAGGTGTTGCCAGGGTGCGACGACATGGACCCCCCTTTCAACCTCAAGGAGCCGACGAACACAAGACCCTTGGAGAATGCTACAACTGGCCCTTGACATGGACAAAGACCCAGATTCGTCTTGCAGGGGGAGCACCGGCGCCACCTCTCGATCGATCGCCTGGCCACCACCTCGGAAGCCAGCAACCGCCATCGTCACCACCACCAGCTGTCACCAGCAACTCTTGGCAGTGTGTGTACCACCCCATGGCAAAGACGTTGTGCCGCAACCGCTGCCGCCCCCGCTACCACCACATGATGGCACCCATAAATATGATGATGAATTGGTCAACGTTGACGACTTTATCAACACCGACACTGACAAAGGATTGTATATGCCTTCTGTGGATGAACAACCCTTCATAGCTCGTGACCATCAAGCTGGTCGGGCCAATACATGCATGCGGCATCTGGTCTTCCATGGTTTATCTCAAGAGACGCCTCCGGCCGCCGATCCACCACAGGAGAAACCTGGATTGGTTTTCAGCCCCAACACACTCCGAAAGGTGTTTGATGAGCAGATGGCAGTAGAGGACACTGTTGTGAAGAAGAAGCACAGGAAGAGAGGTAATAATAATAATAAGAAGAAGGGTGCGAGCTAGCCTCTTCCAAAGAGGATCCGGGCTTAGGACGCCGTCATCGTACTATCCACACAATATGGCTTGCCCCGAGTGCATGTAGCTGGTGATCCGGTATTGACTCCGGATATGCTCCACATTGCGGTTGGACCCATGTTAACTTTGCACGAGGGTGTCAAGACACTAGAGGGCATCCTTCTTAAAGACAAAGATCCAAATTAACCAGTTTTCACGGCCAAGGTGCCATTGGATGTGGGCTTCGTTGATGAACCCCTCGCGGATATATTCTTCATAGCGTACGAGGACATCTTCAAGCTGTTTCTCACGAAACGGCTGGACTATAACTTGGTCCGCCTATACGCGCTCAATCTGGCGATCAAGATCAAGAGAGAGAGTGTACCCCGGAAGTCGCGATAGTGGATCCCTACTACATGCGGGATAGCCAGTTGGTCGAAGGATCAGAGACACGGACCAAGGCGACAACGTACCTCGAGAAGTTCATGGTGGACAACAAGAGGAAGGACACACTTCTTTTGCCTTTCTTTCCCGAGTAAGTACACACTCGCTCATCGCTGCCATAACTTGTGCATTTCTTATAGATTTCTTCCTTTGCTCTCTTTCCAACATTCTGTTCCAATTGTGTTGCGCAGAGACAAATACTGCACACTCATCGTCCTTGCCTTGAGGTATTCTCTAGCCACATATTTCGACTTAGGGAGTTTGACGAAGAAGAAAGACTGCACCAGAATAAGGGGTGTTCCTAATGAGGCTCTCAAGGGCTACACCAAGAAGGGATTCACCTTCGTAGATAAGGGGGAATGTATCAAGGATGGAAAAAACGTGTTCAAGCATGTGCTCGAGTTCCCCTGCGTCAAGCAGCCGGCTACTGGTGTTGCCAAGGAGGCCTTCTATGTCCTCCATCACCTTAAAAGCTATGTTCGGGATTGCCAGAACCTAACACTGCCATCTAGTCTCCGAGGATGGGCCTAAACTTTGGCGTGAAGTGAAGATGATGTTCTTAGAGAAGACTTCCATTGCATTCAGCAGAAGTTGTCGCAAATCATCATTGAAGATGTCAACACAAGGGGGGGATACAACAAGCCAGAGGGTTTAGTAAGAGGGAGATCGAAGAAAGCCTCCGTAAGAAGGGTGACACAAGGACGTGGATGACGAAAGAGGGCTATCTACCGTTCCCAAAGCCGAGCGAGAAGAAGAAGTCTTCATGATCGATGTGTGCCTCTAGCATGATCTGGTGTGTGTATATTCTCGATTGACGCCTACTGTAGTGTGTGTGTCATAAACTTTACTATCTTGTGGTCGAAATGGTCGTTGTTGTTAGACTTAAACTATCTTGTGGTCGTGTTGTCATTGCACTTATTACTTCTATGATGATCGCGAGATGCTATCTTTTAGGTTTATGGATCCTTTGTTTTATATTTTGTGAACATATATATGGATGTGAACCATTTATTAATTATTTTCATTGTATTTTTACTAATATGCCTTGTCGTCTATAGAGATGGCGACGAGGTGGTATGTCGTATACATGGGTAGGGTTCCAGGAGTCTACGAGGAGTGGGAGGATTGTCACAAACAAGTGAACAAGTTCAGCGGCAACATCTACAAAGGATACACGACTAGAGAGGAGGCGGTAGCCAAGTGGAGGAACCACCTGTGGAAGAAGAACCAGACGAAGATATTGGTCGGGCTCATGCTCTTGCTGACCATCATCACAGCTGTATTCCGTTTGATCCTAGTGTAGGCGGCGGTGACCACTTCATATTTGTAATGTGAGATGATATGAACTTTGTATTCGGAACTTGTGTAAAAATTTGGCACTTGACACTACATATGTATCTCGATCGGGCTCTAAGTGTTTGTATTATATATATGTCGGTTTTTAAGCATCTACTACTTGTGCAATGTACTGTTTATACTCATCTGGATAAATAATGTATAAATTCTGTATAAATACCTGATTATACACCAGGAACGTATTTTAAATTGAATACGTGTTATATAGTTAGTGGCGCATATGCTTTCTGTGGCGCATATGAAGGAATGCGCCACTGAACATATTCAAGTGGCGCATATGAATAAATGCGCTGTGGCGCATATCTATATGCGCCACATAAAGCAGTTATCGGTGGCGAGGTAACAGTGGTGACTAGGATATGCGCCACAGAAGATGCATTTCCATGCGCCACATATAAGCTGTTTCCTAGTAGTCTTGAAGGCTTATTTCTAGAGACACTCGACACCACTGAAAATATTGATTGACTTGATAGCTCTCTTTGATAGGATTTGTTCGATTGAATTAATGTTTAGCAGTTTTTGTGAGCATGCCAAAGTTTGACTTGTTAATCATAAGAATGATATAGCTTTACGCATGTCAAACTTCATGGGATGCCAAAAACTCCGCTAGCCTAAGAACGATCTTAATGGAGGAAACTTCTAGATTTCGTCTATGAGTTGATTAAACACATGTAGCAGCAATGCTATAGTGGGTAAGATTCTTGGCACTCCCGGGTAGCTGTAATCATGATGGAATCACTCCTCTGGCTATTATGAGTAATCATTATGCAAAAGGAACAAAAACCTTAGTGATGCCACGAGTGTCCATCACAACCTGATAAACTAATATTTTTTTGGCATGCTCTCAATTACTTAAAAATTGAAATTCTTGAAGGACAATGGATAGAAAAGTAGTGCTTGCAAAGTCTTAATTCATTGATGTGGGAGAATTGAGATACTCTAGTATATATGCTTTTCATGACAACTCTCACACTCTTAATTTACATGATTATACTTTACTGTTCAAAGGCAAGCCTATGAGTTGATTACTTGACATGGAATAAAATTTACTCATTTGGATCATTCATACTTACAATAATTTTGCTGCGCTATAAGGATGCATGAAACCCGTATGATATGCTTGCCATTACTCTATCTATGCTGAAGTTTTTCAGATTTATGAAGTGGAGGAAACATGAGACTATTAATCATGAGTAAGATCACCATTCCATTATTTTAGTTTAAATGCTGAATTCCTTTTTGATTTTGGTTTTCTTGCTCGGGACGATCAAGTTTAAGCTTGGGGAGGTTGATGGCTCTAAAATATAGCCATCTAACGTCCATATTTAAACTGGATATTAGTCATATTCTTGATGAATATCTGTCTTAACCCTGGCGCTAACGCTAATATTCAGATGGGTATGCAATCCTTTCTTTTATATTTTTCCTGCGTAGATAATGTTGTTTAAAGGAGGGAATCACTACATTAAAGTCAATGATACGATATTTCCTTCAACCAGAAGAAACCAGGAGCGTCCAACAAAGGCAGACGCCATAACGACCAACTATACGGCCAGAGCAAAAATTCTGACAGTATAGCTCCGGTCGTATAATTGGTGTCGCCACTGTTAGGTCAAACAGAACAACTTTCATGAAGGGACCCCTATATAATGAGGCCTCAGGCGACGGGAAAACATCTCTCGCTCCACCCCCGAAGAAGCCAGACTCTGCCAAAAAGCCGCCTCAGATCTCCAAACCCTTCTCCATCTCCATAGCCATACTCCACCACCTGTAATAGTAGATCTCTTCTCCGATTGGCGACATTGTAAGACTATTGCTATCAATATTATGATTTTCATTATAATGTTTGTGATTGTTGATCTCATCTCTATGTGTGAGTAATTCTCCTTGGGCTAAGGGCTTCGGCCTAGCCATGTAGCAATTGTGCATGTGATTTATCATAGATGGGCTCATATATTAGTTTGTATGACATAATGATTATTGTATCCTCTCTTGCCTCAATCTAAGGATTTGTCAGGTACCCAAGACCCCGAGGGTTGAGCCAGGTATATGGAGTATGAGTGTTGACTGATCTACAGGTTCGGAACCCCAGTGATAGAAGGGGTAGTACGGTTGTATGTAAGGGATTTGCTTGGGATTAACGGTGACATCATGATGCATATCATTAGTTCTCTTTCTTCTATGGATGAGACTCGTAGGTTATTGCTATAAGCACTTGCGGAGGCAATAGCAATTATGGATGCACTGTCCACATATAATTTATCTTGCTCTAACAAGTACATGCATACTTTATTCTATCTTTTATTTCCATCAGATGTTTTTGCATAGCTACAGGTGAAACCGAATGCCCTAGGCCCTCTCTCTCCATCATCATCAACAACAAAAAAATACGCAAGCTACTGGTCCAGTAAAAACATAAAAGGAATTCTAAAACTCCCAAAGGTCCGTTAAAGTAACTTCACTATGCATTTGCTTCCCGTGGATTCGATAACCTAGGTCTACTAGGAAAAAATAGCTATACTATATCCGTAATCCGGATCGAAGGTATCAGTATGCCACAACTCCGCTGGCCTACGAACGATCCGTATGGATAAAACTCTTGGATTTTGGCTATGAGTTGAATTAACATTTGGAGCAGGCAACTTCTATAATGGTTAGAAGTATGGCACTCTTATGGTCTACGTTGCAAGCAAAATAAAGGACAACCCTTTTGACCGGAATGGTTACAGAAGTCTATCCTAGCCTACGCAGTCCGATTAAACTCACTAATCTTCCGCATGGTCTTGTTAAAAATAAATTTAAAAGTTCTTGAAGAAGCAAACAATAGAAAATAAGTATTCTAATAGTCTATATTTATTGAAGTTTGTGTTATTGAGACGCTCCAGTGTTATGCTTCTTTTGACATGATCTCTCACTCTTAATATGCTAATATGAAATCTTCGAGTGTTCCTTAGCAAGCTGAGATTTAACTAGAGGAATTAGAACAATTGCTTCACATCTAGTTATTAATGCTTCTAAAATCTTTATTGTGATTATCTTGATTTAACAAAGCTTGTATAGTACTCTAGCCATTACTATTTCTATGCTAAGTATTCAAGTGAAAGAAGTGATGGATGCATGGGACTACCAATTGTAAGTGAACTTTCTTTCTTGTTGTTTCAGTTTAAACACTAAGTTCCTTATGATTATTGGTTTCTTGCCCGAGGATGATTAAGGATTAAGCTTGGTGATGTTGATGGGTGTGAAAATAGCCATATTTATTCGCATTTAAATCTCATACTAAGTCAAGTAGTTGAAAAAATATCTCTTTATACTTGCTAGTAATGACTAATTATTGCAAAGATGTCCAAATCCTTGTTTTGAATTGTGATGTACAGAAAATCACTCTTGGAGCTTGCCTGTACCTGTGGGTTAACAAGAAGGGTTAACGAGCACTAGTATAGGTGGAGCTTGTTTTAAAGATGTCCAAATCCTTGTTTTAACCAGAAGGATTAACGGGCATCGGTACAACTGGAGTTTTCCCGTGGCGTCTGCACATACCATACGGTGGCGGCTTCGCTAGGTCAAACCAAGCAACTTCCGTGAAAGGCCCTATATATTTTGAGACTCCCACCTACCATAGAGAGAGCCACCATTCACAGATTACATATGAAAACACACCAAGGAAGATCCACCTCATCACCACCTCCATAGTTCATCATCTCCATCTCCACCTCCATCAATAGCCATAGCCATAAGATATCCTTACAGTTGGCAAATATTGTAAGCATATTTGGTATTGGTATAAGTATTTCTCCAATATTTTCTATCCATGATCTTATGATGAGTGAGTAGTCCTCACGGGCTGCGGGTTGGGGAATAGCCTCGCTGCACTTATGTGCATCTAATTACATGGAAATATTGTGTGGTGATTGAATAACATATTTGTATTTGTATCATTGACTCTTACCTCAATCCAAAGACTTGCCAGGTTCCCAAGACCCCGAGGATTAATCAAGGTTTGAGGTAAGATGTGTGGTAAACGGCCCCTACGCGTGAAACATAGTGACAACAAGGGGAGTATAGTAGTCGTTTAGTGATCCTCTTGGGAACAACAACATCATCATTGATCTTAATACTTTGGTATGTATTTTGCCTAGTAACTGTTCATAGCCCAGTTCTACGTGGTATAACGATTGGACAAAGAGACTTTATTCTACTCCTGTGACTCACATGGGCTTTTGTATTTTGTGTTACCCACAAATCCTATCTACATTAGACCATTTACACATGAATGTTGTTATTATTATCTTATCCCATATGTATGCATAGCTCCAGGTGAAATCTCAACCCTGGCCTATCTCCATCTATTGATACAACCCCGATAACAGCAACAAACAAGAAAGTCATGGTAAATGAAGATTGAAGAAAACTAGCAAGTCTTACAGACGCTCCTTAACCTATATCAATTGTTTCCCAAGGTTTGATAAACCTAGGACTTCTAGGGAAAAAAGACACTATATTGCATCTGTAATCCGGATTGAAGGTATTAGGTGGCAAAACACTGGCCACCTAACCATGTGGTATTTGCGCCTCAAGCCATTAGCCTCCCAAAATAAATGGTTCTAATGCTTGTTCATGGTGTTATGCACACCGTCACCCAGCATGTTGAAGATCATGGCATGTTGGGGAAGGTTTGAGAGGCATCTTTTGGTGAGCGTAAGACACGCCGTTGAGGACTTCATTTTCCATACCGAGGGGTCCTCGTGTTTGTCTACCTTGGTTATGAGGGGGTTCTAGTCTAGTGCCATTAATGCACGGTCACTAATGGTAAGTCCTAGGCAGACCAAGGGAAAGGAGCCAAGCTTGCAGTTGAGGCGATTGGTGATGCTAGCTTGCTCGGCAATGCTCTTTCCCAAAATCAGCACTTCTCTTTTGTGGAAGTTAATGCGGAGTCCTGACATACTCTCGAAGCAGAGTAGAAGGAACTTGAGGTTGCCGATCCCCAGATCGTCCTGCTCAATCATGATGATAGTATCATCTGCATATTGGAGGTGAGCCACCCCACGTGGGATAAGATGGGGAATTAGACCTTGTATGTCACCCGCGGCTTTAGCTTTGCTCAGCGTCTTAGCTATAGAGTCTATCGCGAAATCAAACAAAAGAGGAGAGAGGGGGTCCCCCTGTAGAACTCCTATGCCATTGCAGAAATAGTCACCAACTTCCCCATTGATGGAGATGGCAGCTTGGCCTCCCATGACCAGAGCCATGGCTCGATGAGCCCAAGGTAGGTCAAAACCTTTCCGGAGAAGCACTTGACAGAGAAAACCCCAATCTACCGGGTAAAATGCTTTCTCAAAGTCGAGTTTAAGGAAGATGCCCCAAGCTTCTTCCTTTTTTATTTCATGGACGATCTCTTGCAGAGATATATAGAACACCCTCTGAGATGTGCATGTCTTTGATAAAAGTTGTCTAGGAACAATTGATAATGTGGTGGGTGTGACAGGGAAGCCATCTGGACCGAGAAGTGTCAACCTTCATGCTATGGAGCACCCCATCTAACTCTTAGCCACAAATTTGAAAATGACATTGATGATACCGATAGGGCGGAACTGATGAATATCCTCCACCCCTAGGATCTTGGGAATAAGGGTAGGCGTCCCGAAGTTTAGGCGCGAGATGCCAACTCGCCCAACAGAAAATCCATATAGGATCGCCAAGATATAAGGTTTGACCAGCGTCCAGAATTTCTTAAAGAAAGTGACAGGGAAGCCATCTGGACCAAGAAGTGTCAACCTTCATGCTATGGAGCACCCCATCTAACTCTTCACCCGTGAAGGATATCGTTCTCCTGTTCTGAGACATGTCCTGACATGTCCTAGAATTTACGGGATAGGTTGAAGAGACGGGTCTTGCGCAGGTCTAGCAGGAGCTGCTTGTAGAAATTATAGATATGGCCCCAAAGCTCAGCAGGTTCGGTGATGGGACCGACCGGGGAGATGAGGCGAGATATGGAACACTTTCAAGGATGGCCATTGGCCATAGTGTTGAAAAACTTAGTGTTAGCATCACCTTTAAGCAACCAGTTCTGATAGCTGCGTTGTCTCCCATGATCCCCTTCAATCTTAGCCAGATGCATGAGCTCATCCTCCAGATGGTATCTCATTGCCCAACTAGCTTCATCTAGATCAGTCGAGTCCGCCAACCAGTCTAAGGCTTCGATTTGGGAGAGGATATATAGCTGCTTTGTGGTCATGGTCCTCCCACCCAATATTGGCGCCCCAGCCCTGCAGGAACTGTCGGAGGCCAGCAGCTTGGTGGTTCCATGCGGAGATATTAGAGTTACGTCTTCGATCGATGGATACATAGTCAATGCATGCCATAAGCTGGCCATCGTTTATCAAGACCATATTTTTTTGGAAATGGTTATCATATAAAAATTTATCAAAACCATATACACGCACGCATGCATCCAAAACCCCATAATTCCCTTGCAATAGTCAGCAGACAGCAAACATATACCACGTATGGCACAACGAAAGAGTGAATGTGTTGTACATGCTTATTTTGGTATTCCAATCCTGCAGTTGTCATTGCACGACAAACTCTGATAAGTTTTTACAAATATAAATTTGTCACTTTTATTGTATCTCGATGCACAATCATTTTTATCGCAAAGTCTTCAACAAATGTGTTACAATAGATGGACATAAAATGGATACAAAAATCAACCATCAAAAGGACAAAAATATCAAGCGTCTATGCATCACGAAGTAATTTATTGGCACACCATCCACACTGGTTGGATAAATCCACGCTACCATCTCCACATGGTTGCACCCATAGCTTGTGTGCTCCTCCATCAAATGCATATATGACCATATATAGATTGAACGACCAACCATTGGGATAACTTGCAAGAAATGAAAAATTATGTTCTTGTCATCACTATTCAGTGCGACCGTTCTATATAGCCATCACAAAGCAAAAAAAAAAAACATAAAATGAACTAAGCTTTTCTTTTTGCTAAACCCGGGCAAGAAATGTCAGAACTATTGACTATTAAACAAATTGTATACTAGTTGGAGGTGCTAAATTGAAGCGTAACCTAAACTATTGACTATTAAACAAGTTGTATATAGATCAGTATGATTCTATGTAGTCAACACGATCAGAATGTTGTGTCCGTGTCCTACTCCTGTAATATTACGTTGTTTGTACTAATATATATGTGACACGTAGAAGCCCAAGAGACATATCGACAAACCCAAAACGTTCCTTTTTGATACGATATCAGATCCTGGCTTCTGAATCGCATGTTGTCGTTACCTCAATGACGAGGGGTGACCTCGATAATGTCCATTATTATAGATTTGGGTTTGATAGAAAAAAAGCATTGGTGATTTCGTTGGTCTATCAGACAAATAAGGGAGTCGAAATCCTTCCTGATTATAAAAATTGGGATTCCAGAGTCGCTGATTTGCTAGATGTAATCTAACTCATAGCGGTTTTTGTTTCGTTCATAGCTACGGTGTCCTCTCCGTGGGCTCCTCCCAGCCTATATATCACAGGCTGGGTCTCAGAGTCCAACACGGATCAGTTACAAGTTGATTACAGATACCTGACTATGTCGGTTGGTACTTCTATCTTAATCTACACGTTTGGTTCCTGTGCTTCAGATGCTTCCAGGACTTCTGTTTCTTTATGGGTCTTGGACCGTAGTCTAAGTATGTGCTAGGTATATTAATTATGGGAACCCGATAAGTCATACCATGTTCGTAGCCCCTGATACTTCATCTGAATTGTAGATTCGAGTTGAGTCTCAAAGATACTTTATGAATTGAATCTGGAATTTTCTTTAAACAATTATAAATATTTTATTCATGGGGATTTTGGCATAATGAGTCTGGTGAATCCGACGGATCAGAAACTAGTTAATTACTCTTAGGCAAAAACATCGTAAAACTATTTCAAGCTCAAGTCCCCGGACTCGAACTCGGTATATACTGGTGTAATTCAGTTCGGGCCGCAGAGGTCTTATCGATAACTAAATTCTAGTTTTATGTTTTGGTACCGTATCGTGGATACGGAAAATTACTAATAGAGCGCATTCAAGTGCGGTTACTAGGCCACACAGGACGGATCCTGTGGTCTTACCATCATGTCGATAGACACGGCCTTCAGCCAATTATTGCGGTGGACGCAGTCCGAGAATTTTTGATAATTTTATCGACTGTCTTGTTTGGCTATTGGAATTGCTGAAATTGTCAGCTTGTTTGTTATCTTTTGCTTGACGCTCCCGATGAGAGTAACCGTCTGAGGGTACACTTGTGTAATGATCATAGGTTTTTATTTTCATCATCTCCGTTGGAGGATTTTTTTTCTTTTATTCTATCGGATCCGCAGCTAGCGCTCCTGATGGGAGTAGCCCCTGAGGCTACAGTTGAATATTTGTATACGAGTGTAAGCTCAAGTTTTTCATTCTCTTTGTTGTCGTCTTCTGGAGGAGTTTTTTTATATTTTCTATCGAGTGTGCGGACAATGCTCTGATGGGAGTAGCCCTTGAGGCTACAGTCGAATATTTGTTTTCGGTTGTAGGATCAAGTCATCATCATCTTGAGGAAATTCTTTGACTCATGTCTTATTTTTTCTGTATCACCAAATATTGTCGGGTGCGCGGTCAGCGCTCCCGATGGGAGTAGTCCTCGATGCTATGTTCGAATGCTTGTGTTTGAGCATAGCCTCAAGTTTTGCATCTGAGGAATTTACTTGGCTCAGGTATTGGAGTTGTTTTCTCGAGTTCCTTGTTTAATGCATCCGAAGGTTTTCCATTGCTTTCGGTGACATCATTGCTGACGATGATAGCATGCTGTAGTCATGTTCTGACGCTCCTGATGGGACATTTTAGTGGTAGGCCCATGACGCATGTTGATGACGCGTGGGGGCCATGTCAGTGGTGAGTTTGACCGCACGACCACACGTCACACAGGAATCGAGGCACCGCGCGGTTTTCTCCTAAATTACCGTGGTGATTAATTATTATTATGGATGATTCCTTTCTAACTATGGACACATAGTCCCTTTAGGTTTCATCGCGACACCACGTCTTCTGGATCCAACGGTCCTAGCATGCGATGGGTACTTTATAAGCATCGAGGGGTAGATTTTTTATTGCACATCCGTTCCTCTGCTGCTAGCCTTTTTTTCCTTTGTTTCTGCACTTAGTTTCTTGCACGACTGCTTGCAACTTCATCACCATGGGCAAGAGCAAAGGTGCTTCCTCGACTGCTGATTCTGCGGTCGCCAATCTGCGGGTTGTTGGGTGGGAACCGTCATGGTTCTTGTCGTCGGATTGATGACAAGTACGCCATGAGGGGGTCCTCGAGGCGTGCGTAAGAGAGGGGTGTGAGACGTACGGTATTCCGGGACGGTGAGCACACAAGTTTACCCAGGTTCGAATCTGCCGGCTTTGGACGGATCCTACTCCTGCTAGCAATCCAGTAATACGGCAGAGCCGGAATATGGGTTATAAGGTTTCGCCTGTGCGAGTTGAGGGTCTAAAGTATTGGGTGTTGCCCTAAAGGCTCTCCCTAGGACGGCTTATCTAGATATCCGGCCTAGGGTTTACAGGAGAGGTCTATCCGGCTACGTCTAAGAGTCGGTTACAGAGTACATCTTGAACTACAAGTAACATCATGGGCCTAAGTCAGTAAGTCTTGTGGGCCTTCCCGTAGTCGGATTGGACTCCGTCTTTCTCCCTGACTGGGCCGCCCGTGAAGCAAAGCTCTAACCCGAAGTGGGCCACCCTGATCAGTGAGGAACTGTGAGGACACCCGGAAAGTATATCCCCAACAGCAGCCCCCGGAGGCCTCCATGATCCAAAGTCGGATTTATCATCGTGTAGCTTGATCTTCGGCTTGCAGAATCTTGAAGGGTTCCTGAAACTTCACAACGAAAAATACGATCCGGGTCTTAAAAAATAAGTCGGACCTTTCAGTTGGTTACTCGGATTTTCCAGCTCGTTTTTAAACTAAGCCGGAACTCGGTCTCTAACGCCACCTGACACAAGCATGGTCAAGTCACGTCATTTGACAGGCGTTCCGTCAGCACGACCGTTGGTGGGTCCGCTGTCCGCTGTACCGAGGCGCCGTTTCATGTGTGCGTGGAGATCGAGGCGACACAATCATCGTGCGGGTCCTTCCCAGTTCTTTCCACGATGCGTGACGGTTACACTGTAGCGTTTGCACGAATCTTGGCGCAGGTAGGTGGATATAAGGGGTTCAGATTTCTTCTTCTCCTTTTCACCAGTCCTTTGCCGTTTCCTTCCTTCCCAATCCTCCTGCGTGCATAGATCCTCCTCGTCCTTTCCCCATAGAAACTCCCAACGCCGCCCCTTTAAGGTCACCCTCTCACCGGAGGAAATGGCTTCATCATCTTCTTCCTCCGGTTTGGCGGCAGCACCGGCGGCGGCGAAGGCGGAAGCTGCAGTAGAGAAAGAAAGCTACAGGGGAATCTGGATCCCCTGCGCCCTTGACGAAGCAGGCCTCAAGAATGTGGAGAAGGAGGGGCTTCTCGTTGCCGGCGACTAGCGGAGCGGCTCGGTGAAACCATCCCCAACCCACACGAGGGCAAGCGAGTCCACTTCGGCACCCATCTGGACCGAGGTCTGTCTTTTCCTCCATCGGAGTTCTTCTCCAAGGTGATAGATCACTATGGAGTTCAACTCCACAATCTTCCTCCCAATTCACTTCTAGAAATGAGCGCATATGCTGCGCTTTGCGAGGGCTTTCTCGGCATTAGGCCGAGTTTGCTTCTCTTCCGGTTTTATTTCCATGTCCGAAGGAATTCCATTACTGCCGGTGTTCCTTACATCACCGACACCATTAGTTTTTCTCTTAGACGAGACCGGGCATATCCCAAATTTCTGCCAGTGACTCGGTCAAACAATGGCCAGCCACTTTTTTCTACCATAGGGATATTCCGGCTCCCGGCAAAGCGACTACTTTGCCGGCTTTTGTCGATGGAGCCACCATGGCCCAGGCTTCCTGGGACGAGGCTGCTCCGGCTCTCACTGATGATCTGATCCTCGCCAAGAGGCGGATCGAATA
Source organism: Avena insularis (assembly GCA_023614405.1). NCBI lineage: Eukaryota > Viridiplantae > Streptophyta > Magnoliopsida > Poales > Poaceae > Avena > Avena insularis. The sequence goes on from CM042686.1 coordinate 468,916,762, forward strand.
TCTGATCAAGCACAGTGGTCTGAAAGGATCCGACTTGGTCCAATGTTGGGTCTCACGTCATATCCAGCCACTTCAGTACCACGGGGATAGACTGATGCACTCCATCATGTCTTCTCCAACCGACTCCCTCCATGTCAGCTCCAAAGCCTACACCACTCAAGGCTACATAAGCCAAATCAAGTGGCTTATCAAGGAGCGGATCGAAAGGAGGATTCCGGAGGTTTCTCTAGACATGCACACAGCAGAAAACCCCGTGCTACCGGTAGGCTTCTATCATCACATATTTTATGTGTTTCTATCTTCGAGTTATATTGCAATACTGATATGTTTTCTTGTTTTTAGCTTGCTGACATCCCCGAGTCGGAACTTGCTCCGCTCGAAGGATACCCTCCGGAGTTTTCTCAGGAGGTAGAAGTAGTTCCACTGCCGGATCTTGCGCTCAAGAAGCGCAAAGCTCCGACGGTAGCGGTTGGCACAAAGAGGGTGCCTGTCGTGAAGAGGTATCTTTTTAGTCACAACTTTTCCGTCTTTGTACTTTACTCAAATTTCTTTCTGAGATGTAACGTTTCCGACTTTGTTACCTTCTCAGAGCAAAATCGATCATCAAGGGCAAGGGAAAGGGATTTCTTCGAAGTTTTACGCTGCATTTGCTTACCATAGCTTCGCCTGTCGTGGCTCCTCCGACTCCGGCCCCTCAACCTTCTTCAGCTCCGGTTATCTCGTCGGATGCTGCAAAAGATCCGGCTCTTCAAACGGAGCCTGTGATCCTTGGGTCGCAAACTGACGTCACCGTGAGTGCGTCAGCTCAAGATAAGGGTGAACCCTCTTCGAGTAATGATCCCTTGGCTGAAGTCTTTGCCGAAAACCTCCTCAACAATCCGGGTCTTGCCAAGTTTGGCCTGACCTGAAAATCTGCAGAGGAGATCCAGCGGCTAGCCAGGCAAGTTCTGGATAAAAGCCATTTATCCCCCGAGGAGGAAACACAAGAAGCAGATGACGTCAAGTTCTCTCACCTTCTCACTCAAGTCCGCCTTCGCGACGAGAGGATTAGGACTGGCGAGCTTCAAACAGCCCCAATGATCCCTCTTACTCTTGCCGAGAAGGTGGCCGTTGAAGTGAACGCGGGTTTAGATAAACTCACCCGCGAGCAATATGTAAGTCGGAATTCCAACTCTTGTTTTTTCTATTATGTTATATCATATCCTCTAGCCCCCAATCATGAAGTAGGATATAGAATCCGAGTTTATGCTTCATTAGGATGCCAAAGAATGAACTAGTGTAGCCCCCAAGGCTCGTGCTGATATTTAGCAAAAATATTAGCCCGAGTCTTAAGTAGCTTTCTGACTTTGGGTATTCTAACTTACAGAAAGTATGTTCCTATAACCAGGAATTATTGACCAATGTCTGTGATAAGCGGAGAGAGATCAAAGCTCTCCAGCTTAAAAATGCTGAGCTCAAAGTAGCCAAGGATGAAGCCGAAGGTAAATATTCCGAGATTCAAACCTTGTCTTTGATTTTTTCAATGTCGAATTTTTCTGAACTTGTTGTTCTTTTTTGTCTTACAGCGCTAGTGAAACAACCCATCACTATGATTGAAGAGGCCGAGAACCTCAAGACCCTGGTGGTGGAGAACAAGGGACTTCGCCAAGAGCTGGATAAGCTCAAGGTAGATCATGAAAAGAGCATAGCTCAAGTCCTTGAATCCTCCTCCATGGCCACGGATGAGCGTGATCGCAAGATTGCTGCTCAGGATAAAATAATCTCGGACGTCAAGAATGAGCTTGGCAGAGAGAAGGACCTATCCCAAGCGCTCCGGGCTGAACTCCAGAGTCTCCGGGTGGAGAAGACCAAGATTGACGACGTCATTTTTGGTACGTTCCACCTCCCTGACTTATCTTTTTCTTCGACTTCTATCAATGTCGGTTTTTTCTTAACTTGTTTTGTGTATAGGTCCTCTGAAGTTGACGGACTCTTCCTCGTCCGAGCCCCGCACTCACCGGCTTACCCAAGTCGGTGATCTTCTTCATGACTACCGCCAGTCCCTTGAGGACATTGGCGAGTCTCTCAGGATTCCGAACATGCCAACATGTCGGATTTTGATGTGCTGGACAGGGCCAAGGAGATGCCGTAGCTTGTTCGGGACTGGAACATGTCCTACGCGCGGACTGCTGCGCAGAACGCTCTCACCATGGTCATGAGCCACCATGGAAACATGGAAATATGGCAAGTGACTAGAGGGTACTGCAAGGTAGACGAAGACAGCCAGGAGCAGGACCTTCAGGCCATCATGCACTCCTGCGCCGGATATAGGTGCCACGTAGCTGATTTGACCAGCTACTAAATCCCCTTCTTCACCCGCGTGGATACTCCGCCTCCTCCTGCAGAAGAAACCGAAGAAGTTTCCGATGATGAACGCACCAACTCGGATGCGGACATCTCGGAACGATATCAAGGCGGAGTGACCAGCGAGCCGGCATATCCTTCATCTCCTCCTGCATCATACACCCGAAATTTATGTATTATTCCGGAAAAACCTGATGCAATTGTAAATATTAAGTACTATTTATCTTTGCAAGTACTAAGCTTTTGATCTATTCAGCACTTTTGACTTTTGAAATTTTTGCGTGCCTGAAATGTTTACACAAGCACTTATATTTTTTCGTCTCTACTTATCGTTTATCTGGCTTTCCGCCTCGTCCCTTTCGTGAGCCAGCTAAACCTTCAGCCGGAAACTTTGCCGAGCAACGGAGCTCAATTGCTAAACCAGTTTAAACTGGAAAACAAAGCTGGCTTCTAGTACCAACAATTCACTACTCGGAAAATGCCCGCATCCAGCAATCAGACAAATAACCAAACTAAAGACTAGAAATTTTAGAGTTATACCCGAAGGTAGCAGTTTTAGAATCGGAAATCTAGACCACAACGAACATGAGCATAAAGTACTTTCAAGCATTCTGGGATTTTCGACTATGACATGATTATTCGGAAATAAGATGGCTTAAGAACTTCTCAGAAAAAACTTGAGGCAACCAAATTTTTTATTTCTCACAGAACATGTACATATGTATGATTACAAAGAAGGATAAACTAAGAATAAATGGGATGTAGCTGAGCAATATTCCACGGTCTGTCTAACTCATCCGGATTTGTACTGCCTCCAGCTCTCTTTCTCTTCTTAGTAGCAGGTCTTTCGTTGACTGGCCTCATGTCAGTTAAGTAGTACGATCCATTGTGTAATACTCGACTAACTAAAAAGGGCGCTTCCCATACTGGGGAAAGTTTGTGCTTTCTTTGTTGCACAAGCCGGAGAACCAAATCACCTTTATTGAAGGATCTATTTCGGACTCTCTGGCTATGATACTTGCGTAACTTCTGCTGATAGGCTGTAGATCTCATTTCAGCAACGAAGCGAACTTCTTCGACTAAGTCGAGATCATTTTGTCGAAAAATCTCGGCATCCTCTTCGATATATGTGGCCACTCTAGGAGAAGTATGAATTAAATCACTAGGAAGAACTGCTTCTGCGTCATAGACCAAGAAGAAAGGTGTGTATCCTGTTGACCTGTTCGGAGTTGTTCGTAAACTCCAAATTACAGAGGGTAGTTCCTCTGCCCAAGCCCCCGTAACACGTCGTAGTGGTGCTTCGAGTCTTGGTTTCAGGCCTTGTAGAATTAAACCATTTTCTCTTTCGACTTGTCCGTTAGCCTGTGGATGTGCGACTGACGCAATGTCAAGCCGGATATTTTGCTCATCGCAAAATTCGGCCAGTTCTCCCATAGAAAAATTACTCCCGTTGTCCGTGACAATGCTATGCGGATAACCATACCTGATTATAACATCCTCGACAAATCTTTTGGTTGTTGCTCCATCACAACTAGTGACAGGTTTAGCCTCGATCCATTTGGTGAATTTATCCACCATCACTAAGAGGTGAGTAAATCCACTTGGAGCTCATTTAAAAGGTCCTACCATATCAAGCCCCCAGACCGCAAAAGGCCATGTTATAGGTATTGTTCGCAGCTGATCAGCCAGAACATGAGCTTGCTTGGCGTACTTTTGGCAGCCTTTGCATGTCTTGACTAATCGTTCGCATCCGCCGAGCCGTAAGTTTAAAAATCCATGTCGAAAAGCTTTTGCCACTAAAGATTTGGCTGCAGCGTGGTGACCACACTCACCTTCGTGGATTTCCCTTAAGATTTCCACTCCTTCTTCCGGAGATACACAGCGTTGAAAAACCCCAGAAACACTCCATTTATGGAGCTTACCCTTAACAATAGTATAGGCTTTTGCTGATCGGATAATCTGCCAGCTCAGCACCTCATCTTCGGGTAATTTGCCATCTACCAAATAATCGAGGTAGGGTTGAGTCCAGCTGGGAATTACAGCCAGAACTGGTATTAAAGGTGAGTCGGATTTGGTCGGATATTCCTCATCTACTCCCTTTATCGAGGGAACTTTGAGGTGCTCTAAAAATGCGCCATCTGGGACCTCTTTCCGCGCAAATCCTATTCGAGATAGTGCATCTGCTTCCTCATTTTCTGCTCGAGGGATGTGTTGAACTTCAAACCCTTCGAACGATTTAGATAGATCATCCACGACAGCTTTATATGATGCCATGTGTTTATTTGCATTACAAATATCCGAGACTTGCTGAGCAACAAGATCCAAATCTCCATAACACATCAAACATCGGATGCCAATATCCTTGGCAATCCGGATTCCATGCAGCAGTGCTCCATACTCGGCAATATTGTTTGTCGCTGTGAAGTGGATCTGCAACACGTATAATAGTTTATCTCCTTGGGGTGATTTGAGCACCACGCCAGCCCCCGGCCCCCTCGAGCCTTAGACCCATCGAAAAAGAGGGTCCAGTATTCCGACTCAGGGAGGACCATGTTCTCCTTCGTCTCTGTCCAATCAGCGACAAAGTCAGCAAGGATCTGGGATTTGATTGCTGTCCGAGGTTTATACTCAATATCGAAAGCTGAGAGCTCTATGCCCCATTTGGCGACACGTCCTGTGGCGTCGCTATTGTTGATTATGTCTCTCATGGGAGCTTTGCTCACCACGGTAATTGGATGCTCCTGAAAATAGTGTCGTAACTTACGAGATGCTAGGAAAACACTGTAAGCCAACTTTTGATAGTGCGGATATCGCTGTTTTGATTCTGTCAAGACCTCGCTGACAAAGTAAGTCGGACGCTGCACCAAGTGTTCCTGATTTTCCTCTGGTCTCTCCACCACCATGATGATACTAACGACCTTATTTGTCGCAGCAATATAAAGCAATATCGGTTCCTGAGGTTCCGGCGCTGTGAGGATAGGAGTAGATGAGAGTACTTTCTTCAGGTCTTGTAGTGCAGCTTCAGCTTCGTCAGTCCAGACAAAATCTTTGGTCTTCTTCAGGAGTTTGTATAATGGTGCAGCTCTTTCACCAAGCCGGCTTACAAATCGACTGACCGCAGCAGTGCACCCAGTTAATCTTTGTACGTCCTTCAGGCGAGTTGGCCTAGAAATATTGAGTATAGCCTCGATTTTGTCGCGGTTCACCTCTATGCCTCTTTGAGACACGATGAAACCTAACAATTTTCCGGCTGGTATTCCAAAGAAGCATTTCTTCGGGTTAAGCATGATGTTGTATTTTCGTAGATTGGCGAATGTTTCCTCCAAGTCGGAAATGAGTGTTTCCTTCTTTTTGGACATCACCACGATATCATCCACGTATGCATGTACATTGCGTCCGAGTTGGTCGTGGAGGCAACGCTGCATCGTCCGTTGGTACGTAGCTCCTGCGTTCTTCAGCCCAAAGGGCATCGTAACAAAACAGAAGGTTCCGAAGGGGGTTATGAATGAAGTTTTGACTTTGTCAGATTCCTTCATCCGGATTTGGTGATAACCGGAATATGTGTCAAGAAAACAGAGGAGTTCCGAGCCTGTCGTAGAATCGATAACTTGATCAATTCTAGGGAGAGCAAACGGATCTTTTGGACAAGCGTTGTTCAAGGCAGTATAATCAACACACATCCTTAAATCAGTGGTGTCCTTTTTAGGGACCATTACAGGATTGGCCGACCACTCAGTGTGGATGACCTCTTCTATGAATCCGGCTAACTCGAGCCGTGCTAGTTCCTTAGCTATTGCCTTACGCTTTTTGTCGCCAAACGGTCGTAAGGACTGTTTGACGGGTTTAGCATTCGAGTTTACATTTAGAGAGTTCTCGGCAAGTTCCCTAGGTACTCCGGTCATGTCAGATGGCTGCCATGCGAAGATATCTTGATTTGCTTGGAGGAACTTGACGAGCGCGCTTTCCTATGCGCTATCTAGGCCTACGCCTATCTGGGTCACCTTGGAGGGGTCATCATCCTTCAACGGCGCTTTCTTCGTCTCTTTTGATGCCTTGAACTCCGGATTTGGCTTGGTAACCTCCTTCTTTGTTGCGGGCATCTCGGACGGATCTATGTTCTTCTTGATCTCCTGGTACTCCTGGGCATGCAACACGGCTTCGGCAAAGGCGGCATTTCCATCCTCGCACTTTCGCGCTTTCTTTGGGTCTCCCCTGATGGTGATCATGCCGTTGGGACCTGGAATTTTCATCATATTGTAAATGTAACACGGATGAGCCATGAAAGCCAGTAAGCCGGACGTCCGAATATAGCGTGGTATGCACTCTTGAACGGGACCACTTCGAAGGAAAGTGCCTCCATCTATTAGTTCTTTGGAGTTCCAAAGGTAACATACAAAGTGATCTCTCCCTGGGAATTAGCTTGTCTTCCTGGGACAACTCCGTGAAAAATCACAGAGCTATGGTTCAGCTGGGTCTCTGAGATCTTCATCCGGCGTAGCGTTTCGAAATAGAGAATATTGATGCTGCTACCACCGTCCATGAGGGTCTTGGAGAAATCATAACCGTCAATAAGTGGGTTGACGATTAAGGCGTACTTTCCTCGCCTGTGTAACTTAGGCGGATGATCATCGCGGTCAAACATGATTGCCACTTCCGACCAGTCTAGAATCTTTGGGGATAGCCGAATCATTGCATTGAGCTCGTGTAGAACTGCTTTCTTGACCTTTGCTGGTTGAGATCCAAGGAAGGTTACATAAGTGTCCTTCTTGGTGGGAAAAGTCTTCTTCCCTTCCGACTTGGGATTTGAAGCATCAGCTTCCTCCATGTCGGAATCTTCCTTGGTCTCTTTGTCTTTTTCAGGATTTTTCTTTCCTTTCTTCCGCTTAGCTTTGTAGCCCGCGGTATCATCTCTTTTGATGTCGTCGTTGAAAGGACATTCAGCGTTGGTGTGGGACGAGCCCCCATTGGCGTCTAGGTGATGCACACATGGGTTATTCGCAATGTCGGCCCAAGAGTAGGTTTTGCCTGGTTGTTGTTCTCCTCTACCTTGGACCCTTGATGTCCCGCGGCCACACCCGCGGCCCTCCACCACATCCTCCTAGTCCTCCAGACCCAGAAACAGTAGTAACTACCGTTGTTTCCATGTTGGGTTTTTCTTTCGAGGTATTTTTGCACTTCTGAGCTTGTTGCTTTGGTTGTTTTGCTGACTGAGGCACAACTAGGGCATTGAGTAGTCCTTCTGCATCATCGTCAGCATCTGCATACTTGCTCGCTGTTTCTATCATCTCTCCCAAATCTGTAACCTTGTCACACTTCAAGCGATGGCGCAGTAAACCAATAGGGAGACCTACGATGAAAGCTTCAATTGCAGTTTGATCATTTAATCCTTCGCAGGAGTTCTTGGTGTCAATCCATCATCCGAGGTAATCCCGACAAGTTTCTCCGGCTTTCCGGGTGCAACGCTGTAGGTCTCCAACCATACAGGGCCTCTGATATGTGCCTTCGAAATTCTGAAAGAACGCGCTTTGCAAATCATACCAGTTATGAATGGTGTTTGCCGGAAGTTCATTGAGCCATGACCGTGCCGTCTTCCGCAACATAAGTGGGAGATATCGGGTTGCGACCAGGCTGTTTCCGCCTTTGGCAATGCAGCAAGCTTGGAAGAAATCCTGTAACCAGGTGTCTGGCCGAGCAATGCCGTCATAGGCTTGGATATGTCTTGGGATAGAAAATCCTTCCGGGAATTTTGTAGCTCTAATTCGTGGTCCGAAGAACTTTGGGCCCACGCACATGTCATCATTTTCATAGCGCCGAGACTCTATGTTGGAGTTGATCCCGTGTCTTGCGTCGTTCGGGGATAGAGATCGTCCCGAATGCCGGTTGTGGCTGCCGTGCCGTGGAGCCGGACTTCGGCTTCGGCCACCACCTCCTCCACCATGTCGTCCTCCTTGCCCTCCATGGGAGCCTTTGTAATGACTGTGTGGTGGAGAGGGTGGAGCAGCTTGACTATGATGAGCCCCCTGCCGGCTTGTACCGGCGTGGTTTCAGTCGTTTCTTCGTCCGTCGTTCCCACCAGGGTGAGGCTCAGCCGGACGGTTCTCGTGTCTAGGAGGTGGCATTCTCTGACGATCCTCCTCCCGACGTTTCTCTTTATCTTCTCCCCTTCGATCCTTAGATTCTCGTTGGGGAGGGTTCATCAGATTCAGGGCAGCGATGGCGTCTTTCTCGGCCGCTGGGGCAACGTTTCTCTAGTTACGCGAAGTTTTGTGATGCTGTCCTAAAGATCCGGTTCTTGAATAGTTGTCTTCCCTGCGTTCAGGGTGATGGTACTGCGCCCGAACGTAATGGGATCTTACGCCAGCCCATGCCGGATCTATGCGACACTGGTCAGAATCCGAGACCAATTTTTGGCTTCCGGACAGGGCTACCTTTTGCTGCTCCAGTCCCTTGTTGAGTAGCTTGATACCCAAACGGATCTCCTCTGGTCCTGGATTAGCCGATATAATTTCTCGGGCTGCCATGGTATTTTGTACTGGTGTTGGGTATACCCAATCTCTATTGCTATCTTTCCGTGGCTTCCCCATCTCATCTCCAAAAAGGACGGCACGGACACGTGGGAATTGGTTGTCATCTATGTGACGCTTCCGTGTCTTCTGATGTAGACGAGACATGTACTCCTTGTTTGACATGCGTTTCTTCTCCACCTCGATGTTTTTAGCTTCATCGAGGAGTTGTTGACAACGCGCTTCTAGGGCTTGCGCCCTTTCGTCCAGCTCATCTGCAGTAAGTTCTGCAGCTCTAGGGATAGGTGTCATTGACAACGCGCTTCTAGGGCTTGCGCCCTTACGCGCACCTTTAGTGATCACATGTCCATCCACTGATGCTTCTTTTTTCAGCTCGTCTGGGATAAGTGCTCCATCCGAGTCTTCCTCGTAGTCCTCGGCAATCACCTCCTCTGTCAGAGGGTCTTTTGCCGGGGTCTTGTTTTTCTTGTTCTTCTTCTTTGCCTTCTTGGCAGCGCCGGTAGCAAAGACGGCTTTGGGTCCGTTTCCCGGAGTCAAGCTCTGATCGGTACTTTCGGACATTTGGACTTCGGGATTATCTCTGACGTCCATGTCATCCTGCGCTTTGGGAGAGTGTTCCTCGGATCCTTCATCCATGGCTTCTCCATCTTCTGCAGCTTTGGAGTTATACTCCTCTTCATATTCCGCGGAGAACTTTCGGAAATCTGCTGACGTCATCGACTCATCCGAGGATGCGGGTACGTCGGCGTTTGTTCCAATTGCCTACATCACCGAGTCGGTGTTTTCTCCAGCATCGGTAGAGCCGGAACCGGATCCCACGTATCCGACAAAGTGCGACACGTGCTTCCTGAGGTACCTGCAGCTTTCGTGATCAGCCATTTCGAAACTTTTGATCGTTTCGAGGATTGCATCTGCGCTTTCGCCTTACAGTATCATACGTTTTAGTGTGTACCTTAGGAAAGGCATGTCTGTTCCGGCATCATCAGAGCCGGAATCAGTGTCATTGATATGCTCCTCCTGGATTTCGACTTCCACGGGTGGGTCGATCTGGGATCCGGCTCCTCCTGGGAGATCCACTCCAGATTTGACTTGGTCCTCTAGGTCTTCCTCAGGCTCGGGTTTCTCCACTATCTCCGCAACTGGTGTGGGCTAGGTGGGATTAGGGTTTTCTGAGATCCAGAACACTGCCGCCTCCGTGGACAAAGGGGACCCAGAAAATTCTTCTGCCTCTATCATCACTGCTGGGGTGGGTTGGGCAGGTTCAGCGAAACCGATGTAAACATCGATCTCGCCAAAAGACATGATTGTGTAGGCAGTCACGGCCTCCCTTGCCGGAAGCCAAGTCTCGTCGACAACGATGAGAGGGACGTCGCTGGCGTAGAAGATGCGACCGACGGTGATGGTCTTGCTGATTCTGATTTTTGCAGATTCCACTCGGAACGTAGATCCGAAGCTCAGTTGCCCCACGGTGGGTGCCAACTATAGTCGGATTGATGACAAGTACGCCATGAGGGGGAGGCGTGCGGAAGAGAGGGGTGTGAGACGTACGGTGTTCCGGGACGGTGAGCACACAAGTTTACCCAGGTTCGAATCAGCCGGCTTTGGACGGATCCTACTCCTGCTAGCAATCCAGTAATACAGCAGAGCTAGAGTATGGGTTACAAGGTTTCGCCTGTGCGAGTTGAGGGTCTAAAGTATTGGGTGTTGCCCTAAAGGCTCTCCCTAGGACGGCTTATATAGATATCTGGCCTAGGGTTTACAGGAGAGGTCTATCTAGCTATGTCTAAGAGTCGGTTACAGAGTACATCTTAAACTACAAGTAACATCATGAGCCTAAGTTGGTAAGTCTTCTGGGCCCTCTCGTAGCCGCATTGGACTCCGTCTTTCTCCCTGACTGGGCCGCCCGTGAAGCAAAGCTCTAACCCGAAGTGGGCCACCCTCGTCAGTGAGGAACTGTGAGGATACCCGGAAAGTATATCCCCAACAGTTCTTGGTGCATGACCTACGCGAGGCTCACAAGTACTGCCTCTTTGCTGAGAACTCCTTCAAGGTTCTCGATGACGAAGAAACTCCTGCTCCCCAAAAGGGATGGCGGGTAATTCTTCTATCATTCCTCCTCCGCGGTCTTTCTCTTCCTGCCCATGAATTTCTTCGTGGGATCCTCTTTGTTTATGACGTGCAGCTCTACTAGCACATGCCTAATTCGATTATCCACATAGGTTGCTTCATCACCCTTTGTGAATGTTTCCTCGGGATCCATCCCCACTAGGGCCTGTGGAAGCATTTGTTCTGTGTCCGAAGAAATTCTAGCAATACCGTCGTTCATGATGTCGGTGGCGCTATAATCTCAGTACACTCAGACATTGAGTATTTTGGTTTGAAGATTGCAGATTCTGTTCAACGATGGCGATCGAAGTAGTTTTACATCAAGGACCAGCAGGTTGAGGGTGAATCCTTTGGGTTGGCACCCTTTGACCCAAAGAGGACCTATAGGAAGCTTAGTTCCTGGGAGCAGCGCCCAAGTGCTGATGAGATGAAGGAGATCAACCCACTACTAGATCGGATTAACCATTTGCGCACCCGGGCTAGGCAGGAACTTTTAGGTTTGCAAATCATGACCTATTTCCTTCAGGTTCACATATAACCTCTCCAAGCCAGACTATCGGGGTATGTGGACATACTCTGGGAAGAATGACTCTATGAGGATCTCTCCCGAGAATTTGCCCACTACTGATCTTGAGAAAAAGGTGAGATGCTTCACCACACTCACGAGGAAATATATTGTGCCATCAGAGTGTCGGGTCAAACCATACAGCAAGAAGAACCTTGTTCCTGATGTAACTTTGCTTCCTTATTTCTAATTCATCTACTTCTGCCCTTTCGTGATCTCATTTTTTGTTCGTATGGTCTTGTTTCTTTCATAGGGTCATCATCATCTGGTATCCGAAGAAATTATGGTATCCGAAGAAATTATTGAGGCTGATGTTGTAGGAGATATTGAGGAACATGATGAAAATTATGTTATCATTCCTCATGCAGTCATACTAAAGTTATTCCTTTTGTGAATTCCTATTCCTTCAAGGTTGTTGCCATCCAAGGAAAGAGGAAACACGAAGAGGTGGATGTCCATGCTATCAAAGATTTCGATGATTCAAGCGACGCCAAGCCACAGATGGTTCAACCTCTGAGAGCAGCTCTTCCTAGGAAATGGGGACTTCTTCAATTTTCTCAAAGTGTTGGCTTGTAAGTATCTATCCTCTTCTTTTTTTCTACATAAATTCACCTTTTCCATGCTTCTTTACCACAATTACTTGTGCTTTTGGGTTAGTGGCAATGAGGAGGAAAAACCTTCTCCAAGATTTCCCATAGCTAATGCAATCGATGGGACGGATGTCGTGACTAGGTCACCCATGAAAATGATGGAGCTGGCCAACCCACAAAGAGAAACTGCAGGTGAGCTGATCCCAAAAGATCCTGAGGTGACCCCCGAAGCTCCTCCCCGAAAAAATTCGAATAATACAAGAAAGGGCATAGTCCTATCGGAGAACCCGACTGAACATGATATGAATAATGTAAGTAGTTTCCCTTACTTTTATCGTACTTCTTTTTACTGTGTAGCCCCCAGTGTTTGATCCTATTTCGATTTCCTGCAGCCGATAGTGCATGAGATGGTCAAAATGGTCGGTCGTTTTATCAGGATCCAACATGAAGCTTCTTTTGCCAAAGGTTGTTTGTGCTTTTCCTTTTACTCTCTCTTAAATATTCTACTCCTGTTGTTTTACTGTTGAATAATTTTGTCTACTCTTGTAGCTGCTACTGAGTCCAAAATAATTCGTGAAGCTGACATGAAGCGCGCGGATGAACTCGAAGCTAAACTGAGGCCGCTGAAGTGGAACTCGAAAAAGCTCGGGCAGCGGCTAAATTCGAAGTGGAGAATCGGGAGGCCATAGCTGCTACTATGGCAGGACAGGAGAATTTTTTTCAAAAGAGGCTTGAAAAACTAAATTCTTCCTTGAAGAGTAAGTTTCCCATCTTGTAATGTAACTCGATGTTTTTGGTTCTCGGGTCGTGATGTACTTGTGCTTTCTTCCTTTTTGTAGATATCACAAACTCCTCGCTAGCACTGACTGAGGATCAACATGGTGATCCTTTGACGGATGCTCTTAGCCTCTTGGAAGGGAATAGTGTTTATGGCCGGAATCTTTTAACCCACTCTCTCCGCGCTTTCAAGAGTCTTCACATGAAGATCTTCCCTAATAAGGATGTATCGTTGGACCTCAACATGCTTACCGAGATCTTCAATGCTGACCTGAATCCGCTCACTGGATACGGGTTAATCCAGGCAAAGAGCAGCACGGAAAGTGCGATGGCCCTAGCTTTGGCGCATGGTGAGAAGGTCGACTAGGATAAGGTTAGCTCCTCCATCCCAGGCACCAGTGCAGGAAAGGAGGTTATACTCGAGTCGTACTTTAGGAAAATCAAGAAGTTCTCTAGAGATCTTATTGATATATTGATAGCTATGAGATTCGACACATTTTTGATGGCTTTTATTGATGGTTTTCTCCCGGATTTGATCGTTTTCTGGCTTTACCTAATGCTAATACTTTGGTAGCGAAGAAAACTTAGATTTTAATGTGTGTTTAAGGTTTTGAACATCAATAGAAGGATTTAACTAGAGAAATACAATATTCTGGAGAAAACAAGCAATTCCCACTTTGGAAGCACACACGGGGAGCCGCCCACAGTTAATTAATACCAACTATACTGCGGAATGGCCGATAGCTTAGTTGCCGCTGCCTCTGTATTGTCAAAAGGGACAACTTCCGTGAAGGGACGGGGGACAAAAACAGAACACAACAGCCGCCACACCATCCAGAAAGGAGAAAGAAGAGATCCGGAGAAGAAGGAGGAGACGTTCTTCATCTTGCTCCACGATCTTCGACCTCATAGCCAATACACCCCCATAGCCACTAGTTGTACTTGAGAGAGAGAGGGATCTCCACCTTGCAAGACTAGGGTTTGAGATTGTTTCTTCCCATCTTGAATTGTGTTGGATATTTTTCTATTCTTATTGTGGATCTCAACGGTAATACCAAGACGAATTCCCTTTATTCAATTAAATTGATGATCCGTTCTTCTCTCATGTGTGAGTAATTCCCTTGGGCATGGGAGATGTAGGGGATTGGTGAGATATCATGTGCCTTCGTATATTTTCTGCTAATTTGTGATTGATTCTAAATACTATAATATGTGTGCATGACTATATCTGGGATGCCTAATGCTTGTTGTCCAATTAAGGGCCCAGACAACATGATACCTTGTTCTACATAGATTAGATCTTGTACGCTAGTGGACCGGCGACCCCTAGGTGAGACTGGGATATCAATGGAAAGCTAGTTGACTCGAGGATAAGAAGTAACCACTATGCTTATTGCATTAGTCCGAGCCAAGGAGCTTAATCTCTAAGCAACCTGAAGGGTCTTAATCGTCTAGTGTCTGACCATGGTTTTGGTAGCAGGCTAGTAGGATTATTGAAGTTGGGATGAAATCTACCAAGAGGTGTTGGGGATATACTTTCCGGGTATCCTCAAAGTTCCTCACTGACCAGGGTGGCCCACTTCGGGTTAGAGATTTGCTTCACGGGCGGTCCATTCAGGGAGAAGAGACGAAGTCCAATCCGGCTACGAGAAGACCTAGAAGACTTACCGACTTAGGCCCATAGTGATACTTGTAGTTCAAGATGTACTCTATAACCAACTCTTAGTCGTAGCCGGAATGATCTCTCCTATAAACCCTAGGCCAGATATCTATATAAGCCGTCCTAGGGAGAGCCTTTAGGGCACCTACCCTCATAGTCTACAAACTCGCACAGGCGAACCCTTGTAACCCATATTCCGGCTCTGCTGTATTACTGGATTGCTAGCAGGAGTAGGATCCGTCCAAAGCCAATGGATTCGAACCTGGGAAAACTTGTGTGCTCACCATCTCGGAACACCATACGTCTCACACCCCTATCTTATGCACGCCTCGAGGACCCCCTCATGGCGTACTTGTCATCAATCCGACGACAGTTGGCGCCCACCGTGGGGTACGTGAGCTTCGGATCTGCGTTCCGGGCGGAATCTGCAAGAACCGGAATCGGTGAGACTATCACCGTCAGTCGCATCCTCTATGCCAGAGACGTCCCTCTCATCGTTCTCAACGATACCTGGATTCCGGCTAGGGAGGCTATGACTGCCTACACAATCATGTCTTTTGGCGAGATCGATGTTTACATTGGTTTTGCTGAACCTGTCCCACCCACCCCAGCGGTGATGATAGAGGCAGAAGAATCTTCTAGGTCCCCTTTGTCCACGGAGGTGGCAGAGTTCCGGATCTCAGAAAACCCTAATCCCACCCAGCCTGCACCAGTTGCGGAGATAGTGGAGAAATCCGAGCCTGAAGAAGACCTAGCAGCCCAAGTCGAATCTGGAGTGGATCTACTTGGAGAGGCCGAATCCCATATTGACCCACCCGCTGAAGTCGAAATCCAGGAGGAGCATATCAACGACTCTAATTCCGGCTCTGATGACGCCGGGACAGGCAGGCCTTTCCTAAGGTATACGCTGCGACATATGATAATGCAAAACTCAAGCGCAGATGCAATTCTCGAGATCATCAAAAGTTTCGATGAAGTTGATCGCGAAAGCCGTAGGTACCTCAGGAAGCACGCGTCGCACTTCGTCGGATATATGGGATCCGGATCCGGCTCTGCCGATGCTGGAGACAACACCTACTCTGTGCTAGAGGCAATTGGAACAAACGCTGACGTACCCGCATCCTCGGATGAATTGATGACATCAGCAGATTTCCGAAAGTTCTCCGCGGAATATGAAGAGGAGTATAACTCCAAAACTGCAGAGGAAGGAGAAACCATGGATGAAGGATCCGGGGAACACCCTCCCAAAGCGCAGGACGACATGGAAGTCGGAGATAATCCCAAAATCCAAATGTCTGAAAGTACTGATCAGAGCTTGACTCCGGGAAACGGACCCAAAGCCGTCTTTGCTACCGGCGCTGCCAAGAAGGCAAAGAAGAAGAAGAAGAACAAGACCCCGACAAAAGACCCTCTAGCAGAAGAGGTGATTGCTGAGAAATATGAGGAAGACTCAGATGGAGCACTTATCCTAGAAGATCCCAAAAAAGAAGAATTGGTGGATGGACACGTGATCACTGAAGGTGCGCGTAAACTCATCGATGCTACATTAACCACACCTATTCCTACAGCTGCAGTGCTTACTGCTGACGAACTGGACGAGAGGGCACAGGCCCTAGAAACGTGTCGTCAAGTACTCCTCGATGAAGCTAAAAACATTGAGGAGGAAAAGAAATGCCTAGCATCTGCGGAGAAGTACAACTCCAGGCAATACCAGAAGACCAGGAAGCGTCATACCAATGACAACCAATTCCCGCAGATTCACGCCGTCCTTTTCGGAGAAGAGATGGGGAAGCCTCAGAAACATAGCAAAGGAGATTGGGTATATCCAACCCCGGTACAGAATACTGTGGTGGCCCGCGAAATTCTATCGGCTAATCCAGGCCCGGAGGAGATCCGGTTGGGAATCAAACTACTCAACAAGGGACTGGAGCAGCAAAAGGTCGCCATGTACAGAAGTCAAAAACTGGTCTCTGATTCCGACCAATGTCGTACAGATCCGACATGGGCTGACGTAAGACCCCAACGCATTCCGGAGCAGCACCACCGCCTTGATCGCAGGGAAGATAATTACTCAAGAACCGGATCTTCAGGATAGCACCACAAAGCTGCCCGTGGCTAGCGTAATGTTAACCCATATGCGGAGCAAGAGGCAATTGCTGCACTGAATCCGAGGAACCCGCCCCGGCGAGAGTCGAAAGACCGTAGGGATGATGATGACATCGGGAGGAGGACCGACAAAGGATTCCACGTCCTAGACATGAAAACCGTCAGGATGACGGACGAAGGAACGACGGACACCATGCTGGGACAAGCCGGCAGGGGGCTCGTCACGATGAAGACCCTCCCCGGAACCGGAATAATGACGCTCTGGACGGAGGCCGGCGATCAGCCAGAAAAAACCCAGCTGCTCCACCCTCTCCACCAAGTAGCCATCACAACGGCCCCCAGGGAGGCAATGGAGTGCATCGTGGTGGAGAAGGTGGTGGCAGAAGCAAAAATCCGGGGCCAAGGCACCGCAGCCACAGCCGACATTCGGGACGATCTCTATCTCCGAACGACGCAAGGCACAGGATCAATTCCAATATAGAGACGCGGTGCTACGAAAACGATGATATCTACGTGGGCCCAAAATGCTTCGGACCACGCATCAAAGCTACAAGATTCCCGGAAGGATTTTCTATCTCAAGACATATCCAAGCCTACGAGGGCCAGATACCTAGCTACAGGATTTCTTCCAAGCTTACTGCATCGCCAAAGGCGGAAATAGCCTGGTCGCAACCCGATATCTCCCACTCATGTTGCGGAAGATGGCATGATCATGGCTTAATGAAGTTCCAGAGAACACCATTCACAACTGGTATGACATGCAAAGTGTGTTCTTTCGGAATTTTGAAGGCACATACCGGAGGCCCTGTACGGTCGAAGACCTGCAGCGTTGCACCAAGAAGGCCGGAGAAACTTGTCGGGATTACCTCAGATGATGGATCAACACCAAGAACTCATGTGAAGGAGTAAATGATCAAACTGCGAATGAAGATTTCATTGCAGGTCTCCCAATTGGTCTAATGCGTCATCGCTTGAAGTGCGACAAAGTCACTAATTTGGGAGAGATGATAGAAACAGCGAGCAAGTATGCAGACACTAACGACGACGCAGAGGGATTACTCAACGCCCTAGTTGTGCCACAGTCGGCAAAACAACCAAAGCAACAAGCTCAGAAGCGCAAAAATACATCGGAAGAAAAACCCAACACGGAAACGGCAGTGGTCACTACTACTTTCGGGTCTGGAGGATGAGGAGGACGCGGCGGAGGCCGCGGGTGTGGCCGTGGGACTTCAAGAGTTCAGGGTAGAGGAGATCAGCAACCAGGAAAAACCTACACCTGGGCCAACATTGCCAACAACCCCTGTGTACATCACTTAGATGCCAATGGGGGCTCGTCCCACACCAACGCTGAGTGTCATTTTAATGATGACATCAAGAGAGACGATACCGCTGGCTACAGAGCTAAGCGGAAGAAGGGAAAGAAGAATCCCGAAAAAGATAAAGAGACCAAGGAAGATTCCAACATGGAGGAAGCTGATGCTTCAAATCCCAAACCGGAAGGGAAGAAAAAATTTCCGACCAAAAAAGACACTTACGTCACTTTCCTCGGATCTCAACCAGCAAAAGTCAAGAAAGCAGTTCTACATGAGCTCAACGCAATAGTTCCGGCTGTCTCTCAATACCTGGACTGGTCGGAAGTGGCAATCACATTTGACCGCGCTGATCCTCCGCCTAAGCTACATAGGCAAGGAAAATACGCCTTAATCGTCAATCCACTTATTGACGGTTATGGTTTCTCCAAGACCCTCATGGACGGTGGCAGCAGTATCAATATTCTCTATGTCGAAACGCTACGCCGGATGAAGATCTCGGATACCCAGATGAACCATAGCTCTGTGATCTTTCACGGGGTTGTCCCAGGAAGACAAGCTAATTCCCTGGGAGAAATCACTTTGGATGTTACCTTTGGAACTCCAAAGAACTATCGGATGGAGGCACTTTCCTTCGAAGTGGTCCCGTTCAAGAGTGCGTACCTTGCTATATTCGGACGTCCGGCTTTCTGGGCTTTTATGTCTTGTCCGTGTTACATTTACAATATGATGAAAATTCCAGGTCCCAATGGCATAATCACCATCAAGGGAGACCCGCAGAAAGCGCGAGAGTGCGAGGATGGAAATGGCACCTTTGCTGAAGCCGTGCTGGACGCCTAGGAGTAGCAGGAGATCAAGAAGAGCATAGATCCGTCCGAGATGCCCGCAACAAAGAAGGATGTGACCAAGCCAAATCCAGACTTCAAGGCATCAGAATAGACGAAGAAGACGCCGTTGAAGGATGATGACCCCTCCAAGGTGACCCAGATAGGCGTAGGCCTAGATAGCGCATAGGAAAGCGCGCTCGTCATGTTCCTCCAAGCAAATCAAGATATCTTCGCATGGCAGCCATCTGACATGACCGGGGTACCTAGGGAACTTGCCGAGCACTCTTTAAATGTAAACCCGAAAGCTAAACCCGTCAAACAGTCCTTATGATGTTTCGGCGATGAAAAGCGTAAGGCAATAGCTAAGGAACTGGCACGGCTCAAGTTAGCCAGATTCATAAAAGAGGTCATCCACACTGAGTGGTCGGCCAACCCTGTAATGGTCCCTAAAAAGGACACCACTGATTTAAGGATGTGTGTTGATTATACTGCCTTGAACAAGGCTTGTCCAAAAGATCCATTCGCTCTGCCTAGAATTGATCAAGTTATCGATTCTACGCCAGGCTCGGAACTCCTATGTTTTCTTGACGCATATTCCGGTTATCACCAAATACGGATGAAGGAATCTGACAAAGTCAAAACTTCATTCATAACCCCCTTCGGAACCTTCTGTTTTGTTATGATGCCCTTTGGGATGAAGAACGCAGGAGCTACGTACCAGCGCACGATGCAGCGTTGCCTCCATGACCAACTCGGATGCAATGTGCATGCATGCGTGGATGATATTGCGGTGATGTCCAAAAAGAAGGAAACGCTGATTTCCGACTTGGAGGAAACATTCGCCAATCTACAAAAATACAACATCATGCTTAAGCCAAAGAAATGTTTCTTTGGAATACCAGCCGGAAAATTGTTAGGTTTCATCATGTCTCAAAGAGGCATAGAGGTGAACCGGGACAAAATCAAGGCTATACTCAATATTTCTAGGCCAACTTGCCTGAAAGACGTACAGAGACTAGCTGGTTGCATCGCTGTAGTCAGTCGGTTTGTAAGCCAGCTTGGTGAAAGAGCCGCACCATTATACAAACTCCTGAAAATGACCAAGGATTTTGTTTGGACCGACGAAGCTGAAGCTGCACTACAAGACCTGAATAAAGTATTTCATCTGCTCCTATCCTTGCTGCACTGGAACCATAGGAACCGATGTTGCTCTATCTTGCTGCGACAAACAAGGTCGTTAGTATCGTCATGGTGGTGGAGAGACCGGAGGAAAATCAGGAGCACCCGTTGCATCATCCGACTTACTTTGTCAGTGAGGTCCTGACAAAATCCAAACAATGGTATCCGCACTATCAAAAGTTGGCTTACGGTGTTTTTCTGGCATCTCGTAAGCTACAACATTATTTTCAGGAGCATCCAATTACCATGGTGAGCACAGCTTCCATGAGAGATATAATCAACAACAGTGACGCCACAGGACGCGTCGCCAAATGGGGCATAGAGATTTCAACTTTTGATATTGAGTATAAACCTCGGACAGCAATCAAATCCCAAATTCTTGCTGAATTTGTCGCTGATTGAATAGAGACGAAGGAGAATATGACCCTCCCTGAGTCGGATTATTGGACCCTCTACTTTGATGGGTCTAAGGCTCGGGGGGGGGGGCTCGAGGGCTGGCGTGGTGCTCAAATCACCCCAAGGTGATAAACTTCTATACGTGTTGCAGATCCACTTCACAGTGACAAACAATATTGCCGAGTATGAAGCACTGCTACACGGAATCCGGACTGCTAAGGATATCGGCATCCGACGTTTGATGTGTTATGGAGATTCGGATATTGTTGCTTAGCAAGTCTCAGATATTTGTAATGCAAATAAGCACATGGCAGCATATAAAGCTGTCGTGGATGATCTATCTAAATCGTTCGAAGGGTTTGAAGTTCAACACATCCCTCGGGCAGAAAATGAGGAAGCAGATGCACTGTCTCGAATAGGCTCTGCGTGGAAAGAAGTCCCGGATGGCGCATTTTTAGAGCACCTCAAAGTTCCCTCGATAAAGGGAGTAGATGAGGAATATCCGACCAAATCCGACTCACCTCTAATAGCAGTTATGGCTGTAATTCCCAGCTGGACTCAACCCTACCTTGATTATCTGGTAGATCGAAAATTACCCGAAGATGAGGTCCTGAGCCGGCAGATTATCCGACGAGCAAAAGCCTATACTATGGTTAAAGGTGAGCTCTATAAGCGGAGTGTATCTGGGGTTTTTCAGTGCTGCGTATCTCCGAAAGAAGGATTGGAAATCTTAAGAGAAATCCACGAAGGCGAGTGTAGTCATCACGCTACAGCCAAATCTTTAGTGGCAAAAGCTTTTAGACACGGATTTTTCTGGCTTACAGCTCAGGCAGATGCCGAACGATTAGTCAAGACGTGCAAAGGCTGCCAGAAGTACGCCAGACAAGCTCATGTTCCGGTTGATCAGTTGCGAACAATACCTATAACATGGCCTTTTGCGGTATGGGGCTTGATATGGTAGGACCATTTAGACGTGCTCCAAGTGGATTTACTCACCTCTTGGTGATGGTGGATAAGTTCACAAAGTGGATTGAGGCTAAACCTGTCACTAGTTGTGATGGAGCAACAGCCAAAAGATTTGTCGAGGATGTTATAATCCGGTATGATTATCCGCATAGTATTATCACGGACAATGGGAGTAACTTTTCTATGGGAGAATTGGCTGAATTTTGCAATGATCAAAATATCCGGCTTGACATTGCGTCAGTCGCACATCCACAGGCTAACGGACAAGTCGAAAGAGAAAATGGTTTAATCCTACAAGGCCTAAAACCGAGACTCGAAGCACCACTACGACGTGCTGTGGGGGCTTGGGCAGAGGAATTACCCTCTGTAATATGGAGTTTACGAACAACTCCGAACAGGTCAACTGGATACACACCTTTCTTCTTGATCTATGGCACAGAAGCAGTTCTTCCTAGTGATTTGATTCACACTTCTCCTAGAGTGGCCGCGTATATTGAAGAGTATGCCGAGATTTCTCGACAAAATGATCTTGACTTAGTCGAAGAAGTTCGCATCGTTGCTGAGATGAGATGAACAGCCTATCAGCAGAAGTTACGCAAGTATCGTAGCCAGAGAGTCAGAAACAGATCTTTCAATAAAGGTGATTTGATTCTCCGGCTTGTGCAACAAAGAAAGCACAAACTTTCCCCAGTATGCGAAGGTCCCTTTATAGTTAGTCGAGTATTGCACAATGGTTCGTACTACTTAACTGACATGAGGCCATTCAAAGAAAGATCTGCTACTAAGAAGAGAAAGAGAGCTAGAGGCAGTACAAATTCGGATGAGTTATACAGACCATAGAATATTGCTCAGCTACGTCCCTTTTATTCTTAGTTTATCCTTCTTTGTAAGCATATATATGTACATGTTCTGTGAGAAATAAAAGTCTTGGTTGCCTCAAGTTTTTTCTGAGAAGTTTTACCATCTTATTTCCGAATGATCATGTCATAGTCGAAAATCCCAGAATACTTGAAAGTACTTTATGCTCATGTTTGTTCTGGTTTAGATTTATGATTCTAAAAATGCCAACTTCGGGTATAACCTTAAAGTTTTTAGGCTATACTTTGGTTATTTGTCTGATTGCCGGATGCGGGTATTTTCTGAGTAGTGAATTGTTGGTACTGGAAGTCGGCTTTGTTTTAGAGTTTAAACTGGTTTAGCAATTGAGCTCCGTTGCTCGGCAAAGTTTCCGTGCAGAAGGTTTAGCCGGCTCACGAAAGGGACGAGGCGGAAAGCCAGATAAACGATAAGTATAGATGAAAAAGTATAAGTGCTTATGTAAACATTTCAGCCGAAAAGTGTTGAATAGATCAGAAGCTTAGCACTAGCAAAATTGTAAGTACTGCATATTTACAGACCCATCATGTTTCTCAGAATAATACAATTGTTTCTGGCAATCTATGATGCAGGAGGAGAGGAAGGAGCTACCGGCTCGCTGGATACATCGCCTTGATATCGTTCCGAGATGTCTAGATCCGATACGGTCTGTTCATCGTCGGCAACTTCTGCTGATTCTTCGGGAGGCACAGGCGGCGTGTCCAAGCGGGTGAAGAAGGGAGTGTCGTAGCTGGTTAGATCAGCTACATGGCACCCATATCCGGTGCAGGAGTCCATGATCGCCTTGATGTCTTGCTCCTGACCATCTTCATCCACTGTAGAATACCCCCTGGTCACTTGCCATATCTCCATGCTTCCATGGTGGCTCATGACCATGGTGAGAGCGTTTTGTGTCGCGGATCGCGTATAGGACATATTACAATCCTGGACAAGCTGCGGCATATCCTTCGCTTTGTCCCGCACCTGAAAATCCGACATGCTATGCATATCCAGAATCTTGAGAGCTTCGCCAATATCCTCAAGGGATTGGCGGAAGTCATGAAGCAAATCACCGACTTGGGTAAGCCGGTGGGTGCGAGGCTCGGCACAGATGAAGTCCATCAAGTTCAGAGGACCTATACACAAAAACAGTTAAGAAATCTGACATTGAAAGAAGTGGAAGAAAATAGACAAATCAGACAGATGGAACATACCGAAGATGACATCGTCAACTTTGGTCTTCTCATCCCGAAGACTCTGGAGTTCAGCCCGGAGCGCCTCGGAAAGGTCCTTCTCTCTGCACAACTCATCATTGAGGTCCAAGATTTTCTGATCTTGAGCGGCAATCTTGCGATCATGCTCGTCAGTAGCCATGGAGGAGGATTTGAGAACTTGAGCGATGCTCTTCTCATGATCTGCCTTGAGCTTATCCTGCTCTTGGCGAAGTTCTTTGTTCTCCACCACCAAGGTTTTGAGGTTCTCGGCCTCTTCAATCATAGCGCAGGACTGTTTCACCAGCGCTGTAAGTCAAAAAAGAACAACAGTTTAGGAAAAAATTCGACTGTGAAAACATGAAAGACAAGGTTTGAGTCTCAGAATGTTTACCCTCGGCCTCATCCTTGGAGACCTTCAGCTCAGCATTTTCAAGTCGGAGAGATCTGATCTCTCTCCGCTTGTTGCACGAGCCTTGGGGGCTACACTAGTTCATTCTTTGGCATCCTAAGGAAGCATAAAATCGGATTATATATCCTACTTCATGCTTGGGGGATAGAGGCTATGATATACAATAAAGAAAAATGTGAGTTAGAATTCCGACTTACATGATGTTCATGTGTGAGCTTGCTCAGACATATGTTCACCTCGGTGGAAACTTTCTCGGCGAGGGTGAGTGGGATAATCGGAGGTGGTGGAAGCACACCAGCTCTATGTCCCTCGTCGCGAATGCGAACTTGTTCAAGAAGGTTGGAGTACTTGATGTCTTCCGCCTCTTGCGCTTCTTCTTCGGCAGAGAGATTTCTTTTCTTCAGGCATTGCCTGGCCAGCCGCTGGATCTCTTCCGCAGATTTCCGAGAAAGCCAAACTTGGCAAGACCCGGATTGTTGA
Organism: Avena insularis; assembly: GCA_023614405.1. Lineage (NCBI taxonomy): Eukaryota > Viridiplantae > Streptophyta > Magnoliopsida > Poales > Poaceae > Avena > Avena insularis. Next base: position 468,941,069 of record CM042686.1, read on the forward strand.
GAAGGTTTTCTGCAAAGATCTCTACCGAGGTATCATTACCCGAAGAGGTTTCACCCTTATCTAAACCTGACTCACTCATGGTGACGTCAGTTTGCGATTCAAGGATCGCTGGCTCTGTTGAAGGAGCCGGATCTTCTGCGACATTCGACAAAGGAGTAATCACCGGCATTGCAGAGGATTGGGGGCAGGAGTCGGAGGAGCCATAGCAGGGGAAGCTATGGTCAGCTTCGTCTGTCACAGGGGCTTCGAAGAAGTTCCCTTCCCCTTACCCTTGATGAGCTTCTTAGCTCTGAGAATGTAATAGAGTCAAAAATATTACATATCAGAAGAAAATTTGAGAAAGGTATAAAGGTGAAAAGTTGTGTTGAAAGTTACCTCTTCACGATGGGCACCTCCTTTGTGCCAACAGCCACTATCGGATCCTTGCCCTTCTTGGGCACAATGTCCGGCAATGGGACTAGTTCAACCTCCTGAGAGAACTCGGGAGGATATCCTTCGAGCAGAGCAAATTCCGACTCGGGGAGGTCAGCAAGCTGAAAAATAAGAAAAAATATCAGTATTGCGATATAACTTAAAAAATGAAACACATAAAAGGTTTATTGTTAAGAGCTTACCGGCACAACGGGGTTTTTCGTTGTGTGCATGTCCAGAGAAACCTCCGGGATTCTCCTCTTGATCCGCTCCCTTATCAGGCATTTAATCTGGCTTATATAACCTTGCGAGGTATAGGCTCTGGGGCTAATGCGGAGGGAATCCTTTTTGAACGATGTAATGGAGTGCATCAATTGGTCTCCGTGGTACTGAAGGCGTTGGATCCGGCATGACACCCAACATTGGACCAAGTCGGATCCCTTCAGTCCTTTGTGTTTGATTATATATTCGATCCGCCACTTGGCGAGGATCAGATCATCACTGAGAGCCGGAGGTGCCTCGTCCCAAGACGGTTGGGCCGTGGCGGATCCATCGATGAATGCCAGTAAAGCAGTGGCTTTGCCGGGAGCCAGAACATCTTTGTGGTAAAAGAAGGTGGCTGGCCATTGTTTGACCGAGTCACTGGCTAGAATCTTTGGATAGGCACGATCACGCCTAACTGAAAAGCTAATTGTACCGGTAATATAAGGATTACCGGCCGTGATAGAATTTCTCCGGACATATAAGTAGTACCGGAATAAGGTAAGACTCGGCCTAATGCCGAGAAATCCCTCGAACAAAGCCGCATAGGCGCTCATATCTAGGAGGGAGTTTGGAGGAAGATGGTGTAGTTGAATACTATAGTGATCCATCACCTCCGAAAAGAATTCCGAGGGAGGAAATGACAAACCTCTATCGAGGTGGGTTCCGAAGTATACCCGCTCGTCGGTGCGCGGGTTGGGGATGGTCTCGCTGGAGCCGCTCCGCCAGTCTTCGGCGCGTAGGAGACCTTCTTTCTCCACGCCGCGGAGCTTCTTGTCGTCTAGCATGCTGGGGATCCAGACCCCGCGATAGCTTTCCTTCTCTGCCGCCGCCTCCGCCATCGCCGCTGCCGCAGCCAAGCCGGAAGATGAAGACGAAGCCATTCTTCTAGAGCACCGGTGACCTTAGATGGGCGGCGTTGGGAGTTTTGGGAAGCAAGGAAGCTCTATGCGCGAGGGAGATTTGGAGGAGAAGAAACGGCGAGGGAACATGTGAAGAGAGATGAAGAAGAATCCTCACCCTTATATCCACCTAACCGTGCCAAGATTCGTGCAAATGCTACAGTGTAACTGCCACGCGTCGTGGAAGGACCCACACGATGATTATGTCGCCTCGATCTTTGCGTACGCATTGAAACGATGCCTCGGTTCTGCGAACGGCAGACCCACCAACGGTCGTGCTGACAGGATGTTTGTCAGATGACATGACTTGACCATGACGAGTGTCAGATGACGTCAGAGACCAAGTTCCGGCTTAGTTTGAAATCAAGCTAGAAAATCCGAGTAACCTGCTGATAGGTCCGACTTATTTTGAAACCCAGATCGTATTTTTTGTTGTGAAGTTTCAGGAACCCTTCAAGATTCTGCAAGCCGAAGATCAAGCTAGACGATGATGAATCCGACTTTGGATCTTGGAGACTTCCAGGGGCTGCTATTGGGGTTATACTTTCCGGGTATCCTCACAGTTCCTCACTGACCAGGGTGGCCCACTTCGGGTTAGAGCTTTGCTTCACCGGCGGCCCAGTCAGGGAGAAGAGACGGAGTCCAATCCGGCTACGAGAAGGCCTAGAAGGCTTACAAACTTAGGCCCATAGTATTACTTGTAGTTCAAGATGTACTCTGTCACCAACTCTTAGTCGTAGCCGGACTGATCTCTCCTGTAAACCCTAGGCCGGATATCTATATAAGCCGTCCTAGGGAGAGCCTTTAGGGCACCTACCCTCATAGTCTACAAACTCGCACAGGCGAACCCTTGTAACCCATATTCCTGCTCTGCCGTATTACTGGATTGCTAGCAGGAGTAGGATCCGTCCAAAGCCGGCGGATCGAACCTAGGTAAACTTGTGTGCTCACCATCCCAGAACACCGTACGTCTCACACCCCTCCCTTCTGCATGCCTCGAGGACCCCCTCATGGCATACTTGTCATCAATCCGACGATAAGAGGAGTTCCGGCTAATTATGGGTTACTCGCCTACACATATATCTATAAGATTATAATTGTTACATTCACCATTCATCCACCAGGCACAGTCACTATCAGCATGAACTGAATCTCCCCGCGCCTTCTTTCGTCATCTGTAGGAAACAACAAACAAGCAAAGCCGTTTTTACTTTTATGTTTTTTATTTCTGAAGTTTACATTCCAGTTTTATTTAAATTTATCACATTTAATCAACACCCCATTCTTATGTCAACACTTGTAGTCAATTCACTCGAAGACCTGTGACACCTTCGGGTGTGACAAAGACTTCATCAATAAACACTTACCTTTGGGATCCCTATGGGATCAATATCTGAACTTCGAAACTAGCTACAAACGATCTGTGCACTTGTAGTCATCAAGCTATTTTTTGGCGCCATTGCCGGGGAGCTAAGCGCTAAGTGTTTATCTTTGACATTTTAGGTGTTGCTACTACAAAATGTTCTCCTTAGGAGACAAAGGGTCTACATGGTCTTGTAGGACTTATCTGCCAGATTATATTGAGCGCATGCCTGCTCAGAGGCGCGAAGAAATTATTGAAAAACTTTTAAGATCAAATAAAGTTGAAGTTGAAAACCTGATTGATATTATGGAAATTATGTCTATTTACAGGACAACTCCTATGAAACCTGAGAAAACTCTCATGGAATACAGTGCTCCAAGTTCTGAATTTCCTAAACAACCAATAGAGTTCCCTAATCTTGGAGTTAGAGAATATTGGTTTGATGGTGGAATTGTTAAAATTTTGCAGGAGAAAGCCTTCAGGAAGATGAAGACCCATGAAGTCATATTAGAGAGTTTGATGATGTGATAACATCGCTTGAACCAAAAGGTTTGCCAAGAGACTTCTCATGTCTTAAATTATTTTGATGGTCTCTTAAAGGTAAAGCTCTAGACTGGTTATATTCTCTCCCTCACCATTACATTAAATTCTCTCCCTCTCTAAGTAACCTGAAGGGTCTTAATCATCTAGTGTCTGACCATGGTTTTGGTAGCATGCTAGTAGGATTATTGAAGTTGGGATGAAATCTACCAGGAGGAGTTCCGGATAATGATGGGTTACTCGCCTACACATATATCTATAAGATTATAATTGTTACATTCACCTTTCATCCACCAGGCACAGTCACTATCACCATGAACTGAATCTCCCCGCGCCTTCTTTCGTTATCTATAGGAAACAACAAACAAGCAAATCTGTTCTTTACTTTAAAGCTTTTTATTTCTGAAGTTTACATTCCAGTTTTGTTTAAATTTATTGCATTAAATACACACCCATTATTATTTCAACACCTGTAGTAAATTCACTCGAAGACCTGTGACAACTTCAGGTGTGACAGAGACTTCATCAATAAACACTTATCTTTGGGCTCCCTGTGGGATCGATATCTGAACTTCGAAACTAGCTACAAACGATCTGTGCACTTGTAGTCATCATATATCTAAGGAGGAAGATGTCACTCTTCCTGCCTGTTTCTCAAAAACTTTGGTTGCTCCTTCATTTGCCAAAGCATGCTGCTCCGTCAACCAGCACTCCTTCTACTGCTAGTGGCGCCACTTAGTATTGTATTTTTATTTATGTCAGCTTCTTGTAATGAATCCTATTTCCTATATAGTTTTGTGGTCTTTTGGAGAACATTGATACTTTGTATCTTTGACTTATCCCGTAAGTTTGAGAATCGAGTGTGCCTGATGAATCTTTCTTGCTGATTACTGTCCCATACACTCTTCCTTCAGAATGTATATGAGATCTCCACCCTCTCCAACATCTCTAGCTTCATCACCATGATGAAGAGGGAGTATTCCACCTCTGTGCTATGGGTTTGTGGCAGTAGATTGATCTATTTCTCTCTTGTTCTTCATAGATCTAGTACCATATGAGCTTCCCAACATGATTATGGTCATATTTGTAATTCCTATGTGGTGGATCTTTGTTCTATGATTTGATATTTGAGATTGGAATCTATTTTGTGTAGGATGTTTTAATAGATGCATATCATTCACCCTGTTCTTCATTGCTTGTTTTGATCCAACTTGTATGCAGGAACTTGTATGGGGATAAGTGTGTGTTAGATGGAGTAGCATGGGGGTGGAGATTGAATTGTGACACATAATATTCAAGATCTACTTGGTTTTTACGTTTCTTTTGCTGCCTCACTAGGGGTAAAGTTAAATCATGTGCTATAGTTATCACGTGACAATGTGATGACCTTGTTAGATCAAGGTAGCATATTCGTATTTCAAACATCATATAATATTGCTTAAAGCTATACTCTGATTTGTTCTTAAATCAAGATTGCATGAAGATTTCCCTTTCTCAAGGAGTATAAGAGAGAGATGTATTCTATCTCAATATTAGAATGTGATGCCATATTAGTTCCTTTTATCAAGAACTTATAGAATTTCCATGAATCTTTATCATTGATGAATTGTTTTGTGATCACTACAACCTAAAAAGAGAGTAGACAAGTGAACCATGAAACCCGAACCGATTTTAATCATAAGAAACACCTTTCCATTGCATCTACTATCCTTTATAACTTCCGCAATTTATTATTTCGAAAATACAAAAATACTTTATCTACTTGCAATCACTTATAAAAACCCAAAAACAACTCTACAATCTTCCATATCATCTAGTTTGCATTGCTTTACATTATTTACTTCTTCTATTTCAGTTTACATTTTATTTTATTTCATATTACTAATATGAAACCTTGTGCTTGACAACCAATTGGTGGAGTTGGGGACACAAGACAATTATTTTGCTTTAAAGGTTGCTTGAAGAGGAGAAGACAAACATCCTTCCATAACCAATTCCCCAAGAGTTAGATATAAACCCTCGAGTCACCCTCGTGGGGGGAAAGAAGCTTGCTACAACACTCTGCACTTGGAGTCCCAACAAAAACTGGCCACGTTTGTTGCCATCAACTGGGCGCTGGAGTGGTGGCCACATATCTCTCCGTGGATGTCCTTGAGATGAGCTTTCCTTCTTCGGGTGTCACACATTGCTGGAGCACACCCGAGATACTTGTTTTGAAGAGTTCAACCTTTATTACCCGGAAGGCCCTGGACCAGTAGGTGATGCCCTGTGCTTTGACTGTATCTTCTGGGAGTTCTTTATTTATCATGTATGCCAGAGACAGCTACATCCATGTGGTTTCTATCATCATGACATCTTCGGGTTCTTCCTCATCTTCTGGAGCAAGTGTGGGTTCGGGTGATGGTGCAGCCCCTGAGTCAATCTACAACTCATCCCCTTGCATGCCTCAAGTTTTGCGGCTTTAGTGGCTTTTTTGACCTTGATGGAGCGCTCACTGATCTATTCCCAGAAAATCCCAGGTGGTACAGGTAGGTAGATGGACCCAATGTTCGAAAGATTGTCGGCTTCCCCATTGCTTGCTCTACAAATATGGGAGACCTCACACCCATCGAAGTAACCCTCCATGATGTTGTACATGTCACGGTACGCGATCATGTTGTCACTGATGGCATCACACTTATTCATTACGTGGTATGCAATCAGGTTTGAATCTCCGGAGATTTTGAGGCGAGTTACGTGATACCTTCGATCCGGATTGACGGATGTAGTATAATAGCTTTTTCCCTAGAAGACCTAGGTTTAATAGAACCTTTGAAAGCAATGCTGAAAGGAAATAAAAAGGACACGTCTACAAGACTTTGTTTCTTTGTTTTACCTTAGTTTATCGGACCAATCTAGTTTACTTTTATAATGGGTTGAATCAATGGATGGAGATAGGCCAGGGTTAAAGATCCACCTACAGCTGCACATCATATGGAATAAAAGATAATAATAAGCATAGGCATGTGTAATGGTTGAATATGAATAATCTCTTGTGGGAAACACATCCTAACATACTAGAGCCCCGTTGATGCAGCAAGCATAGACAATAGTCTTTTAATCCAACCAAGTGAACCACGAATCAACGAGCTACAAATGATTATTAAGTGTAAAACACAGATCAAAACATTAAGTGGTGATGTTGTTGTGATCCCGAATGGGTCGCTAAACAAAGACCTTACTACCCTTTATGTCACTAGGGTTCCTATGAGATCGCCGCAAGCCTTTATCAATCTATGGGATCTTGGGTACCTACAAGTCCACAGATCAAGGCAAGAGACAAAGAAATACAAAAGATACAAATATCTATTACAAACAAAACAGAATACTCCCATGAGTTAGATGCACATAATTGCTGCGAGGTTTCTCCCCAACCCGCAGCCCGTGAGGACTAATCACTCATAACAAATAGATCAACAATATAAAACATTGTGCAAAATACTTAGATTGAAATAAAATATTCTTATAATGGTCGCCAAATCACAAGGAGATCTAAAGTACAAAGCAATGGATATGGATAATGGAAAGGATGGATGATGGAAGTGATGAACAATGGATGAATAATGGCTTGGATCTCCTTTGGTGGTGTTCTGATGTAATTTGAGAATGGCAGCTCTCTGGCCGTTGGCTGTAGCCTCAAAATATATAGGCATATTCATGAAAGTTGTAGGGTTTAATGAGACGAAGCCATCGCCACATGGTACGGTCAGACCGTATGGGCGGGCTCTGCACGTACCAATGGTCGTTAAGCTTGCTGACGCTAGGGAATGACTCCCCAATTACTTGGCTGTGTGGACTTCCGCAAAAACTTTCATTATGTGACATGGGTTTACCCTACAGGTACTCGAGCTTGGTATATACGACCTAAATACGTAAAGTCCCACGGTGTCTCCAAGGCCCAAATGAAGGACTCGAGTAACCTACGGACTCTCGATTGCTTGAATAACAAGAAGAAGCTAAAGATAGAAAGTTTGAAGGGGAAAACCCTAACTTGTAACCGACTCGACCTACTACCCGAGACCTAGCCTACCTATATAAAGGCTAGGAGGGGGCGGCGAGGAGGACACACACAACCCTAGTTTCCTCAACCCTTGCCAGATTGCATCTGCGCACCATTGTAATCTTCGATTCCTTCTATAATTCCACGAGCAGACAAGCAGGAGTAGGGACATCTATGAGGCCTGAACCTGGGTAAATCTTTGAGTCCCCTGTGTGCTTGTTTGCTAGCCGATAAATGTCTCTAGCGCTCCCTCCTTCTCCAAAACCCAAGTCCATAACAATGGGCATTGATGAGTTAAACCCTCGTCAATTGGCGCCGTCTGTGGGAATCGGGAGTGCTGATGTTACGGCTTCTTCGGCCCCATCAACCGCGATCTACAACTCTACAACAGCGGAGATTTGCCATCTCTTTGGCGCGTTCAACTTCACCGTCCACACTCCTGGCCTTCGAGTCCATGGGCGACGTAATCAGCCTGGCGATAGGGAGCTTCCGCTTCCAAGTCGGTCAGATGGGCACGCTTCACATGCCTGATCAGCCGACGGAACCGTCGATTGCCCCAGCATCATGGTTCCCTCCATTGATCGGCACCCTCAGTGAGCTCAACGCCCCGACAACAGTTGAGAACACGATCGGCGACAGCAGTCGCGACTCCAACCTGAGCGATCTGGCCACTGAAGATGGAACCTATGGTTCCGGATCTGAGAGTTGTGGAAGCAGCAGCTTTCCCAATCACTTCATGTGCGCCGTCATCAACACAGGTGATACCTCTGCCAACCGCGACAACATGGGCAATCGCGGTGGAACAACGGCGGCAACAGCGTATGGCAATGCAATCGCACCCCCGTCGACAATGGAGGAGCAGTCGAACCTCCAACCATATTAAACGAGCCAACCGGCGAACGCGTCGTGATCAGGCTCAACGAGCAAGAATGGGTCACTGCCGCGAGGCCCTACGAGGCGCTCCTCTACCCTCCGGATCCCTGCAAGAACTGCTGATGGGCTATCACTGGCTCCTGAAGGAAGAATTCAAGCGCCAAGTACAAACAATCGCGCAACTCGACGCGCGCAAAAAGGCAGCAGACGAGTCGAGCCTTCGTCGTGCTGAGCTCTCCTCCCACGGAGGATCCTCCTCAAAGGGCAACGAGTACATCACCAAGAAGAGGAAATCTCGGATGGCCCATCTCACCGACCAAGAATGCATAGAAGCTGCAAAGGTCCTCGACTTCAGCTCTATGACAGTCGACACACGGGGCAATGTGGTCCCCAAGATGCCGCAGGCTGCGGTGACAGCGGCCACCATGTACCTACTTAACAACCAGCCGCCAGCTGGAGATCCCCGAGCCGCCAAGCACCGATCTATGATCGTGGGCTTGGTATTAATCGAGGCCGCCCTCGACAAGGAGCCAACACGAGAGCCGAAAAAGGGCAAAGCGCTACTCCTCGCCCTCATCCAGCAACGACAGTCACGATCTGTCTCGACGCCGCCGCTCACGGCGACATGACCGCGACCATGATGCGCGCGACAACCTCATGCAGCACAAGATTGACAAATCAAGGGCGCGACATGCTCGGTCGACTGACTCGGAAGAGGAAGATGTGGAGCTCTGCGGTGCCAGATGCTTCAGCAGATCCATTAGGCAGAAGCGAATGCCTAAGGGGTTCAATCTCCCATCGGAGAACCTGAAGTTTGACGGTCTACAGGACCCAAAGATCTGGCTGGAGGATCACATCTCCTCCGTCAGACTCCACGGCGGAAGTCGAAGCACAACCATGCAATGCAAACAGCTACAGCTGCAGGGCGCCGCCCGAGCATGGCTTAACAACCTCCCGTGCGGATCCATTCGTAGTTGGGATGAGCTGGTTTACATCTTCGTGCACAACTTCAAAGGCTCGTACAAGCGGCCATCATAAATCGAAGAGCTAAGGTGCTGCCAGCAAAGATCGGGCGAATCGCTATGCTCCTACATCCAAAGGTGGTCCATCATCAAGAACTCCACAGAGAACATCTCGGAGGATCGTGCGATTGATGCATTCAACGACGGCGTCTGCCGCATAGAGCTCAGGGATGAGCTGGGCCGCTCGAAGCCCAAGACCATTGACCACTTGATGGAAATTGCAAATCGGTGGGCTGATGGAGAAGATTCGGTGAAAAATCACGTTCACTCCGACGAGGAGGCAGAACTCGAGCGCAAACGCGACCGCCGAGGCAAACGCCGTATGCGCATCTACAATGACCGTGACGACGTCAACATGGTCGCAGCCGGTTACGCCGATAGACGCGACGACAACCGCAACAGCGGATACCGTAACGTTGGATACCGCGACTCCGGGAAGACCACGCAAGTGTGGCAACGCCGCGATTGTGACGAAGCACCCGCAACATCCATTGAAGACAAACTATCTAGGCCATGTACGGTGCACTTCTACATCGACAAGCATGATGGGAAGAAGAAGTCTAGTCACCTCCTTAAGGACTGCCGCGAGTTCCTCAAACTACACGAGGGATTAGCTCGGATGAACCGCAACACAGTCTAAAGAGGCTATGCAGCCGCTCCAGGCGCCGTGGCACATGGCGCTCCGCCACCACCACCTGGGATGCCCCCAAATGCAGCTGCGCCGGACTAGCACCACGGAGGCGAACCCTACCCAAGGGCCATGGGTACCATGGTGATCCAAAAAGGACGCCCCTCCAATCGGGTGCAGAAGGCCATCACTCGCCAAGTCAACCTGGCCACACACTCGCCACCATCTACCACTAAGTACCTCAGTGGAAGCGAGTAATGCATCACCTTCGACAAACGCGACCACCCGCCTCAAGTACCTCGTCCAGGCCATTGTCCCCTCGTACTCGAGGTGCAAATTGGAGGCTTCGACATGAGCCGCGTATTCATGGATGGCGGAAGCGGCGTCAACCTTATATTCGAGAGTACATTGCGAGCAATGAGGATCCCTCTGACTTGCCTAGAGGCCTCGGACACAACATTCCACGGAATCGTCCCAGGAAAAGGCATATATCCCCTGGGCAAAATCAACCTCGATGTTATCTTCGGCACGCCGAAAAACTTTCGGCGCGAGCGCATCGACTTTGAGGTCGCTGACCGCTGACCGCCACTGCATCCTCGGACGTGTCACGTTCGCTAGGTTTATGGTAGTACCACATTACGCCTACCTGCAGATGAAAATGCCAGGTCCCAACAGCGTCATCACAGTTAACGGGAGCTTCGAAAGATCCGATAGTTGCGACAAGGAATTCAACAGAATTTCCCAGTCCTTCGGCATGCAGGAAGAACTCGCGAGACTAAAGGAGTTGACATACAATAGTCTTCCCCCCTGAGCCGGCCAAGTTTTCCTAATCTATCCTGTGACTCATCGGTGCACACAAAGAAAGTGCAGGTCCACCCATCGGATCCCGCCAAGATGGCCCTCATCGCCAACAACTTGAGTCCCGCATAGGAACTCGTGCTCGTCGAATTCCTCCGTGACCACTGGGAAATTTTCGCCTGGTGTCCTGCGGACATGCCAGGAGATCCCAGGGAATTCGCCGAGCACGCACTCAACGTCAACCCCGATGCAAGGCCAGTCAAGCAAACAATTCGGCGATTGTCCGAGCCACAAGCGCAGGCAGTTGGAATGGAGATCAACAGACTCCTCGACGCCAAGTTCATACGCGAGATCAAGGAAAGCACTTGGCTCGCCAACATGGTGCTGGTACCAAAAAAGGACACGGATATCCTGCGGATGTGCATGGACTTCACCTCTTTGAATAAGCACTGCCCAAAGTATCACTTCCCGTTGCCGCGCATCGACCAGGGCATCGACTCCACCGCAGGATGCGAGCGCCTCTGCTTCCTCGACGCCTACTCAGGCTATAATAAGATTCGAATGAAGGAGGAAGACCAAGAGAAAACAGCGTTTACAACGCCCTTTGGTGTGTTCTGCTACAACACAATGCCCTTCTGGCTAAAGAACACGGGAGCCACCTACCAGCGGTGCATGCAGGCTTGCCTCAAGGAACAACTGGGTTGCAATATTCAAGTCTATGTCGACGACATAGTAATCAAGACCAAGGAAGAAGCCTCCCCAATCGATGATTTGCGCGAAACCTTCGCCAACCTCGACCACTACCGGATCAAGCTCAATCCGGACAAATCGCCTTTGGCGTGCCGTCTGGGCAACTACTCGGGTACCTCATCTCCGCGAGGGGAATCGGGGCAAACCCGAAGAAAATAAAAGCCATACTGGCCATGGAGAAGCCGAAAAACATAAGGGGCGTTCAGCAGCTGGCCGGGCGAATCACGAGCCTCAGTCGATTCATCAGTCGGATGGGTGAAAAGGCGCTGCCCTTCTACCAACTCCTCCGCAAAGCTGAAAAATTCGAGTGGACCAATGAAGCGCAAGAAGCATTCGAAGACCTCAAGCGCCTGCTATCCACTTCGCCAGTACTGGTGACCCCACGAGAAAGGGAACCACTGTTGTTATATATCTCCGCCACCAACCAGGTGGTCAGCACAACGCTTGTCGTCGAGCGAGCCGAGGAAAACAAGGTCCACGGGGTACAACGCCCAGTATACTACCTCAGCGAGGTCCTCACGCCAACAAAACAGCGGTACCCGCACTACCAGAAGCTGGCGTATGGTGTCTTCATGACCATCCGGCGACTGCGCCATTACTTCTAGGAACACCCAATCCTGGTGGTCAACGATGCCCCGTTGGGACATATCCTCAATAACCCCGATGCCACGGGATGGGTCGCGCTTTGGGGAATAGAATTGTCTCCACGAGACATCACATACGAAAAGCGCGACGCAATCAAGTCACAAGTTCTCCCTGACTTCCTCATGCACTGGATGGAGAACCAGCTCCCAGACAAACCAGATATGTCCTACCTCTAGACAATGCACTTCGATGGGTCCAAGCGGAAGGACGGAGCAGGTGCAGGTGTCATACTGACATCACCTCAAGGGCACAAGTTGAAGTATATCCTGCGAATGCAGTTCACAGCCTCCAACAACGAAGCTGAATACGAGGCCCTGTTGCACGGGATGAGGATGGCAAAAGCCTGCGGCGACTCCAAGTTGGTCGTCAACCAAACAATGCATGAGTGCGACGCATTGAATGACAACATGATCGCGTATCGCGACCTCTACGACACACTCGAAGGAGACTTCGACGGTTGCGAGCTGCGGCACGTAGGTCGCGAAAGCAACGAAGAGGCGGATGCACTCGCCAACATAGGCTCTACCTGCGCCCCCATACCACCCGGGGTATTTCTCGAGCGCATCTGCGAACGCTCCATCAAGCCAAAGGCCGCAGAGAAGAAAACAAGCGCAGCAACGGACACTTGGGCTATGCCGCCCAATGAGTCAATGGAACTCGATGACTTGGAGCTGGACACAGGACTCGAGGGACCAATGAGTGTCATGATGATCGAGCAATCCTGGACGCAAACGTACATCATGTACCTCCTCAGCAAAAGGCTACCAGACGATCCGACTGATGCATGGCACATCGCGCGGCAATCCAAGGCATTCACTGTTATCAACGGTGAACTGTATAAATGCAGCATCACAGGAGTACTCTAGCGATGCGTCTCCACGGCCGATGGAAGAGCTGTTCTCCTCGACATCCATGAGGGGACCTGCAGGCACCACGCTGGCAGTCGCGCCCTCGTCGCCAAAGCTCTACGAGCTGGATTCTATTGGCCTACGGCCATGCGCGATGCCAAGGACATCGTCCAAAAATGCAACGCTTGCCAACGATTCGCGGACAAGCTGCACGCACCGGGCACAGAGCTCCAGCCAATTCCATTGGCCTGGCCCTTCGCATAATGGGGACTCGACATGGTTGGCAAACTCCCAAGATCCTCACGAGGAGGCTACGTCTACCTCTTGGTCGCAGTCGACAAATTCACCAAGTGGATTGAGGCCATGCCAGTGACCAACCAATCAGGACACAGCGCAGTTAAGTTCTTCGAATCCATCGTCTACCGCTTCGGAGTGCCGCACAACATCATCACCGACAATGGGACGAACTTCACATCCAAGGAGTTGCAAGAATTCTGCGAGAATCTAGGGATCAACATCAGCTATGCCTCTGTAGCATATCCACAGACCAACGGTCAGGTGGAAAAAGCAAACGGTCTCGTCTGCGGCGGCATCAAGAAGCGACTCCTCCGGCCACTCGAACAAGCCGCGGGTTGCTAGCCAGACGAACTGCAATCCGTACTCTGGAGCCTACGCACAACTCCAAACAGTGCCACGGGCTACACACCATTCTTTATGGTGCACGGAGCCGAAGCAGTGCTACCCGCCGAGGTATGGTACAAGGCGCCGCGCGTGGTCGCTTACAGCAAACAAGAGTCATCCCTCGCACTCGAAGAATCCGTCGACCTCCTTGACGAGGCAAGAGAAATCTCCGCGGAAAGATCAACGATCTACCAGCACAACCTACGCAACTACCACAGTAGGAGGATACGCCCCAGATCCTTCGTCGAAGGCGACCTGGTCCTGTGATTGAAGCAGTAGGGACATCTCAAGCTCGAGTCCCCATGGGAAGGACCATATGTGATTACAGAAGTAATCCTAGGTGGCGCCTATTACCTTCAAGATTTAGAGACAGGAGTCGCATACTCCAACCCCTGGAAGGTCGCATAGTTGCGACGCTTCTACCCTTAGTCGTTTTTACTTTTGCATCGCAAAGTAAGGCACTCAGACAAGGCTACTTAGCCACATATTGTACCTCGTACTGTTTCACGAATAAATAAAGCTAAGTGCCCCAAAACTCTATGCCTTCCTTTATTTTTCCGCAACTTCTCGACTCGGGGGCTACGCCACCCTACACACATCTGTTCTACGAACTAAAACGCGATATCCTGAGTAGCTGGCACATCAATCGAAACCCTTGACACAACATCAACCCAGTTGCAACGCATCGGACATGTTGACTATGGTCAGGCTAACGAAAAGGAGTCGCATAGTGCAACGCACTCACACGCTAGCAAGCTCTTTATACATATTCGACAATAAATTATATACAACATTTATACGAACTTTACAACACGAGTACACTTATGTGCAGGATACAAACTAAGCCACTACTGCAGCAAGAGAACGTTGGTTTGTTCCTCAAAGAAGTCGACAATCTCTTCTGCTGGGCGGTCCATAGCCTGGTAGTGCGGCACCATATTCCAGGCAGAACCTGCTGGTGGCGCAGGCGGCCCAGCCGCAATTGCCACAACATCTACGTCAGGCCTATGCAGTCGCACCCGCAATAGAGCGGCCTTGGCACCAGCCACCAACTGTTGCCTCACACACTCACAAACCACGGTCATATCTTGAAACTTGGCAAGGAGGGCCAGCAAGCTTGATGGAGTAACATTCAAGCATGACGGCGACTTCTTCAGGAAGTGCAGCACTCGCGACGCATGATCCTGCAGGGTCGCCAGCGCAATCGCACGATCATGATCTACCCAGAAGTATCCACTCTCTTGAAGTTGCTCCTGGGTAAGATCATGCATACGAATGGCAATTCTATCCTTCTCATCCTGCGGATGATGCGCCCTGACAACTACACGAAGCAGCAACAACAGCATAAGAACAGCGCACCATCGCGAGTGACTACAAGGAAAAGATAAGAGCAAGCACACTAACACTTGAATTGGTCGCCCAGCTGCGTCACCTCGCCAAGCAGATACTGCTCTCGGGCAGCGGCTTTCTCCGCCTTTGACTTCCATACATCCGCGTTACCGCGGAGCACGGGCAACTCACGCTCCAGCTGCTTCACGCGGTCACGCAGTCGCGAAAGCAGCGACAGCTCATCTACCCTGGAGCGCGGCGGTGCCAAAGTATCATCAAGAGGCGGCGAGTCCTGAGTTTCCCTCAAAGGATCACTTGATGTACCCTACCACAAGCCAAGATAGAAACAAATAAGACGACCAAATCAACACAAAGACAAAAGATTCAAGTGCATTCAAGACTAGATACACTCGCCAGTAGGCATGTTCTTAACAAAGGACATAAACTAGTTAACTATTACAAAGCTACTAAGGAGCGATTGGCTTCTTTGACTTTGACGGCTTCGGGGGCTTCATCAAGTCCGTGGCAGTGTCAGATGCCACTGACTTTCTGCCAGCCCCTGACGCTGCAGCCTTTGCCGCCTTCTTGGCGCGTTGCAGCTCCTTAGAATACTTCGCGACCGTGTTTATCAGCTGTGGCCCATATTTACCATAAGCAGTCGCGAAAGGAGCAAAGACTACCTGCTGGACGTCCGCGCTAACAGGCATCGCCTTCGACACCGCGGCAGGGTCAATCTCGACTCCGTGGGCCTGCACCATGGCAAGTGACATGGACGCGCCAACCGCGCAGAGTGAGTTCTTGAAGCTGGAAGGAACACCCCTGGCGAAAGACTCCACCAGCTCGTCCATGTTCTCGATTAGCTCAGCCTTGGGCATCAACTCCTCCCGGAGGCGACTGAGAACGCCCTTGGCCTTGGAGAGCGTATCTTGAACGGCGGTGTTGCGGTCCTCGACTGCTAAAAGCGCACCCGCCAAAGCATCATCGCGGCGGAGAGCCTGAGGATCGAAGCTCAAACCGCTAGCATCTGCACACAAACCAACACATGGATATAAACATCAACGCCAACGGCAAACAACAAACAGAGAGCAACAATGATATCCAAACAAGATACCTGAAAGGGCTTTGGCAATCGAGAAAAGCTGTTCTTCGAACAACTTCTCCCTGGACGCAATGGAAGCACGAAGATCCTCTTCACGCCTTTGCGCCTCGTCACGCGCCGCGATTGCCTCATCGCGACCCTTCACAGCCGCGGCAAGTGTTTTCTCCATGGTGGCAGCATCACGCAGAAGGGCATTATGTTCAGCTACAAAATAAAAAGGACTGACTATCAGTCGACTATATAAAAAGGAGAAGAAGAAAAAGTGAAGAACACTTACTTTCGACCACACGATGACACGTCTCCAGCATTGCATGCTGGCGGCCCATCGCAAGTACTTGCTCCGCCAAGTGAGCGGCTTCCTTCACAAGGAGCTATTGCACAACAAAGGATCAGCAGAAGCAATAGATACCATCGACTGCAACACGAAAAGAAGAAAATCTACACTTACATGATCCTCCAATGACTCCAAAGTTGTCTGCTGTACCGTCATTCGGGCAACCATTCGATGCTCCCCTTCATGCGGAGAGCTGGAAGAGTTGTTCCCGTAGTGGGCCGCCAATGGAGGGGAAGGAGCGCGCTCGACCTCTTTCTTGGCCCTTGAGGTCGCGACTCCTGATTCTTTCAAGAATTGGATGTCGCCAGAAGATGATGACGCCTCTTGACTGCAAGACAAAATCCACATCAAGAAAAGGCAAATCCAGAGACAAACCAACAAGGGAAAATTAGAGAAGAACAAGCAAACTAGCAAACTTACCAATCAAACTTGTCAAAGTCAAAAGTGGGCTCCCCTGACTCTGACGAGGACTCCTTGGGCAGTCGCATCTTCTTGCGAGAGGATGGTGCCATGGCGCTCACAAGAATAGCAGGGATCGGTGACTCCGCACCAACACCTGCACCTTCCGGAGTCGAAGGAGACGACGCATCGGAATCCTTGCTGCGAGAACGCTTGCGAGTATCCGGACTACCGGACTCGGGGGCTTCCTCCTCCACATCAGATGGGACAGTCGACTCCAACTCGTCCTCTTCCAAGGCTTCACGAGGGATAATCCCCTCAAGAAGAGGGGGCATACAGGGTGACACCGCCCAATCCTGCATACAGACAGCAAAATTAGCACTAAGATAAGAAACAGCAGAGAAGCAATCAACAAACTAAGCTACTACGTAGCACAACTATACCTCGGGAGGAGGGTTAGCAGCATCAAACGGAGGAACAACTGGTTCACGGGGGAGCACATCCTTGACGGTGTACTTGGTGACCAGTCGAACCCTTTTGTCCACCTCACTCACGGACATGCCATCGGCAGACACGCGAGTGGCATCGTCAGCGCCAGTCCACTGAAATGTGGGGTGGACTCTAGCCTGCAGGGGCTAGACGCGATGGTGCAACCACGTACAAATGAGGGTGCAACCTCCCTCCTCTTTGTCGACGCGACTCTCGAGATTGCAGACACGCTCGTACAGCACATCTGTCTCGGCGGACTCGCCGGGCATGACTACATTTTTCCAGGAGCGCACCGTCGGCCTTCTCATCATGGACGGTATCGCTGGATCGAAAGGTGCGAGTCCGAAGTGCTCCCCGTCAGCCTTCTCATCGTGGATGTAGAAGCACTTGTCCCTCCACCCTTGGATGAATGCTGTGAGCTTGATGTCGAAATAGGTGGCGGATGGGTCGACGTGAATTCCGCAACGACCTACATCGTACACTAAGGAGCCAGAAGCAGATTGGCGCTTCAACTTGAAGAGGCGCTTGAAGAGGCCGAAGTGCGGCTCGGTTCCGAGCCAGCACTCGCAGAGGGTAATGAAGCAAGAGATGTGGAGGATAGAGTTCAGGGATAGCTGATGGAGCTGAAGCCCGTAGTAACAAAGGAGGCCCCTAAAAAAGGATGTAGGGGTAACTAGAGGCTGCGAATGATGAATGCCAAAAACATCACTCGAAAACCAGCGGGAGTAGAAGGAATTGTCTCCCCGCCGGGGACGCGTGCGTCGGCGACTATGTCGGACATCACTCTGTCTTGGCGAAGAAGACGAAGATCAGATGACTTGATGATGGAGGGACGCCACGTGCCATTCGTGACGCGGGTGCCCGTGCCCTTCTTCTTCCCGCCGACGGCGGTGCTGGTGCCCACAGCAGGGGAGCCGCCCTTCTTCTTCACCGCAGCAGCGGTAGCTGCGGAATCGACCGCAACACCTCCCTTCTTCTTCCCCATTGCACGGCGGCGATGCGACCGGAGAAAGTAGCTAGGAAATGCGCGGAGCTGGTCCAGCGCCACGGAGGAAAAGAGAGCAGAGAAAGCAGGGGAGCAACAACAATGGCGATGGAAGCAAAGGATGAATGAGAGAAGATGAGAAATTACCGACGCAGCACCACTACTTACCCCCTGGAAGATGCAATCCAACGTCTCAGAAAAACCCTACTGAACGCGTGGCAAACATCATGCTAGACACGTGGAAGAGTGGAAATGCGAACCGTCCCCCCACTGCTCCCATTATGCGTGGAAATCGAGGAGGCGCGGTTAAAATAAAGATTACGCACGCCTAGTCAAATCAAAGTTAGGAGTGGGACCCACTCCTCGTCATGTCCCGTCAAACTCGCTCACGCAGGCAACTGATGTCATGACATCGTCAGCACTGAAGTCATCAAAGCTACACAGTAGAAAACCTCGACTACTTTAGTCCTTGCTCGAGTCTTCGACTCCACCAAGCACTCGGGGGCTACTCCCATAGGGAGCGCTGGTCGCGCACCCTATGATTTTTTTCTTCTTTTTACAGGAACATGGACAATCAAGGAAAACCCAACCACTCGAACTACGGTTCGACTTTGGATATGGTTTACTCCCATGAGGAGCGCCGGAAACAAATTCGACTGAAACAAGCAAACAAAAGACGACAGCAGTCGGAAAAGTTCTTTAGTCCCTGCCTGAGTTTTCGACTCAACTAGGCACTCGGGGGCTACTCCCATAGGGAGCGCTGGTCGCGCACCCTATGATTATTTGTACAAAAAACTGTGTGTTGATAACATCCACACTCGAAGCTCATGGCGACATCGCCTCATTTCCTTACAAAGAGACTGCATCTTCTGGGTCACCTGAATCGTCTCCGCGATGATAAAATTTCGAATGCCGCGCTTACAGCGTGAAGGTAAGACCTGAATAAGGCCTGACAACGCATTTGCTGCGCACTACCAGAAATATATCCGTGCCTACAGGTACGATGAATATGCCTTGACGGACGCGTCGAGTGCTCACACCCATATAACTGGAATTGACTCATCAGAAGACCTCCGTGGCTTGAGTCGAATTACACCAGCACTTTTCCGGATTCGAGTCCGGGGACTCGAGTTTGAGTAGATTGCGTTGTTTCACCCTAAGGTGGTTAACTGATACCGATACATCGGTTAAATCAGGCACGCACATCAACAATCCCTATAACACAAGCAAAGCAGTCGAAATATACTCATGCATGCACTCGAAAGACTTCAAAAAGTCCCCAGTCGAATCTACGATTCCACTGGACACTCGGGGGCTACTAACATGGGTATAACCTACAGGTACTCGAGCTTGGTATATACGGCCTAAATACGTAAAGGCCCACGGTGTCGCCAAGGCCCAAATGAAGGACTCGAGTAACCTACGGACTCTCGATTGCTTGAAGAACAAGAAGAAGCTAAAGATAGAAAGTTTGAAGAGGAAAACCCTAATTTGTAACCGACTCGACCTGCTACCCGAGACCTAGCCTACCTATATAAAGGCTAGGAGGGGGCGGCGAGGAGGACACACACAACCCTAGTTTCCACAATCCTTGCCAGATTGCATCTGCGCACCATTGTAATCTTCGATTCCTTCGATAATTCCACGAGCAGACAAGCAGGAGTAGGGACCTCTACGAGGCCTGAACCTGCATAAATCTTTGAGTCCCCTCTGTGCTTGTTTGCTAGCCGATAGATGTCTCCAGCGCTCCCTCCTCCAAAACCCAAGTCCATAACAATGGGCATTGATGAGTTAAACCCTCGTCATTATGACTCCTAATTTCACATTAAAAAGCATGATTTCCTGCAGAACACAATTCAAAGAAAGGTTTTGCATATCTTTGCAATTATTAGTCATTAGAGGCAAGGATTGAGAGTTTCTTGTCAATTTCTTGAAAAAAAAACAATGTTAAATGCGGTGGAAGGTGGCTATTTTTGGAGCCATCAACCTCCCGAAATCTCAAACCTTGATCGGCCTCGAGCAAGAAGAAAAAAAGAACTATAAGAAATTCAGCGTTTAAATTTGAAACAATGAGAATAAGAATTCACTTACGGTTGGTAGTCATATGCGCTCAACACTTCATTCATTTGCGAGGCTTATCAAAGTTAGAGAGATGACAAGAGTACTA
Source organism: Avena insularis (assembly GCA_023614405.1). Taxonomy (NCBI): domain Eukaryota; kingdom Viridiplantae; phylum Streptophyta; class Magnoliopsida; order Poales; family Poaceae; genus Avena; species Avena insularis. The sequence continues at coordinate 468,961,632 of CM042686.1, forward strand.
TACAAGTTTCGGTAAGTCAATACAATCAAAGTAAAGTTTATTATAAGTATAAATAACTAGAAGTGTAGCAATCAATCCAATTCTTGTAGTTAACTCTGAGCTTGCCAAGGAACATTAGGATGTTTAAATAGCATAATTGAGTAAGAGAGTTTCATGTCCTAAGTAGCATAACAGCGAAGTGTCTTATTTACACCCACATCAATAATTCAAGTCAATCAAAAACACTTCTAATCCAATCATTGTTTACAATAAAATTCATAAAGTAGTAACGAGAACATGCCAAGGACTTGTTATGTGGATCTTCATACATATCTCTTTTTTTCTTCCTCTTTCAAGGATCATTAGCTGTTTCTTTTACAAGTGCTTGCACAACCTTTGAGAGTACCAATACTTTTTCCCATATATTGACACGTATGCCACTCATGTTATCAACTCATAGCCGAAATTTGGGGTCATACCATAGATCGTTCAAAAGCTAGCAGAGTTGTTGGCATCCCAAATGCGTGCATGAGAAACATAGAACCTTTTCTTTCTCTTCTTTATACTAATACCACGGTTTGATCCACAATCTTAGCTTTGGCATGGATCACAATTACCACTAGACTTCATTTCAATCAACAAATCCTTTCATGAGTGTCATCCAAAATATCAAAACATCTATGGGGTTAAGTGTCTTCAAGGGTATACTCTCAACACAATCATTCATCAAACAAGTCATAAATTTTAGACTTTTTCTTATTGTATTTGCTTGGCAATATTATTTCCAAGGGAAGACTCGTTTGGCTAAAAGAACTAGAGCAAAAGCTTCAAAAACTAATCATCATACTAATAAAAAGCTTTACTCTAACCATATTAAATTACTCCCACTAGCATGGCATCTTAGCAAATTGATTGACTAGGATAAACAACTCAAACTTCAAAAGTGGGAGACAAAGGACATACCTCTCATAAGTTACTTCATGATCATCTTCCTTATAGGGATGTGTTCCTTAAAAACTCAAACACGATTACTCTCATAATAATATTAAAGCAAAGAGGCAAAGTGTGAATCCACATTTATGAAAAAAGGAAAAGAAAAATGGAAAAATCTTTTTGATCTTTGAGGATAGGGATTAAAGAACAGAAAATAACTTGCGACCAAGCAAGGGACTAAGGAAAGAAAAACAAACAAAAAACAAAAGATAACTAAAAATGAAAGCAAACTAAAAAGCAAAGTATTGGAACAAGCCAACACGAGTGTTTCAAAGCTCCCAAGGAGCTGGAGTATAACCTCATTATTACACAAATAAATTTTCTGGGGGAACACAGCCCCAAGCTCGGGCTTTTGCAAGCCCTTTTGTTGCTCGTTGTGGTGGCGGTGGATAGTCTCCCATGTTCCATTGGTTGCTCCAATCATGGTACCATGTGGCAAGGTTTGCCGAAGCATCTCGAAGGTTGATGGAGAGGTTGTTAATGTTTTGAATATTTCCTTCCAGCGCATAAATATCTTCATAGGCTGTGTAGTAGTTTGGTGGCTGCACATCTTGTTCGGGTCCTTCTTGTTCTACTTCTTCATCTTCTCCTTCTCCTCCCACCGGTATTTCTTGATGGGGTAGATTTGCCTCAACCTGCACATCAAAATGCAAACTTCCATCCTCGATAGAGAATAGTGAAGGAAATATGCCTTGAGAGGCAATAATAAAGTTGCTATTATATATTCCTTATACATGATAGATGTTTATTTATAGTACACACGGACCTGAATGTAGCAGATCTGTTGACTAAAGTTCTCCCTATGGCAAAACATGATCAACACCAGAACTCCATGGGTGTTAGATTTATCACTATGTGAACTAGATTATTGTCTCTAGTGCAAGTGGGAGATTGAAGGAAATATGCCCTGAGAGGCAATAATAAAGTTGTTATTATATATTCCTTATACATGATAGATGTTTATTTTACATGCTAGAAATGTATTGATTCGGAAACATCAATACATGTGTGTTTAATAAACAAAAAGGGTTCCTAGTCATGCCTCTCTTATAGACTAGCTTGTTGATTAACAGGATGATCAAGGTTTCCTGATCATGGACATTGGATGTTGTTAGTAACAAGGTCACACCATTGGTGGAATGATGTGATGAACATTCATCCGAAGTAAATCATTACGATCAAGTCATTATGTTTATATTGCTATAACATCATACGAAGTAATCTTTATCCTTAGACCATGAGATCATGTTAATTGCTAATACCAAAAGAGTATCTTGATAACATCAAACGTCACACCATAACAGGGTGACTATAAAGATGGATTCAGTACTACGAAGGTGTTATGTTGAGGCTCATGGATCAAGAGTGGAATTTGTCAATCCAGATGACGGATAGATATACTCTGGGCCCTCACGGTGATATCACATTAGGATAGCTTGCAAGCAAGTGATGTGATCACTAGAATGTTATATCACGGGAATGAGAAAAGAGTGCATGTCGATAACGAGATCAAACTAGGTATGGAGATACCGATGATCGAATCTCGGACATGTAATATATCGAGAGACAAAGGGATTTAGTTACAAGCGTTAAATGTTCTCACGATCACATGAGTCATCGTTGAATGTGTAGGAGTCGGTCCGGATCTCCAGGTCCCGCTGCTGATTATTGATCGGAGAAGGGTCTCGATCATGTCTGCATAATTCGCGAACCGTAGGGTGGCACACTTAATAGTTACCGGACACCATTTTGGAGCACATATGTTTCAGACGAAAGAATTGCAAAGCGCAGGAATTGTTTAAATAGAAACCGGAAATTGTTTCGGGTGAAATTGCAGAAGGTGGTTCTGCATGTGATATTGAAATATTGCAAGGGGCTATATGTGAATGTTTCTTAATTAAAGTAATTAACAAAATTCTGAATAAATTTAATAAAAAGAGTTTTATTAAATGAGAGAGCATTAAATTTGGAGAAATTTAATGCATTTAAAGTGGAGACTTTAAAAGGGAATGTGAAGAGGCATTTTAATGTGGAGGGGTTACCACCACATGAATGGGGGAGGTGAGGGGTCACCCCCCAATGCGCTGGCCATGGAGAGAGGGGGCACCCCCCTCCTCCTATAAAAGGCCACCCATTCCCTCCTTCATCCTCACACCGCCTTGTGAAGGATCTCTCTCCCCATCTAGAATTATTCCCCCATGGTCTCGGATTAGCGAGATACATGTTCCCGGTGGCATTTTGTCTGGAAGGAGTTGCTTCACTGGATCGCTGGAGCGAGGAGGTGGAGGTTGTCCGTGGCGTGTGTGCAAAGTGCGGATTCGCTGTTGAGTTGCGGCGCCGGACTTCCTCACGATCTTGATATCGGCAAGTGTACGACTACATCAACCACAGTTCCTACCGTTAACAAAGCTCAAGTATTCACGAGGGTAAGTTCTCGTTGGATGTATGTCCACCCGTTGCTTTGTACCTAGTAGATAGATCTTGGCGTGTAGTTCACACCATAGGAAATTTTTTGTTTTCTATGTTGTGGACCCAACAGTGGTATCAGAGCCTGATCTATGCGTAGGTGCTTAGAACGGGTAGTACACATATGGTTGATATGTGGGCGATGATGATCATGTTATTTCATCTTCTATGTATTTTGGATATTGGTGGCATAGTGGGATGAAGCGGCCTGGACCAACCTTACATGTCATCGTACATGAGACCGGTTCCACGACTGACATGCAACTTGTTTTGCATAAGTGGCTGGCGGGTGTCTGTCTCTCCTACTATAGTCAATATCTGATTTACAACGAGTTGCTAATAACTTAGTTATCCTCGTTGTGGTTCATGTTCGTAGGTACGAACGGTTCTATCTCCGAAAGCCCTAAGCCACGTAAAACTTGCAATTGATAAATTAGAGGCGCCTAGTTTAGATCGTTGCTGGGATAGTGTATTGATATGGTATTGTTGTAAGTAGATGTATGGTGGATACTCTTACAACACACTCAACGTGTAAGTTCAATAGACCTTGGCCTTACACACAAAGGAATGATAGAGATCATACCATGATGCAAGTGATAGAGATCAAATGCATGGACCATATCATCTCACTTTACACATTAGATGTTAGCATCTTATACTGCTAGTTTGGTGCGTTTGATAGCATTATAAGATGATCCCTCTTTTAGATATCAAGATAAAAATGTGTTCTTCCTTGAGTATGCACCGTTCTATGGATCGTGTTTCGAGACATCATGTGATGATCGGGTGTACTCGAATCTATGCTTTCATAGGAACGGGTGTAAGACAGTTTTACACAAGCGAATACTAAGGTTCTTACTTGGCGAGCCTAGCATGTACAGACATGGCCTCGGAACACGGACCGAAAGGTTAAGCATGAGTCATATGGTTGATATGATGCCCATATAGATGCTCACCTTTGAAGCTATATCAGCTCACGTGATGATCGGACTTGGTATAGTGGATTTGGTTCACGTAATCACCAAAAGGACACGAGGGATGTCGTTTTTGATTGGGAGTTCATTAGTAATTTGGATTAGTTGAACTCAATCTATCATAAACTTACTCTAAATAAACTTTACAAATTCTATTGTAGATGGCACCACCTGCTTTTAATTTCAATGTGTTCATGGAGAAAGAGAAACTTGCTGCGAATGGTAGCAACTTCACCAACTGGGCTATGAATTTGAGGATTCTCCTCACTGCTGCACAAAAGCAATATGTGCTAGATGCGCCACTAGGACCCCCACCAGCTCCTGATGCCCCTGACAAGGAAAAGAATGTCTATGTGACTCGTCAAGAGGACCATAACTTAGTTCATTGCGGCATACTCTATGGGCTAGAGCCAGAACTTCAAAAGCGTTTCGAAAATGGCAGTGCCTTTGATACCATGGGAGAATTGAAAATGATTTTCGATACCCATGCTGCCGTAGAGAGTTATAATGCTACAGAAAAGTTCTTTAGCTGCATGATGGAGGAAAACAGCTCCGTTAGTGAGCACGTACTCAAAATGTCTGGGTACGCCGATAAGCTTGTGTCCTTGGGAATAACGATTCCCATTGACTTAGGCATACATCGTGTTCTCCAATCTCTGCCACCTAGCTACAAGAGCTTCGTGATGAACTATAATATGCAGGGCATGAAGAAGTCTCTTCCCGAGCTTCTGTCAATGCTTAAGACTGTAGAAGTGGAGATTAGGAAAGAACATCAAGTGTTGATGATCAATAGGACCACCGGTTTCAAGAAGGACAAGAAAGGCAAGCACAAGGGAAAGAAGGGTGGCAAGTCTGCCACGCTTTGAAAAAGAAACCCCGGGCTGGCCCTAAGTCCGACACCGAAAAGTGCTACTATTACAAGGATCGCCATTGGAAGCGCAATCGTTTAAGTATTTGGCGGACAAGAAGTCCACCAAGGCAAACAAAGGTATATGTGATATACATGTTATTGATGTGTACTTGACTAGTACTGCAGAGCACTGGGTATTTGATACCGGATCGGTTGCTAATATATGTAACTCGGTTCAGGGGCTACGGAACAAGCAACAACTAGCAAGGGATGAGGTCAGGATGCGGGTCGGCAATGGATCAAGAGTTGATGTGATTGCCGTTGGGACGCTACCTCTCCATTTGCCATCGAGATTAGTTATAAACCTAAATAATTGTTATTTGGTGCCTGCACTGAGCATGAACATTGTATCTGGATCATGTTTGATGCAAAGTGGTCATTCCTTTAAATCTGAGAACAATGGTTGTTTGATTTATAATAATGATATCTTTTATGGTCATGCACCTATGTTGAATGGTTTATTTCTATTGGATCTCGATAGTAATATTATGCACATTCATAATGTTAATGCTAAAAAGATTAAACTTGATGATGATATGTCTACATATATGTGGCACTGCCGTCTAGGTCATATTGGCGTTAAACGCATGAAGAAACTCCATTCTGATGGACTTTTGGAATCACTTGATACATGTCAGCCATGCTTTATGGGCAAGATGACTAGAACGCCGTTTTCCGGTTCAATGGAACGGGCGACAAATCTGTTGGAGATCATACATACTGATGTGTGTGGACCAATGAGTGTGTCGGTGCGAGGTGGATATCGTTATTTTGTTACTTTCACGGATGATTTGAGTAGATATGGGTATATCTATTTGATGAAACACAAGTATGAAACTTTTGAAAAGTTCAAGGAATTTCAGAATGAAGTGGAAAATCATCATAATAGAAAGATCAAATTTCTACGGTCTGACCGTGGAGGAGAGTATCTAAGTTACGAGTTTAGCACACACATGAAAGAGTGTGAAATAGTTTCACAACTCACGCCTGCCGGAACACCACAACGTAATGGTGTGTCGGAACGTCGTAATCGTACCTTATTGGATATGGTTCGATCTATGATGTCTCTGACTGACTTACCTCTGTCAATTTGGGGTTATGCATCGGAAACAATGCATTCACTTTAAATCGGGCACCATCTAAACTGCTGAAATGACATCGTATGAATTATGGTTTGGAAACAAACCTAAGCTGTCATTTCTTAAGGTTTGGGGATGCGATGTTTATGTGAAGAAACTTCAACCGGATAAACTCGAACCCAAAGCGGAAAAATGCGTCTTCATAGGATACCCTAAGGAAACAATTGGGTATACCTTCTATCACAGATCCGAGGGCAAGGTTTTTGTTGCCAAGAATGGATCCTTTCTTGAGAAGGAGTTTCTCGCGAAAGGTGTGAGTAGTCGGAAGGTAGAACTCGAAGAGGTTATTGAACCATCTCTTCATGGAATGGCAAGTGGCGCAGCACCAGAAGTTGTTTCGGAGTTGACTTCACCTGATGAAGAGAGAGATAATGATAACGATCATGAAACTCTGAAAGAGGACACTACCGAACCTCGCAGTCAAGGTGACACGCAGCCTCCGATCTGCACGGCAATCCTGTTGTGAATTTCATGGTTGATGAAATGGATGACCTCGCGACGATGAAGAAGAATGATGAGCCCGGATTCCAACAAATGGCTAGAAGCCATGAAATCCGAGATGGAATCCATGTACGAGAACCAAGTTTGGAACTTGGTGGACTTACCTCACGACCGAAAGGCCGTTGAGAATAAATGGATTTTCAAAAGGAAAACTGATGCTGATGGTAACGTGACCATCTATAAGGCTCGACTTGTCGCAAAGGGGTTTCGACAAATTCAAGGAGTTGACTACGATGAGACATTCTCTCCCATAGCGATGCTTAAATCGGTTAGGATTATGTTAGCAATTGCTGCATATTTCGATTATGAAATATGGCAGATGGATGTCAAAACTGCGTTCCTCAATGGTAAGATTGAAGAAGAGTTGTATATGATACAACCTAAGGGTTTTGTCAATCCTAAGGATGCTAATAAGGTGTGCAAACTTCAGCGATCCATCTATGGACTGAAGCAAGCATCACGAAGTTGGAATCTCCGCTTTGATGAGGTGATCAAAGAGTTTGGATTTGTCCAAACTTATGGAGAGGCTTGTATTTACAAGAAAGTGAGTGGGAGCAATGTGGCATTTCTGATATTATATGTGGATGACATATTATTGATTGGAAATGATATAGATCTTTTAAACAGTGTTAAAAGTTATCTAAACAGCAAATTTTCGATGAAAGACCTTGGTGAAGCGTCATATATATTAGGCATTAAAATCTATAGAGCTAGATCAAGGCGCCTAATTGGGCTATCGCAGAGTACATACCTTGATAAGATATTAAAGAAGTTTAATATGGACGAAAGTAAGAAGGGGTTCTTACCTATGTTGCAAGGCAAGACATTGAGTAAGACTCAAAGTCCGGCTACGGCGGAAGAAAGAGAGATGATGGATAAGATCCCCTATGCCTCGGCCATAGGCTCTATTATGTATGCCATGCTATGTACAAGACCAGATGTGGCACATGCTATTAGTGTGACTAGTAGGTACCAATCTGATCCAGGTTCGGAACACTGGATAGCGGTAAAGAACATCCTCAAGTACTTGAGAAGAACTAAGGATATGTTTTTCATATACGGAGGTGAAGAATAGCTAGTCGCTAAGTGTTATGTCGATGCTAGCTTTGACACCAATCCGGATGACTCTAAGTCTCAATCCGGATACGTATTTCTCTTGAACGGAGCAGCAGTTAGTTGGAGGAGTTCCAAACAACCTGTGGTGGCTGGATCAACAACGGAGGCGGAATATGTTGCTGCTTCAGAAGCGGCGTAGGAGGCAGTTTGGATGAAAGAGTTCATTACGAAACTCGGTGTGGTTCCCAGTGTGTTGGACTCGATGGTGATCTATTGTGACAACAATGGAGCCATAGCCAACGCAAAGGAACCAAGGTCTCACAAGAATTCCAAACATATTAAGCGCCGGTTTCACTTCGTCTACGAGCATGTCAAGGATGGAGATATAAAGATTTTTATAGTACACACGGACCTGAATGTAGCAGATCTGTTGACTAAAGTTCTCCCTATGGCAAAACATGATCAACACCAGAACTCCATGGGTGTTAGATTTATCACTATGTGAACTAGATTATTGTCTCTAGTGCAAGTGGGAGATTGAAGGAAATATGCCCTGAGAGGCAATAATAAAGTTGTTATTATATATTCCTTATACATGATAGATGTTTATTTTACATGCTAGAAATGTATTGATTCGGAAACATCAATACATGTGTGTTTAATAAACAAAAAGGGTTCCTAGTCATGCCTCTCTTATAGACTAGCTTGTTGATTAACAGGATGATCAAGGTTTCCTGATCATGGACATTGGATGTTGTTAATAAAAAGGTCACACCATTGATGGAATGATGTGATGAACATTCATCCGAAGTATAGAATTACGATCAATTCATTATGTTTATATTGCTATAACATCATACGAAGTAATCTTTTTCCTTAGACCATGAGATCATGTTAATTGCTAACACCGGAAGAGTATCTTGATAACATCAAACGTCACACCGTAATAGGGTGACTATAAAGATGGGTTCGATTACTGAAGGTGTTATGTTGAGGCTCATGGATCAAGAGTAGAATTTGTCAATCCGGATGACGGATAGATATACTCAGGCCCTCTCGGTGATATCACATTAGGATAGCTTGCAAGCAAGTGATGTGATCACTAGAATGTTATATCACGGGAACGAGAAAAGAGTGCATGTCGGTAACGAGATCAAACTAGGTATGGAGATACCGATGATCGAATCTCGGACATGTAATATATCGAGAGACAAAGGGATTTAGCGTTAAAGGTTCTCATGATCACAGGAGTCATCGTTGTATGTGTAGGAGTCAGTACGGATCTCCAGGTCCCGCTGCTGATTATTGATCGGAGAAGGGTCTCGATCATGTCTGCATTATTCGCGAACCGTAGGGTGGCACACTTAAGAGTTACCGGACACCATTTTGGAGCACATATGTTTCAGACGAAAGAATTGCAAAGCGCAGGAATTGTTTCAATAGAAACCGGAAATTGTTTCGGGTGAAATTGCAGAAGGTGGTTCTGCATGTGATATTGAAATATTGCAAGGGGCTATATGTGAATGTTTGTTAATTAAAGTAATTAACAAAATTCTGAATAGATTTAATAAAAAGAGTTTTATTAAATGAGAGAGCATTAAATTTGGAGAAATTTAATGCATTTAAAGTGGAGACTTTAAAAGGGAATGTGAGGAGGCATTTTAATGTGGATGGGTTACCACATGAATGGGGAGGTGAGGGTCACCCCCCATGCGCCATGGAGAGAGGGGGTACCCCCCTCCTCCTATAAAAAGCCACCCATTCCCTCCTTCATCCTCACACCTCCTTGTGATGGATCTCTTTCCCCCTCTAGAATTATTCCCCCATGGTCTCGGATTAGCGAGATACATGTTCTCGGTGGCATTTCATCTAGAAGGAGTTGCTGCTTCCGCTGGATCGCTGGAGCGAGGAGGTGGAGGTTGTCCGGTGGCTTGAAGGAAAAGTGGATGCGCTGCTGAGTTGCGGCGCTCGGACTTCCTCACGATCTTGAGATCGGCGAGTGTACGACTACATCAACCACGAGTTCCTAGTCGTTAACAAAGCTCGTTGTCTACGAGGGTAAGTTCTCGTTGGATGTATGTCCACCCGTTGCTTTGTACCTAGTAGATAGATCTTGGCGTGTAGTTCACACCGTAAGAAATTTTTTGTTTTCTATGCTGCGGACCCAACAAATAGACCATTAGGTAAAGGAGCCGAGATCAAGTGATCCTCTCCATGTATATCAAGGAAGTATCTACCATCAGTTCTAGAAACCATACCGCATGCTCTTAGAGTAGAAAACCCGAGACGGTGACTTCCTGTGAATGGTTGGATGTTACCTAGGTTGATGTGAAGTGATCATGCAAGAACGGTTACAACTCCTCCTCTGCATATGGGTCCTAGAGATTGAAGAGCCTGATGCTTAAGGTAAAACACAAGAAGAGCGCCCAAATTTGGCATTAAGTTACAATTAATAATAGCAGCCTTTGCGAGGATCATCATGTCCTCTCATTAACTCTAGTAAACTCACCATGTTCCTGCAAGGTGTTAGCAATAATATAAAACAAATAACGAGTAGCAAGATGATCAATTTGGTTCCCCTTCAGTGTGTTTCCATGAATTCTCATCAAATTAAAGTACCGCCAAGGTGCAGGATTTAAAACAAAAGTAGTGGAGCGTATGTCGGCGATGTTGTTGGCAAACTTAAAATATTGAGCCCATTGGTTGAGCGTCAAGGAGTGCTCACAGTTCATAAGATGGAAGTTGATGCGATCAACTCCAGGCCTCTAATCCTCGAAACAATAGTGAGGTTCCACCATATGCGTCAAGGTGCTGAGCAACTCAAGTGTCAAGCGGCGATACGTGGGGACATCCTAAAAGACAAAGTCATACAAAACCAACATTGTTGCAAAGTAAATCGAAATCAGCATGAATGCCAAGTTGGTTTAGGATGTAGGGACACACCCACTTGGTGGACTTGATTTCTCGGAGCTTGAGACAGTTGCAATGATTCAGCTGAAACTCCTCGGTGAACTCGATACCAAGTGACTTGGGGGGTCAACGTATCAACGCGTGGTGCGGAAGGTTCCACAACCATCACACGTGTACGACTCCTCGTGTTCATCTAAAACAAAATAAAATAAAATAAATAAAGTTTGCTAATAAAAGATTTTAATCCAATAGAAACACAGAATACACGATCCTCTACACTAGTTACAAAAGAAACTCCTCTAAAACAATACTAAGCATGCTCAATATCAAGATTAGATTAAGAACAAGACCTAAGTCTAGATTGATAGTGATGAAAGATTGAGTGAAGCGTTGGAAAAAATAATTTGAAGATCGGAAGAGAATCCTACCTTATAACGATTGAGTGCAAGGAATCCAAGAAAGAATGAGTAAATTTGAAGATCCAATGGAGGTGGTTTGGAGTTTGGAGGAAGAAGAAAGAGAAAATTTGTGTTTTGGGGATTTTTAGGTTACCTCCTCGTAGTGTTTATGGCGGTCGTGTACGTGGTATGGTCGGGTGATATGGCCGGAGCCCGCCCGTACTGAGTGACATACCTTGGGGCTGACAACTCCCTTCCAGCGATGCACTAGGTACGGGAGCACGGTACGGTCGCGCGTGCTCGTACTAACTGGTTGTTATTCATTCGGTACATTTGCTTGAAATCTGATGGTTTGCTCGAGGGTATGGTATGGGCGCACAGTACGGGCGCGTCCGACCGTACTAGTGGTTGCTACGAGTACTGTTTCCTGCGACAAAAATCAGAATTTCTATCTTCTCATGCCTCGATGTGGTACGGGCGCACCGCTGGTCGTTAAACGGTCAATGAGGTACAAAACTCAAAGAATTTGATTAGTAGGTCCATGCATCTTCACACATCCTATCGAAGGACAAAATAATAGCAAATATACTACATAAAAATCTGTAATACTTCTTACGCCATGTGTTAGTAAAATAAGTGATCGAGGATTACCATATTTTTTCTCCTCTCTCCAAAGGTCTTATTGAACACTCTTTATTAGAAATAAAAAAATAAATAAAAAACAAACAAACAAAACAAACAAGACTAAAAGAAAAGTAAAAATCTTTATTTCACACGGGTTGCCTCCCATGAAGCGCTTCTAGTTAAGGTCAATTAGGTTGACCTCGATGGCAATCATTTAGGTTTAATGAGTGGAATTCCCACTCCAAAGTAATTGGCTTTCAAAGTAATTATACCATCGTCATTATTAGGCTTGGACTTCTTCTTCCTAGAGAAGTGGAATATAAAAGGATCTCTAGATGGTAGCCCTATTCTCACATCCCCCTCATGTAAATTAATTAAATCTTTGATATTTCTTAGGAATGGCCTACCTAAAATTATAGGTGTTGTGGGATCTTGAGGCATGTCCATAATAACAAGATCAATAAGAGAGGAACAACCTTTAATTTCAACACTATACTTTCTTTTATCCCAAAAGCTTGTTTATAGGTTGAATCCTCTAGATGGAGTCTCAATTCAGTAGTTACAAATGGCCCCAGGTTTAATTTGTCAAATAGGCTTTGGAAATTGTTGAGACGCTTGCACCAAGATCACAAAGTGTGGATATCTCATTAACTCCCACCTTAACTTTAATGGTGGGCTCAAATATATCATTGATACATTGCAAATGTATCTATAATTTTTGATGTTCCATGCTTGGTTTTATCCACTTTCTTGTGTTTTGTTCCAAATTTGGAGTACTTTTCATATGATTTCTTGGACTAACCTATTAACAAGAACCACAGTGCCAGCTGCCTGTTTTCTGCTGTTTTTGGTTCCAGGAAAGTCAGAAAATAAATATTCTCGGAATTGGACGGGACAAAAGCCAAAGTGCCTATTTTTCCAGAAGGGATCAAGTGCCAGAATACGAGACGGAGAGGGACCAGGGGGCCACCACACCACCTGGCCACGCGGCCTAGCCTGGCCCGCGCCAGGGGGTGGTGGTGGCCAGCCCTGTCACCCCCTCGGCCTCTCCTTCCGCCTATAAGTTGCCCTCGGGACGAAAATCCGAGGGACCCGATCAAAAATCCACGAAAGAGTCTATAGCCGCCATCATCTCCATCCCTAGATTAGGAGGGATCTGAAGCTCTTCCCGGCACCCTGCCGGAGAGGGGAATTCACCCTGGAGGCCTTCTTCATCACCATGCAAGCCTCCGGTGTGATGCGTGAGTAGTTCATCCTTGGACTACGGATCCATGTAGTAGCTAGATGGCTGGTTTCTCCTCCTTTGTGCTTTCATGTTTAGATCTTGTGAGCTCCGTTCATGATCAAGATCATCTATTTGTAATCCATACATGTTGTGTTTGCGGGGATCCGATGGATATTGAGATGCTATTTCAGATTGATTATTGATTCTATCATGTCTTTGTTATTTGAGATCTTGCATGCTTTCCGTTGTTAGTAGCTATCTTGGCCAAGTAGATGCTAGCAACTCCAAGCGTTAGTATTTATGCTCGATAGTGGGTTCATGCCTCTGGTAATCTGGGGAAGTGACAGAAATCTATAAGGTACTAGATGTGTTGTTGCTACTAGGGAGAAAACAACAATCCTTTTTTCATAGAACAATCGTATTGTTTACTTTACATGAAGTTCGTAAAGCAATAATCTGTTGCTTGCAACTTAATACTGGAGGGGGTTCGGATGATAACCTGAAGGTGGATTTCCCAATCAAGTCTCAAAGGAGTCAAGATGATTAGTATATGCATGTATTGCTTTCTCGGTGTTTGTCAATTGCCCCGCTGTAATTTGTTTACCCAGCATGTTATCTATCTAAGGAGAGCCACCTCTAGTGAACTATGGATCCTGTTCCTTGTCTTTTACATACAATCTACAATCTTGTGTTTACTTTCTACAAACTTTTACTTCTTTCCATTCGATACGTTTAATCCTTTGTTTTCCGCAAAACACGATGAGATTGACAACCTTATCGCAAGTTGGGAACAAAGTTCTATGGTTGTGTTGTGCAGGTCTCCACGTTGCTACTAGCACCGGTAGTGCGCCCTGTCAAAGCTCAGCTAGTAACACCTTTGGGGTGTTTCCTTGCTCCTACTGCTTCGATTAACCCTTGGTTTCATAACTGAGGGAAACTTGCTGTTGTGCTCATCATACCTTCCTCTTGGGGTTCCCAACGAGCTCTACATCAACCACGAGCCATCAACACTTTTCTAGGCGTCGTGCATTGAGCCATCAAGCATTTTTCTGGCGCCGTTGCCGGGGAGTCAAGGACATCTTCACAAGGGGAGTCCCTCATAACCAATCTCTTTACTTTGTTGTTTTTGTTTTGCTTAGTTTCTTTTTGCCTTGTTTGCTTGTTTTGTTCTTCAAAAGCACAAAAAAATTAGTTTTACTTGTTTTCTTCCTTATTTGAAAACCCAAAAAAAATGAATACTCTTGAAAACACTAAGTTGTGTGACTTCACTAGCACCAACAACAATGATTTTATGAGCACTCCCATTGCTCCACCTGTGGCTGAAAATACTTTCTTTGAGATAAAACCTGTTTTGCTCAACCATGTTATGAGAGAACAATTTTCAGGTATTGGTAATGAAGATGCTGCTTCCCATCTAAATAACTTTGTTGAACTTTGTGAGATGCAAAAGCATAGGGATATAGATGGTGATATTATTAAGCTGAAATTGTTTCCTTTCTCTTTGAGAGGAAAAGCTAAAGAATGGTTGAATTCCTTCACTAGGAATAGTACTGATTCATGGAGTAAGTGCAAAGATGCTTTTATTGGAAAATACTATCCTCCTGCTAAGATTATATCCATGAGAAGTGAAATAATGAAGTTTAAACAACTTGATAATGAGCATGTTGCTCAAGCTTGGGAAAGAATGAAATATTTGGTAAAGAATTGTCCCACTCATGGACTGACTGCTTGGATGATCATCCAAAAAATTTATGCAGGATTGAACTATTCTTCAAGGAACCTATTGGATTCAGCTGCTGGAGGTACCTTTATGACCATCACTTTGGGTGCTGCAACAAAACTTTTGGACAATATGATGGTTAATTATTCTGAATGGCATACTGAGAGAGCTCCACAAGGTAAGAAGGTAAATTCTGTTGAGGAAACCTCCTCCTTGAGTGATAAGATTGATATGATTATGTCTATGCTAGTTAATGGGAAAACCCATATTGATCCAAATAATGTTCCTTTAGCCTCTTTGGTTGCTCAAGAAGAGCAAGTTGATGTGAACTTCATAAGAAATAACAACTTTGGCAACAATGCTTATGGTAATAATGCTTATAGGAACAATTTTGGTAACAACAATTATAAGCCATATCCTCCCAACAATGGTAATGCTTATGGAAATCCTTACAACAATAATAAGAGTGCTCCCTCTGAACTTGAAGTTATGCTTAAAGAGTTTATTAGTGAACAAACTGCTTTCAATAAAACTATTGAGGAAAAACTCTCTAATGCTGAAAGAAATATAGCATCTTTGACTGAAGCTCAATCTACTTTGAATAAAATGGCTGCTAAACCGGAAACTAATGAGAATCCCTTTGCAGCTACTAATGCCATACAAGTAAGAATTGATGAAAATGTTAGACTATTAGCTAAATTACATGCTAACTAGGAAAGAGAAGATGAAATTGCTAGAAACATTAGTGTTTCTACTATTACCACCACTAGTGTTGAGGATAGTAATAGTTCTACTACTTTAGATGATAAAGCTGATTTTGATCTTGATGGTTGCAACATCTCTGAAGTTATTAAGTTTCTACAAAAGCTTGCTAAAGTCCTAATGCTAGTGCTATGAACATGGCTTTTACAAAACACATTACCGATGCTCTCATAAAGATTAAGGAAGAAAAGATGAAACATAAAGCTTCTATTCCTATAAAGAAAGAAGATGGTTGGGAACCCATCATTAATATGAAAGTGAATGACTTTCATTTCAAAGCTTTGTGTGATCTTGATAGTAGTGTTCCTATTATGCCTAGAAGGATTTATGATATGCTTGATTTGCCTCCTCTTGAAGATTGTTATTTGAATGTCCCACTTGATACTAATGCTAAAAAGAAACTCATGGGGAGTCTTAATGATGTTCTTATTATGGTTAACAATTCCTATGTCCCCGTTGATTTCTATGTTTTGTATGTTGAATACAATGCTTCTTGTCCTATTACTTTGGGAAGACCTTTTCTTAGAACTGTTGGTGCCATCATTGATATGAAAGAAGACACCATTAAATATCAACTCCCACTCAAGAAAGGTATAGAACACTTCCCTAAAAAGAGAGAAAAGATTTATTTTTCTTCTCCTATGAAAACAAAATTTGGTCTTAATGCTTCTTCATTTGAGAACACTTGATTCTTTCTTTGCTTCTTATGCCTAACTTAAAGGCGTTAAAGAAAAGTACTTGTTGGAAGATAACCCAAGAGTTTTAGATGATTATTGGAAGTTATTACCTCTGTAATAACCTCTCCTTATCCTTTTTATTTGTTTTTTGTGCCAAGAGTAACCTCTAATGAGAGTGAAGTAATGATTGGGAAAGTTGCTGTCCCGAAACAGATTTCTGTGCTTCACCGTAAAAATTCCTGAGAGAGCCCTGTATGTCGGATGGAGCTGTACTTTTTTTTGCTTCTTCCCCAGGTTGTTATATAACTTTAGTTAGTTCAACACTTTTTGATTTGAGCAACAGAAGGTCTTCGAAAAAATTCGTCTTTACCTGCTGGTCTGTTTTGACAGATTTCTGCCATTTTTCTGCATTTGCTTCTTGTTGGATCCTTCTTGAGTTCTTTTGGGGAATTGAGATTTTTGAGGGAAGTGCTACAGTATCTAGTGTTCTAATGGAAGTTTATTTGGTGTTAGAACTGAACCTTGAGACTTATTTATCTTAAGTGCACTAATGTTGCTAATGAGATTGTGTGAAGTTTTGTATGAAGGAAAATTTTCAGGTGTATGGAAGAAATGAGTAACGAGATGCAGGATGGACTAAAGATCAAGCTTGGGGATGCCACGCGTGTCACCCCAAGAAATATCCAAGAAGTACAAGCGTCAAAGCTTGGGGATGCCCAAGGCATCCCCTTCTTCATCAATAAAAATTCCAGGTTTCTTCCAAACGCTTCATTATTATTGTTTCATGCACAGTTGTGTTTTTCTTGGAGCGTCTTCTTTTTCGTTTTTGTTTTGGCTTTTAGTTTTCTTGGTTTGTTTAGTTCTCTAAATAAGTTGGTTGTACCCCCTCTTTCATACATTGGTTTGCAAATAGTTTGGTTTGGTTTGGAAAAGAGTAGGAAAGTGCATACTTTTGTGGTAAAAAGAGCTCGTTTTTGACTGTGGCTATGCTTTGTCATGCCATGCTTGATATTTTTTTGGCTTTATGCTTAGTATTCTTTGCTGTAGCATGACTTGTTATAAAAAAATTGAGATTGCTTAATGTGCCTTGGATGAATCATGCGTTGTTTTAGCATATTAAAGCATAGTATAGTGGTATTCTCCTTTGATGCTTTATTTGGGTTGACTTGGCACATGCTCACACCATGCTATGACTATCTCAAGTCACCATAGCCTTTATGATCCTTTAGTTTTCAACTTGTATTATCACTTTATGCTTTGATCAATGATGTTTTGTCGCTCTGCATGATTATGGCCATTATTGCTCTCTTAGTTTGTCGCTCTCAGTCTTTTGCTAGCCTCCACCACAAAGTATGAGTTCCACTCATGCATCCAGCTCCCTAAACCAAGTTATTCCAAAGAGTCCACCATACCTACCTACTAGCTTATGCTATTCCAAGTATATTCATGCTTTTGTCTACCTTTCACTTGTTATGAGAAAACTAGTGATTAAAGCTCTCACGAACTTGATGGCACACTTTACCTTTTTTCCTCTAATAAACTTGAATCATTGGGTCCTTCTTTGTTGTGTATATGCTTGCGCTTTATAAGTTGAAATTAGCAGAACCATGTTTCATGGGGAACGCTTTCAACATTGCACTTGTACTTTGTACCCCGTTGATATTATGTTATTTTGCTTACGGATCCCGGCGGTGTGAAATAAATGTGGAACTTGTATGATCATGGAGTTTGTATGTGTGTTAGAGAAACGCCTGGGCCACTAGCCTAAGCCATGCCTAATCATGGTGGAAACTTGCAGCATCACCATAGTGACCACTCTATGAAGCATCCTCAATAAAAACCTATGCAAATAGCGAATAAAAAGATCGCTGAGATGCTCATTGTCTGCTTGACTTGTCATTTTGATTATGGGAAAGATCCCGTATCATGTGCAAGGGGTACCCCGTTGGCGGTTCTTAATGATACACATATACTTACAATGACAAGAGCTTACTTGTGACTAAAGTTGAGCAGCATCAGGATCGGTCTTCGTAAGTAAGGGGCATGAGAATTCGGTTTATAACTTGTCAAGCATATCCTCTTAGTTGTGTCACTTTAACCTTAATCACCTTCAAGATGCTTATGATAGGGGCAATGAGAGCTGAAAGCTATAAGTACAATAATTTTTGGAAGCTCTTTATGAGACTTGAATCCCTACTTCCTTTTACAAAAGGCCTTTCTTCCACCATTATATTGAGTCTCCACCTTCTATCTTTATGCACTAGTTTGAGAGCATAGTGGCCATTCTTAGTTCTATGTGCATTGTCCCAAGACTAGTTGATTGATGCATAACTTGTTATTGCTTGTTTGAAACTATTGTATCTAGTAACTCTTATGAACTTTGAAGGTGTCCTATGCATTTATATTTGCTACTCTATTGAGGGACAAGCTGAATACTATTATGCTATGTTTTCTTTATGTGAAACAAACAAACGTCTTGCAAAGCATGTTATTCATGAATCTTTTGTTTGTGCCTTTTCATGTTGCATCTTAGTTTCTTTGCTTATTGCTAGAACTTTGTCTTTCATGTTATGGTTGAAGTACTATGATCCCAGCTTTGATGTTTTGCAAATACTTCTGATCAAGTTTTTGATGGTGCATGTCACCTCAAAAATTATTCTTTTTATCACTTACCTACTCGAGGACGAGCAAGAGTTAAGCTTGGGGATGTTGATACATTGCAAATGTATCTATAATTTTTGATGTTCCATGCTTGGTTTTATCCACTTTCTTGTGTTTTGTTCCAACTTTGGAGTACTTTTATTATGATTTCTTAGACTAACCTATTAACAAGAGCCACAGTGCCAGCTGCCTGTTTTCTGTTGTTTTTGGTTCTAGAAAAGTTAGAAAATGAATATTCTCAGAATTGGACAGGACAAAAGCCAAAGTGCCTATTTTTCCGAAAGGGATCAAGTGCCAGAATACGAGACGGAGAAGGGCTAGGGGCTGGCCACACCACCTGGCCACGCGGCCAGGCCTGGCCTACGCCAGGGGGTGGTCTGGCCGACCCAGCACCCCCTTGGCCTCTCCTTCCGCCTATAAGTTTCCCTCGGGACAAAAACCCTAGGTACCCGATCAAAAATCCACGAAAGAGTCTGTAGCCGCCGTCATCTCCATCCCTAGATCGGGAGGGATCTGAAGCTCTTCCCGGCACCCTGTCGGAGAGGGGAATTCACCCTGGAGGCCTTCTTCATCACCATGCAAGCCTCCGGTGTGATGCATGAGTAGTTCATCCTTGGACTACGGATCCATGTAGTAGCTAGATGACTGGTTTCTCCTCCTTTGTGCTTTCATGTTTAGATCTTGTGATCTCCGTTCATGATCAAGATCATCTATTTGTAATTCATACATGTTGTGTTTGCGGGGATCCGGTGGATATTGAGATGCTATTTCAGATTGATTATTGATTCTATCATGTCTTTGTTATTTGTGATCTTGCATGTTTTCCGTTGTTAGTAGCTATCTTCGCCAAGTAGATGATAGCAACTCCAAGAGTTAGTATTTATGCTCGATAGTGGGTTCATGCCTCGGGTAATCTGGGGAAGTGACAGAAATCTCTAAGGTACTAGATGTGTTGTTGCTACTAGGGAGAAAACAACGATCCTTTGTTCATAGAACAATCGTATTGTTTACCTTACACGCAGTTTGTAAAGCAATAATCTGTTGCTTGCAACTTAATACTGGAGGGGGTTCGGATGATAACCTGAAGGTGGATTATTAGTCATAGATGCAGTTGGATGGCGGTCTATGTATTATGCTGTAATGCCCAATCAAGTCTCAAAGGAGTCAAGATGATTAGTATATGCATGTATTGCTTTCTCGGTGTTTGTCAATTGCCTCGCTGTAATTTGTTCACCCAGCATGTTATCTATCTAAGGAGAGCCACCTCTAGTGAACTATGGATCCCGGCCCTTTACTTTACATGTAGTAGCAAGATGGCTGGTTTCTCCTCCTTTGTGCTTTCATGTTTAGATCTTGTGAGCTCCGTTCATGATCAAAATCATCTATTTGTAATCCATACATGTTGTGTTTGTAGGGATCTGATGGATATTTGTGGCATCCCGCTAAAACCACTACTAGAAAATCGCTGTGTTTTGGTGCATTGCATCATCATGACTGCATGCTCATGTCATCATGCCACATTGCATTTGAGCATCGTCATCATCTTGCATGGTTTGTTTAAAAACTATTTCGAAAGGTCTGGTTTTGTTTTCTAAACGCCCCGTCTTTATTTCAAATTAAAACCCCCGACCTCTTCCGGATATTTTCTTTTGTCTACAAAACAATTACAAAAGTCTATTTCGGACAAAGCTAAATAAAAATAAAACTATTTTCTACCGGGGAGGCAGCCCAGCCGTTAGGCCAGGCCACCTACTACCAGGCCCGTTTAAAAACCCAACCCTAATACCTAGCCACACCCCCTACCCTAACCCTAATCCCCATAGCCACCTAACCCACACACCCACAACTCCCTCCCCCACCGCCAAAACAGCCGCGCGTGCAGCTCCTCCCGTTTCCCGCTCCCGCGACCGACCCCACCCATAGATCCCACCTCACGTTGCTCCCCTGGCCCCACGTCCCCACGCACCTGTCCCCATCCCCCTCTTTCTACCACGCCACCTACCCCCCTCGATTCCTCCTCCCCACCGCACCTCGCCGCCTCTAGCTCTCTCCGCAGCGCCCCGCCGCCATTGCCCCATTGCCGCCTGCGCCCACGGAGACCCCGCCGCTCTACCTCGTTGGCCGCCGCGACCTGAACCCCCTCTCCTCTCCACCCAGAGCTCCACCTCGCCCCGGTCGCCGCTGCTCAAAACTCCGTCGGTCCTGCCACCATCCGTGCTCCTCCAAGCGCGCCGTTGTCGCCGACCCTGTTCCCTGGACCGCCTCCGGTCACCCTTCCCCAGCTCGGTAGTGCCACTGCCCTGCACGGCCTCACCTCGACCCGCACCAGCCGGCCCCCGCTCCTCCTAGGTCGTCGACCGCCTCGTCCCCGCAGCTCCTCCGACCTCCACCGCGGCCGACCTCGTCCTCCTCTCCACCGACCTCGAGGCCGTGCCCCGCCTCCACCGCCACCGGCCAGGACCCGAGCGCCCCTGTCCGCCTATGCACCGGCCACCCGAGCCACCCGCCGCGGTGGTGCCCATGGCCATCGCCGCCAAGGCGCCAGGCCGCCACCTGACAGATCCGACCTGCGGTGCTGCCTCTGCTCCCCCTCGTCCGCCCTGCCACTTTTGCCCTTCCCATCGCCTCATACCTCCTCCCGATGCGCGTCATGGCCGTTGTCCACCTTCCTGCAAGTCCCTTCGTGGCAACCTTCTGGCTGCAGTTTCAGTTTGTTGCTATGTTGCTGGTCCTGGTCTGGACTTCTCCTAGTGGTGTGTGTCTGTGTTCAGTGAAGGTTAGATGTGGTGAATCGTGTGGAGATGGTGGCATGAGGCTATGACATGGACGGCATGCACTCCTAGTGAGATGGTATATCTGATCAAGTGCCTCCTCCGTGTGAGTCCAGACCATCCCCTTGGCAAGAACCACAACATGGACAAGGACCCCGCCAAGATATCCGGTGCCGCTCGAGAGACTAGGACCGACACGAGGGGAGAACCCGAAGGATCGCACAAGACCACCGACATGGATACCAAGTTCGCCATCAACGACAGAGATGAAACATCAAGCACTCCATCATGGAACCCGAATCCCTCAGCATGACAAGGTCGCCCACACGGATCCGAAGACCGATCCCGCTGGCCCCGAACCTCTCGGAACCAAGACCTTCGCCTAGATGTGTGAACCCTTTATCCGAGCCCTATTTATAAATTGACATATATATGAATTGTTACATATCAATTGTACATGCTTGCATACATATTTTGCGGGTCCGGGTTGTATAGTCGATTCACCTCATAATTAAATATGGAGACTATATGTGGGCTATACTTGTCTCATATCGCCTCCATTTAAATTGGTGTAGCAAACCGATGCCATGTTTTGTCTTTTGAATACAACATTTAATTTGCGGGGTTTTAAATAACTTGAACCATCTAATTAAATGTCGGGACCCGGTTCCGCTTAATACTGCCTAATTGCACCGCATATCTGCCATGCCATGCATCATATCATAACCATGCCGGATCTTCTGCCGTAGTATTAAATATTGCATCTGGTGTTTCTTCTAGTGTCTGCTTCTTCGCGGATTAGGCCGATGAGTTGATGCGAGTATTGATGGGTTCGTAGCATGGAAACAAAAAAATTCTACCGCAAGAACGAACAAAACCCAGATCTAATCTAGATAAAAGCCAAGATCTAATCTATTAGACATGAGCAACGAGATAGATCGGTACTAACCCTCGTAGAACCGAAAGCGTTACGAGATTAGATCTCGTGGATGATGTAGTCGATCACTTGCCGATCTCAAGATCGTGTGGACGATCCTTCGCTGCTCCGGCAGCGCTTCCACAGACGGTCACACGTCGAGTCGGCGGCACCTTCCTCTCCCCGTTCCAGCGAGCAGCGGAGGTAGTAGATCTTCTCCACGGAATCCCAGCAGCACGACGGCGTGGTGGTGGTGATGGAGGTGAGAATTCCGCAGGGCTTCGCCTATGCCTGTGCAGAAGAAAGGTGGAGGAGAGAGGCGGCAGAGATTGGGTGTTATGGAAGAGGGCCAAGAGGGGGCACCCCCTCCCTTCTATTTAAGGGAGGGAGGCGTTCCTGGGGAGGGGGAGTCCTAGTAGGACTCCCCTCCTAGGGTCGGCGGTGGGAAGGGGGAGGAGTCCTCCTCCCCCATGAATCCGTGTCTTGCCCCACTTGGACTCCTTGATCCCTTCCTTGGTTTTCAAGTAAACTCCAAGAAATCCTCTAGAACATTCCGAAACCTTCTAGAATCTCCATACAAACATTCCGGAACATTTCCTAACTTAGAAAATGATCCCCAATATATGAATCTTATTCTCCGGACCATTCCGGATCTCCTCGTGATGTCCTGGATCCATTCTGAGACTCCGAACATCATTCGATCTCCAACGCATACTCCATATCTACTTAAAACAACTTCGAACCTTAAGTGTGTCACCCTATGGTTCGTGAATATGCAGACATGATGAAGACACCTCTCCGATCAATAACCATCAGCGGGATCTGGAGATCCATAACGGCTCCCACATACTCAAGGATGACTTTGTGATCGATAGAACCATTAACATACGAAACCAATTCCCTTTGTCACACGATATTCTACTTATCCGAGGTTTGATCATCGGTATCTCCATACCTAGTTCTAACTCGTTACTGATAAGTACTCTTTACTCGTTCCATGTTATGTCATCCCTTGTGACCCAGTCAGATGCTTGCAAGCTATCTAGATGACATTCCACCGAGAGGGCCCAGAGTATATCTATCCGTCATATGGATGGACAAATCCCAATCTTGGTCTATGCACTTCAACACATACTTTCAGAATACCCAATGACACCTTTATAACCGCCCAGTTACGAAGCGGCGTTTGATGTCATCAAAGTACCCATCTGGTGATGGTGATTAACATAACCTCATGGTCGAAGGATTAGGTTACTATGTATTTGAAAGCTTACAGCAATACGAACTTAATGACTTGATCTTATGCTACGCTTACTATGGGTGTGTGTCCATCACATCATTCTCCTAATGATATAACCTTGTTATTAATCACATCCAATGTCCATGATCAGGAAACCATGATCATCAATTAATCAACAAGCTAGTTTAACAAGAGGTTTACTAGGAACTCTTTTATGTTTACAAAACACACATGTATTAGAGTTTCCGGTTAATACAATTATAGCATGGGATGTAAACATTTATCATAAACATAAAGACATAATAATAACCACTTTATTATTGCCTCTTGGTCATATCTCCAACAGTCTCCCATTTGCACTAGAGTCAATAATCTAGTTAATAACTTGTGCATTCAACACCTATGGCTTTCTGGTGTTATATAGACACTATTGCTAGTGGTAAACATAATCTTTGGATCTGACACTTCCAGGTCCGTGTGTATTTGCATTTCCTTGTGTCTCTATGCATTACTCATTCTCCAATGAGATGGCATTGCATAAATTTGGTCCTTTGGTGAGACCTTTAGTTTCTTGGGATTAAATCATGTTGATACAATTGTCATACAATGTATCTTCATAGTATTATCCCGCTATGAACCACACCTAGTTTGATAACAAACTACTTGACGCAAATGCCCTCATTTACTGCTACAATAGCAGTCATATACTTAGCCTTTTGTTGTAGTATCTGTCACAATGTTTTAACTTTGGTACTCAACCAAATCCGTTATGGAACTTCCTTTCCATTACATTGTGCCACCCATAGATTAAATTGAGATAAACTTAATTTGTGACAAAACTAGTATCAATGCAACAATTTACAATGAACTATTTGTCACCACTATATAAATAATATATCTTAGTTCTTCCAAAGATCATAGGAATATCCCTACTATTGTCCAATGATCATCTTATGAGTCATTCTGGTATATGCTCATAACATTTAGAGCATAGGACATATCTGGATGTGTACATCTCATAGAATGATTGATCAAAATATTCTTGTGATTTCACCAAGTGTCAAAACACTTGAATCTCGTGTCAACACACTTGAATCTTGATTCAGTTCTTTCCGTGTGTCAAGAACCTTTCTTGTTGTTTCCATATTGAACTCATTCAACATCTTATCTATGTACATTTGGCAAAACCATATTAGCGCCTCAATCTATCCATATAGACATTGATGCCTAATTCTTGTGTTATGCCTAAGTCTTTCATCGAAATGAAATTCTTAACCTGTGTCAATAAAAATACATCATTTCTAATCAACAATATGTCTTTCACATAATGTATTAGAAATATGTCTTAGCGCTCCCACTTAATTTCTTGCAAAATGCAAACATCTTCATCGTCTCTGATGAAATTAAACCTTTTAATGTTTTCATCACGGTGAAGATTCAAACTCCGCGATGCTCACTTCAACCATTGAAGTTTTGCATACTCTTTTAGCATCCTTTTGAATTAACAAAACCCTTTGGATCGTGTCATGTACATGTCCTAGGTAACCATTCTATTAGAAGAACTTGTTTTGTTTGTTCAACTACCATATACCAAAATATATGTAGTGGTTGCTACATTAATCCGTCCAGACTAAATATCGCTATGAAAGATCAAACCTTATCATAGTCAATTCCTTGAACATTGTCGTAAACTCTTTCCGACATGTCGACTATTTCATAGATGTGAAACATCCATGTCTATTTCTTTATAGATCCATATACGACTGTAAGGTCTTGCACCTTTCTAGACGGTCTTTCAAATTCAAAGCTTGATTTCTCATGTATGGAATTATCACGGATTTTATGGCTTCAAGCCACTTAACGAAGTCAGGGCCCATCATTGCTTCTTTGCATGTAGTCGGTTCATCATTGTTAAACAACAATGATTTAACTCTCAAATCTTGGCATTTGATTACTTACCCGACCTACTTGGTTCAATAGGAACTTAGATCTCCGTGACCACAACCTTTGAGGCACGTGAGCCATGAGCAATGTTGCTACCTTCAGGACACTTACCGATGCTGCGCAACTCAGCACATATTAGCCAAGGTTCAACAACCTTGTCAAAGTTCTATTGTCCTCCCACTTGATTTTTCACCAAAAATTCCTTCTCAAGAAACTCGACATTCTAAGCGACAAACAATTTTGTCTTCGGTGTTATGGAGGAATACCCAATGGTTATTCGAAATAACCTACAAAGACATGTTCATCCGTCTTTGGTTGTAAACACTTTACTTATGCCTTGCATACCAAAAATTTAAGAAAAAACAACCTGGGTTTTATCCCAAACCATGACTTATATGGTGTCATTTCAACGGATTACGATGGAGCTCTTTTCAGTGTAAAAGCGGTAGTCACTAAAGCTTTAATCTTTTAAAAATATAATGGATGTTTTATAAATGACACTTTTGATCTTACCATGTCAAACAAGGTTTCATTACATATCTCGAACACTCCATACTCCTATGGTGTTTTCGGAAATGCAAATCCATGGAACGATTCCTCAAATCTTAGGTGTTTTGCTAAACTTGTAACTCAAACATCTTTCTTTATGATCCAATCATAAACTTTTTATTTTCTTGTTACAATGATTTTCCACTTCATCTTGAAAGTCTTTGAACATTTTCAAATGTTTCATACTTCTTCCTTATTGAGTAAGTATATACATATACTCACTCAAATCTTCGGAGAAAGCATATGAAGTTGAAATCCATCGCCCACGACTACACATAATGGACTATATACATCAATATGTACAAATTCCAATCAGTTAGTCGTCCGTTCCTCTTTTGGCTTACGAACGGAGTTTTAATTATCTCCGGGAAAGTATCACAAGCGTCATTTGATCAAAATCAAAGACTCCAAAAATCCATCAACATGGAGATTCTTCATGTATCCCTTTCAATATAATTTAAACGGCGATGTCACTTCGCAAGTGATCTTTCAATCATTTGTCTTGCGACATTTTAGCATTAGTTTTATGGTCTTTATTTCTCCAACCAGACTTGTATATCATCCATCTATTATGGAATACGGTAATTATTTGAACAACCTTTTGTCGTCATAATACCTGATCAAAATAACAATTATTGAAACAAATCTTGAAGGCAAGCTTTGATGTTAACGAGCAACACAACAACCCTTTGTTTGTTTTCGATGAACATCATCACATATTCTCTTGCTAGTTACTTAGTCCATTGTAGTTCATGAATTGTGTTGTCCTGTATGACACTTCATACCAACCAATTCGGTATCCAATACCGCAGAACCACATTGTTTAACAAGCAAGTAATACAGCCATAACATGTATCTTCTATATACCTAAGTTGGATATCTCCAATCTTTTCTTTTCTGCCAAATATTTTATAGATTCTCTTTCAACAATTCCTTTTCTTTTAAAAGAATCTATCAACATCAATAGTGGTGTCATTCACATGACACATAGTACAAAGTGTGTATAGTCAAATACTAATACCTTTGAACTTGCACTTTGAAGTGGATCACCTTCATCAAATGTTTGGCATTCTTTCAAAATTCCATTCTTTAGTAATCTTTTAGTGTAGTAAACATTTTACTTATATCTTCTATTCATCCTTATCATGACAACTTTCATGATCAAGCTGCTATAGCTTATAAAGGTGAATTGCGAGTATAGTGTTTCTTTTCTAAAACCTTTTGGAGGATTAGGATGACTAGCGTCTCCAACCTTCACAAATTCTCATCAAATATGAGGACATATACTCTATCATGTTGTAACCAACACATTGTTTTAGATATTGCAATACCTTTCACATATGATGGTTTCTGAAACATTGCTTTCAGCTCTTAGATAAACTTGATATTAAAAACAATCTTTTGAGTATCAAGAATCATGGAGGCAAACATGATACATTAGACACTAACACTAGAATTGTCACTCTTGATTTAATACTGTTTATTAAACTTCATAGAGTAAACGGAGTTTGCTGAAAGTTTGCAATATGACTTCTAAAATTTAGATTGACACTCAAAGCAATACGATACCAGTTAGTAAAGCAAATATCCAGAATTTCTAGAGTTCCACTATCTCAACTATAACTAAGCGTAAGGTGGTGAACGGATGCCAATGACTACAACAAACTATGCAAATTCACTTTGATTTTGTTTATGATAAATTGTGTTCAACTCAATCATATTACTATATGAACTCCCACTCAAAACAACATCCCTCGATTTGTTTTAGTGAATACACGAACCAAATCCACTACACCAAGTCCGATCATCACGTGAGATGATGTAGTTTCAATGGCGAACAATCATCATGTTCATCATATCATATATATGACTCATGCTCTACCTTTCGGTATTCCGTGTTCTGAGACCATGTTTGTACATGCTAGGCTCGTCAAGATTAACCTTAGTTTCCGCATGTGCAAATTTGTCTTGCACCCATTGTATGCACACGTAGAATCTATCACACCCGATCATCACGAGATGCTTCGAAACGACGAGTCTTAGCAACGGTGCCAACTAAGGACGAACACTTTATTACTTGATATATAGTAAGAGGGATCATCTTATAATGCTACTGTTGCGATCTAAGCAATACAAGATGCATAAAGGATTAACATCACAAGCAATTCATAATTAGTATGATATGATATGGCCCTCTCTTCTTATGCCTTCGATCTCCATCTCCAAAGCACGGACATGATCTCTATCATCACCAGCATTGCGTCAAGGTCCGTGGCGCCGCTTCATGGTTGTCCATCATCACTAGCAACTATTACAACTACTTGGAACAAAGCTATTACAAGATGAATAGACACGCAGGTCTTAACAGAATGAAAGACAACCATTAGGCTCCTGCCGGTTGCCATATTACAACAAGGATCATTGCATACATCAAATACAATCACAATCACATGATGGCCATATCACATCACAAAACCCCTGCAAAAACAAGTTAGACGCCTCTAATTTTCTTTGCAAGTTTTACGTGGCTTGGGGCTTTCGACTAAGAACGGATCTTACCTACGAAACTGAACCACAACGTTGATACAAGTGCTATCAAGTACAAAGTGTAGATTTGATCTATACTATGATGGGAGAGACAGACACCCGCAAAGCCACTTGTGCAAAGCAAGTTGCACGTCAAGCGTGGAGCAAGTCTCATGTGCGATGACATGTAATGTTAGCCCGAGCAGCTTCATCCCACCATACCGCAAGATGCAAAGTACACAAAGCAAAAGACGGCACAAGCACCAACGCCCACAAAACCATTGTGTTCTACTCGTGCAACAGATCTATGCATAAACACGGATCTGATACCACTGATGGGTTCGTCGCATGGAAAACAAAAAATTTCTACCACAAGAACGAACAAAACCCAGATCTAATCTAGATAAAAGCCAAGATCTAATCTATTAGACATGAGCAACGAGATAGATTGGTACTAACCTCAGAGAACTGAAAGCGTACGAGATTAGATCTCGTGGATGATGTAGTCGATCACTTGCCGATCTCAAGATCGTGGACGATCCTTCCGCACTGCGTTCCGACAGCGCTTCGCAGACGGTCACACGCGTCTTGGTCGGCAGACCTTCCTTTCCCTGCTCCAAATGAAAGGAGGTAGTAGATCTTCTCCACGGAATCCCAGCAGCACGACGGCGTGGTGGTGGTGGTGGAGGTGACAATTCTGCAGGGCTTCGCCTATGC
Source organism: Avena insularis (assembly GCA_023614405.1). Lineage (NCBI taxonomy): Eukaryota > Viridiplantae > Streptophyta > Magnoliopsida > Poales > Poaceae > Avena > Avena insularis. The sequence goes on from CM042686.1 coordinate 468,991,290, forward strand.
CTGTGTAGAAGAAAGGTGGAGGAGAGAGGCGGCAGAGATTGGGTGTTATGGAAGAGGGCCAAGAGGGGGAGCCCCCTCCCTTCTATTTAAGGGAGGGAGGCGCGCCTGGGGAGGGGGAGTCCTAGTAGGACTCCCCTCCTAGGGCCGGCAGTGGGAAGGGGGGAGGAGTCCTCCTCCCCCACGAATCCGTGTCTTGCCCCACTTGGACTCCTTGATCCCTTCCTTGGTTTTCAAGGAAACTCCAAGAAATCCTCTAGAACCTTCCAGAACATTCCGGAACCTTCTAGGATCTCCATACAAACATTCCGAAACATTTCCTAACTTATAAAATGATCCCCAATATATGAATCTTATTCTCCGGACCATTCCGGATCTCCTCGTGATGTCCCGGATCCATTCCGAGACTCCGAACATCATTCGGTCTCCAACGCATATTCCATATCTACTTAAAACAACTTCGAACCTTAAGTGTGTCACCCTACGGTTCGTGAATATGCAGACATGATGAAAACACCTCTCTGATCAATAACCATCAGTGGGATCTGGAGATCCATAATGGCTCCCACATACTCAACGATGACTTTGTGATCGATAGAACCATTAACATACGAAACCAATTCCCTTTGTCACACAATATTCTACTTATCCGAGGTTTGATCGTCGGTATCTCCATACCTAGTTCTAACTCACATCGATAAGTACTCTTTACTGCTCCATGTTATGTCATCCCTTGTGACCTCACATGCTTGCAAGCTATCTAGATGACATTCCACCGAGAGGGCAGTATATCTATCCGTCATATGGATGGACAAATCCCAATCTTGGTCTATGCACTTCAACACATACTTTCGAATACCCAATGACACCTTTATAACCGCCCGATTACGGCGTTTGATGTCATCAAAGTACCCATCCGGTGATGGTGATTAACATAACCTCATGGTCGAAGGATTAGGTTACTATGTATTTGAAAGCTTACAGCAATACGAACTTAATGACTTGATCTTATGCTACGCTTACTATGGGTGTGTGTCCATCACATCATTCTCCTAATGATATAACCTTGTTATTAATCACATCCAATGTCCATGATCAGGAAACCATGATCATCAATTAATCAACAAGCTAGTTTAACAAGAGGCTTACTAGGGACTCTTTTATGTTTACAAAACACACATGTATTAGAGTTTCCGGTTAATACAATTATAGCATGGGATGTAAACATTTATCATAAACATAAAGATATAATAATAACCACTTTATTATTGCCTCTTGGGCATATCTCCAACAAGTATCGACAAGTTCTCCGGATATTATCCTTCGGCAGTGTTTCCCAGGCGAGCATCTCTTCCCCTTCTACCTATTTTGCATTTACAGTCTTTATTTCGTCCTGTTGATCTATTGCTAGCCGTGTCGCGATGCTTTAGTTTCCGTACACCAGTTATATCCCGTGTAGCCTCTATACTTCCTTGGACACCTCCTATTACCTGTGTTTGGTAGATAGCTGGCCTTGCGAGTCGTAGTTGCTTGCTCAGGTGCGATCTCGTGTTGTCAAGTACCATAGTTGTTGGAATGCTGGCAGATGTTTATGGTGGAGATGATCATGACTTTAAATACAACTATTAAATTGCTGGGACAACTAATGAAATAGGCACTGGTGGGCAATATATGCTATTTGGTTTTTACGTCCACTTGTGTCCCGTAGGCCCCGAGTACTTGATACCTGTTCCTTGACTATTCGCACTATCCACATCCGGGAGGCCTTATGGACCCCCCTGAGCCAGAGCTTGATTCATTTCTATTTCTTGGGGCCACAAACTAGTTTGGGGTTTTATTACTATCCTGTACTTATGCCATGTTTACTGCTTTATTTAAGATTGTGCGTGGAGCACCTGTACTGTTTAGGATTGCGGAGTGTTTTTGCAGTATCGACAAGCCCAGACACACTTTCGGGTTCCCAGTCGTTTACAGCCATTGACGCAAACCCTGGGTCCGTTCCGAAGCCAGCCAACTTTGTTACGGGTAGCTTAGTGGTGTGGCCCCCTAAAATATTTTATGAATCATGTGATCACTTTGTCGTGAATGCCTCTTTGGGTTTTGACTTGGTTTTTCCGAGGTTGATCGAGTGTGTGTTGCTATTTGTGCACCCCTGCAGGGTAAATCTTTCTGAAAGCCGTGTCCGCGGTTATGGACGACTTGGAGCACAGTATCTCGATCATAGACAAGCATAACTAAAGTAGTGCTATAAACTTGACTTATTATGTGACTAGTAATCAGCTCAAGTATAACGGAATGGATATTAAAAATGCCAACAGCTGGTGGATCTAGGTTGTTTTGTGACATGCTGTACCTGTCTAGTAAGTATTGCAACTCCAATGGAATGTGATAAAAGTGCCAACAATTGCTGGGGTTTGGGATTCCTCAGGACAATTACATCTGACTTGTAAATGTTCCAACTACAACGGAATGGTGATTAAAACTGCCCACTACTTATGCTATCAGGATGACTCATGCTATCTATATCTGACTAGTAAGTGCTTCAACTATAATCGAACGAATAAAACTGCCAACTGTGTGAGTTCCTCGGTTTGACTTCCTCGTTTGTTCGTGAGGGGGAATACCAGGATGGGTATGTTTGGTGTTACTATCAGGTTGGATCCGGATAGGTCATTCTTCTCCCTCTCTAATAGCCGCACTTTTTACTGAGTCTCTATAGGTTGTTTAGTGCTATTGCGCCGCCGCTTCAGTCCACCATACCTATGTAGGCGAGAGCCACCGAATTCTAGCCTCGCTGTGTACTGGCCTCAGTACTGACGCTCCTCTTTTTCCTTTGCCCTTTGTCGGCACCCCGTTTGTTTAGCAGGTTTGAGATCGACGTCGTTAGCAGGGTTATCCTTCCGGCTTGGCCTGGGCAGGGTTATGGACGCCATTGGTTATTCTTCAGGTCTCTTAGCCCCATTTGCATCTTGTCCATAGTCGGACGCTCTATCGTTTTCAAGGTGATTTGGATCTTTGAATATTATATCTATATTCTTGACTCGTTGAGTCGCTGTTGTATATATATCTGTTCTGTGGGTCCCATCGAGGACTGTTGTGTAATGGTATTACTTTGTTTTCCACCCGCACGAAAGTTCCTGGTGGGCGTCCTTGAATCGTTTCTATGCGGGTTTGGCGGAAAGGGCTAAAACTTGCATAGGGCCGATTTGAGGGTGTTACAATATTGAGATGCTATTTCAAATTGATTATTGATTCTATCATGTGTTTGTTATTTGAGATCTTGCATGCTTTGCATTGTTAGTATCTATCGTGGCCAAGTAGATGCTAGCAACTCCAAGAGTTAGTATTTATGCTCGATAGTGGGTTCATGCCTCTGGTAATCTGGGGAAGTGACAGAAATCTCTAAGGTAATAGACGTGTTGTTGCTATTAGGGAGAAAACAACAATCCTTTGTTCATAGAACAATCGTATTGTTTACTTTACACGCAGTTCATAAAGCAATAATCTGTTGCTTGCAACTTAATACTGGAGGGGGTTCGGATGATAACCTGAAGGTGGATTATTAGTCATAGATGCAGTTGGATGACGGTCTATGTATTATGTTGTATTGCCCAATCAAGTCTCAAAGGAGTCAAGATGATTAGTATATGCATGTATTGCTTTCTCGGTGTTTGTCAATTTTCCCGCTGTAATTTGTTTACCCAGCATGTTATCTATCTAAGGAGAGCCACCTCTAGTGAACTATGGATCCTAGTTCTTGTCTTTTACATACAATCTACAATCTTTTACTGCTTTGTGTTTACTTTCTGCAAACTTTTACTTCTTTCCATTCGATACGTTTAGTCCTTTGTTTTCCGCAAAACACGATGAGATTGACAACCTTATCGCAAGTTGGGAACAAAGTTCTATGGTTGTGTTGTGCAGGTCTCCACGTTGGTACTAGCACCGGTAGTGCGCCCTGCCAAAGCTCAGCTAGTAACACCTTTGGGGTGTTTCCTTGCTCCTACTGGTTAGATTAAACCTTGGTTTCATAACTGAGGGAAACTTGCTGTTGTGCTCATCATACCTTCCTCTTGGGGTTCCCAATGAGCTCTACATCAACCACGAGCCATCAACACTTTTCTGGGCGCCGTGCATTGAGCCATCAATCATCTAGCTTAGCAGGAAGCTTATCAGGTAGTCTATTTTACTCCATATCTAAATCTAGAACTTTAGATGCTACTTGTTTTATAAATTCTTGGTACATAACATCATTACCTTGTTCTGTACCGGGATTCTTCATGGTAATCATCTTTAGTAGATCTTCCATGGTATATTTGGGTGTTGGCACTTTTCTATAATCCAACTCTTCAGGCTTTTCTTCAATGGTTACCGCCCTCATCATCTTGAGGTCTTCTACCAGATTTGGTTCGGGATTTACAGCAAACTTTCCTAGTATGAGATCTTGGCTCTCAACTACCTTACCAAACTAAGCCTCCACTATCTTTGTCCTTTCCTGTAGAGCCTGCACATCATTTCTAATTGCAGCGGCTTGGTTAGATAATTTTCCTATACTACTTTCGTGGTTCTCCGTGATTGTAATAAGCATATTATTTTTCTCGGTTTGAGCTTATATGAAAGTTCTAACAGTTTTCTCAAATGAGAGATTGCCATGATTTGCTCCATTATTATTATCATAATTGTTGTAAGGAGCTCCTACATGATTAGAATAATGTTTTTGAACATTAGAAGCATAATTGTGATTTTTCCATGCCGGATTAAAAGGAGTGCGAGCTATAAAATTGACATCATTTTGGGTATCTTCTTTACCCTTTACTATATTAAGTAGGTCGTTTACCTTAGATGTAAGATCTTCATTATTTACCTCGGTAATTGAACTTACTCTCTTCATGGTTCTCTCCCCATGCCATTGGGCATGATTATTTTGCATATCATCAAGTAATTTCTTTGCAACACTCACTTGCTTTCCCATGATTGTTCCTCCTATTGCAGTATCTAGCCTAGACTGAGACATTGGGTTAAGACCATTATAAAACAAATGTAATATAAGCCATTCTTCCATCCCATGACTAGGAAAGTTCATTATGGCTTCTTTCATCCTTTCCCAGGAAAGTGCTAGTGTCCCACGGTCTTCTTATCTAAAGCTTGTAATGTTGGATCTTAGCTGCATAGTTTTAGCTGGGGGGAAATTTAGTCATAAACAAATTAGTACATTCCTCCCAAGATTTAATAGTGCCCTTTGGTAGAGCTAGCAACCAATCCTTAACCTTTCCTCTAAGAGAGAAATGAAACAATCTTAATTTAACAACATTTGGATCTACATCCTTAATACGCATCATGTCGCAAATTTCAGTAAAAGTGTTTAAGTGCAAACCCGAATCCTCAGAAGATGAGCACCCAAATTGGTTTTGTTGAACCAAACTTAAAAGGTTATGCTTTATTTCATAGGTTTCTGGATCAACAGCGGGTTGAGTGATAGGTGCATGAATAAAATCATCAGTGGGAGTAGCATACTCCCCAAGTCTCTTTTGATCCATGGCTCTTATATTTTTGGTAATTTTTTAAGTAAAGAAAACAAATAACAAGCAACTATTTTTTTGATTTTTCAAATAGATAACAAGAAAGTAAACTAATAACAAGAAATAAACTACAAACTAATAATAAAACTAAAAACAAGGTCTCTAGTGACCTCATCGGGGTAGCGAAATTGTTTCCCCGACAACGGTGCTAGAAAAAGGGTTGATACCTTCGATCCGTATTCATGGAAGTATAATAGCTTTTTCCCTAGAATACCTAGGTTTAATCAAACCTTGGAAAGCAATGCTAAAAGGAAATAAAAGGACACATCTTCAAGACTTTGTTTCTTTGTTTTACCTTAGTTTACCGGACCAATCTAGTTTACTTTTATAATGGGTTTCAATGGATGGAGATAGGCCAGGGTTGAAGATCCATCTGCAGCTGCACAACATATGGGATAAAAGATAATAATAAGCATATTCATGTGGGAAACACATCCTAATATACTAGAGAATAGGGATAATCTCTTGTGGGAAACACATCCTAATATACTGGAGACCCCATGATGCAGCGGCATAGCAATAGTCTTTTAATCCAACTGAGTGCACCACAAAGCAACGGGCTACAAATGATTATTAAGTGTAAAACACTGATCAAAGCATTAAGTGGTGACGTTTTTGTGATCCCGAATGGGTCGCTAAATGAAGACCATATTACGCTATATGTCACTAGGGTTCCTATGAGATTGCTCATAGCCAAGTATCTCACCTCAAGCCATTATCAATCAATGGGATCTTGGGTACCTACAAGTCCAGAGATTGAGGTAAGAGACAAAGAACCAAAAGATACAAATCTCTATTGCAAACAAAACACAATAATCCCATGAGTTAGATGCACATAATTGTTGCTACATTTATCCCCAACCCGCAGCCCATGAGGAGTACTCACTCATAAAAAATAGATCAAGGGTAGAATACATTATGCAAAATACTTAGGTTGAAATCAAACATTCTTACAATGGTCGCCAAACCACAAGGAGATCTAAAGTACAAAGCAATGGCTATGACTAATGGAAAGGATGGGTGATGGAAGTGATGAACAATGGGTGAACAATGGGGTGCATCTCCTTTGGTGGTGCTATGTGTAATCTGAGAATGGCGGCTCTCTAGCCGGTGGCTGGAGTCTCAAAATATATAGGAGTCTTCATAAAAGTTGTTGGGTTTGACGAGACGAAGCCATCCCCACATGGTGAGGGTGGACAGTATGGGCGAGCTCTGCCCATACCAGTGGTCGTTAAGCTTGCTGACGCTAGGGAATGACTCCCCAATTACTTGGCCATGTGGACTTCCTCAAAAACCTTCATTATGACTCCTGATTTTGCATTAAAAAGTTTGATTTCCTGCACAACACAAATAAAAGCAAGATTTTGCATATCTTTGCAATTATTAGTCATTAGTGGGAAGGATTGAGAGTTTCTTGACCAAAATTTTTTTAAACACGATGGAAGATGGCTATTTTGGTGCCTTCATTGTGTCGCGGGCTTTTTCCATCTGCATGTCGTGCAACAAGGCCTCGTATTCAGCTTCATTTTTTGACGCGTTCGGAAACTCATCCGAAGTATGGAGCACATTTTTCTCCTTGGGGTGATACTAGTATGACGCCAGCTCCTACTCCTTTAGTTCTTTTGGACCCGCAAAATACATGGTCCATGCACTCGACAAATCCGGGGACCCACGCTTTGGATTTCCATCCACTCTGTGATGAAGTTAGGGTGGACCTGAGATTTTATTGTTTTTTGCTTCTCGTACATGATATCTCGAGGGGACAGCTCAATTCTCTAAAGAGAGACACACCCCGTAGCTTCTGGGTAGTTGAGGGACCACCACTATTGGATGCTTGGAGAAGTCGTGTCGCAACTTCCATGCTGTCATTAAGACACGATATGCAAGCTTTTGATTGTGCGGGTACCTTTGTTTGGATGTAGATACTACCTCACTGAGGTAGTAGACCGATCGTTGGACACCATGGATTTTTTATTATTTGGGTCGTTCGACGACCAATGCCATGCTGACCACTTGGTTGGTGGCGGCGATGTACAACAGTAGTGGCTCCATTTCCTTGGGTGACACCAAGATCAGCGATGTCGATAGTGTTTTCTGGAGGTTCTCAAAGGCTCGGTGGGCTTCGTTAGTCCACTTGAAAGTATATGATTTCTTCAGTAGTGCATAAAATGGTAGTGCTTTTTCGCCCATCCGAGCAATGAATCAACTTAGTGTTGTAATGTCTACGCACTTCTATTCTTGTAGACAGTTGTTGGGCCTCCAAGTGCAGAGGTTTGTAGAACAGCAAGAAGTTTTCCCTTAACTGGATCACCCAAGGTTTATCGAACTCAGGGAGGAAGTGGTCAAAGGTATTCCCCCTCAAGCAAACATGCAATCAAGATACAAGAAGTCTCTTGTGTCCCCAACACACCCAATACACTTGTCAGGTGTATAGGTGCACTAGTTCGGTGAAGAGATAGTGAAATACAAGTGGTATAGATAATTATAAGTGGTAACGGTGATATAAAATACTTTGATGGCGTGGAAGAGACTAAAGTAAAACTGAAATAAAGATAGAAGTAAACAAACATGTAATAGATCTAATAGCAAATGGTGTTTCAGTACTTAGAAACAAGGCCTAGGGATCATACTTTCACTAGTGAACACTCTCATATAAATATATTCTTCTTTATGATAATACGCTGAACTACTCTCCGGTTGGACACTCTAATCCATGGTAGGGCTATAACAGCACTCCTCAAAGTCCGCTTTCCCCATCTAGATAACCCCACACTGTCACATTGAGCTCTAGATGGTTCCAACAAACACCACAATTTCATAGAAACATCCAACTCCAAATATAACTCATAACAAGTATTTGTAATCTCTAGCCTAAGTGCCACCATGGTGTGCACGCTGTCACTTTCACACACATGGGGAGAGCAGAGATCTATTAAAGCACTTGAGTAGCAAGGTAGATATATAGATTACAAGCTCATGATCTCAATAAGATCATGCATAGAGAGAGAGATGAACACATAGCTACCGGTAGAACCTTTTTTAGCCTCGAGAGAGAACTACTCCCTCCTCATCATGGGAATCGGCAATGGTGATGGAGATGGTGGTGGAGATCGATGGAGATGGCTCCGGGGGCACTTCCCCGTCCCGGCAGGGTGCCAGAACAGAGACTTTCTGTCCCCCGAATCTACCCTTCGATGGTGGCGGCGCTACGGAACTTTTCGTGGCTAGAGGCTTGACGATTTAGGGTTTTTGCATCGGGAGGCATATTATAGGCGAAGAGGCAAGGTCGGTGGTTGGCCAGGGGGGCCACACCATGCCCTAGCGCGGCGTGGGGGGACCCGCGCCTAGGGGTGGTTTGGCCACCCTATGGCCCCCCTTCGTCTCTCCTTCTGGCTCCGTGAATCTTCTAGGAAAATGACGACATTGGCTTTTGTCCGGTCCAATTCCGAGAATATTGATTATCTGACTTTCCTGGAACCAAAAACAGCAGAAAACAGGCAATTGGCACTGTGGCATCTTGTTAATAGGTTAGTCCAAGAAATCATATGAAAAGTACTCCAAAGTGTGGACAAAACATAAGAAAGTAGATAAAACCAAGCATGGAACATCAAAAATTATAGATACATTTGCAATGTATCAACATCCCCAAGCTTAACTCCTGCTTGTCCTCGAGTAGGTAAATGATAAAAAGAAAGATTAATTTTTGAGGTGACATGCACCATCATAAACTTGATCAAAGTATTTGTAAAACATTCAAAGCTGGGATCATAGTACTTCAATCATAACATGAAAGATAAAGTTCTAACAATAAGACAAAGGAACTATGTTGCAACATTGAAGGATACAAACAAAAGATTCATGAATAACAATGCTTTGCAAGACGTTTGTTTATTTCAGATAAGGAAAACATAGCATAGTAGTATTCAGCTTGTCCCTCATAGAGTAGCAAATATAAATGCATAGGACACCTTCAAAGTTCATCAGAGTGACTAGATACAAATAGTTTAAAACAAGCAATATCAAAGCTATGCATCAATCAACAAGTCTTGGGACAATGCACATAGAACTAAGAATGGCCACTATGCTCTCAAAGTAGGTGCATAAAGATAGAAGGTGGAGACTCAACATAAAAGTAAAAGAAAGGCCTTCATAGAAGGAAGTAGGGATTCAAGTTTCATAAAGAGCTTCCAAAAATTATGGTACTTAATAGCTTTCAACTCTCATTGCCCCTATCATAAGCATCTTGAAGTGATTAAGGTTAAAGTGAACAAACTATGGAGTATATGTTTGACGAAGTATAAGTTAGAAATCTCATGCCCCTTGAATACGAGGGCCTCTCCTCATGCTACTCAAGTTTAGTAAACGGTAGGTTCTTGTCATCGTAAGTACATGTGTATCATAGAGAACCGCCAACGGGGTACCCCCTTGCCCGATGATACGGAAGAATCCCCATATCAAAATGACAAGGCAAGCAAACAACAAGCATCTCAGCAATCTTCTTATTTACCATGGGAATATGGTGCTTTTTTCTCTCTTTCCTCTTTTCATAATCTCTCTTTTTTTCTCTTTTTTCTCAATATAGGACTCTTTTTTTTATAAGAAGAATGCTTCATAGACAGCTCATTATGGTTACGCTGCAGGTTTCCACCATGTCAGCATGGATTAGACCAGCGGCCCAGGTGTTTCTCTAACACATATACATAACTCCATGGACTTACAAGCTCCCCTTTCATTTCACACCGACGACATCCATAGAAAAAAGAGCATGCTATCAACTAGGTACAAAGTACCCGTGCATTGTTGAAAGCGTTCCCCATGACAACATGGTTCTGCTAATCCCCAACAAATAAGTGCAAGAATATACAACATAGACGACACTATGGTTCAAGTTTATTAAGGGCAAGAAAAGTAAAGTGTGCCATCAAGTTCGTGAGAGATTTAATCACTAGTTTTCTCATAACAAGTTTAATTCGGAAGGTAGATAAAAACATGAATATACTTGGAATAGCATATGCTAGTAGGTAGGTATGGTGGACTCTTTGGAATAACTTGGTTTTAGGAGTTGGATGCATGAGTGGAACTCATACTTGGTTGTGGAGGCTAGCAAAAGACTGGGAGCGACCAACTAAGAGAGCAATAATGGCCATAATCATGCAGAGCGACAAAACATCATTGATCAAAGCATAAGTGGTACTACAAGTTGAAAACTATAGGATCATAAAGTCTATGGTGACTTGGGATAGTCATAACATGGTGTGAGCATGTGCCAAGTCAACCCAAATAAAGCATCAAAGGGGAATACCACAATACTATGCTTTAATATGCTAAAACAATGCATGATCCTTCCAAGGCACATTAAGCAATCTCAATTGTTTATAACAAGTCATGATACAGCAAAGAATACTAAGCATAAAGCCAACACAATATCAAGCATGGTATGGTAAAGCATGGGCCACAGTCAAAAACAAGCCCTCTTTACCACTTGAGCATTAACTTTCCTACTCTTTTCCAATCCAAACCAAACTATTTGAAAACCAACGCATGAAAGAGGAGGTCCAACCAATTTATTCAGCAAACTTATCAAACAAAGAAAACAAAAACCAAAACAAAAAATGAAAAAGAAGACGCTCCAAGAACAACACAACTGTGCATGAAACAATAAAAATGAAGCGTTTGTAAGAAACCTAGGATTTTTATTGATGAAGAGGAGGATGCCTTCGGCATCCCCAAGATTTGACACTTTTACTGCTTGGATATTTCTTGGGGGACACGTGTGGAATCCCCAAGATTGAGCTTTAGTCCATCCTTCATCTCATTACTCATTCCTTCCATACACCTCAAATTTTTCCTTCATACAAAACTTCACACAATCTTTAATAGCAACATTAGTGCACTCAAGATAATAAGTCTTTAGGTTCAGTTATAACACCAAATAAACTTCCATTAGAAAACTAGCTACTGTAGCACTTCCCTCAAAAAGCTCAATTCCCCAAAAGAACTCAAAAAGGAACCAACAAGAAGCAAATGCAGAAAATGGCAGAAATCTGTCAAAACAGACCAGAAGGTAAAGACGATTTTTTTATAAGACATTCTGTTGCTCAAATAGAAAAGTGTTGAACTGATGAAAGTTAGATAACAACCTAGGTCAGAAGCACAAAAATTCACGCTTCAAAAGGACTTAAAGAGATTTTACGCGAATTTTTACGGTGAAGCACAGAAATCTGTCTCGGGACAGCAACTTTCCCAATCATTACTTCTCTCTCATTAGAGGTTACTCTTGGTACAAAAAGCAAACAAAAAGGATAAGGAGCGGTTATTACAGAGGTAATAAATTCCAAGACTCATCTAAATCTTTTGGGTTATCTCCCAATAAGTACTTTTCTTTATCGCCTTTAAGTTAGGCTTGATAGTTTGAGAAGATGCTCACATAAGAAATATGAATTGAAGTAAAAGAGAGCATCAAGAAGAAAATTCAAAACACATTTAAGTCTAACCCACTTCCTATGCATAGGAATATTGTAAAGAAATAAGTCATGAAAGCACAAAGCAACAAGCATAGGAAGCAAAACAAGTGCAACTTCAAAAATTTCAACATAAAGAGGGGAAACTTAATATGATTGAGATGCATAAAACCATGTTTCCCTCTCTCACAATAACTTTCAGTAGAATCATGAATAAACTTAACAATATAACTATCACATAAAACATTCTTATCACGAGCCACATGCTTAAAAGAATTAATACTCTCCACATAAACATAGTCATACTTATTAATTGTAGTGGGAGCAAAATCAACAAAATAGCTATCATTATTATTCTCATCACTATAATCATCAAATATAGGAGGCATATTGTAATCATAATTAATTTTTTCCTCAATAGTAGGTGGACTGAAAATATCATATTCATCATTGTAATCATCATATATTGGAGGTTTGGTATCATCATAAGCAATAGAATAGCTATCTTCCAAAGCTGGGGAACTAAAAAGATCATTTTCATAAAAACTAGCTTCCCCAAGCTTAGATTTCCATAGCATTAGCAATAATGGTGTCCAAAGAATTCATACTAACAACATTGCTATTAGCATGCAAATAAAGTTCCATAGGTTTTTTAATTTTCTCTTCAAACACGTCATGTCCTAACTCAAGATAAATACTATAAAGCTCTCTAATTGTTTTGTTGTTTTCCATTAAGCCTAACTAGTGAAAATAAAAACAAGAAACAAAAAGATATAATTGCAGAATCTAAAGGAAATAACTTCGAGCACTCACACCGGAGGATGTGAGTACCTTTTACCTTACCTCCCTAGCAACGGCGCCAGAAAATAGATTGATGTCTACGCACTTCAATTCTTGTAGACAATTGTTGGGCCTCCAAGTGCAGAGGTTTGTAGAACAGCAGCAAGTTTTCCCTTAAGTGGATCACCCAAGGTTTATCGAACTCAGGGAGGAAGTGGTCAAAGGTATTCCCTCTCAAGCAACCCTGCAATCAAGATACAAGAAGTCTTTTGTGTCCCTAACACACCCAATACACTTGTCAGGTGTATAGGCGCACTAGTTCGGCGAAGAGATAGTGAAATACGAGTGGTATAGATAATTATAAGTGGTAACGGTGATAGAAAATACTTTGATGGCGTGGAAGAGACTAAAGTAAAACTGAAATAAAGATAGAAGCAAGCAAACATGTAATAGATCTAATAGCAAACAATGTTTCAGTGCTTAGAAATAAGGCCTTGGGATCATACTTTCACTAGTGAACACTCTCATATAAATATATTCTTCTTTATGATACTACGCTGAACTACTCTCCAGTTGCACACTCTAATCCATCGCAGGGCTATAACAGCACTCCTCAAAGTCCGCTTTCCCCATCTAGATAACCCCACACTGTCACCTTGAGCTCTAGATGGTTCCAACAAACACCACAATTTCATAGAAACATCCAACTCCAAAAATAACTCATAACAAGTATTTGTAATATCTAGCCTAAGTGCCACCATGGTGTGCATGCTGTCACTTTCACACACATGGGGAGAGCAGAGATCTATTAAAGCACTTGAGTAGCAAGGTAGATCTATAGATTACAAGCTCATGATCTCAATAAGATCATGCATAGGGGTGGTTTGGCCACCCTATGGCTCCTCTTCGTGTCTCCTTCTGGCTCCGTGAATCTTCCGGGAAAATAACGACTTTGGCTTTTGTCCGGTCCAATTCCGAGAATATTGATTTTCTGACTTTCCTGGAACCAAAAACAGCAGAAAACAGGCAACTGGCACTGTGGCATCTTGTTAATAGGTTAGTCCAAGAAATCATATGAAAAGTACTCCAAAGTGTGGACAAAACATAAGAAAGTAGATAAAACCAAGCATGGACCATCAAAAATTATAGATACATTTGCAATGTATCATGCCGCCACGCGCCCAGCTAGCTGCGGGACACCTCGCAAGTTTGTCGGCTTCTTCATTGTTAAGATCGCCTATATTTTTTCGGGATTTTATTTGATTCCTGTGGACGACATGAGGTACCCGAGGAGTTGCCCAACAAGGAATCCAAAGGAGCACTTTGTCGGATTGAGCTTGATGTAGTATTTGTCAAGATTATCGAATGTTTCGCGCAGATCATCGATAAAAGTTGACTCTTGCCTTATTGTAATCACGACATCATCGATGTAGACTTGGACATTTCTACCGATTTGGTTTCCAAGGCAGTTTTGCATCATCCGCTGGTAGGTGGCACTCACGTTTTTCAGCACGAAGGGCATTGTAGTGTAGCAGAATACACCATAAGGTGCGATAAATACCGTCTTGTCTTGGTTTGCTTCTTTCATCCGAATTTGGTGGTATCCGGAGTATGCATCTAAGAAGGAAAGTTGTTCGCATCCGGTGGTTGCATCAATGATTTGATCGATTCGCATGGGTGGGAAGTGATCCTTTGGGCAGTGCTTGTTCAATATGGTGAAGTTGATACACATGCGTACTTTGACCATATTTTTCTTTGGGGGACACACTGGGTTAGCGACCCATGTTGCTTTTTTATTTCCTTGATGAAGTTTGCATCAAGTAGGTGATGGAGTTCTTTTCCAATGGCCTTTTGTATTGGCTCCACGAAGCAGCGAAGTGATTGTTTAACTGTTCGTGCATTGGGATAGATGTTGAGTGCATGCTTGGCAAGTTCCCTAGGAATTCCTGGCATGTCAGCTGGGGCCCATGCGAAGATTTTCCAGCACTCATGGAGGAACTCGATGAGCATGCTTTCCTATGCGGGACTGAGGTTAGAGGCCACATAAGCTGTTTTCTTGGGGTATGTCGGATGGACCTGCACTTCCTTTGAGTCCTTTGTTGCTTCAAAATCTTAGTCGGGTATGGATATCGTTGCTTCTCGCATACCATTGTGCTCGTTAGTGATTATGAGTTGGGCAAACTTTGTCTCCATGCGAAAGGATTCAGAGATCTTGTTGAACTTGCGGTCGCAGTTGTCCGGGTGGGCGAAACTTCCCCTAACAGATATGATTCCATTGGGTGTTGTCATCTTCATCATGAGGTATGCATAGTGTGGCACCGCCATGAATCATGGAAATGTTGGGCATCGCAGGATTGCGTGATACTGAGATGGCTAGTCCATGACTTCAAACTCAGTTTTTCCCGCCTAAAATTTTCTCGGGTTTCGAAGATAACATCAAGGTAGATCTTGCCTAAAGGAACCTCGGCTTTTCTCGAAACGATGCCATGGAAGGAGGTATCCATTGGTTCCAGGTTGGTTAGAGAGCAGTTCATTGCGCATAGCATTTTCACGTAGATGAGGTTGATACTTCTTCCTGCGTCCATAAATACTTTGCTCATGTTGAACCTTCCGATCTGCGCCTCAACGATTAGTGCCAAATGACCCGGTCGAGGGATCCGAAGGCGGTGGTCATCTCTACTAAAGGTATTTTCTATTTAGACTAGTAGAGTTACTCGGGTGTTGGTGGCGGCATCCTTACTGCCATGTTAACTTGTCGGGTGATCAGTTTTTGTATTCTATTGTATGGGAGACCTTTGTAGATCATGTGCATTGCTCCCCTAGATCTTGGGTACTCGTCGTTCTATTCCATATTTGCCTTCGGTTGCTACTAGATTGTCAGAGCTACTGGGGGTGCCCTTGGTTGTGGTGGCGGTGTGTTGATTGCTAGGGTGCGTGGTATGGGGATGTACCCTTGATTTGTTGCTTTGGCTAACTTGTTGCTTGATGCCTAGATTTCCTGAGCAATAACAGGGTTATTGCAATACTTGTAGCAGCAAATATTATTTATCAATTTCATCCCTTGGAAGCTTTGCAAATAGCAACAACACAAGCCCGCAGCCACATTGTCAATGCGGCCACATTCGCACCCAAAATGATGTTTGGAGATAGTCTACACTATAAGTTGCTACAATAATAGTAAACAAGAGAGATTTAAAGTAACTAGTAACATGATAAATAAAGTACTGAAAGTAAACTAGAACAAGAACTAAACTAAAGGGGTTGTAGTTCTAGTATTGACTAGAGTAAGGCGGTGTCTAGGCTTTCGATTTCACTAGTACTAGAGGGGAAACTATGTATCTGTTTATTGGAATTACACAAGATACATCTTTAGATAAATAATTATCCCCAATGATTCCGGGTTGTCACACATGTGTACTACATAGAGTCTCGCGTCACTGTCACTCGCGCAAGTCAATAATACACTTCAGACCAAAGGATCACATGAACTCATTCTCCTTCTCACTAGGGGAGAGGGTAATATAATAGATCAAGCCACGATGTCTAGGGTTACATACTAGATCATACCTCAACCTAGAACTGACTCAATTACTCAATCATAGATGAAGAATAACACAAAGAAGAATTCATGGAGATCATCGTCATGTTCAATCTTACAAATACTAAATACAAGAGAGAGGGAGATAGAGGCGTTGATGGAGATGGAGATGGTGATGGAGTCGGTGCTCGATGCGTGGTGGTGGTGATGGTGATGGCCTCCTTATCTTCTTCCTCTTGGTTGAATGGTGTGGGGGTGTAGATGGAGATATAGATCTTGGAGGTGTGGCGGCTATGGAGATGGCACGGTGGCAGGGCTCCACCGTGGATGTATATGGAGAGGTATCCTTATCCCTTGGCTCCTCGTCTCTTTATATAGGCCTAGGGGAGCCCCCAATAGTCCCCAGACTCCAACCTCTTATGCCGATCCAGTACCATTGCTAATTATGTTTCAGTCGTGTTACTTTCCTATCGTAACCTAGGCTTACGGAAGTTTTGTACTCGATTAATATGGGCGGTACCGTTCATAAATCTAATGGCCAAGACGTAAAGCTGAAAGTGATCGAAAAAAGGTTGGTTGCCCGAAGATCCACTACGTAAGACTGAGCGCGCGTACTCTTCTTTACTGAGCGAGAAAGACTCTATCCAGATCTCCCCAGTGTCCAAGCGAGACCCCATCCAAACCAAATCCGCCCCTGGTTGGACGAGGCCTTGCTTTCTATGAACGTCCCTTATAACCTAAGGAAGGTCTAGAAACAAACCGGGATGGATTTTGTGAAGAAACGCGTCCAGAAAAGCAGTTTCCGTGTGCCCAGACCCGTTGTACGGGCGAACGGTACGACCGTACCTGCCCGTACCAGTGGTCGTTAACGGCGCAGTATGCTTTTGTATTTTGGCCACCATTTCTTCACACAAACTCTGATTTGGGTGTTTTTCAGCTTGTTGTATTCATATGGACGAGGGCTACAACACCATGGCCTTGGATCTTTATTTTGAGTTGATGAAAAAATCCACCTTTTCCACCCCTCGAATGGCTAAGTCTGGTGCCTACAGCTCCTTCATATTGCATCCTCTTGATTCCTTTTGCCTTTATTTATCCATAATCCATCACAACACCTACACACAAGTCAAAGACAAGAAAAAGTAATAAAATCATACTAAAACTACTAGTTGTGCAAAGTACATGTGAAAATGAATCAGAACTAATAATCATACATAATAGGCATAGCTGTAGCTAGATATAGCATGTAATGAGTGACAATATAAATAATTTGTATACTTAAATATGCTTCAATTTTGGACTCATCACTGCTGTATACTCGCTGAAGCTCCCAAAAGGTGTGACAATCCTTCATGAGGTGATTTGATCGCCTCCTTCCTTCAGAGTCGATGTAGTAGTGCATGTGGCATTGATCCATCTAATATCTATACAGCTGGCATTGGTTCTTCCCTTGGTTGCCTCGGTCTGTACTGCTGCGCTATTCCACTTGGTCCTCCTTCATCTCAGTTGCCTCGATATACTCCGCTGTGATTGTCACTCCTACGATTGTCCTCATTGATGTAACCAGCCGCAACATAGCCTGTCCCTCCGTAACTGTCATAGTTACATTGTCTCGTGTTGTTGTTGTTTCGTCTGTCACGATTTTCTTTGGGTGAGCAACCCTGCTTCAAGCCATCGGCCCATCGATTCACCATGTCCATCAACTGGGAGATCGTCTTCAGCTTGACCCGACCCATCTCTTCTATGAATTCTTTTTGGTGCAGACCATCGTTGAAAGCTTCAGTCGCCCTCTCATCAAAGATATCTTCAGCTGAGTTTTTAATGATGTTCCGCTGATGTATGAATGCATGTATTGGTTCTCATGATTTTTACTTGCACGCCCTCAAGTCCTCAATGGATGCGGGTCGCTTGAATGTGGATTTTAAGTTTATGATGAACTTGTCTTCTAGATCACCCCAACTGCTGATTGATTCTTCGGGCAACTGTCGTAGCCTGGACCATGCGGCACCGGTTAAGTGCAATTACAAGCTTTTCCTAGTTGTGGCTTTTGATCCACCCAGAAGTTTCATAGTTTGTAAATAATCGGCCAACCACGCATCTGGCTCTTGGAAGCCATAGTACTTTTGGTGATCATGAGAGAGCTTGAAATCCTTGGGTACGAGCGTCTTGTGAACCGGATGGGTGAAGCATCTTGCACCACATGCCTCGAAATCATCTTCACTTTCATCGTCTCAGTACCTTCTATGCCTTTCCTGAGCTTTATTGATTTTGCTTTGCGTAATGTCGTCCCTGGCATCGTGACCGCGCGGGGAGCGCGTGAAACACGCGTGGTCCGGTGACCTGGATCTTTGGTTTTTTGCCACCTACCAAGGGCTACTGCGACGACGCGGTGATCTATTGGATTGTGGGATCATATCCTAGTATCCCTTTGCAAGTGTTGCCTTGACCATGCTGAGGCCCATGAGGGCGGAGCAATGGATGGATCTCGTGGACCATCGGCTGTCGGTTGAGTTGTGAGTAGATATGTTTGAGCTGCGAAGAGGGTGACTTGTGCCATTTTTACCTAGATATGGCATGCTGAATCTACGAACATGAATGACAGATCCAGATCTCGGGTGATGTCGCGTCTTTCAGCTTTAGGTATATTATTTAGCCGAGAGCCACCCCTTCCTGGTTGTGATCGTCCTGCGACGCTTCCATACTTGTGGGTGGAGCTATGTTGCGCCTGTCGTGTGCGAGATTCATCAGCTCTCCTTTTGCGCTATTCCAGGTCCCTTTGCATCTTGACCAGTTGCCACCTCTGCTTGTGAAGGAGGTACTGGTACACTATTAAATCATTGTGTGAAGCATTCACCGTCATGGGTACTGCACCCATGATAGCGTTTCTTGCTTTCTCCCAGGAGTTGATGGTATCTGAACAGTTATACGTTCACCATTGTGTGCTCCGCCTCCTCCTTGGATGACATGATTTTCAACGGGTGGTTCCGACCCGTTCCTGTGTGCAGTTATGTCATTTTCCGAGATAATATCATTAGGCTGTATAATTGGGTTACTGTGTTCGTCGCGTTCTATTGAAGTTCCTTCATCTCTTGTTGTGGCTCCTATGACCACACACACCTGGTGGTGCTCCATGTGCGAGTTGTCTCTATAGTTTTTAGACTTACAGGAGACACTATCTTTTGGACTAGTGAGATCCCACGGGTCCTGCTCTGGATATAAATCTACCTTTTTGATCCCGGAGTGGACACTTTTCTTAGATTCTCCATTTGTCGGGTCCATGTTGGCGGACTATGATGTTTTAGAGTCAGGTCCGAAGGAGAGGCCATCATAGATATCGGTCAAATCCCCTAGATTCGTGGTGTGGTTGCTATTGTCTTCGATATTTGTCGGATGCGTGGTGGCCCTTTCTGTGGAGCCGATATAGGATTTTGGTGTTGCCGCAGGTGCTATGATTGGAACTGACAGACCCGAGAACATCGGATCCAAAAGGGACAAAATACTGGTTCCCTGATATGAAAGTGAAGGTTCCCGATCATGAGATTTGTCTCCTCCTCAAAGTTTTCTGGCAGAGGTGTGGGCGAGCATGGATCAAGATCGAAGGGATCATGGTGGATCTCGCCAACCCCAATCGTCGGTTTGCTGCTTGGTGAAGGTAAAGCCGCCGAATTCATAAGTCCAATGCTCAAAGTTCCCACAAACGGCGCCAATTCACGAGGGGAGACCTCGACAATGTCCATTGTTATGGACTTGGGTTTGATGGAAAAGAGAGCGATGGTGCTATATTTGGCCTATGAGACAAACAAAGGGAGTCAAAGTCCTCCATGATTATGGAAATCAAGGATTACAGAGTCGCCAATTTGCTAGATGTAATCTAACTCGATCACAACGGATTGTTTTTTCCTCAAAGCTATGGTGCCCACTCCGTCAGCTCCTCCCATCCTATATATGAGAGGCTGGGTCTCAGAGTCCAACACGAACTGGTTACAAGTTAATTACAGATACCTAACTATATCAATTGGTACTTCTATCTTGATCAACACGTTTGGTTCCTAGGCTTCGGATGCTTCTAGGACATTTGTTTCTTTGAGGGCCTTGGGCCATAGTCTAAGTATGTACGAAGTATATCAATTATGGGAACCCGATAAGTCATACCCATGTCACTCAAAGACAGCCTCGTCGTAGCATCTACCATCGTCGCTCCATCAAGTTATCGATAGCCTCATTACTCAAAAGATATTGCCAAAATCAGATCGGCATCACCGCCTCTACACTCGCCATGAGTCTCTAAGCCTCATCATCCTAATCCATGGAACCCTCTAGAGGTTCGTTTGGCGAGTCCCTCTCTAAAAAAACTCACGGGAGAGAACTTCATGATCTAGAAAACTCAGTTCATGCCAACGATCCGAGGTGCGCAATTGGCTGGTTACCTCGATGGATCAATCAAGGCACCATAGGTGGAGATCACTACCAAGGATGACAACGGGAAGGATGTGCAGATCCCCAATGCCACCTACGCATGCTAGATCGCGTAAGACAAGCTGTACTTAGCTACCTCCTCAGGAACATGATGATCAAAGTTTTGATTCAAGTCTCTAGGTTAGAAAGCTTGACAGAAGTATGGACATCGGTAACAGAGATGTTCTATGCATTTTCATAGAGTCGGATCTTCCAGCATATCTGGAAAATCTTGTTTCAACCAGATCAAAGCCCTTGCCGATGAGATGGTGAACACCGGAGATAAATTGGATGATTCACAGATAATCTCCTATATCCTAGTTGGCCTAGATGACTAGTATGATGGCTTCATGGCATCAATCACGGTGTTGGTAAAGACTGCAACGAAAGTCACGATTAGTGACCTTTATTCCATGTTTCTCCCTTATGAGGCCTGTTTGGAAGGAAGGACTCTTCACAATGGAGTCTTTGGCGGTGATATCTCTGCCAATGTTGCGTTGCATGGAGGCTATGGAAACCGTGGAGGTGGAAGTGGCTTTGGATAGTGAGGCAGCGGCCATGGTGGCGGGTGTGGAAACAATGGAAGTGGTCGCGGCGGCGGTTTAAAAAATTACAATAGAGGAGGTGGCTATTATCCCGAGAAGAACAGTGGTGGAGGAGGAAACTATTATCCCCAAGGCGGACAATAGCGCCAAGGAGGGGGTGGACGTGTTCAGGGCGGTGGAGCTCCTAGCGTCATCTGCCAAATATGTTGCAAAGAGGGACATCCAGCGTATAGGTGTTGGAAGCGTTTCAACAAGAATTATCAATCTCAGACTGAAAGATCTGCGGGTGCGACAACAAGTTCTTATGGCATACATACAAATTGGTATAGTGATATTGAGGTGATAGATCATATTACATGAGAGCTCGACAAACTGACTGTGAGATATCGTTATCGTGGTCAAGATCAAGTCCACAATGCTTATGGTCTAGGTATGGATATATATCACATTGGTCACTCCTTACATCACACCCCTAATCGTGATCTTCGTCTCAATAATATTCTTCATGGACCTGATGCCACGAAAAATCTTATTTCTACTCACCAGCTTACAAAAGATAATCATGTTTTTGCTGAATATTGGCCTAATCACTTCTATTTTAAGGATTAGGACACGAGGAACATGGTTCTCGAAGGTAGATGCATTGGTGGCCTCTATCCACTACCTCCTTCACCTTCATCATCCAGGAAACAAGCTTTTGGTGTCCAATCTTCTTCCCATTGGCATAGGCGCCTAGGAAATCCTTCATCAGTCATAGTTAAAAAAAATCTTTGAGATAATAATATCTCGTTTAATGAGTCAAATAAATGGTCAGTGTATGATGCATGTCAAAAGGCTGAGAGCCATCAGTTACCTTATCCTAACTCCTCCGGTGTATCTTCTGCTCCTTTAGAACTTGTGTTTTCTGATGTATGGGGTCCTGCTCCAACTTCAGTTGGTCGTAATAAATAGTATGCCAATTTTATTGATGATTATAGCAAGTATACTTGGATCTATTTGTTGAGAAATAAGTCTGATGTTTTTAGTGGTTCCATGACTTTTAGCATTATGTTGAGAGACTGTTTGATAAGAAAATCCTTACTCTTCAAACTGATTGGGGAGTGAGTATCAAAAGTCAATTATTTTTTCAAAAAGTTGAATTTTCTCACCATGGTTCTTGTTCCCATGCTCATCAGAAGAATGGCTGTGCTGAACGCAAACACAGACACGTTGCTGAGGTTGGCCTATCTCTTCTCGTTCATGCTTCCATGCACTAAAATTTTAGGATGATGTGTTTTCCACGGCGGTTTATTTGATTAATCGTCTTCCTAGTAAAGTTATTGCTTCCCAATCTCCACCTGAGCGTCTTTTTAAAACAAAGCTTGATTATTTTTTTTACCTATTTTTGGGTGTGCGGTTTGGCCCAACCTCCATCCTTACAATGCTCGCAAGCTCGAGTTT
The DNA here is from genome assembly GCA_023614405.1 of Avena insularis. Lineage (NCBI taxonomy): Eukaryota > Viridiplantae > Streptophyta > Magnoliopsida > Poales > Poaceae > Avena > Avena insularis. The sequence goes on from CM042686.1 coordinate 469,014,085, forward strand.
CGTTCTAAGCAATGTGCCTTCTTTGGTTATACTGGACTCTTATATATGTCACACGTCGAGGCCCAAGAGGCATATCGACAAAGCCAAAACATTCCTTTTTTTATATTGACCAACCAGGATGAGTAAAGGGAAATGATATAAAATAGTGTTCGATAATCTTAATAATAATACCTCAATGCAAAACATAACGAAAAACCATGCCATAAGGTTCCTCATATTCAAAATAGTGTGTTTAATATTCGTGATATTTGTCTATTGCAAGATTTGCTTTGACATAATTATCACAACACAAACCCTCCGAGTTAGTGACATGCCTATCATATGATATAGTGGGAACTATGATTGAATATGAGGAACAATGTGACAAATAGACCATTGGTCCTGTTGGCGACTGAAAGCTATAGTCGGCCACCATGCTATTATTAAGTCAGCAGTTCCTATCCCTACAAAAATAATTGGTCATTCGAGTGGTTCCAATTAATCTAGTGCACCTTTGACCATCCAACGTGCTAGAATACTTGTTGAATGTAAACGATTGGAACATATAGCTTCGGCTGTACCGTTGTCAACACTAGAATGCGTCTCTGGTAGGTAAAATTAATGAATTCATTAACCTGTCGCCAGTCGAGATGCTTTCGCAGATTTTACGAAATTTCTGTACTTATAAAAGTCGTGTCTCGTCAGTCAAGATGCTTCCGCCTGGAGAAACAGCCCAATTGGTCGCCACTTTTGACAAATTGGTAGTTTCGTTCATTGGATAAATATTTGATTCTATTTTCTCGCAAAATACTATTTATTTGCTTATTATTCTGTACTCTACTAATCTAATGCAAATAATCATGCATTTTCCAAGATTCATCTTTGAATCGGCTATTAGACCAATATATGCAGACTAAGTAATATCACTAACAAACTGCTACTGTGAAACTACGTAAAGCATGACGTTCTAGGCGACCATCTTCCCACACCATCTTACTTTTTCGTCGGGACTTTTTTTCAAAACGGGGTCGTGATCACATCACCACCGTGATCCAACGGCGGTGAGCATGGTCACGCCAGAAGAACATACTCAGAAAGTGCATCGTTGTATGCTGCATTTATTTAGGATTCTTATAAAGTCAAGCACAATGCTGTCCATTTTGTGTCGCATGGTTGTCCTAACTGGAACCTGGGAAACACAAGTATTTCTTTCTTTTTTTTTCGCGAAAAAAAGCAAGTATTTCTTACATCTGAGAATAATGGAGATGTTATGTGATCCCATACTTTAAAAACTTTAGTTATCGATTTGATCAATAAAAATATGAGTAGACACAAAATTATACCATTAAAAATTTATTTTGAGTGAAGTGCAGAAAAACACATGTCTCCGCTGTAAGAGTGAATTCCATTTTTTACCCACTAGTTATGCATTTGTGACACTAATTACCTCGTTGAGTGAAAAATTGTCTGAATTACTCCTTTTAGAAGTTTTCAACCCTCATTTTCTGATGTGCGTCTACTGGGCAAGGTGTAAGGTGTTCACCGGAGTTTAAATATATCAAAACGATAACGAGGAATCGAAAATGTGGATATTAGAAGTATGAACATGATTGTCGATAATTCCCTTCGATCTTTACACATTTTACAGCGTCACCTCGGCGTAACATGCCAGCTCTATGTAACAAAAACAAGCAAAGTGCTAAATTGGGATAAAAATGTGTTCGAAGGCTCTTAAATGAGATATTTCGGTTTTAGTTTCACTAAATGGGGTAATAAGTGTTACAAATGCACAACTAGGAGGTAAAAAGTGGAATTCACTCCCGCTGTAAATACAATGGATGATAAATTTATTTTGATGGAGTTTAGCATGCAATTAGGAGCACAGAGAGTACACAGCCAAGCAACGTGTATACAATGTGATGGCACATTGGCACACCACATATCGCGACTTCAAAACGTGTCCACGAGTGGACGTACGTTAACCCATACATGCATGGAAGCGTTTGATCCTCGACAGGCAATGTGTGTGAACGGGCCTTTGGAGATACACAACGGAATACCACACACCCATACCGTTGATATGTTCACCTTTGACCATTGGGACCGAAAACAATTGACGTGACGAGTGACCACGATCGATGCATTATTCCTAATGTCGCCATCAGCCGGTGCGCTAGAGTTGCGCCGGCTGACCCGTGCTCGGGACGCCGCTTGAACTGTCAGTGTACCCGGTTTGTGCTTCCACTAACGTAACATCTATTTCCTTGCTCAAGACGTCCAAAATTTGAGTTTAATCAAACAGTTAGACTAATCCAACGTATTAGGTTATGTGTCAGGAACAATCATATTAATTTATATTTACAACGAAAAGGCTAGAAAAAGGCGCGCTCCTGGGAGGTTGCGGCCGCGGTCGCTCCTGCACGTGGCGGGCGCGGAGTGTCTCACGCGCTGTACCATCCTTCCCCGTGCGACACGTGGTGGATGTGGAGAGGGTCGCGGGTCCTTTTTCCTTTTCTTTTTGTAGATTTGAACATGAAAACTGCGATATTTTTCAAACGAAGAGTCCAAATCGATATCCGTTTTCACAGCCTTGCTAGTCACGTCCAGATCTTTAAAATTAGATCCATTGTTGATATGTTTCGACAAACTTTTTTCTCGTACTGTGTCAGGGGATGATCCCCGGGTACCCCACCCGAATAAGAAACAGGACAGTCGGATCTCTTCCGGGTGACCAGATGCAGCCGGACAGGGTAGGACGAGTCGGCTACCACCCAGTAGCCGGATCATGAAGAGGCAGCCGGATACGACGACGTAGCCGGATCCAATCAGAGGGACAGGACGACGTGCGTATCAGTGGACGGTACGCCCTGTACGACGACAAGACGGGCAACCACCCGCCCATACCGAAGACTTTGCATGGCTTACGCGGGAACAGTGGCTTGTGCTGACGACGGGCTCGATAGCCATACCGCTCATACACCGATGTGACATACCATGCCGGGTACTGTAGATGACTAGTCGGCTGGGACCCACCTGTGGGGCCTGCCAGCCGGACTAGCCAGTGAGACCCTTGCCTCTCTTCCTATATAAGGAGAGGCAGGGCCTCAGTAGAAAGGGTTGGTCTCAGCGCATTTAAGGCAGCAGCTAGAGAATACAGCTTGAGGAACACTTGTAGCTCGTATATTCCCCATAGTCAGATCAGGCAGGAGTAGGGGCTTTACCTCACCACGAGGGCCCCGAACCTGGGTACTTCTTGCGTCCCGCTACGCTCGCTTGTATCTAATCCCGCCTGCGGACGCCGTCGATAGCTTCCCTGCTAGTCCCTACACCTCTATCTAACCTCCTTAGGTACTGCCGTTCCCAACACAACGACAGTTGGCGCCCACCGTGGGGCATGATGGCTTCGACCGGAGTCACGTTCCGCACGGGACCCCGCACTTCAGCCGGTGAGCGCGTGACCTCCGGCCTGGTGCTCACGCTCGGCAAGTTTGACTGCGTCATCGACAACGCCTCCTGCTTCGCCGGAACTTCCTTCCCAGCGAACGGCACCGTTCTGCTATTCGGCGATCTCCTCGTCTACATCGCCACCATCCCGGAGCGTTTCCCTAGGGAAATCGCCTCTGTCGCGGGGCCGCCATGCTCAAGCGGCGGCACCTCCGCCGTACCTCGCGGCGTGGAGGTCATGATGGCCGGATCCAGCTCGCACCCGCCCGGCCAGCGGGGCGAGGCATGGGCGAGTCGGAACTTCCTCCCCGCAGCCTTGGAACCTGGTGGAGGATGCCATTGATCGGCTCCTGCGCCGGTTAACCTCGAGACAACCGGAGGCGGAGGCCAACTTCACCATGGAGAGATGATCCTCCTCCGAGAGGCCATGGAGCTGGCAGCAGCCCATAAGCAAGCGGAGATCGCTAGGCGATGCGACGCCGCGGCCTCACTCCGGCTACCGTGGAGCCGAGCCGGCGCGGCCAGGTATGACGTCGGGGCGGTGAGCTAGGCGGCAGGATGGAGAAGGACGGAGAACCGGATCCCGCGCCTGCTCCTACACGGCCCACCTACAGCACGCCCATCAAGAACTTGCGCGCGGCGCGAGCCGCAACAGAAGAACTATCCAGCCTGGAGGGCGAGGAGCGAGCCCGCCAGCACGCTCGCGTCCAAGAGCTCCTCCGCGTCGCGGACGAGCAGGCCGGCGCCAACCGGCAGACGTAGGAGGACCTTAGCTACTCCAGAGGAAGCAGGCTACCCGCCAACAGCAGGGGCGCACCGCGCGACACCCAGCAGGCGTCCTCCCCTCAGCCGGCTAGGGCCCGCAGCAGGCGTCGCAGCTCCGGCAACAGGGGCCAGCCACGCCAGGAGCAGACGGTCAACAGCAACCCGCCACCTCCCCCACCACCAGCCGGAGCACCCAGACCAGCCGGTTCCCGCCTCTCGGGCCGGGTGGGCGCCCAACCCGGATTGTCCGGATGTCCGCGACCGCATCGAGATGCTCGCTCAAGCGCGCGTCACGGAGGAGGAAGATTCTACCGGACCAGTTTGTTTCGGACCCTGCATCCGGAACGAGCCGTTTCCGGATAAATTCTCCCTACCCAGGGACACCCCCAAGTACGACAGCAGCATGAAGCCGAAAGATTGGCTAACCGACAACGCTACAGCAGTCGGCATCGCCCACGGGAATAAGCGCACAGCCATGCGCTACGTCCCTCTCATGCTAACCGGATCGGCAAGGACATGGCTCAATAGTCTTGCGCCCAACAGCATCAACGCCTGGCCTGATTTTGAGGAGGTGTTCGTCCGCAACTTCAACGACACGTACAAGCGCCTAGGGCGCCCGCGCGACCTGGCCTTGTGCGTCTAGGGCGACCGCGAGACCGACCGCGAGTACCTCGCCAAGTGGACGGAGCTCCGCAACACTTGCGAGGGCATCCTAAAGAGCCAAGCCATCGGTTTCTTCATCGAAGGATGCCGAGAAGGCACCATGCTTCGCCACCGCTCTTGTGTGAGCGAAGACCATGGCGGAGCTCGCATGATTCGCGGACCAGTACGCCACGGCGGATGCCGCCATGAAGAAGCCCCTCCGAGTAAACGCGGAAGGCCGCCCGACTCCCACAGAGCCGGCTCGCGACCGTCCAAGCAATCCGACTGGTGAAGCCGGATCCTCCAGACGCCACGGCAACGACAACCGGTTCCACGGGAACCGCCAGGACAGGCAACAGAAGCCTCGCTACTACACGCGGCAGGTCAATGTTGTAGAGGGTGCGCCCGACGCACCAGCTAACGACACAAGAAGGCAGAAGCCCCGGCTCACCTTCGACCAGATGATTGACGGTCCGTGCAAGTGGCATAGCGGTCCCTTCAAGTGGCATAGCGCCCGACTACAACGACGTTCCACGGCGTACTGCCGGGGCCAGCCTGTGCTCCGCTGGGAAAAATCCAGCTGGACTTCATCTTCGGGACCGAGGAGAACTTCCGCCGCGAACCAATCTGGTTCGAGGTGGTAAATTTGACGAGCTCCTACCATGCTCTCCTCGGGCGCCCCGCCCTCGCCAAGTTTATGGCCATCCCCCACTACGCATATCTCAAGACGAAGATGCCAGGACCCCATGGCGTGATCACCGTCGCCGGCTGCTTCAGGCGATCGATGGAGTGCGCCTCAGCCGGTTTCAAACTAGCAGAGGCCCTCATCATAGCCGAAGAAAAGCGCGCGATCATGCGCAATGTGGCCATGGCCCAGCAGAACATCCCGGCTAGCAGCAAACCGGCTGGAGAAGGAGCCTTCCAACCGGCAAAGGAGACGAAGAGGATCCTGCTCGACCCCTCCGACCCGACTAAGTTCGTCATCATTGGTGCCGGCTTAGACAGCAAATAGGAAGGCGCGCTCGTCGACTTCCTCCGTGAGAATCGGGACATCTTCGCATGGTCTCCCAAAGACATGCCGGGTGTGCCGAGGGAGTTCGCCGAGCACTCACTTCATGTGCGTTCACTGCATGAGCAGCTAGCCACGTGTCGGACTGCCGTGTGGCCGGAAATACATCGCTGCCGAGTGACCGGACATACGCACGGGTGAACTTTCACACGCCACATGTCGAGTTGCCGTGCGGCCAGAAACGTGTGCGCCGAAACGCGCGTTTCCTGAAGAGCGCGCTCCGCTAGTCATTCCATACTTACAATTGTTATTGGTAACATATTTTCCAAGTCATATAACTTGCTTCTGTTTTGGGGGAATAACTCGTATTTTGTTAATCAACTTGTTGCTAAACAATTTTCCATAGCCATTAATTTTTTCTCTGGTCAAAGAAATGGTGGATGAAGAGTATACTTGACAAACATTTGTTGCTAGGAGGTCTTGCGTAGCAGCTCCAGTTCAACGGTCAGCTTCCAAAACCGATGACGCAGGAGCAGACCTCACGGCCGGCTCCGTGCCCCAGCCGGCCGGTCAAAGCTGCTACCTGCCGTTGCGTCGCTACCTCTGGCGACATTACTCACATCCGTGCATTTCGCCGGCCGTCGGTTGTCCGACGACTTGCGAGGCGATACGGCGGATCGCTGAATCAACGAGTCATTGAATCGGCCCGCCTCCCGTTTGACCCCGGGACAGCAACCAGGCTAGCTCGCCTTTGCAGTCTGCACCACCCGTAGCCCAGTTTTGACTCTCGCTCGCTGTCGAGAAGAGTTCCATATATCCTTCCAGGGCGGGTACCCTCGTTGCTTTCGAAACTACGACTGGCCGAAATGCCAAATTCCGCGATGGGCACACACATGGGCATAACAATTAGCAACATTAATACGCTGAAAGTATAGCTGTCCTGTAAATTGGATCGGGTCGGTCATCGACGAGCTGAGATCGAGTTAATGGTCGCGTACTGTACTCTACCTGAGAGTCCTGACCCTGCACGGATGGTTCGGAGAGAAGTCGTTCAGTTTACAATGTCAAAGGTTCAGCACCTTATTAATTTGATCTATGTCCAGCTTTAGTTCACATTGTGGTTAGTTGATTTCAGCAAGGGTGATCTTGCTGGGTGCTATAACGAAGATGAAGAAAGTTTGATCTTGCTGGGTGCTATAACGAAGATGAAGAAAGTTCAGAACACCCGAGGAATTTCACATTTAGTCCTAAAAGTTCTATTTAGTCAAACAAACCGCGAACTCCTGGAAAAATTCATGGCCCATCAAACCCCGAGAAAAAGCGCTTGTATGTGTCACAACAAATCGTACCTTCCACCGAGTGAAAATCTACACCCGGATGCTAAATCCAGAAACCTTCGCACACGAGTGTCCACGCTGTTCCTCTCTATCGTCGTCCAAATATTTAGTCGCCCCGCTCTTCCTCGTAGACCCACGATCTCGTTTAACCCATCCACAACCCCGTTCCCCATACCCCAGCTCGTTTGTATCTCCCCTGCTCGTGTGAAGCGACATCAAGCTCAACGTTGTCGTCATGCTCATCGCGGAATCTCGCCATCGCCACGCTCATCAAAGGAATCTCGTGGCTTATCCATTGCTTCCATGCTACTTCCTTCAAGTTGGAATGCACGTATGTTTTCAACTTCGAGTGGTCGATGGGGCATCCACTTCATAGTTCTTCTCAGGTCAAATGGGATGTGAACGTTTTCAAGTGTTCGAGGGTTGTTTTATATATACTCCCTCCGTTCTACACTTCCTTCACAATGCTAAAACATCTTATATTTTGGAACGGAGGGAGTACCAAACATAAGTTTCGGAAAAATTGAACTTCTTTAATATTTTTGGGATGACAGTGGAATTTCGTCGAGGAAGATTCCATGCGAGGTTAAACCGTTAAAGAAGATATGGCGGTCTGAAAGTGTGAACATGAAGTTGGGTATGTAACTATGCAAGCTGAACTTCATCTATGGAGTATACGCAATTTGGGAAATCTTAACATATAGCTTGATCAAATAAGGGCCGCATGGATGAAAATTGGGAAATCTAAACATAGAGCTTAGTCCACATTTGTGATTCAGTATGTCTTCTCGATTTGTAATTTGATTCATTCGAATAACACTTAGTCGGACTCCTCAGCTAACTCTTAATCAAGTCGCGGATGTCCATGCTTCCGAATCATATCACTCGAGAATATCTGGCCATGTCGGAGGGGCGAATCCCATCTTGGTCATCAATGTCACGCAACTTGACTCACAACCGACTTGATATCCAACTTTATAACTGCCTATTCCAGAACGACATTTGGTAGATTCTAAGTTGGCCGATCCATAACTCAGATCATACACCAATCTCATTCTAAGTATTCTATTGTGTTGTGGTTTAACCACGAGGTTGTCCCGATCTTTCATGGCTCTCGAGGGGAAGTCGGGGGATTCGCGAGGAAAGTGGGGAAGGAGATGGAATCAAACTCACGCAAAGCAAAGAACACGACAAACACACACAACACCAACACAATACAAGCCGTTGGCTCACTCCAGTGGCTACTGGCCCAAAATGACCCACGTGTGGGGATCGGTATCGAACAAGGATCTCTCTCAATCCCAATCAGAGAGAGTAAAAACTTTCTTGAGTATCTTAACTCACCTAGAAACAACTCAAAGAGAAGGCCTTGTACAAATTGGTTGCCATGGGCAAAGTCCAAAGAGGTGGTGATGATATAGCTTCCAAAGAAGGAAGATGGGAACAAAACTAGATTGGATCTATTCTAGGGTTTTCTAGTTCTATTATTCTAAAAGACGAAGGACGAGCCACAGGGGATATATATAGTGCTTGGGGGTGAAGGGGTAGGTAAAAACAATATTACAGGACATCAAACCCGAAGTTGTGAGCAAACAGGCTAAAACCAACAGATAAGTTGGTGGTGCCGGACCTGGCACCGGATTGGCATGTGTGTATCGGCGGTCAAGTCAGTGCGCCAGACTTGGTGCAGAGTTGAGTGAGGCGTGCCGGTTTGGTTCCCATTTTGCTGAACCGGTATTAACGAAGACCATTTCGGAGGGGCGCCAGTTTGGGCTGGGTTCAGCCGGAGCTAGCACTCGGCATGCTGGTTCTTGCAATGGTTTTCCTGTTTCAGGAACTTTATCTTCGTATCGACGTGATGATGGTCCAACTTGGCGTAGCTCTTGGGGCTCATAACTGAGGATACACAGAGCATTATTAGGGAGTACCAATCCATCCAAGGCCAAGTCAAAGTCACACATATATAGGAGCGAGTTCAATTTATCATTTAGGATCTTGGCTCGTGCATGGGTCATTGGTCCACTTGGGGGACTTGGCAGGGTCGATGTAGGACAGGCTGCATCCACTCCCCCTTGGGAAAGAGCCGTCCTCGGATCTTGATCTTCGTCATCTCCGTGAAATGGTGTAAGATCCGCCACATTGAATTTGTTACTCACGAGGTACTTGTACGTGGGGATGTCGATGATGTAGGAGTTATTATTGATTCTCTTGAGGACATTGATGAAGGCACCATCACCTTGAGGCTTAAGATTGGATTGTTTGCTCTTTGTGGAAGCGGTCTTTTCGGAGATGTATCCATACGAGGTCACCTTCTTCAAATATCATCTCTTTCTCATGTTTTTTGAGCCTTGTACCTTGACGAAGAATTTGTTGCTCAATTGTAGATCTTGTCTCTTCAAGGAGTTTCTTCATTTTTGGCTCGCTTATCGATGTCCATGTTGGTGCGCTCATGAACTGGAAGTGGTAGTATGTCAAGCGCGGTCAATGCCTCGAAACCATAGATGATCATGAATGTGCTGTTCATTGTCATGGAGTGGTTGGCACGGTTGTAGATGAACTCCTCATGGGGGATACAGTCTTCCCTATTCTTGTGATTCTTCTTTATCAACCCTCGGAGTAGAGTACCAAGGATTCAATTTATAATCTTGATTTGACCATCGGTTTTATGATGCGAGGCGGAGGAGAATAGTACTTTCACGCCTACCTTGGTCATTACGTTTACCACATGTAGCTCATGAATTTTACGTCATGATCGGAGGTGATTGTACTCGTCACACCATGAAGACGGACGATTTCCTTGAAAAAAGATAAACATGTGAAGCATCGTCGACCGTATGGCATGAAATGTAATGAGCTATTTTGGAAAAGTGGTCAAGAACTAAAGATACAAAATCATGCCCACGCTTTGATCTAGGTAATCCTAACACGAAGTCCATGCTTATGTCGGACCAAGGTGCATATGGAATGGGTAAAGGAGTGTAAAGATCAAAGGGGTTGGATTTGGAATTAGCTTTTAAGCATGTTGTGCATCGTTGGATGTGTCGCCCCATGCCGTACTTCATCTTTGGCCAAAAGTAGTGTGTGGAAACATGTCATATTTTTTTCGCGGCCAAAGTGACCCATCAAGCCTCCTCTGTAAGCCTCTTGGAGTAGCAAAATTTGGAGAGACAAATTCGTAATGCAAATTTTGTTTTGCTTGAAAAGAAACCCGTTGTGAAAAATATAATTCATCAAATCCATTGTGGATGGAACACTTTGCAAAGATTGGGCCAAAGAATGGGTTAGAAGGATACAAATCTTTGATATCATCAAGACCCAAAAGGTTTATCTCAAGGCGCGTAAGTAGTATTATGTTCTTATGGTAAAGAGCATCCACAACCACATTATCTTTGCGCTTGTTGTATTTTACAATATATAGAAATACACCATAAACTCAACCGACTTAGTGTGCCTTTGGCTCAAGTTTTCTTGACCCTTTAGGTACTTCAACGACTCACGGTAGGAGTGAATAATAAACTATTTGGGACAAAGTTAATGTTGCCAAACTAGAAAAACATGAACCAATGCAAACAACTCTTTGTCATAAATTGGATAGGTGAGGCATGCACTGTCCAACTTTCGATTCAAATTTTCTTGTAAAATCCGGCAAGGCAATGAGAGGAGCTTCAGTTAGACTCTTTTTTATTTCATCAAAATGAATTTGTTGCACTTCCCCCACACTAAAGGTACCTTTTTATTAGTCAATTAGTTGAGGGGGCAAGCTATGGTAGAAAAGTATTTCACAAAGCAACTATAGAAAACAGCTAACCATGAAAACTTTGAACTTCACCAACCATTTTTGTTATTGTCCAATCTCAGATGTCCTTCACTTTGGAATTATCCACTTCAATGCCATTGGAAAAAAAACAAAGCAAAGAAAACCCAATTTTTCATGAACAAATGAACACTTGAGGAGGTTAGCATAAAGCTTTTCAATGCGAATAATTTGCAAGACTTATTTCACATGTTTAACATGATCCTCAAGTGATTTTCTATACACAAGAATATCATCAAAATAAACAATGACAAACTTGCCGATGAGAGATCTCAAATGTGATTCATCAATTGAATGACAATGGATGGGGAATTAGACAAGCCGAAGGGCATGACCAACTATTCATAGAGACCTAATTTTATCTTGAATGCGATCTTACACTCATCAGCCACATGCATATGTATTTGGTGGTAGGTAGTACGGACATCTATCTTTGAAAATATAGTGACTCCACTTAAATCATCAAGCATGTCATCAAGACAAGATATGGGGTGATGGTAACAAATGGTGATAGCATTGATGGGATAGCAATCCATGCACAAACACAAAGTATCATCCTTTTTTGGAACAAGTATCACGGGAATCATGCTCGGGCTTAAGATTTCTTGTATCATACCTTTGGAGAGAAGGTGGTCTATTTTCCTTTAAATTTCCTTCATATCCTTCGGGTTCGTGTGCTAGGCGGCGTGGTTTGGTAGTGGAACATCAGGGATGAGGTTGATGCGGTGCTTGATTCCTCGAAGAGGAGGAATCCATGAGGTAGTTAGGCGGGGAAAACATCTTAAAATTCCCTCAAAATAATCATCAAAGAAGGAGGAATGGTTGAGAAATCATTAGTGTCTTGTGTCAATCCCTTGCATATGAGCACATGGTGCAACATAGACGGGTTTTCCCTCACTTCTCTCATGTCATGACATGGTGCAACTCTTCATTTTTTTCCACTCATATTTGTCTTATGGATCTCATTCGTCTTTTGGTGGTTCTCTTCCTGACCACTCACCTCACAAGGAGTTTTTGTATCTTGCATCCTTGCTAAAGCCTTTGCACTGTCCGCAATTATTTCGCTAGGAGTCACCGATTGAAGGTACATGTCTTACCAAGCCACTTGAAGCTATATATGTTTGTGCGACCATCATGGATAACACCTTTTTCAAATTGCCATGGACTAACAAGGAACATGTGGAAAACGGTCATGGGGACCACATCACACTCAATTGTATCCTTATAGGTACCAATAGAGAATGAGACCAATACATTATGCTAGATCTTGATGGTTCCACTATATCTTAACCATTGCACATGGTAGGGGTGCTTATGTTGATGAAGATGGAGTTTGATCTTCTCGCACAACTCGAAGCTTGCTTAATTGTGGAAAATTCCCTCGTCAATTATGACTTTCATAGACTTTCCATTGATGTTGGCCTTGGTTTGAAAAATGTTCAATCGTTGATCTTCATGGTCTTGGGATTTTGTTATTAAGACCTTTGTGATGATGAGTGATGGGCTATGATGCGCTCGACTTTCAACGTAGAGCTCGTTGGGAACCCCAAGAGGAAGGTACGATGAGCACAGCAGTAAGTTTCCCTCAGTTATGAAACCAAGGTTTAATCGAACCAGTAGGAGCAAGGAAACACTCCAAAGGTGTTACTAGCTGAGCTTTGGCAAGACACACTACCGGTGCTAGTAGAAACATGGAGACCTGCACAACACAACCACAGAACTTTGTCCCTAACTTGCGATGAGGTTGTCAATCTCACCATGTTTTGCGGAAAACAAAGGATTAAACGTATCGAATGGAAAGAAGTAAAAGTTTGCAGAAAGTAAACACAAAGGACCAGGATCCATAGTTCACTAGAGGTGGCTCTCCTTAAGATAGATAACATGCTGGGTGAACAAATTACAGTGGGGTAATTGACAAACACCGAGAAAGCAATACATGCATATACTAATCATCTTGACTCCTTTGAGACTTGATTGGGCATTACAGCATAATACATAGATCGCCATCCAACTGCATCTATGACTAATAATCCACCTTCAGGTTATCATCCGAACCCCCTCCAGTATTAAGTTGCAAGCAACAGATTATTGCTTTACAAACTGCGTGTAAGGTAAACAATACGATTGTTCTATGAACAAAGGATTGTTGTTTTCTCCCTAGTAGCAATAGCACATCTAGTACCTTAGAGATTTACATCACTTCCCAGTTACGGAGGCATGAAGCCACTATCGAGCATAAATACTAACTCTTGGAGTTGCTAGCATCTACTTGGCCAAGATAGCTACTAACAACGGAAAGCATGCAAGATCTCAAATAACAAAGACATGATAGAATCAATAATCAATCTGAAATAGCATCTCAATATCCATTGGATCCCCGCAAACACAACATGTAGAATTACAAATAGATGATCTTGATCATGAACGGAGCTCAAAAGATCTAAACATGAAAGCACAAAGGAGGAGAAACCATCTAGCTACTACATGGATCCGTAGTCCAAGGATGAACTACTCACGCATCACACCGGAGGCTTGCATGGTGATGAAGAAGGCCTCACGGGTGAATTCCCCTCTCCGGCATGGTGCCGAGAAGAGCTTCAGATCCCTCCCGATCTAGGGATGGAGATGACGGCGGCTATAGACTCTTTCGTGGATTTTTGATCGGGTACTTAGGGTTTTCATCCCGAGGGTAACTTATAGGCGGAAGGAGAGGCCGAGGGGGTACCGGGAGCCACCACACCACCCCCTGGCATGGGCCTGGCCACCTGGCCAGGTGGTGTGCTGACCCTGGCCCTTCTCCACTCAGATCTGGCACTTGATCCCTTCCGGAAAAATAGGCACTTTGGCTTTTGTCCCGTCCAATTCCGAGAATATTCATTTTCTGACTTTCCTGGAACCAAAAATAGTAGAAAACAGGCAGCTGGCACTGTGGCTCTTGTTAATAGGTTAGTCCAAGAAATTATATGAAAAGTACTCATAAGTTGGAACAAAACACAAGAAAGTGGATAAAACCAAGCATGGAACATCAAAAATTATAGATACATTTGCAATGTAGCAACATCCCCAAGCTTAACTCCTGCTCGTCCTCGAGTAGGTAAGTGATAAAAAGAAAGAATAATTTTTGAGGTGACATGCACCATCAAATACTTGATCAAAGTATTTGCAAAACACTCAAAGCTGGGATCATAGTACTTCAATCATAACATGAAAGACAAAGTTCTAGCAATAAGCAAAGAAACTATGATGCAACATGAAAAGGCACAAACAAAAGATTCATGAATAACAATGCTTTTCAAGACGTTTGTTTGTTTCACATAAAGAAAACATAGCATAAAAGTATTCATCTTGTCCCTCAATAGAGTAGCAAGTATAAATGCATAGGACACCTTCAAAGTTTATAAAAGTGACTAGATACAATATTTCAAACAAGCAATAACAAGTTATGCATCAATCAACTAGTCTTGGGACAATGCACATAGAACTAAGAATGGCCACTATGCTCTCAAAGTAAGTGCATAAAGATAGAAGGTGGAGACTCAATATAATGGTGGAAGAAAGGCCTTTTGTAAAAGGAAGTAGGGATTCAAGTCTCATAAAGAGCTTCCAAAAATTATGGTACTTATAGCTTTCAGCTCTCATTGCCCCTATCATAAGCATCTTTAATGGTGATTAAGGTTAAAGTGACACAACTAAGAGGATATGCTTGACAAGTTATAAACCGAAATCTCATGCCCCTTACTTACGAAGACCGATCCTCATGCTACTCAACTTCAGTCATGAGTAAGCTCTTGTCATTGTAAGTATACGTGTATCATTAAGAACCGCCAATGGGGTACCCCTTGCACATGATACGGGAGCTTTCCCATAATCAAAATGACAAGGCAAGCAGACAATGAGCATCCCAGCGATCTTTTTATTTGATATTTGCATAGGTTTTTATTGAGGATGCTTCATAGAGTGCTCATTATGGTGATGCTGCAAGTTTCCACCATGATTAGGCATGGCTTAGGCTAGAGGCCCAGGCGTTTCTCTAACACACATACAAACTCCATGATCTTACAAGTTCCACTTTTATTTCACACCGCCGGGATCCGTAAGCAAAAGAACATGATATCAACGGGGTACAAAGTACAAGTGCAATGTTGAAAGCGTTCCCCATGAAACATGGTTCTGCTAATTTCAACTTATAAAGTGCAAGCATATACACAACAAAGAAGGATCCAATGGTTCAAGTTTATTAGGGGCAATAAAGTAAAGTGTGCCATCAAGTTCATGAGAGCTTTAATCACTAGTTTTCTCATAACAAGTGGAAGGTAAACAAAAGCATGAATATACTTGGAATAGCATAAGCTAGTAGGTAGGTATGGTGGACTCTTTGGAATAACTTGGTTTAGAGAGTTGGATGCATGAGTGGAACTCATACTTGGTCGTGGAGGCTAGCAAAAGACTGGGAACGACAAACTAAGAGAGCAATAATGTCCATAATCATGCAGAGCGATAAAACATCATTGATCAAAGCATAAAGTGATACTACAAGTTGAAAACTAAAGGATCATCAAGGCTATGGTGACTTGTGAAAGTCATAACATGGTGTGAGCATGTGCCAAGTCAACCCAAATAAAGCATCAAAGGAGAATACCACTATACTATGCTTTAATATGCTAAAACAACGCATGATTCATCCAAGGCACATTAAGCAATCTCAATTGTTTATAACCATTCATACTACAGCAAAGAATACTAAGCATAAAGCCAAAACAATATCAAGCATGGCATGACAAAGCACAGGCCACAGTCAAAAACAAGCTCTTTTTACCACATAAGTATGAACTTTCCTACTCTTTTCCAAACCAAACCAAACTATTTGCAAACCAATGTATGAAAGAGGGGGTCCAACCAACTTATTCAGAGAACTAAGAAAACCAAGCAAACTAAAAACCTAAACAAAAACGAAAAAGAAGACGCTCCAAGAAAAACACAACTATGCATGAAATAATAAAAATGAAGCGTTTGGAAGAAACCTAAAATTTTTATTGATGAAGATGGGGATGCCTTGGGAATCCCCAAGCTTTGACGCTTGTACTTCTTGGATATTTCTTGGGGTGACACGCATGGCATCCCCAAGCTTGATCTTTAGTTCATCTTTCATCTCATTACTCATTCCTTCCATACACCTGAAATTTTTCCTGCATAGAAAACTTCACACAATCTCATTAGCAACATTAGTGCACTTAAGATAAATAAGTCTCAATGTTCAGTTCTAACACCAAATAAACTTCCATTAGAACACTAGTTACTGTAGCACTTCCCTCAAAAATCTCAATTCCCCAAAGGAACTCAAGAAGGAGCTAACAAGAAGCAAATGCAGAAAATGGAAGAAATCTGTCAAAACAGACCAGCAGGTAAAGACGAATTTTTTCAAAGACCTTCTGTTGCTCAAATCAAAAAGTGTTGAACTAACGAAAGTTAGATAACAACCTGGGGAAGAAGCACAAACAATTACAGCTCAATCCGACATACAGAGCTCTCTCAGGAATGTTTATGGTGAAGCACAAAAATCTGTTTTCGGACAGCAACTTTCCCAATCATTACTTCACTCTCATTAGAGGTTATTCTTGGCACAAAAAGCAAATAAAAAGGATAAGGAGAGGTTATTACAGAGGTAATAAATTCCAAGACTCAACTAAAACTCTTGGGTTATCTCCCAACAAGTACTTTGCTTTAACGCCTTTAAGTTAGGCATAAGAAGCAAAGAAAGAATCCAGTGTTCTCAAATGAAGAAGCATTAAGACCAAATTTTGTTTTCATAGGAGAAGCAAAAGAAATCTTTTCTCTCTTTTTAGGGAAGTGTTCTATACCTTTCTTGAGTGGGAGTTGATATTTAATGGTGCCTTTTTTCATACCAATGATGGCACCAACAGTTCTAAGAAAAGGTCTTCCCAAAGTAATAGGACAAGAAGCATTGTATTCAACATCCAAAATATAGAAATCAACGGGGACATAAGAATCGTTAACCATAATAAGAACATCATTAAGACTCTCCATGAGTTTCTTTTTAACATTATCATCAAGTGGGACATTCAAATAGCAATCTTCAAGAGGAGGCAAATCAAGCATATCATAAATTTTCTAGGCATAATAGAAACACTACTATCAAGATCACACAAAGCTTTGAAATCAAAGTCATTCACTTTCATATTAATGATGGTTTCCCAACCATCTTCTTTATTTATAGGAATATAAGCTTTATGTTTCATCTTTTCTTCTTTAATCTTTATGAGAGCATCGGTAATGTGTTTTGTAAAAGCCATGTTCATAGCACTAGCATTAGGACTTTTAGCAAGATTTTGTAGGAACTTGATAACTTCAGAGATATTGCAACCATCAAGATCAAAATCAACTTTATCATCTAAAGTAGTAGAGCTATTACTAGCCTCAACACTAGTGGTGGTAATAGTAGAAACACTAATGTTTCTAGCAATTTCATCTTCTCTTTCCCACTTAGCATGTAATTTAGCTAATAGTCTAACATTTTCATTAATTCTTACTTGTATAGCATTAGTAGCTGCAAAGGGATTCTCATTAGTTTCGGGTTTAGCAGCTATTTTATTAATCAATGAAGATTGAGCTTCAGATAGAGATGATATATTTCTTTCAGCATTAGAGAATGTCAATTGTAAACCAGGAATTTCCCTATTTAGACTCTCAAGTTGATGGCTAATGTTCTTCAAAATGATAGATTGTTCCTCCATAGTTTTAGTAAATAGCTTATTTTGCTCATATTGCATTTGCATGAAGTTTTTGGTGGCTCTTTCAACTTCTAAAATTCTTCCTTCACTAGGTAATTCAGATTTACCATTATAGCCATAAGTAGTATTAGGAGGATAAGGCTTATAATTGTTGTTACCAAAATTGTTCCTATAAGAATTATTACCATAAGCATTGTTGCCAAAGTTGTTATTTCTTATGAAGTTCACATCAACTTGCTCTTCTTGAGCAACCAAAGAAGCTAGAGGAACATTATTTGGATCAATATGGGCTTTCCCATTAACAAGCATAGACATAATAATATCAATATTATCACTCAAGGAGGAAGTTTCCTCAACAAAATTTACCTTCTTACCTTGTGGAGATCTCTCAGTATGCCATTAAGAATAATTAACCATCATATTGTCTAGAAGTTTTGTTGCAGCACCCAAAGTGATGGTCATAAAGGTACCTCCAGCAGCAGAATCCAATAGGTTCCTTGAAGAATAGTTCAATCCTGCATAAAAAGTTTGGATGATCATCCAAGCAGTCAGTCCATGAGTGGGACAATTCTTTACCAAAGATTTCATTCTTTCCCAAGCTTGAGCAACATGCTCATTATCAAGTTGTTTAAACTTCATTATTTCACTTCTCATGGATATAATCTTAGCAGGAGGATAGTATTTTCCAATAAAAGCATCTTTGCACTTAGTCCAAGAATCAATACTATTCCTAGTTAAGGAATTCAACCATTCTTTAGTTTTCTCTCAAAGAGAAAGGAAACAATTTCAGCTTAATAATATCACCATCTATATCCCTATGCTTTTGCATCTCACAAAGTTCAACAAAGTTATTTAGATGGGAAGCAGCATCTTCACTACCAATACCAGAAAATTGTTCTCTCATAACAAGATTGAGCAAAGAAGGTTTTATCTCAAAGAAAGTATTTTCAGCCACGGGTGGAGCAATAGGTGTGCTCATAAAATAATTGTTGTTGGTGCTAGTGAAGTCACACAACTTAGTGTTTTCAAGAGTAGTCATTTTTTGGGTTTTCAAATAAGAAAGCAAACTAGTAAAACTAATTTTTTTGTGTTTTTTGAAGAACAAAACAAGCAACAAAGCAAACAGAAAACTAAGCAAAACAAAAACAACAAAGTAAAGAGATTGGTTATTAGGGACTCCCCTTGTGAAGCTGTCCTTTACTCCCCAGCTACGGCGCCAGAAAATCTTGATGCGCTCGACTTTCAAAGTAGAGCTTGTTGGGAACCCCAAGAGGAAGGTACGATGAGCACAGCAGTAAGTTTTCCCTAAGTTATGAAACCAAGGTTTAATCGAACCAGTAGGAGAAAGGAAACACCCCAAAGGTGTTACTAGCTGAGCTTTGGCAGGGCGCACTACCGGTGCTAGTAGCAACGTGGAGACCCGCACAACACAACCACAGAACTTTGTCCCCAACGTGCGATGAGGTTGTCAATCTCACCGTGTTTTGCGGAAAACAAAGAATTAAACATATCGAATGGAAAGAAGTAAAAGTTTGCATAAAGTAAACACAAAGCAGAAACAATTTATAGATTGTATGTAAAGAAAAAGGACCGGATCCATAGTTCACTAGAGGTGGCTCTCCTTAAGATAGATAACATGCTGGGTGAACAAATTGCAGCAGGGCAATTGACAAACAGCGAGAAAGCAATACATGCATATAATAATCATCTTGACTCCTTTGAGACTTGATTGGGCATTACAGCATAATACATAGACCGCCATCCAACTGCATCTATGACTAATAATCCACCTTCAGGTTATCATCCGAACCCCGTCCAGTATTAAGTTGCAAGCAACAGATTATTGTTTTATGAACTGCGTGTAAAGTAAATAATATGATTATTCTATGAACAAAGGATTGTTGTTTTCTCCCTAGTAGCAACAACACATCTAATACCTTAGAGATTTCTGTCACTTCCCCAGATTACTAGAGGCATGAACCCACTATCGAGCATAAATACTAACTCTTGGAGTTGCTAGCATCTACTTGGCCAAGATAGCTATTAACAACGGAAAGCATGCAAGATCTCAAATAACAAAGACATGATAGAATCAATAATCAATCTGAAATAGCATCTCAATATCCATCGGATCCCTGCAAACACAACATGCAGAATTACAAATAGATGATCTTGATCATGAACGAAGCTCACAAGATCTAAACATGAAAGCACAAAGGAGGAGAAACCATCTAGCTACTACATGGATCCGTAGTCCAAGGATGAACTACTCACGCATCACACCAGAGGCTTGCATGGTGATGAAGAAGGCCTCCAGGGTGAATTCCCCTCTCCGGCAGGGTGCCGGGAAGAGCTTCAGATCCCTCCCGATCTAGGGATGGAGATGACGGTGGCTACAGACTCTTTCGTGGATTTTTGATTGGGTACTTAGGGTTTTCGTCTCGAGGGCAACTTATAGGCGGAAGGAGAGGCCGAGGGGGTGCCGGGATCCACCACACCACCCCCTGGCATGGGCCCAGCCTGGCCGCACGGCCAGGTGGTGTGGCCGGCCCCTGGCCCTTCTCCGTATCGTATTCTGGCACTTGATCCCTACCGGAAAAATAGGCACTTTGGCTTTTGTCCCGTCCAATTCCGAGAATATTCATTTTCTGACTTTCCTGGAACCAAAAACAGCAGAAAACAGGCAGCTGGCACTGTGGCTCTTGTTAATAGGTTAGTCCAAGAAATCATATGAAAAGTACTCCAAAGTTGGAACAAAACACAAAAAGTGGATAAAACCAAGCATGGAACATCAAAAATTATAGATACATTTGCAATGTATCAGGATAGCATCATGCACACACATGAGAAGATCTTGATCATCGGTCTACATGTAATGACTTGTGAGCGCTAGCTTTCCTCTTGCTTCATACTCTTCTTCACTAAAGGATTCATAGTCTCCGTTTTCATTGATGAACATGACCTTGGTATTGCTACACATGAAGGATTTGTGACCTTTTCCTCCACACTTGTAACATTCCACCTTGCTACTTGAAGAGTCACCCATTGTGGATATCGTTGGCTTGCCATTTGATGGAGTTTTCATGTGTAGATGTTGGCTTGAAAGGAGACTTTGGATTTCTTGAGGTCCCTTGAAAATTTTCTAAGGAGCAGTTGAAGCGGTCTTGTTGGCAAAGAATGCCTTTGTATTTGCATATTTGAGGTACTCTGAACTTTAAGATCAGCCTTGGTTTTATTATTTACTAGATCTACCAAGTTGGAATGTGGTTGGAACTCCAAAATCCTATTGATTGGATGGTTCAAACCATTCAAGAAATATGCCATGGTTTGTTCATCTTGCTCTTGGATGTTGGCTTGAATCATATGGAGTTCCATATCTTTGAAATACTCTTCCACACTCTTTTTCCCTTAGGTAAGCTTGTTGAAGAGGTCTATTGTGTAGTGCATCGGGACAAAGTAAGAGAACATATGTTCTTTAATTGCACATAATGTGTTGGTAGGAGGTCTTCCTCTCTTGGAGGGTGGTTTGGAGTTGTTCCCTCCAAATATTTGTGTACTCATCAAACTTGAGGGATTCCATAGACACCATCTTCTCATCACTATAGTTGTGCATGCGAAATATCTTATCGATTTTGAGTGCCCATGAGAGGTACTCTTTGGGATTGTTGGAGCCTTGAAACTTAGGCATGATGAACTTTAGCCTACGAAAAGTTTCTTCATCTTGGCGATTGTGATGATAGTTTGCATTTTGAGGATGACGTCATTGGTGGTGGTTATTCTCGTTGTCGAATCTATCATTTGGATCATCATCCGGGTTTTTCTCACCTTGACATACTTAAGATTGTTGGTGATGATTGGCTCATTACCTTGGTTGTTGAGGTGGATCATCACATTGTTGTTGCGGTTGTTGTGCTGCATTTTGAGGTTGAAGTTCTTGGGCCTCATGACTTGGTTTATGGTCTTGATACTCTTGGCATGGTTGTGGTATACTCGAGGGTCATGCCTAGGTTGTTGACAAGGTTTAGGTTTCTCATCATTTTTTCATGGAGCATATTGTTCTTCATGGCGATGGTGATGCGCATGATTTCTGTGTGTTTGTTTCTCCTTGTCATGACCATTGTGTCAGTGGTGACGGTGTTGTTGATGATGGAGTATTGTAGGATCTTTGAGATCTTCATGTCGAAAGTGTGCTTGGTATTCCTCATTGGATTTATCGCTTGTAGTCAAGTAAAGGTCTTGAGGATGATGTTTTTGTCGATGTCGGGCTTGAGGTTCTTCACGTGATGGCTAATCTCAAATAATGAGTTCTCTTGCTTGATGATGGTGTTCTCCATGCCTTGAGTTAGCCCTTGAAGATGACTCACCATCATATCTTGATATCACGGCTCACCTTGGAGACGGTATATGTTGCGAAGATCTCTCTTGTTTGAAGAGGGGGTTCGCATGCCTCCTATAAGCACTTGCATGGTGTTCATGTTGATGCGGATAATGGTGTTGTAAATAACTTGAAGAACTTGAGTGGTGTCAAGGTCGAGAAGCAAGGTCGGTGATGGAGCGTTGGAGAGATTTGAATCGATGTCCAAAGTTATGGTTCATCACATTCATATGTTTTCAGAATTAATCCATGTGGTGATCCATGTTCTTGTATTCGACTCGAAATTCTTGGAATTGTTCATTGAGGCGCATAACAATGTCCTCGAAGTGTTGCTTCAAAGCTTCTTCCACTATAAAATGCTTGTTGCGAGTCATCTATGGACCCTCGCCTTCCACATTACCTTGGCTACTTTCTTCGTTCATATCCATCACAAACTACGACAAGAGATGTATATAGAAGTGGAATATGTGGGAAGGGTTAGTAATTTCACCCTACCTTTGAAGAGATCATATTGGACAAGTAGCCACACTTGCAAACCAAAATACTTGCAGAGCAAAGGGAAAAGGTGAACCTCATACTAGAATCTACAAAAACACTCAAAAGGCTTATGGTGGATGGGTTAGAATGGTGGAGAACCAAATGAAAAGTTCAAAGCACAAGGATATTGTAACAAGTGGAGAAAATCAAAAGATCATATGCAAAAGGTAACAATCCAAAATGACACAGGAACACACACGTCGATATAAGTGGGGTTATCACGACTGTGGACGATGAGCAAGAAAACGACCTAACAAAACTATGCTCATTTTCAGGCCAACACAAGGAGAGACCATAACCCATTTTCCAAAAGACTAGAAGCACCAGATTTGTGCACTTTCCTTGGATGCTTTTTTTTCTCTTGCTTACAAGCTTTGAGATTCTCTTTATGTATTGGAGGACATTGTATTTCTTTCTTCCTATTTTTTTGATTTTGCTCTCCCTTTATGCTACCAAGTCAACTTTTCCTTTTGCATTCACACTAACACCATCCAAGGACAAGTGGATAATGCTTGGTCAAACACAAAATGAGTCATGTTGTGGGATAGGTAACACAAAAAGGAATATATGGAGTTAACAAGGGTGGAGCAAGTTATACATTTGTTATTGTTGTTGATGAACTTTCAACCGGTGGTGAAGGGGAGTGTTCGAGCTTCATGGGGTCATAGAGGGCGAGTGATGATTTGCAGAAGCTTGTTGTTAGTATCAACACACACACATGAAATACAAACAAACAAAAGGAAAATCAAAATTTTGATGTGTAGAATTTTTTTGGCGGCGCCCAGTGATGCGTCGAACTGTTGAGGGGTGATCTGGTAAGCCGAACTTGTTGCTAGTTTATTGCGTCATGGAACCCAGCTCACCGGATTGAAACCGGTTTGAGCTCGTGACAAACTCCAAAACTTTGATTCGACGATTCAGTGCAAAATTGAACAAATCGGAACCTAAATCAAGATATACAGTGACCAAAACAACTCAAAACTCACCAAACCCAAAGATCGACCTGATGTCAAAATTGGGCTCTTTTGGGTATTTTTCAAATTTATGGTGGAAAGACCATATCAAAGAGAAATCCATGAGAAACTTAGGGCTCTAATGCCAATATGGTGTGGGTTAACCACAGGGTTGGCCCGATATTTTAGGTCTCTCGAGGGGAAGGTGAGGGATTCACGAGGAAAAGTGGGAAGGAGGTGGAATCGAACTCACGAAAAGTGACGAACACGATGAACACATGCAACACCAAACATGCTACAAGTTGTTGGCTAACTCTAGTGCTACAGGTAATTTACAATCTGCGCGTGGGGGTTAGTATCTAACAACGATATCTATATATCCCAATCATAGAGGATAAGAACTTGGGTTAGGATCTTGAATACTTCACCTAGAAACAACTAAAGGAAAAGGCCTTATACAACTTGGATGCCACGGGAAAAGTCCATATAGGTGGTGATAATACAACTTCCATAGAAGAAATATGACATCACAACTTGATTGTTGTATCCATTGTAGGGTTTTAAGGTTATATTATCAAGTCTAAATGACAAAGGATGAGCCATAGGAGCTATTTATTGTGGCTGGGAGAAGGGTTATGTAAAAGGAATATTCCAAGGTATGAAATCCAAAGTTCTACAGAGACATGCCGAAACCAGCGGTTAAGTTTGCAGTACCATACCTGGCACCGGATTGTCCTATGTGTTTTGGTGGTCAAGTCGGTGCACTGTGCCTGCTGCCAAGTTGAGTTCAGCGCCGCTGGTTTGGTTCTGAATTTGCCGGACCGGTGTACCGTAGACCATTTCAGGGGGTGCCAGTTTGGGCTGGGTTCCATCGAAGCTTGCACCGGTTCATTTGGTCCATTCCAACAATGGTTTAGCATGCCAGTTCTGATGTTGGTTTTCCTGGTTCTAGATCTTAGTCTCCATCTTGGCGTGATGATGGTCCAACTTGGCGTAGCTCTTGGGGATCATATATTAGGATACAAAGATCATAGTTATGGAGTAGCAATCCATCCAAGGTAGAGTCAAAGTAACACATAGAGATGAGCAAGGTCACCCTATCATTTATGATCCTTACTCGGGCACGGGTCATCGGTTCACTTGGGGACTTGGCAGGGTGGACGTAGAGTCATCGGTAGGACAGGTTGCATCATATTTCTTGATACAGACAAATGACAACTTGCTTGTTGTGTCTCGACATGTGTTAGTCCAACTAAGTAAACACGTTATCCAAATTTGTGTAAGCCGTAATGGAAACATGATGCCTATGACCAGTGGAACCTGATCATCAGTCAAATCAAACATTAGTCTATGTTGTGTGTCCGCACAACCTTGTTGACTAAAGACTATTTAAAATAAACATATTAAACACATAGTCCACAATAGAATAACGTATTCGAATAATACATATAACCATTGTTCATTCAAGGACAAATTTAATTTAAAGAATACACTACAATATAACATGCGGGTCCTAGCTGTTACAAATGCCAAGTCACACATCTAATCATCAAGCTCGCGCTAGAGCGGCAAAAAAATCGCCAGGGATAATTGTGTCGAGAAATTTGCATAGGCGGCGCTTTTTCGCTCGGAGCATGGTCATCCGCCGAGCTAGCACTTCCACGACACCAAATGGGATATGCATCAGTACACTAGAGAAGAGAGAAGAATGTTATTACCATGTAACACAACTTGTAACACATTATTTTGCCATGGTTTCTACACTTTTAGCAGCACAAAAGTATTAAGGGGCTAGCAATGCTAAAGTCTATAAGAATGATGTTAA
This sequence comes from Avena insularis, assembly GCA_023614405.1. Taxonomy (NCBI): domain Eukaryota; kingdom Viridiplantae; phylum Streptophyta; class Magnoliopsida; order Poales; family Poaceae; genus Avena; species Avena insularis. The sequence goes on from CM042686.1 coordinate 469,039,514, forward strand.
AAATTGCTTCCTTCCATGATTATAAAATCTGGCAGATGGATGTCAATACTATGTTCCTGAATGGTGACATTAAGAAATAGTTGTACATATTACAACTTGAAGGTTTTGTCGATCATAAGGATACAACAAGAGTATGCAAACTTTAGTGGTTCATTTATGAATTAAAGCAAGCATCCTAGAGTTGGAACCACTGCTTTGATGAAGTGACACTATAATAAAAGTTGGCTTTTACAACATACGGTTTTCGTGGTTAAAGGCCCATTTTTATGGTTAAAAAGTCTTTTGCGATGGATGGCATCCGTGGCAAAAGCCCCGTGACCAAACAATCTACCATCATTTTTTGCCGACGGTGGAGGATCGCACCCTTCAGCCACGTAAATCCATGTCATGTTAGATTTGTTTCGCTAGCCCCATTGACTGCTGACGTCATGCAAACTGCCACGTGGCAAGCACCATTAACGGCCGGTTACCACTGTTAACGGTTACAAAACCGGGGTGGAAGCTAAGGCCTACTAATTATTAAGTGGACCGGCCCATGAGACAAGCCTGACAAGAATTTGGCCCATTACTGTTCTGGCTTGCCCGAGGCCTACGCTGACTGAAGGATCACATCACTTTGTAGCCTAGCTGTGGCCTGTTAACTTTTCGGCATGTTACTGTTTCGTCTTGCAAAGGGACCAGCTTGTTCCATCACTATGCGGCCCATTGGCGGCATGCTCTAGGCCCATCACGTTCTTAAACCCCGTGGACGTCCCCCCACTAAAGGTCCATATACGATAAGGTTCATTACTATTCTATCTTTTTACTGTTCGAGCCTGCCCGCGACGGGCCACCCACTAATGACCCATTTTTTTAGAAGGTTTGCTACTATTCTAGCCTTCTACCATTAGGGCCTTTTTATTGTTCGGGCCTGTTACTATTCAAGCCTTTCATTGTTCAGCCTTGTAAGGACGTAGCCTTTTTACAGCTTTACGACCTGCTATGATTCTGGCTATTTTACTGCTCCAGCCTTTTACTGTTCAGGGAGACCGTTCTTGGTGCCCCTTTCGGCCTTTTCCACATGAGGCTCATTACTGTTATGGTCTTTTACTACTTTGGCATTTTTGAGGACCGCGCCAGACGCAATGATCAAACAAGGTGCATACAGACCATCAACAAGCATCATTTACTATTCATTGACGGTCCAGTACATAATGAGCCAATACCAAAGCTCAATCGGCCTAGTAATGGTACCTCCTACCGCCAGGTGGGGACAGCGTCAAATAAATTCCTACATGGCCTATGCGATTTATATAGATATTACATCAGCTGCAAACATTTTAAATATTACATATCATCAACAAACTGAAGGGTAAGAAAATTCAGCATTTCAATTGCCAATCGAGATTGAGCCTTCTTAATCTATCAACAACATATCCCTTTGAGTGTGACAGCTACATTGGAAAACCACCTTGAGACATGATCTTGCAGCCCCCTCTTTGGTGGAGACAGCAATAATTATAGTCTAAAACTAAGTAATAACAAGTTAATAAAACAAACAAGGCAAACAAACAAACATCTTCATTGTCAAAGAATTTGAAACTAATCATTTCTCTCATATGACAAGAGCTATGAACTAGAGTTTACTACCGGTTCATGGTTCAATTATTGACCAACACGTCAAAAAACAGGACAAGCAAGCATTAAACAAGTGCGCCTACAATAAAATGAGCAGTCAAACAAAGTGTTATTTAGAATTTCAGCAAATATAAACTAGTTAGGTCATTTTAACAAATATATATGGAAGCAGATGTATATTCTGGAATGCAAGAGATACTAGGTGACTTAGAATTTGCGGTGACCTACACAATGACTTGCACTTACTATCATAGCAAAGAATGAATTAGATAGAAATTATAATGGAATCATATTGAACTTATAGAGCAGGAATGCAAAGCACGAATAAACTCCACAGTTGTGGATAGTTATGCCATTGCTTAGGACGACCTACACCAGATGTGTAATATAATGGCATTGCTCGTGAACCTGTAGAATAGGACAATCAAGCATTAAACAAGTGTGCCTACAATGAAACGAGCAATGAAACAAAGTGTTTCTTAGAATTTCAGAAAATATAAATTAGCCAGGTGATTTCAACAAATATATATGGTGCAATTGTATATCCTAGAATGCAAGAGACGTTAGGTGGATCAGAATTTGCAGTGAGCTACACAATGGTGTGCAGTTATTACATAGCTAAGAATGAACCAAATAGAAATTTTAATAGCATCATACGTGAACTTGTAGAGTATTCAAACCATGAATGTACTACATAGTAGAGGATAGTTATGTAGTTTCTTAGGACGAATCAGAACCAGATACAAAATATAAAGGCATCACTTGTGAATCTGTAGAACAACCTTTGCAAACCAACATGTTCCGTGTTCCATGTTTGCGCTCTATGCAAAGGAAGAGAAAATAGTTAGTGTTATTGATTTTGAAGAACCATATGGAAACAACAAAATTATAAACAAGTTAATACGAAGAATTTAAACAGGTACTACAGGATAGCGGAATGATGCGAGAGAGGAAACAATAGTGGAAACTTAGCTTAGGACAAACCATATAGATGTTAGGAAATCCACACTAATATTTTGCACTGACTTTAGATTTTGCAAGAAGTACACAATAGCAGGAAATTACTGTTGGAGTAGCTAAGAACATGTGCATCACAAAATAACAAACATGTACATGACTTGAAATTTGTAGAGAAGTGAATGCAAACGAACATGTCTAGTATCCTTCTATGTAGCACAAAGAACAGACATGCTCAGTGACTTGTATGTATTAGCACGATTACAAAAATGGAGTTCACTATGATAGGCTTGAATCTGCTATACTGCTGACAAAAAAAATGTGTTAGACATTTGGTTACCTTGGTCGGAGAGGCGTCTAAGACTCATAGGTACCGTACAGATGACGTCCAAGTCACCGAGGGTGCTACCATTGCGGTGGCTATCGACGTCGGGAAGAAGATCTTGGGCGAGAGCATCACCAAGGTAGATTTGATGCAGTGAACGAAGATGCCCGTGCAGCTGGCACTAGTAGGAAAAGGCTTATAGCAGTCATTTTTCTAGTGGTGTCTAAAACAAAACGGGTGCCACTACTGCAAGGCCAAATAGTCACAATGTTCGTAAAAAGTCGAATGCCGCCATTATAACTTAGTCCTGGCATTTGGGAGATAGTTAACACCGACACTAACTGGGGATCATGATGCGATTCGGGACCAATGTAGCCCAGTCGTTCAGAAAATTTGAACGCCGCAACTATGTCGTAGTGGTGGCATCCCAAGAGCCATAGACGCCACCACTATTATATCCAAAATTTCGCTAACTTACCAGGCGCCGCCCGCACCCTTCCCTCTCTCTCATTTCAACTCACGCGTGCTCCTTCCCCATCCCCAAATCACCTCGCCTGCGCCACGCTGCCCCAACCTTGCTCCGCCTGCCTAGCCCCGACCTCGTGCCGCGCTGGCCCACACCGCACCGCCCTAACATCGCGCCGCCCCGCCCCTCCTTGCCCCGCCCTGACCTCGCGCCACCGCGCCTCTCCGACCCGTGCCTCCCCCGACCCGCGCCTCCACCAACCTCGCACCGCTGACCTCCACTGACCCGTGCCTCCCCCTACCTCTCTGACTTAGCGTCGCCGCGCCTGCCCCACCACAGGTAGACTCCCCTACGCCTCTCTTAATTACTGTATTTAGTTTAGTGTAGAAAATCTGGATGATTTTAGGGATTTTTGTTTTGTGTAGCAAATTTACATGATTTTAGGGGTATATGTAGCAAATTTACATGATATTAGGGGTAGAAAATCTAAATAATTTTTGGGATAGATGTAGCAAATGTACAAGATTTTAGGGGTAGAAAATCTAGATAATTTTAGGAATAGATGTAGAAATATACATTATTTTAGGGGTAGAAAATTTACATTATTTTAGGGGTAGTTGTAACAAATGTACATGATTTTAGGGTAGTTTAGGGATATATGTGGAAAATGTACATATCACTATTATGCCTCTACCCATGGGTGGCTATACCCCCCTTGAGATGACGTTTGATCATGCACTAAGATCCGAATTCAATAGAATTCAATAGCTGTCAGTTATTCCTTAATCAGCACAAACCTATAACTAACTGATATGGACTCTAGATGCGTCAGCCCATGTACACAGGCCATCGGGCAGAGAGACAGGCTCACTCATTAATCAGGTGCATTTACTTTCATTGTGTCCTGCCTTGAATGTACTATTCAGATGCAGAATTGGCTATTGGTTCATCACCTAGGTGCATTTAGTATTCATATCCAGTGCATGTGTCAAGCAGAAAAAAGCATGACCATCATTTTTGTGTAGGCCATCGTCTCTTCTTAAATTCTAATATCATGTCGATAGTCAGTAAAATAAGCCAAGCATTCAACAGTTTTGCATGTCATTGACGCAACGTGTCAATCTGACTGACAATATCAAGACAAAATCAGGGTCTCTCCAGGAGTTAATACTACTGGCTGTTATATATATTCTGCCATACCGAATGACCAACCTCATAACAGGCGACATCAAAAGGGGGTATAGCCACCGGGTGGTAGTCAATCCACACTCATGTGCATATATATTTATTTCTTATATGTTGACTAACAGTTGTATGAAATGTTGTTATTTAACTACTTAATTAGTATCATGTCGGTGCCAAAGCTGAAGTTTTATGGTGTTCATCGGAAATCCACAAGGACCCCGACTTGGGCAGCTTAGATCACAGCGGATAAGAGGAAGATCCAGCTAGGTACTTTTAGGTTCCCGTGGCAGGCATCCCGCGCCTACGACTACGCCACGGTCTAGAACTTTGGGGTGAGAGCGGTCCTCAACTTCGAGGCTGAGGGTCGTGTGGGACATCTGTTAGCTCAAGATGGCACGAGGATCACCACCAGGGCCGAGGAGAGGGAGCACTAGCAGGCAGAGAGGCAGCTGGCGCGCCACCGTCACAAGGAGGATGACCCCTTGGTCAGGGATCTCCTACTTGATCCCTAGGTGATGGCTGTCTAGTACGAGGTCCTTAGCGAGAGCCGGCAGCAGCGTAGGTAGGGCAAGGCTGGCCCCTCCGGCACGCAATAGCAGGGTCATCCCGGCCCCTCCGGCATGAAGCAGGATGGCTCTTACAGCCTGTCATCATCTTTCTGGGATCACTCGGATGAAGAAGACATCACTAACACTAGGTCTACTCGAGTTTAGGATGTTCTCATGTGACTGTTGTATGCTACCTATCATACTACTTATATAGACTTATCATGCTACTATTGAACTACTTATATATGATGCTAGCTAATCTTACTTATGTGTTATGTTGATATATTATGCTACTTATGATGCTAATTAAGTTAAAATGGTCTATATTAAGTTTGCATGATCATATATAGGTATAATGAATGATGATCGGTGTGAGCATTGTGGTTACCAACAGTCCAAGGAGAAGAAGGTTCTCATAGTGCTCGCTTATAACTGTGAAGTTAGTATGGTAGGTCCATTCACAAGAAATTAACCTATATATACCCTGCAACTGAATTACAAGCTAATTGTTGCTTTCTTATGATTCTGCATGCAGAACATACCCTACAAGTTTAGACTTGATTTCCTGGACCATTTTGATTGGTTGTTGTGGCAGCAGGGATAGTTTCAGGCCGATCTACTTCCTCTGAAGCAACCTGCACTGACCTACACGGTCCAAATCATGAACAAGGCGAACCACACCATTTTCGGTGGTCCGAGGTGAACTGAGATGGTCAATGCCTATGAGATGGATGCCCAGGAGAAGTTGGTCTTCCATCTCTATGAAGATCACATGAGCTACTTCAACTACCGAGGCCCTGAAGCATCGATAGACTATGACGCTTCTTCAGATTATGAGATTCATGTTGCTACCATTAGGTATGGCGCAGACGTTGCTGATAATCCCTTTGAGGACTAGTAGTTAGTGTTATGTAGCTAGCTAGCTCAACTATATGGAGTTGACTATAATCCTTTTGAGGATTAGTAGTTAGTGCTACCATTTCTCTGAATATATCTTGTTGTGCTGTGAATATTCAATTGGATGCAACATATTTTTTTAATTTTCGAAAACTCACTTGTGGCATTCATAATAAAAAGAACACCACAAATAGGATACATAATGGTGGAGCTTATAGTAAACGCTACCACTAGAAACCCTACTGGTGGCGTTCGGTGGAGATGCCACCACTAGGACCTAGGAGTGGCACGAGGTTAGTGGTGTGCGGCTTAAATGCCACGAACCACCTTTTATGAACACCGCCACTAGGAATTTTCCTACTAGTGTGGTTTGTAGCAGTGGACATGGAAGTCGTTGAACTAGATCCCATCCGGTGGACATCGATGAAGCGGCGTTGGTACAGTTGGGTAGCTGTCGGTGGAAGGGAATGAGAGCTTGCCCGGTCGATGACGCCATCAGCTTGATGAAGGACACCATAGCTCCAAGCAGTCGCAGAGAGACCCGGTGAACTAGATCTAGTGTGTTGGGCGTCTGTGAAGCGGTTGCAGTGTGATGCACAAGACTGGAGCTCAACCCCCTCCGGCCGACCAGGAATTGCCGCTAGCCTGTAAGCGATGTGGTCATGGATGTGAGAGCGTGAGAGAGGATCTTTTGATTTTTGGGAGGACCAACATAAAATATTGCACGGATCAGGATTATAGAGGTGAACATAAAATTAATTACGATAGTACCCCTAAGCTAGCGACTTTAGCATGCACATTTATCGTCTAAACAATGGGTTGAATGGGAATTTAAAAGTAATTTTTTTAAATGGTGGGGCATGAAATGCATCCGAGTTAGTGGGGGATTTTGTCGCTCGATTATGATTTTGAATTTGGCTAGCGTCCATCTACTAATATTAGAAAAAATGGTACTTGAAACGTAGGGCGCGAGATGCTTCAAAGTCGCTTGGTGATTTTTCTGCTCGACTGAGATTTTGAATTTTGCTAGCGTCCATCTATCCACTAATAGAAAAATGGTACTCCCTCGTGGGAGATTTTGCCTCAAAGTTTTTGAAATGGTAGGGCGGGAAATGCTTCAAGGTCAGTGGCTGATTTTGCCACTCGATTGATATTTTGAATTTGGCTAGCGTCCATCTACTAGTAGTAATAAATGTGGTAGATAGTACTGTTATCTGGTTAGGAATTCATGACCAGGAGTCACATCAACTGATCATCCATGACCATAATAATTGTGCAGACTGAGATTTTCAATTTGACTAGCGTCCAAGCAATAATATAAAAAAGGGGTACTCCCTTCAGGAATTGAAGGCAGAGAGTGAAGTCAACCAATCATCCATAATGAAAATTATATTCCTTCGATTCAAACCAGGTAGGTGGTAGATTTTGCCACTCGACTGAGATTTTGAATTTGTCTAGGTTCCAAAGAATAATATAAAAAATGGTACTCATTCTGTTTGAATTGAAGGCTGAGAGTCACATCAACTGATCATCAAAATAATGACCATACTCACAAATAAAATTGGATACATGTATCTATGATTCAAACAGGGTAGGCGGTAGGTTTTGCCGCTAGACTAAGATTTTGAATTTGGCGGTTGTACAAATTATGAAAAAAAATATGGTTAGGCTGTTCTACCTTTGATCATGAACTGAAGGCCGAGAGGGTGTGGTACATGCACATGAGTTTTGTGCATGGAGAACAAAATAAATAGATAAAGGCATTATTCAAAAAAAATACTCACACCTTTTTTATACAAGGCCACAAACACAACCCGAGCTCAGTCTCAAGAATCATTTCACAGGACCATGGTACTCACGTGTCAATATTAGGGCTCATCTTCAATTTAGACTATCCTCTTCATCTGCGGGCTCTCGAGTCCACTGATCTTGTAATATCTTCAAATCTGCATCACTTACTAATGCTTTATGTCTCATCTCATCGATTGTTCTTCTTTGTACTTCCCTTTCAGCCCGTAGTGCTATGATTTCTTCCTTATAAGACAAGTACACCGACTTGGACTTCGACTTTGACTTGGACTACGGCAACCTAGCATTACATAGGAACATGCTTTTGCGATGACCTTCGCCTTTTAGTACCATGTTAAAGGTTTCTAGATATTGTTTTTGGGTTTGTTCTAGACCATATTTCCCCGGTTTTTTCATCTCCTCATTCAGTTTAACCTGTAAGGTTATTAGTTGGTAGACATGGGTGAGCAAAGAGGAGCTACGATAGAGAAATATGCAGACGACACATTTAACCTGACTATGAGCAAGTCTTACAAGTAGGCATGGTTGATTATGCATCATATACACTATAGTAAAAGCATTGCTATCTGATCATACTAATAATAATTTTATCACTAACAAGCAATAACACGACTATGCAAACATGTCATCTATTTGTTTATTCACCGCTAGGTGCATGATATCACAAGACAACTCTTTGTACAGTTGAAAACTGAAACTCACACTATTTGGAAATCATCTACTTAAATGAAAAGAAAACTGGGCGGCAGTTCAGGAAGTGTTGCACATGTAACTATACATATAATTACCGAGGGTGTGACATCACAAAATACCAATCGGATAGAAGACCTACAATAACACTCTTAGCGGAGGGATTGATACCTTCTTTTTTACTCATCTGGCATGCCTCGAATTTTTCTTGCAGACTTATTGCATATTTCTATAACATGGGAGGAACGCATGATCAAAATATAATAAGCACAAAGTATCTCCAAGAGTAAATACTAATTATCCTTACTTTTGCACTCAGGTGCCCAACCACTGCATGATATCCAGTTTGGTTTGTTAAACATTATGCGACACAGTTACTATTGTTTTTCTAAATGTTCTTCTGCAAAAGGAGACCAGTGAGATAAATGCACAAATAGAAATTTTGATTGTGATCTGGTCTCAGTATTCACAGACCATACTGTAATCTTTGGATCAAACTACTAATCGAGAAGATCTATCCACTATTGGTCAGTCATAGTATGTTCATTAGGAGTCGTTCTTTGAATATCCTTACTTTCCTTCTTTAGCCCATGACACTATTGGTGCAAAGAACAAGAGAAGCTTGAGAACATACTCTACATCCTCATTATCCCGATCGAAGTTGAATTTTGTCTATCGGCAAGAATGAGAACAGTTGATGTGTTATGTGACTTAGAATAGAAGCAACAACACTCTTGAAGGCATGGGACATAGCAACATGACTTACATGTAACTTCTGGAGTAATGAAGTGTAATGTTCAGGGGTTTGTTGGTGATGCTTGAACGATGGGAAGGTGGGAATATAATTCTTGATGAAAAAGCCTATTTATGATGCTAGAAAAGCAGATTATTCTAGATTTTCTGGCCTTCACTTGCTAGGTGATGAGTCCAAAATTAAGACATACTTAAGTATACAAATTATTCATATTGTCACTCATTACATGAAACATCTATCTACAATTATGCCTATTATGTATAATTACTAGTCCTCATTCATTTCCACATGGACTTTGCACAACTAGTAGTTTTATTAGGATTTTATTACTTTTTCTTGTCTTTGACTTGTGTGTGGGTGTTGTTATGGATTATGGATAAAGCAAGACAAAAGGAACCAAGAAGATGCAATATGGAGGAGCTGCAGGCACCAGACTTAGCCATTTGAGAGGTAGAAAAGTGGATTTTTCCATAAACTCCAAATGAAGATCCAAGGCAATGGTTTTTTATCCTTCGTCCATACGATTCCAACGAGCCAAAGAACATCCAAATCAGAGTTCGTATGACAAAATGAGGGCCAAAATACGAAAGCATACAACAGGCATAATGACCACTGGTACGGGCAGGTACGATCGTACCGTCAGCCCATACCATGGGTCTGGACGCATGCAGAAAGCTATTCTAGATGCGCTTCTTCATGGAATACATCCCCGTTTGTTTCTGGATCTTCCTTAGGTCATAAGGAACGTATTGGGGGCACCCCTAGGCCTATATAAAGAGGCAAGGAGCCAAGGGAGAACCATCCCTCTCCACATACCTCCATGGCGGAGCCCTGCCTCCTTGCAAACTCCATAGCCACCGCCTCCACAAGATCTCCACCATCACCATTGTTCAAGAGGATAAGGGACTTGGATCTTGAAGGCCTCAACACCGATCTACATCACCATCATTACCAACATCTCCAACACCGATTCCCTTCATCTACTTGGTTATAATCCAAACCCTAGTGTGGATCTTCACTTGTATTCGATTATACTCTCATATCCCATCCATATGATTTCCATTATGTTGATTTATTTTATATGTGAGTAGTTCCTTTGTTCTTGGGGAGATGGAGAAACCCTAGCATTATTATGATGTTGAAATAATGATGATCTATTCTTGTGTCTATACAACTGGCCGGTATATGATAGATTTATGATTTGTGTTTGATCTCTCTCTTTAGATGGTATTTGTAGTCAACCACATGTCATTTTCCCTTGGTACTAAAGGGAAGGAGAAATCTTTTGGACGTGTTTGGGATCGTGCCTGGAATAGCTTCATGACAATTGGCGTCGGCTTGTAAACTACACGGTCAAAGGAGGATAAAGAGAGACTCCCTAAGCTAACTACGATATCCATGGGGAGACCCTTAATTGCGATGGTTTATATGGGTGATTGACCTCAGACATCGTAGTGGCTATTTAGAGGTGACCTCACTCTTGGCTCAACAAAGTGGCTTGCCTTGTAGTGAACATCTTATTATGGAGCTCTCTCCACACATATCATGACACAAGAAGTATATTATCTTAATTAATAATAATAATAGCATGCTAGTGGTGTATCCTACATCCTCGAGAATGCTTTAGCCTTATTGAGTTCAACCACATTTCCCACCGCTCTTGTTACTTGCTTTCTTTTATTTACTTTTCTGCATTCAATCCAAAAACCTTTCAAACACCCTTTACTTGAAATAAAATGCGTCTTACAAGTATCCGTTGATAGATAGTAATGAGGGGCATAAATACCTCTACCAACATCTCTCTGTGGGATCGATACTCTTTATTTCTAAACTAGCTACAATTGATCTGTGCACTTGCAGCCATCAAGCTATTTTCGGGAGTCGTTGCCAGGAAGCTAAGAGCTTTTGGTCTTTGTTCTTAGTTTCTAATTTATTATTGCTTTACTAAAGTTTTTTAAGTTTCAAGTATTATTATTTATTGCTATTTATCTTTTTATTTTACTTATTTGAAAAGAACAAATATATTACAAAACAAAAATTTATAAAAACTATTGTTACTAATCATGTCTTCCGAGTTGACTATCTTCCAACAGATGGAATTTGTAATGGAGGAGCCAAAGGGAGAGATTATGGGAAATATTATGAAGAGGCGTGGCATATTGAAAGAATCGATGACTGGGGTGGAAAAGTATTCATCCATACTATGATCATAGTACGGAGATGGAGAAACCCTAGCATTATTCTTGGGGAGGGATCTGAAGCTCTTCCTTGCACCATGCCGGAGAGGGGAATTCACCCTGGAGGCCTTCTTCATCACCATGCAAGCCTCCGGTGTGATGCGTGGGTAGTTCATCCTTGGACTACGGATCCATGTAGTAGCTAGATGGCTAGTTTCTCCTCCTTTGTGCTTTCATTTTTAGATCTTGTGAGCTCAGTTCATGATCAAGATCATCTATTTGTAATCCATACATGTTGTGTTTGCGGGGATCCGATGGATATTGAGATGCTATTTCAGATTGATTATTGATTCTATCATGTCTTTGTTATTTGAGATCTTGCATGCTTTCCGTTGTTAGTAGCTATCTTTGCCAAGTAGATGCTAGCAATTCCAAGAGTTAGTATTTATGCTCGATAGTGGGTTCATGCCTCTGGTAATCTGGGGAAGTGACAGAAATCTCTAAGGTACTAGATGTGCTGTTGCTACTAGGGAGAAAACAACAATCCTTTGTTCATAGAACAATCGTATTGTTTACCTTACACGCAGTTCGTAAAGCAATAATCTGTCGCTTGCAACTTAATACTGGAGGGGGTTCGGATGATAACCTAAAGGTGGATTATTAGTCATAGATGCAGTTGGATGGCGGTCTATGTATTATGTTGTATTGCCCAATCAAGTCTCAAGGAGTCAAGATGATTAGTATATGCATGTATTGCTTTCTCGGACTTTGTCAATTGCCTCGCTGTAATTTGTTCACCCAGCATGTTATCTATCTAAGGAGAGCCACCTCTAGTGAGCTATGGATCTCAGTCCTTGTCTTTTATATTCAATCTATCAACTGTTTCTGCTTTGTATTTACTTTCTGCAAACTTTTACTTCTTTCCATTCGATACGTTTAATCCTTTGTTTTCTGCAAAACACGGTGAGATTGACAACCTCATCGCAAGTTGGGGACAAAGTTCTGTGGTTGTGTTGTGCAGGTCTCCACGTTGCTACTAGCACCGGTAGTGCGTCCTGCCAAAGCTCAGCTAGTAACACCTTTGGGGTGTTTCCTTGCTCCTACTGGTTCGATTAAACCTTGGTTTCATAACTGAGGGAAACTTGCTGTTGGGCTCATCATACCTTCCTCTTGGGGTTCCCAACAAGCTCTACATCAACCAGGAGCCATCAACACTTTTCTGGGCGTCGTGCATTGAGCCATCAAGTATTTTTCTGGCGCCGTTGCCGGGGAGTCAAGGACATCTTCACAAGGGGAGTCCCTCATAACCAATCTCTTTACTTTGTTGTTTTTGTTTTGCTTAGTTTCTTTTTGCCTTGTTTGCTTGTTTTGTTCTTCAAAAACACAAAAAAATTAGTTTTACTTGTTTGCTTTCTTATTTGAAACCCAAAAAAATGACTACTCTTGAAAACACTAAGTTGCGTGACTTCACTAGCACCAACAACAATGATTTTATGAGCACTCCCATTTCTCCACCTGTGGCTGAAAATACTTTCTTTGAGATAAAACCTGCTTTGCTCAACCTTGTTATGAGAGAACAATTTTCTGGTATTGGTAATGAAGATGCTGCTTCCCATCTAAATAAATTTGTTGAACTTTGTGAGATGCAAAAGCATAGGGATATAGATGGTGATATTATTAAGCTGAAATTGTTTCCTTTCTCTTTGAGAGGAAAAGCTAAAGAATGGTTGAATTCCTTAACTAGGAATAGTATTGATTCTTGGACTAAGTGCAAAGATGCTTTTATTGCAAATACTATCCTCCTGCTAAGATTATATCCATGAGAAGTGAAATAATGAAGTTTAAACAACTTGATAATGAGCATGTTGCTCAAGCTTGGGAAAGAATGAAATCTTTGGTAAAGAATTGTCCCACTCATGGACTGACTGCTTGGATGATCATCCAAACTTTTTATGTAGGATTGAACTATTCTTCAAGGAACCTATTGGATTCAGCTGCTGGAGGTACCTTTATGACCATCACTTTGGGTGCTGCAACAAAACTTTTGGACAATATGATGGTTAATTATTCTGAATGGCATACTAAGAGAGCTCCACAAGGTAAGAAGATAAATTCTATTGAGGAAACCTCCTCCTTGAGTGATAAGATTGATATGATTATGTCTATGCTTGTTAATGGGAAAGCCCATATTGATCCAAATAATGTTCCTCTAGCTTCTTTGGTTGCTCAAGAAGAGCAAGTTGATGTGAACTTCATAAGAAATAACAACTTTGGCAACAATGCTTATGGTAATAATGCTTATAGGAACAATTTTGGTAACAACAATTATAAGCCATATCCTCCTAATAATACTTATGGCTATAATGGTAAACCTGAATTACCTAGTGAAGGAAGAATTTTAGAAGTTGAAAGAGCCACTAAAAACTTCATGCAAATGCAATATGAGCAAAATAAACTATTTACTAAAACTATGGAGGAACAATCCACTATCTTGAAGAACATTATCCATCAACTTGAGAGTCTAAATAGGGAAATACCTAGTTTACAATTGAAACTCTCTAATGCTGAAAGAAATATATCATCTTTGTCTGAAGCTCAATCTTCATTGATTAATAAAATGGCTGCTAAACCTGAAACTAATGATAATCCCTTTGCAGCTACTAATGCCATACAAGTAAGAATTGATGAAAATGTGAGACTATTAGCTGAATTACATGCTAAGTGGGAAAGAGAAGATGAAATTGCTAGAAAAATTAGTGTTTCTACTATTACCACCACTAGTGTTGAGGCTAGTAATAGTTCTACTACTTTAGATGATAAAGTTGATTTTGATCTTGATGCTTGCAACATCTCTGAAGTTATTAAGTTTCTACAAAAGCTTGCTAAAAGTCCTAATGCTAGTGCTATGAACATGGCTTTTACAAAACACATTACCAATGCTCTCATAAAGATTAAGGAAGAAAATATGAAACATAAAGCTTCTATTCCTATAAAGCAAGAAGATGGTTGGGAACCCATCATTAATATGAAAGTGAATGACTTTGATTTCAAAGCTTTGTGTGATCTTGATAGTAGTGTTTCTATTATGCCTAGAAGGATTTATGATATGCTTGATTTGCCTCCTCTTGAAGATTGCTATTTGAATGTCCCACTTGATGATAATGCTAAAAATAAACTCATGGGGAGTTTTAATGATGTTCTTATTATGGTTAATGATTCCTATGTCCCCGTTTATTTCTATGTTTTGGATGTTGAATACAATGCTTCTTGTCCTATTACTTTGGGAAGACCTTTTCTTAGAACTGTTGGTGCCATCATTGATATGAAAGAAGGCACCATTAAATATCAACTCCCACTCAATAAAGGTATAGAACACTTCCCTAAAAAGAGAGAAAAGATTTCTTTTGCTTCTCCTATGAAAACAAAATTTGGTCTTAATGCTTCTTCATTTGAGAACACTTGATTCTTTCTTTGCTTCTTATGCCTAACTTAAAGGCGTTAAAGAAAAGTACTTGTTGGGAGATAACCCAAGAGTTTTAGTTGAGTCTTTGAAGTTATTACTTCAGTAATAACCTCTCCTTATCCTTTTTATTTTCTTTTTGTGCCAAGAGTAACCTCTAATGAGAGTGAAGTAATGATTGGGAAAGTTGCTGTCCCAAAACAGATTTTTATGCTTCACCGTAAATATTCCTGAGAGAGCTCTGTATGTCGGATTGAGCTGTAATTGTTTGTGTCTCTGCCCCAGATTGTTATATAACTTTCGTTAGTTCAACACTTTTTGATTTGAGCAACAGAAGGTCTTCAAAAAATTTCTTCTTTACCTGCTGGTCTGTTTTGACAGATTTCTGCCATTTTCTGCATTTGCTTCTTGTTAGTTCCTTCTTGAGTTCTTTTGGGGAATTGAGATTTTTGAGGGAAGTGATACAGTAGCTAGTGTTCTAATGAAATTTTATTTGGTGTTAGAACTGAACCTTGAGACCTATTTATCTTAAGTGCACTAATGTTGCTAATGAGATTGTGTGAAGTTTTGTATGAAGGAAAAATTTCAGGTGTATGGAAGGAATGAGTAATGAGATGAAAGATGGACTAAAGCTCAAGCTTTGGGATGCCACGCGTGTCATCCCAAGAAATATCCAAAAAGTACAAGCGTCAAAGCTTGGGGATGCCCAAGGCATTCCCCTTCTTCATCAATAAAAATTCCAGGTTCCTTCCAAACGCTTCATTTTTATTGTTTCATGCACAGTTGTGTTTTTCTTGGAGCGTCTTATTTTTCGTTTTTGTTTTGGTTTTTAGTTTGCTTGGTTTGCTTAGTTCTCTGAATAAGTTGGTTGGACCCCCTCTTTCACACTTTGGTTTGCAAATAGTTTGGTTTGGTTTGGAAAAGAGTAGGAAAGTTCATACTTATGTGGTAAAAAGATCTCGTTTTTGACTGTGGCCTATGCTTTGTCATGCCATGATTGATATTGTTTTGGCTTTATGCTTAGTATTCTTTGCTGTAGCATGACTTGTTATAAACAATTGAAATTTCTTAATGTGCCTTGGATGAATCATGCGTTGTTTTAGCATATTAAAGCATAGTATAGTGGTATTCTCATTTGATGATTTATTTGGGTTGACTTGGCACATGCTCACACCATGTTATGACTATCACAAGTCACCATAAGCCTTTATGATCCTTTAGTTTTCAACTTGTAGTATCATTTTATGCTTTGATCAATGATGTTTTGTCGCTCTGCATGATTATGGCCATTATTGCTCTCTTAGTTTGTCGCTCCCAGTCTTTTGCTAGCCTCCACAACCAAGTATGAGTTCCACTCATGCATCCAACTCCCTAAACCAAGTTATTCCAAAGAGTCCACCATACCTACCTACTAGCTTATGCTATTCCAAGTATATTCATGCTTTTGTTTACCTTCCTCTTGTTATGAGAAAACTAGTGATTAAAGCTCTCACGAACTTGATGGCACACTTTACTTTACTTGCCCTTAATAAACTTGAACCATTGTGTCTTCTATGTTGTATATGCTTGCACTTATTTGTTGGGAATTAGCAGAACCATGCTTTCATGGGGAACGCTTTAAACATTGCACTTGGTACTTGTACCTAGTTGATATCATGCTCTTTTGTATATGGATGTCGTCAGTGTGAAATGAAAGGGGAGCTTGTAAGTCCATGGAGTTATGTATATGTGTTAGAGAAATGCCTGGGCCGCTGGTCTAATCCATGCTGACATGGTGGAAACCTGCAGCGTAACCATAATGAGCTGTCTATGAAGCATTCTTCTTATAAAAAATAAGAGTCCTATATTGAGAAAAAAAGAAAAAGAAAAAAAGAGATACTATGAAAAGAGGAAAGAGAGAAAAAAAGCACCATATTCCCATGGTAAATAAGAATAATGCTGAGATGCTTGTTGTCTGCTTGCCTTGTCATTTTGATATGGGGATTCTTCCGTATCATCGGGCAAGGGGTACCCCCTTGGAGGTTCTCAATGATACACATGTACTTACAATGACAAGAACTTACCGGTGACTAAACTTGAGTAGCATGAGGAGCGGCCCTCGTATACAAGGGACATGAGATTTCTGACTTATACTTCGTCAAGCATGTACACCATAGTTTGTTCACTTTAACCTTAATCACTTCAAGATGCTTATGATAGGGGCAATGAGAGCTGAAATCTATTAAGTACCATAATTTTTGGAAGCTCTTTATGAGACTTGAATCCATACTTACTTTTACAAAAGGCCTTTCTTCCACCATTATATTGAGTCTCCACCTTCTATCTTTATGAACCTACTTTGAGAGCATAGTGGCCATTCTTAGTTCTATGTGCATTGTCCCAAGACTAGTTGATTGATGCATAACTTGTTATTGCTTGTTTGAAACTATTGTATCTAGTCACTCTTATGAACTTTGAAGGTGTCCTATGCATTTATATTTGCTACTTTATTGAGGGACAAGATGAATACTATTATTCCATGTTTTCTTTATGTGAAATAAACAAACGTCTTGCAAAGCATGTTATTCATGAATCTTTTGTTTGTGCCTTTTCATGTTGCATCATAGTTTCTTTGTCTTATTGCTAGAACTTTGTCTTTCATGTTATGATTGAAGTACTATGATCCCAGCTTTGAGTGTTTTGCAAATACTTTGATCAAGTATTTGATGGTGCATGTCACCTCAAAAATTATTCTTTCTTTTTATCACTTACCTACTCGAGGACGAGCAGGAGTTAAGCTTGGGGATGTTGCTACATTGCAAATGTATCTATAATTTTTGATGTTCCATGCTTGGTTTTATCCACTTTCTTGTGTTTTGTTCCAACTTTGGAGTACTTTTCATATGATTTCTTGGACTAACCTATTAACAAGAGCCAAAGTGCCAGCTGCCTGTTTTCTGCTGTTTTTGGTTCCAGGAAAGTCAGAAAATGAATATTCTCGGAATTGGACGGGACAAAAGCCAAAGTGCCTATTTTTTCGTAAGGGATCAAGTGCCAGAATACGAGACGGAGAGGGACCAGGGGGCCACCACACCACCTGGCCGTGCGGCCTAGCCTGGCCCGCGCCAGGGGGTGGTGAGGCCAGCCCTGGCACCCCCTCGGCCTCTCCTTCCACCTATAAGTTGCCCTCAGGACGAAAACCCTAAGTACCCGATCAAAAATCCACGAAGAGTTCAGAGTGGCGTCATCTCCATCCCTAGATCGGGAGGATCTGAAGTCTTCCACCACGGAGAGGGAATTCACCACGAGGCCTTCTTCATCACCATGCAAGCCTCCGGTGTGATGCGTGAGTAGTTCATCCTTGGACTACGGATCCATGTAGTAGCTAGATTGCTGGTTTCTCCTCCTTTGTGCTTTCATGTTTAGATCTTGTGAGCTCCGTTCATGATCAAGATCATCTATCTGTAATCCATACATGTTGTGTTTGCGGGGATCCGATGGATATTGAGATGCTATTTCAGATTGATTATTGATTCTATCATGTCTTTGTTATTTGAGATCATGCATGCTTTCCGTTGTTAGTAGCTATCTTGGCCAAGTAGATGCTAGCAACTCCAAAAGTTAGTACTTCTGCTCGATAGTGGGTTCATGCCTCCGTAACTGGGAAGTGATGAAATCTCTAAGGTACTAGATGTGCTGTTGCACTAGGGAGAAAACAACAATCCTTTGTTCATAGAACAATCGTATTGTTTACCTTACACGCAGTTCGTAAAGCAATAATTTGTCGCTTGCAACTTAATACTGGAGGGGGTTCGGATGATAACCTGAAGGTGGATTATTAGTCATAGATGCAGTTGGATGGCGGTCTATGGATTATGTTGTATTTCCCAATGAAGTCTCCAGGAGTCAAGATGATTAGTATATGCATGTATTGCTTTCTCGGTGTTTGTCAATTGCCCCGCTGTAATTTGTTCACCCAGCATGTTATCTATCTAAGGAGAGCCACCTCTAGTGAACTATGGATCCCGGTCCTTGTCTTTTATATTCAATCTATAAACTGTTTCTTCTTTGTGTTTACTTTCTGCAAACTTTTACTTCTTTCCATTTGATACGTTTAATCCTTTGTTTTCCGCAAAACACGGTGAGATTGACAACCTCATCGCAAGTTGGGGACAAAGTTCTGTGGTTGTGTTGTGCAGGTCTCCATGTTGCTACTAGCACCGAGTGCGCTACCCAAAGCTCAGCTAGTAACACCTTTGGGGTGTTTCCTTGCTCCTACTGGTTCGATTAAACCTTGGTTTCATAACTGAGGGAAACTTGTTGTTGTGCTCATCATACCTTCCTCTTGGGGTTCCCAACGAGCTCTACATCAACCACGAGCCATCAACACTTTTCTGGGCGTCGTGCATTGAGCCATCACACCTCTTATCAATTATATTGCAATTTCTACAAATCTCATGGTCACCTAAATTATCAGTGTGAGTATAATCCCGATACAGAACTAGCAAACTATAATAGTGACGAGTTTAAATGCCATGCTAGCGAGGATAGATTGCAATTTTTGCTTTTTACCGGTTGCCAAGAGGTGTTATTTCGTTTAAGAGATATACAAGTAGAAAGTAAACCACTTGATATGATATATAAAGAAGTTCACCCTATATTCTGCTATTGCAAAGACAACTTCCTTAATAATGCATTTATTGTTGAGCGGATTAAAGCCACCATGGAAGAATCTAACCGTTTGTAGGGTGCTGCAAAGGATAATGTGGAGGGAACTCCACTCAAAGAACCTCCACCTAAACCACCGGAACATATTATTAATAAATATGTGGCACTTGGTGTTGCACCCTCTCAAATAGTGGAAGGTGAACCAAAAGGCAAAACTATTGTCGAGTTAGCTATGTCCTCTCAACTAGTGCAAGGTAAGCCCAAAGGGAAGACTACCAGTGAGCTACTCGCAAATTATCTTAGTAATAATGAAGAGGAGCAACTCGATCAACCACTTGAATCTCCTACTTTTGAAAATAACTTTCCACACACAAATAATATGAATGCGAATGATATCTCATTGTCTAGAAATGATTTTGATGATGATTGGCCTGAGTTTTGTGAGGAATTAGAGAATGAATCTTTCTATGAATATTGCAATGAAAATTTGCAACATGAATCCTCAATAGAGGAGAATGAAGAATGGTACGAAGAATATTTTACCAATGATGAACTTAATAAAAAGGATCCTATAGAATATGATTGCTGAAGAAAATTTCTTGCATCTGGTAAAGTAGAGAAACCATTGAAAAGAAGAAGATCTTAAGGTAAATTGCAGCTAATTCAAAAAGTTTGAAGAACAAGATCTTAAGGTAAATTGCAGCTAATTCAAAAAGTTGCCATACGAAAAGAAGATTGAAATCAAGAAAGAAAAAAACCATTGAAGAATTGGTAGAAATTTAATTTGGCACCCCACAAACTGAACTGGACAGAAGCCTGACGAATAGTGACTCACTCCCAAATGACTTTGCAAAGGAATATCTAGATAATATCCTCAACACCACATCTGAAGGAAAGGAACAATAAGAGGAGGATGAGCTAAGTGATCACGCACCTATACCCTCTACTCCAAATAATATATACATATTTGATACTCATGAGCATGAACCAATGTGGCATATTAATTTATCATGCCTATATCTCTAATAATGATTCTTATTATGTTGAAACTAAAGATAATTTATCTACGGATGCCTTGTGCCTAGATACTCATTTGGAGAACATAAATAATGATGAATTGGAGATAGATTCTTGTAGTACTAATATGGAGGGACAAGAATAGCACATTGCGAATGAAATATTTGTTGATGATGCTTCCTTTTGTGAGTGGCTTGATATCTCTAGAACTGATGAACTAGCTAGCAAGTGTGATGAACTAGAGGAGAAATACACCTTTGAATTTGTCCCTGTTACAAAAGAAAGGTGCTACGAAGCGTTTCCCCATGATAGTGCAACCCAGGAGGAATATTATGAAATATATCCTTATGATACCAACCAAGGTAAAACATTTGAATTCATATGTAAGACTCTAATACTTTTGATAAAGCTATCTATGGAGGTATGCTCATCATATATGACATATCCATCGTCACTTGGAAGCAACAATTTATTTATTTATGAAACTCCTATGCACCATAAGCGGGTGCGACTTCGACAGAACTATGATTGTAAGTGCTCCAAAGTTCTATTTGAGGTAAGAATAAAAATTCTCTAGTTGATATCTATTGAAATAATAATGGAACTTCATAGCCTAGCTATTGCTTTAAAGAAAGCGCTTCCCGGGAGGCAACCCAGAAGTTTTTAGGTGTTTTTCTTAATTTTGTGTCTTGAGTCTTGTTGCATTCATGTTTCATTGGCACTTGTATATATGCATGATTTCCTATTAGAGTTGGCTTGGGACTACTTTTGATAGGTAGAATTAGTTGTTTCTCTAATAATGCGTTGCATATCTTGGTTAAATCTTCTCAACAAAATATATGTTTGCTTTGTTTGGTTGCTAGACTAACGTTTCGGGTCTGTAATATTTTTTTTTGGAGAAAGTAACTCGTTCCAGAGCTCACAGTGAGTGTAACGAGTAGTGGTACGGGCGGACCCATCCGTACTGCGCACCCATACCACTCATGTGAAAAATTGGAAGAAGCTAAATTTTTTCTAGAAAAGCTACTACAAGCTTAACAAGCATTGGTACGGTGGGACGTGTTTGTACCGTCCGCCCGTACCAACCTCGTTACTAGGTGAAGGAAACATGAAGACGACCCAGAGGTTGTAACGATCACTAGTATGGGCGCATCTCGCCCGTACCACCCGGTTGTACCTACTTCGTCGGCAACCTTCTAAAAATAGAGAGAGAAGACAAGGTGTAGTACGGGCGGAGTCCATCCATACCATGCGCCCATGCCGAGGAGCATCACCGCGTAGAAAGGGTTGGGATGGATTAAAAAAGGTTACAAGCCCTCTAGTATTTTTATTTTGACAACCTCGGGTCAGTGGGTTAACATCTACATGTTCCTTTGTGTTTCATTATCGTTTACCTACCTTCGAAACTAGCTAGCCTTTAATTCTCTATAGTGTTTCATGTTTCTTTTATTTTCTTTTCATGGTTGGATGAACGAACTTCATTCTTACACCGAACCATTTGCTTTTACTTTGTTTGTTATTTTCGCAGGGACTTGAACCTTGTGTGGTGACATGCTTGGTTTGTGCCAACCATGCAAACACTTGCACAAGCCACTTGGTTGTTTCAACTCAACACTTCAACAAGTAAGTATTCGTTGATCCAAAGGTCCATGTCCATCAAAAGTGAGGTTATTCGTGCCTCAACGGTAAAATGTGTCACCCTTATTTTATTCAAGCTTGGTGAGGTAACCACTTATCACACTCTTTTTTGATAACTGCGGTTTGTCTTTTCTGATGGTAATCTATTCAAGTTCGGTTCTTGCAAAAGTTCTATCTTGGGGAAGTTACTTCTGCATGTGCAGAGTCTTGTGCAATCTTCTTGTTCGATGAAACTTTTTGTGCAATCATGTATCCCGCCGTTTTCGTATGCTTGCTTACGTAAGTTGTGTTTCATGTTTATATAATGGATGCACTTGCTTTTGTTAGGATTCGTAAGGGTTGAGTTAGAGATTTGATTCACTATGTTAAGATCTTTATCCAACATGAGAAGAACTTTGTGATCCTGTAGAATACATTGCCATGATTTCTACACTAAATCCTTTGTCCCACTTTTGAAGTTTGAATTGTTTATCTTAGTTGGTTGATTTGTGAAGATTCCATGCTAGTGGGAGTAATTCAAAATACTTAGAGAAAAGATTTTATTTGAATGAATTATTAGTTGTGGAAGCTTTTGCTCTAGTTCTTTTAGATAACCGAGTCTTTCCTTGAAAATAATATTGCCAAACAAGTACAGGAAGAAAAAGTCTGAAATTTAAGACTTGTTTCATGAATGATTGTCTTGAGAGTTTACCCTTGAAGATACTTAACCCCATAGATATTTTGATAGACTTGACGACACTCTTGAAAGGACTTATTTGATTGAAATGAAGTCTAGCGGTAATTGTGATGCATGCCAAAGCTAACCTTGTGGATCAAACTGTGGTACTAGTAAAATAAAAAAAGAAGAAAGAAAAAAGGTTCTATGTTTCTCATGCACACCTTTGGATGTCAACAATTCTGCTGGCCTTCGAACGATCTGTGGTATAACCCCAGATTTTGGCTATGAGTTGATGACATGAGTGGCATAAGTGTCACTGTAATAGGAAAAAGTATTGGTACTCTCAAAGGTTGTGCAAGTTATTGTAAAAGAAACACTGAACGGTCCTTGAAAGAAAAAAGAAATATATATATATATATATATATATATGAAAATCGACATAACAAGTCCTTGGCATGGTCTCATTACTACTTTATGAATTTTCTTAAAAGACAATGTTTGGATTAGAAGTGTTTTAGATAGCATTGATTTACTGATGTGGGTGTCAATAAGACACTTCACTATTATGCTACTTAGGACATAAACTGTCTTACTCAATTTTTCTATTAAAACATCCTAGTGTTCCATGGCAAGCTGAGAGTTAACTAGAAGAATTGGATTGATTGTTACACTTCTAGTTATTTATACATATATTAAACTCTACTTTGATTGTCTTGATTTACTGAAGCTTGTATAGTGTTCTTGTCATCTCTATAACTTTCATGATCCTCACAAATTGATGAAGTGCTAGATGCATATGACTGCCAACCGTAAGTGAATTCATATTCTCATTTAAGCCCTTACTTTACATAAGTGAGGAGATACAAAACTTAAAGGACACAATAGAAGGATCACAAGTTTGCTTTAAAAGCTAGATCCACTTTTGACATGGAGCATTGAAGTTTTAATTAATCTTTTATGGATTGACATAACAGAGCTTGTGTTGACTTGTATGAATATGATCTTTCTTACTTTGAGCTTGTAGGGAAAATAAGGATATAAGGAATCGATCTTATACATCCAATATTATACTTTTGTTTCAATTTTTCCTCATTTAAAGTATCGACTTGTGTCTCATGAACATGACAACATTGTCCATAAGCGACCATCTTGCTCAGGGACGACTAAGAGTCTATCTTGGGGAAGTTGATGAGTCCAAATTTAAGGAATATTTAAGTATACAAATTATTCATATTGTCACTCATTACATGCTACATCTATCTATAATTGTTGGAGGGTACCTCCGGGTAGGGTCACGCCGGGGTATAAAGGCCATGTTGGCCGAGGTACATCAAGATCAAAGCGTAAGCTGGCCGAGTCACCGCAAGGCAGGCCGACTTACGATGAGACCCGACCCGAAGGATATTCGTCTAACCTTGTCTCGGCCGGCATATAATGTATGTTAGCTAGCCTTTTGTAACTTGTTTGCAGGTACCCACGGGGCCCAGTTAGCCAGGTGCTAGCCAGGTTACCACTTGGCTTACAAGAGAAGGAAGGAATGTCGTTGGTCAAAAGGTGGTCTCAGTCCACTTTAGCGTGAGCAAAGCGAACGGAGGGAAGGACCAGCGGAAAGTGGCCGACAAGGGTGACGTAGCCAATGTCGGCTGATGCCAGCAATGTCGGATGATGCCACACCGTAGAGGGGCTTACAGAGGCTTATGCCCTGAGTCTGGACCATCTTGTTAAAGTGTAAAAGAGGCATCTTACTTTACCGAGGAGTATATTCGGAGAATATGCCTCCACATATGCCCTAAGTTGTAACCTAGCCACCCCTATATAAGAAGGGGCATGACCTCCATAGAGAGGGTCGGCCACTTTACTAAGGGAAATCCCTAGAGAGGTAGTTGTCGTTGGTAAGAGCAGTAGGCTCCTTCCCATGAACAACTTAAGGAGCCCTTGTAATCCATCACCAACAAGAGAGAAATACAAACATCTGTGTGTGGAATCACAACACTATCCCTACCTGGATTCCTCTAGTGCACATTGGCCCCATCTTAAGCCTCTAGTGCATGCCACCACGACAGTTGGTGCCCACCGTGGGGCTAGCGACACTAGAAGGAGTGAAGATCCGGATGGGAAACATCATTGGCATCGGCGAACACATCATCTTCGGGACCGTTCAGTGCTTTGGAGCGCTGGACTACGTCAGCGACAATGTTGGTAGCTTTGGCAGGCGCCCTCCACTACGCAACAACCTCTTCATCAAGATTGTCACCCACAAGATCTATGTCGGCGTCGACGAGTCCTGCGTCCACCCACAACACATCGTCGAGGGAGGCGAACCACCTCTCAGCACGGCTCGTGTATCACTCGCCCCGCTAGTTACGCTGAGGTCATGATGACGATGCTTGATGCAATAGCACGCAAGGACCCGACACTAGATCCAGACGATACACCGAAGCAGGCAAGGTCTAGATTCCCTCCACTAGAGAGGCCAGAGAATGTACTACAACAGGCAATAGATAGCTTAGCAACACCCATAACACCAGCAGTAGACCCGACTCATGCCGAGCTAGAGGAGACTATGAAAAAAATGTTATCTAGGTCGAAAAAGGTAGCTGAGTCATAGTAGTCACTGAACATTACTCTATGGGATTATGCAAAAGCAAACCGTATAGATGGAGTGAAATCAGAGGTAGAAACTTGATCACAGAGATAGACAGGGAGTATGTGCCTAAGCCGGGTCATACAACTAGTCTAGTAACAGCAGGGCTGGAGAGGTATAGCACCCCAGCAAAAAACCTCAGTGCTGCCAATGCAACGACATCCGAGTTAGAGGGTTCGACTGGAGAAGCCCGAGAAAGGCAACGAGAGAGAGTTAACCATTTGTTAAGGGTAGCATGTCACCAAAATGAGGAAATAAACAAGGAAGACCAGGCACAACCCAGAACTTCGTGCATAGTTCACTTGAAAAGGAATAACACGGCGAAGTCTGATGGGGCTGCATCGTCACCTCATGATGGCCCTAGAAGAGACGACATGGTAACTTCGGGGAGAAAAGACAATCAGATGATCCCGTATGACCCGGTGAGGGCAGGGAAAGGAAAAGTAGTACAAATTGATGAGGATCATCACAATACCAGCAGGGGTGAAGCTGGCCGAGGTAACCGTGACCAAGACAATGCCGGTCAAAGAAACGCTGCCAACAACAATGCCAGACAGTGTAATTCAACGGGAGCAGGGCAAAATGCACCTCGGCAACAGCAGCAGCAATATGCACCTCGGCAGGAGAGAAGTGATGGCCCAGCAATGTAGTAGCAATATGCTCGTCCGTGTCAAGATAGATACAATGATGGTTACTCGGCAATGGCTGATGCCGGATTTCGTAGACCAGAGCACCTTGTGATTGGATCGAGATTGGGGAACAGGAATTTGCAGCCGGATGATGCAGGGCTGAAGTTGGACCAGATTTATAGGTCGGAGATGATCGAGGTACATGGTCCTCTGGGTCTAGCATGCTTTGGACCTTGGATCATGAGAGAGCCACCTGTGGCGAACTTCCAGTTAGCTAGAGGAACGAGGACGTATGATAGCAGCACCAAGCTAGATGATTGGCTCATTGATTATGCAACATCAGTGAACATTGCCACAGGCAATTTGAGATGGGCTGTGAGATACGTACCATAGATGTTGGAGGGGCCAGCAAGGGTCTTGTTGAAAAATTTGCCTCCAGGAAGTATTAACATTTGGTTAGACTTTGAGGAGCTGTTCATCAGCAACTTCTCGAGCACGTAGAGACTGAATAGGCCACAGACTTGGGCACTATGCAAGCAAATACAGAATGAGATAGACCGAGAATTCTTGACTCGGTGGTGCAGTGTGCGCAATTCCTATGAAGTTGTAATTGAATCACTAGCTATTGCGTGGTTTTCCCAAGGCTGTAGATATGGAAGTATGTTGTGGCAGAGGTTGCAGCGAGATATGCCAACTACTTTGGCAGAAACGATTCGAATCGCTGATTCGTACGCCTTGGCTGATCCAACCCAACCTCGGCTAATGTCAAGTGAGTCAAATGAGGAGTACTACAATAGAGATGGTTATGGGTCATCTCAAGGGAATGATTTCCGAGGTAAAAGAAGAGATGACCGGCCGGATTACCGGTACAGCTCGCAGCACATGGCAGCTGTCGATCAGGATTAACCCAATGCTGGTGCCAACCAGCGTCAGAAAACTGGATGGCAACAAAAGGGTGAAGGCAAGAAATCTTGGGCGCCAGAGCAAAAGAAACAATGGCAAGAAAGAAATGATAGTCCAAGATACACATATGAGTCTATGCTAGATCAGTCGTGCAAGTTCCACATGCCAGGTTCGAATAACCCGGCGAATCATATGACCCGGCAATGTGAATGGATGAGAAAGATAGAGTAGGGTGGCTTGGGGAATGCTCAGTCACCTCGGCACGAAGCACCTCGGCATGATGGACCTCGGCATGAAGCACCTCGGAATGATGCACCTCGGCAGTGGCAGCTCACTAGGGGAAATGGATAGCAACTAATGTTGCCTCCACCTCCACCGAGGTATGAGGACCATGAGAGGAGGGATTAGTGCATCAGGTGAATAATCAGCAACAACAGTACCTAGGGTATCATGGCAATGATGGAAGGAATAAATACAGAGAGCATCAGCAGAGTTACTATGTGTTCACCACTAAGGAAACTGGTAGAAAGAGCTTGCAGCACCAACATATGGAGGTGAACATGGTAATGCCAGCTGTGAAGAGGTATATGCCTTGGGCAGAACAGGAAATCACTTGGAGCATCAAGGACCATCCCAGGCTCATGCCGAGTCTTGGATCTTATGCACTATTGTTGGATCCGACGTTCATTGGGCCGAATATCAATGTGAGATTTTCCAAGGTGCTGATAGTCAATGGCAGTAGCATTAACATCATGTACAAGGATACCATGCACAAGTTGGGAATATCGGAGAACATGCTCCAAGCAATAAAGACCACTTTCCATGGTATCGTGTTGGGTATTTCATGTGAGCCCATTGGTAAGGTCCGGGTTGACTTATTATTCGGCACAAGGGACAACTGCTGGACTAAGAACTTGGAGTTTGAGGTTGTGAACTTGGAAAGCGCGTATCACGCATTACTCAGTAGGCCTGCTCTGAACAAGTTTATGGTAAGTACTCACATTTAGGAAGTGGCGGCATTGGCTCAGTCCGCGCAGCAGCATATGCCGGCTCGGACTAACCCGCATGGGAGTGTCTCGTTCCAAGCGACGAAGGATACAAAGAAGGTGCCCATTGATGATTAGTTCCCAGAGTGCACCGTAACCATTGGTGCTAGGTTAAGCGACAAATAGGAAAGTTAGCTCGTCAACTTCCTCCATGAGAATCGGGATATCTTTGCTTGGTCTACACAGGACCTGCAAGGTGTGCCGAGGGAGTTAGCCGAGCACTCTTTAAATGTAAGACCCGGGGCAAAGCCAGTGAAGCAACCTCTCCGCTGCTTCGCCGAAGACAGGAGAAAAGTCATTGGAGACGAGATAGCTTGGCTCCTTGCAGCCGGATTTATCATGGAAGTACTTCACCCGGATTGGCTCTCTAATCCTGTGCTTGTGGACAAGAAGAAGGATGATCCGAATGTGGAACTGGTGTGGCGTATGTGTAGCGATTACACGAACCTGAATAAGGCATGTCCAAAAGATCCATTTCCACTACCAAGGATAGACCAGGTCATAGATTCAATTGTTGGGTGTGAGTTGTTATCATTCATAGATGCATATCCTGGTTTCCACGAGGTACCTTTGGACCCGGATGATCAAATAAAGACCGCGTTTATCACCCGGTATGGGGCTTATTGCTATCGCACTATGCCATTTGGTTTACGTAATGCAGGAGAAATGTATCAACGATGCATGCAAAAATGTTTACATGATCAAATTGGCCGAAATGTGCAAGTTTATGTGGATGATGTTGTAATAAAAACTAAGGAAAGAAAAACGCTCCTTGATGATATCCGGTAAACATTCGCGAACCTAAGGAGGTTCCGAATGAAGCTTAACCCGGAGAAATGTACCTTTGGCATGCAGGCTGGGAAGTTACTCGGTTTCCTCGTATCCAGCCGAGGTATCAAGGCCAACCCCACAAAATCCGAGCCATAGAAAGAATGGAACTGCTGAAGTGTCTTAACAATGTGCAGAAGTTCATGGGGTTGCTTGGCATCGTTAAGTCGGTTTGTATGTCGACTGGGATAGAAGGCATTTCCCCTCTAGTAGTTAATGAAAAAGGAAGACAAATTTATATGGACACCGCAAGCTGATAGTGCATTTCATGAACTAAAAAGATGCTAGCCTCTGCACCAGTGTTAGCCTCGCCACTATCCAAAGAGCCAATGTTTCTCTATATAGCAGCAACCAATCGAGTTGTAAGTGCAGTGATAGTGGTGGAGCGTGATGAGGAGGGTAAGTAGGTATAAAGGCCAGCATATTACCTAAGCGAGGTGTTGTAAACTTTGAAGCAGAATTACCCTCACTATCATAAAATCGCATCGGCGTATATATGGCAGCCAAGAAGCTCAAGCATTATTTGAGGAACACCCCATAAAAGTGATATGCAAAGCGCCCATATCCGAGATAATCAGCAACAAAGATGCTAGTGGACGAATTGCAAAATGGGCAATTGAGTTAGCCCCATATGCACCATAGTTTGATAGGAGAGATGTGATTAAATCTCAAGTAGTGGTAGATTTCTTCGTGGATGGGCTGAGATGCAATACGAACCACGTTTGCCGGACTCAAACTATTGAAGAATGATGGGTCAAAGTTAAAGGAAGGCTAGGGGCTAGGGTAGTACTTACCTCGCCCAAGAAAAATCAGTTGAAATACGACCTCCAGATCCATTTTAGAGCATCGAATAATGTTGACGAGTATGAAGCGCTCATGCATGGACTTAAGGTGGCAAAGGAAATGGTGATATGTCGGATACAATGTTTTGGTGATTCAGATTTGGTGGTGCAGCAAGTCTCTGGTAATTGGGATGCTCTAGACGCAAACAAGGCCCTTTATAGATTCCATGTCCAAAAAATAAGGGGGTTCTTTGAAGGATGTGAGTTCCATCATGTACCCCAGCTTGAAAACGAGGCAACCAACATATTGTCTAAATTAGGGTCATCTCGGCAGCCAATCCCGCCCGGAGATGCTTTGGAGCACTTGAGAAAACCATCTATCACAATTTCACCGGAATTCGACTCAATCTATGTCTCGGCACACTCCGGATCAGAAGCTACCCCTATGGATATAGACTGGGGAAGCATCTCAGCAAACCCGGGGACTGCCTTGTAGAACCCGGGGACTGATCAGCTTGATCCGGCTGGAGTTATGTCGGTGGAAGTAATGGAAATTGACGAGGAACTTTTCCCTGTTCGAGCTATACTTGCATGGGCAAAGCCAATATTTGAGTTCTTGAAAGAAGGATCCTTACCAAGTGACGAGATACTTTCAAGGCAAATCCAAATGATAGCAAAGGCATACACTATTATCAATGCCAAACTATACAAGAGGAGTGTCACAAGTGTTCTGCAACGATGTGTTGACCCGGAAGAAGGGCTTGACATACTCCAGGATATCCATCAGGGGAATACAGGCATCATTCATCATCCAGAGCATTAGTGGCAAAAGCTTTCCTGCATGGATTTTACTAGCCAAGTGCCTTGGAGCAAGCACAAGATCTTGTAAGAAAGTGCAATGGTTATCAGAGGTACGCCACCAAGACACACATGCCTATGTCAGAACTGAAAACCATACCTATCACTTGGCCATTTGCGGTATGGTGTTTGGATATGGTCGGCGCATTTAAGTCGACAAAAGGAAACATGACCCATATCTTGGTTATGGTAGACAAATTTACCAAGTGGATTAAGGTAAAGCCAATCAGGATATATGATGGGGTAATAGTAGTGACATTGCTCAAAGATATAATCTTGAGATATGGCTATCCTCACAGTATCATAACTGATAATGGCACAAATTTTGCCGAAGGAGCATTTGCGATGTTCTGCCGAGAAAAGAAGATACGGCTAGATATTGCATCAGTAGCCCACCACGCATCAAACGAACAAGTGGAAAGATCCAATGGACTAGTTTTGTCTGGGATAAAACCCCGGCTCATTGAGCTGCTACAAAGATCAGCGGGGTGTTGGATAGAAGAACTACCAATGGTACTCTGGAGTTTAAGAACAACTTTGAATCGATCAACAGGCTATACGTCGTTCTTTCTAGTATATGGTGCAGAAGCTGTATTACCAGACGACATAGAGCATGACTCGCCTAGGGTCGCCCAGTACATAGAAGACAAAGTGCAGGAAGCCCGAAAATGATGTTGATTTGCTAGAAGAAGCGAGAGAACTAGCTTTGTCCAGATCCACCATATATCAGCAAAATCTCTGACGCTACCATAGCCGGAAAGTAAACCCCTGAGTCTCCCGGGAAGGTGATCTGGTACTTAGGCTAGTGCAGCGCACTGCTGGCATGCATAAGTTATCCCCTCCATGGGAAGGACCATTCATTTTAAGCAAACCATTGCACAATTATTCCTATTATCTCATTGATGCACAACCACAGGAGAAGAACAAGGCGGACAAGTACGACGAGGAATCTAAGCATCCATGGAATGTAGCTCTACTCCGTCCATTTTACACTCAGCGAAAAGTGTATGTATCTGAATCTCTCATATGTTGGTATGTATGTCGGCAAATGAGCTTATCAATGAAACCTCGCCACCCCAAGCAGAAACTCGGGAACTGCCTTAATAATTGTCTTTTCTGTATTTAATTTTTACATGTTGGTTGGCTTAAATTACTTGTACCTTAGACGGATTAGTAATGTGTAGGCACCAAAAACCTAACTCTTCGACTTGTTGCTGTCCAACAAAGAATTGGCTTTAGGGCAAGAAAGAGAACAAGTTTGGAATTGCAAAGCACATGAAAAACGACTAAGGAAAGGAACGTAATCGATCCGACATTTGTTATTTGGACTAAACCTTTATTATTTTATTTATGTTATTTTGAATTACTTTGAGCTAATCCTAAGGTTCCAAGTATTGTTAAGTCAAATTTTTGAACCTCGGACTCCTAAGTCAAAAAACTAAATCAAGGTAGACGCGAGCCGAATCATAAAATTGGGGAAACAAGAAAATGTAACTCGGGGACTACGCCCAAGTTAATCCAACATAAATAACTCGGGGACTACGCAACCATTGTGCTTGATACATCTTCACCCGGCATACCGGGGATCTGATAAATGTTAAACTGATTTTTCGCTCTAAGGAGCAGCAGCACCCAAGGTATCAGTCGCAAGCGGGGGTAATTTGGCATTGGTGGGGGAGCTTCAGTCTCTGCCTCGTCCTACTAACTGACCACAGCATCCTTCGGATCTTTAGTATCCTCGGCAAACTCTGAGGCTTCCTCTTCTTCTTTGTTGTCTGATCCATCTAAGACATAAGCGGCATCGATGGCATCAAGGAAGCTCGGTACTTCGTTCCAGCTATGGACAAAGGCATACTGGATAAGGTTGTAGGCACAAGATTGGCGTTGGGCGATGCACTCCGGATCATTCATACACTTAGATCCGGTGCACAAGAGATCAAGAACCTTCAGATCCAAGCCCTCATACCAAGATAGCACGAAGCTTAGCACCGTGTCAGCTCTAGCGCGCGCAGCAGATTCCCTCCAGAGGTTCAGCTGGGTCTCACACTCCATCAGTTTTGCAATAAATGTTGTACTACCTCTAGGAGTGGGATTGGTAGGCCAAAGGGAATTGAAAATCCGGGCAGCTGCATTCATGATGTCTGCGCCATAATTCTTCATAGTTTCAACTCGGTCAACGAGGCCCACCAGCATGTCCTCCATATCATAAGGAATAGACTCGGCACCAGGACCAACTAGAGTACCTCTCTACATGCGGAATTTGGCAACGACAGCAGAAGCAATGGCATCGCTCTCTGGGAATTTGCTTGGAAACAAGACAAATAACAATAGTAAGTAAGGGCGCATGACCCGGACAAACAATTGTCGGCGGAAGGAAAAGAACTGACGAGAGATATAACCGAGGATCTGGGTTAGCTCCTTGAGACCGTCGGCATTCCTCTTTTTGAGCTTGTCGTATTCTGTGGCCACCGACTCAAATTTGACGTCGGCTTCCTTTAGAAAATCTTGGTACTTTTGGGGATGAGTTTTTAGGCTCTCCTTTTCCTCTGAGAATTCTTGATCAGCCTTGTCCAGCTCAGCCTTGTGAGAGTTCTTCAACTTCTTGATTTCGGCATTCAGCCGAGTAATCTCATCATCTTTGAATCGGAGTTCGGCGAACTCATTTTTTTCTTCTTGAGCTCGGCCTCATGCTACCTTGCTTGTTCGAGAAAGTGAAGCATCATATTAGGCAATGACACACTATCTTCAAGGGATACTGCAAATAATTTGGTGATCCGGCAGAGCCAAGGTATAATTATCTGCTGAGTCAGGATGGGAAAGGGTAAAGGTTGAGTTACCAAGGCGAGTTACCTCTAATCTCGGCCAAATTATTCCTCACGAGGATGT
This sequence comes from Avena insularis, assembly GCA_023614405.1. Taxonomy (NCBI): domain Eukaryota; kingdom Viridiplantae; phylum Streptophyta; class Magnoliopsida; order Poales; family Poaceae; genus Avena; species Avena insularis. Next base: position 469,072,935 of record CM042686.1, read on the forward strand.
TTTTATCTTCAACTTCGACTATGCAATCTGGATCACAAGTTAGTTCGGACAACAAATGAGGCATCAGAAGTAAGAGAAAAAAATACTGAGTGAGATAATTTACATTTCTTCTTCAGCTCAGCAATCAATTTACCATGCTTTGAGCGAAGATCCTTGTGTGTGTCCAGAATATGCTAGAAATCAGTGGTTCGGCGGTTGGTGGTGATCTAAAAAGGAAAGTGTCCTTTCACGAATAAGAAGGAATATTTGAATCTACTCAAGATCCGGGGCAAGTGGAACTTAACCCGGCTCTAGGTGTGTGAATATTCAAAGTTCACAAGATCCAGGCCAAGTGGAACTTAACCCGGCTCTAGGTGTGTGAATATTCGAAGTTTACAAGATCCGGGCCAAGTGGAACTTAACCCGTCTCTAGGTGTGAATTTTCGAAGTTTACAAGATCTTGGCCAAGTGGAACTGAACCCGGCTCTAGGTGTGTGAATATTCGAACTTTACAAGATCCGAGTGATGTCTACGCACTTCTATTCTTGTAGACAGTTGTTGGGCCTCCACGTGCAGAGGTTTGTAGAACAGCAGCAAGTTTTCCCTTAAGTGGATCACCCAAGGTTTATCAAACTCAGGGAGGAAGTGGTCAAAGGTATTCCCTCTCAAGCAACCCTGCAATCAAGATATAAGAAGTCTCTTGTGTCCCCAACACACCCAATACACTTGTCAGGTGTATAGGTGTACTAGTTCGGCGAAGAGATAGTGAAATACAAGTTGTATGGATAATTATAAGTGGTAACGGTGAAAGAAAATAGCTTGATGGCGTGGAAGAGACTAAAAGCAAAATGAAATAAAGATAGAAGCAAGCAAACATGTAATAGATCTAATAGCAAACGGTGTTTGAGTGCTTAGAAACAAGGCCTAGGGATCATACTTTCACTAGTGAACACTCTCATATAAATATATTCTCTTCATGATACTACTCTGAACTACTCTCCGGTTGGACACTCTAATCAATGGTAGGGCTATAACAGCACACCTCAAAGTAAGCCTTTCCCATCTAGATAACCCCACACTGTCACCTTGAGCACTAGATGGTTCCAACAAACACCACAATTTCATAAAGACATCCAACTCCAAATATAACTCATAACAAGTATTTGTAATCTCTAGCCTAAGTGCCACCATGGTGTGCACGCTGTCACTTTCACACACATGGGGAGAGCAGAGATCTATTAAAGCACTTTAGTAGCAAGGTAGATCTACTTGATTACAAAGCTCATGATCACAATATGATCATGCATAGAGAGAGAGATGAACACATAGCTACCGGTAGAACCCTTAGCCTCGAGAGAGGACTACTCCCTCCTCATTATGGGAATCAGCAATGGTGATGGAGATGATGGTGGAGATCGATGGAGATGGCTCTGGGGGCACTTCCCCGTCCTGCCAGGGTGCCAGAACACAGACTTTCTGTCCCCCTTATCTCCCCTTCGGTGGCGGCAGCGCTGCGGAACTTTTCATGGCTAGAGGCTTGATTCTTTAATGTTTACACATCGGGAGGCTCTTATAGGCGAGAGGGGAGACCGAGGGGGTGCCGGAGGAGCCCACAACACACCCTGGCGCGGCCTAGCCTGGCCCGCGCCACCAGGTGGTGTGGCCACCCTCTGGCCCTTCTCCGTCGCGTATTCTGGCTCCAAGTGTCTTCCGGTAAAATATCGACTTTGGCTTTTGTCCGGTCCAATTCTGAGAATATTCATTTTCTGACTTTCCTAGAACCAAAAATAGCAGAAAACAGGCAACTAGCACTGTGGCATCTTGTTAATAGGTTAGTCCAAGAAAGTGTATGAAAAGTACTCCAAAGTTGGAACAAAACATAAGAAAGTAGATAAAACCAAGCATGGAACATCAAAAATTATGGATACATTTGCAATGTATGAACATCCCCAAGCTTAACTCCTGCTCATCCTCGTGTAGGTAAGTGATAAAAAGAAAGAATAATTTTTGAGTTGACATGCACCATCATAAACTTGATCAAAGTATTTGTAAAACATTCAAAGCTGGGATCATAGTACTTCAACATAGCATGAAACATAAAGTTCTAGCAGTAAGACATAGCAACTATGTTGCAACATGAAAAGGCACAAACTAAAGATTCATGAATAACAATGCTTTGCAAGACGTTTGTTTGTTTCACATAAAGAAAACATAGCATAGTGGCATTCAGCTTGTCCCTCATAGAGTAGCAAACATAAATGCATAGGACACCTTCAAAGTTCATAAGAGTGACTAGATACAAATAGTTTAAGAACAAGCAATATCAAGTTATGCATCAATCAACTAGTCTTGGGACAATGCACATAGAACTAAGAATGGCCACTATGCTCTCAAAGTACGTGCATAAAGGTAGAAGGTGGAGACTCAATATAATGGTGGAAGAAAGGCCTTCATAGAAGGAAGCAGGGATTCAAGTCTCATAAAGAGCTTCCAAAAATTATGGTACTTAATAGCTTTCAGTTCTCATTGCCCCTATCATAAGCATCTTGAAGTGATTAAGGTTAAAGTGAACAAACTATGGAGTATATGCTTGGCAAAGTATAAGTTAGAAATCTCATGTCCATTGAATACGAGGACCGCTCCTCATGCTACTCAAGTTTAGTTACCGGTAAGTTCTTGCCATCGTAAGTACATGTGTATCATAGAGAACCGCCAACGGGGTACCCCTTGCCCGATGATACGGAAGAATTCCCATATCAAAATGACAAGGCAAGCAGACAACAAGCATCTCAGCAATCTTCTTATTTACCATGGGAATATGGTGCTTTTTTCTCTCTTTCCCCTTTTCATAATCTTTTATATATAAGAAGAATGCTTCATAGACAGCTCATTATGGTTACGCTGCAGGTTTCCACCATATCACCATGGATTAGACTAGTGGCCCAGGCGTTGCTCTAACACATATACATAACTCCATGGACTTACAAGCTCCCCTTTCATTTCACACCGACGACATCCATAGACAAAAGAGCATGATATCAACTAGGTACAAGTACCAAGTGCAATGTTGAAAGCGTTCCCCATGACAGCATGGTTCTGCTAATTCCCAACAAATAAGTGCAAGCATATACAACATAGACGACACAATGGTTCAAGTTTATTAAGGGCAAGAAAAGTAAAGTGTGCCAACAAGTTCGTCAGAGCTTTAATCACTAGTTTTCTCATAACAAGTTTAATTTGGAAGGTAGATAAAAACATGAATATACTTGGAATAACATATGCTATTAGGTAGGTATCGTGGACTCTTTGGAATAACTTGGTTTAAGGAGTTGGATGCATGAGTGGAACTCATACTTGGTTGCGGAGGCTAGCAAAAGACTGGGAGCGACAAACTAAGAGAGCAATAATGGCCATAATCATGCAGAGCGACAAAACATCATTGATCAAAGCATAAAATGATACTAAAAGTTGAAAACTAAAGGATAATAAAGGATTATGGTGACTTGGGATAGTCATAACATGGTGTGAGCATGTGCCAAGTCAACCCAAATAAAGCATCAAAGGAGAATACCACAATACTATGCTTTAATATGCTAAAACAACGCATGATTCTTCAAAGGCACATTAAGAAATCTGAATTGTTTATAACATGTCATGCTACAGCAAACAATACTAAGCCTAAAGCCAAAATAATATCAAGCATGGCATGACAAAGCATAGGCCACAATCAAAAACAAGCTCTTTTTACCACTTAAGCATGAACTTTCCTACTCTTTTCCAATCCAAACCAAACTATTTGAAAACCAATGCATGAAAGATGGGGTCCAATCAATTTATTCAAGCAAACTAAGAAAACCAAGCAAACTAAAAACCAAAAAAACACAAAAAGAAGACGCTCCAAGAACAACACAACTATGCGTGAAACAATAAAAATTAAGCGTTTGGAAGAAACCTGGAATTTTTATTGATGAAGAGGGGATGCCTTGGGCATCCCCAAGCTTTGACGCTTGTACTTCTTGGATATTTCTTGGGGTGACACGCGTGGCATCCCCAAGCTTGAGCTTTAGTCCATCCTTCATCTCATTACTCATTCCTTCCATACACCTGAAATTTTTCCTTCATACAAAACTTCACACAGTCTTTATTAGCAACATTAGTGCACTCAAGATAATAAGTCTTAAGGTTCAGTTTTAACACAAATAAAATTCCATTAGAACACTAGCTACTGAAGCACTTCCCTCAAAAATCTCAATTCCCCAAAAGAACTCAAAAAGGAACCAACAAGAAGCAAATGCAGAAAATTGCAGAAATCTGTCAAAACAGACCAGCAGGTAAAGATGAATTTTTTTGAAGATCTTCTGTTGCTCCAATCAAAAAGTGTTAACTAACAAAAGTTAGGTAACAACCTGGGGCAGAAGCACAAAAATTCACGCCTCAAAAAGACGTTCAGAGATTTTACATGAATTTTTACGGTGAAGCACAGAAATCTGTTTCGGGACAACAACTTTCCCAATCATTACTTCTCTCTCATTAGAGGTTACTCTTGGCACAAAAAGCAAATAAAAAGGATAAGGAGCGATTATTACTGAGGTAATAACTTCCAACACTCATCTAAAACTTTTGGGTTATCTCCCAATAACTACTTTTCTTTAACGCCTTTAAGTTAGGCATGCTAGTTTGAGAAGATGCTCACATAAGAAATATGAATTGAAGTAAAAAGAGCATCAAGAAGCAAATTCAAAACACATTTAAATCTAACCCACTTCCTATGCATAGGAATCTTGTAAACAAACAAGTCATGAAAGCACACATCAACAAGCATAGGAAAGCAAAACAAGTGCAACTTCAAAAATTTCAACATAGAGAGGGGAAACTTAATATTATTGAGATGCATAAAAACATGTTTCCCTCTCTCATAATAACTTTCAGTAGCATCAGGAATAAAATTAACAATATAACTATCACATAAAACATTCTTATCATGAGCCATATGCATATAATAATTAATACTCCCCCTATAAGCATAGTCATTCTTATTAATCGTAGTGGGAGAAAATTCAACAAAATAGCTATCATTATTATTCTCATCACCATAATCATCAAATATAGGAGGCATATTGTAATTATTAATTTTCTCCTCAATAGTAGGTGGACTGAAAATATCATATTCATCATTGTAATCATCATATATTGGAGGTTTTATATCATCATAAGCTATAGAATAGCTATCTTCCAAAGCTGGGAAACTAAAAAGATCATTTTCATAAAAACTAGTTTCCCCAAGCTTAGACTTTTCCATAACATTAGCAATAATGGTGTCCAAAGAATTCATACTAACAACATTGCTATTAGCATGCAAATAAAGTTCCATAGGTTTTTTAATTTTCTCTTCAAACACTTCATGTCCTAACTCAAGATAAATACTATAAAGCTCTCTAATTTTGTTGTTGTTTTCCATTAAGCCTAACTAGTGAAAACAAGAAACAAAAAGATAAAATTGCAGAATCTAAGGAAATAACTTCGAGCACTGACACCGGAGGATTGAGTACCTTTTATCTCACCTCCCCGGCAACGGCGCCAGAAAATAGGCATTTGTCGTGGGAGGTTCTTCTTCTTTAATCCTCCGGTGTGAATACCTTTTACCTTACCTCCCCGGCAACGATGCCAGAAAATAGCTTGATGTCTACGCACTTCTGTTCTTGTAGACAGTTGTTGGGCCTCCAAGTGGAGAGGTTTGTAGAACAGCGGCAAGTTTTCCCTTAAGTGGATCAACCAAGGTTTATCGAACTCAAGGAGGAAGTGGTCAAATGTATTCCCTCTCAAGCAACCCTGCAATCAAGATACAAGAAGTCTCTTGTGTCCCCAACACACCCAATACACTTGTCAGGTGTATAGGTGTAGTAGTTCGGCGAAGAGATAGTGAAATACAAGTGGTATGGATAATTATAAGTAGTAACGGTGAAAGAAAATAGCTTCATGGCGTGGAAGAGACTAAAAGCAAAATGAAATAAAGATAGAAGAAAGCAAACATGTAATAGATCTAATAGCAAACGGTGTTTCAGTGCTTAGAAACAATACCTAGGGATCATACTTTCATTAGTGAACACTCTCAGATAAATATATTCTCTTCATGACACTACTATGAACTACTCTCCGATTGGACACTCTAATCGATGGTAGGGCTATAACGACACACCTCAAAGTAAGCCTTTCCCATCTAGATAACCCCACACTGTCACCTTGAGCACTAGATGGTTCCAACAAACACCACAGTTTCATAAAGACATCCAGCTCCAAATATAACTCATAACAAGTATTTGTAATCTCTAGCCTAAGTATTTTTAAACACGATGGAAGATGGCTATTTTGGTGCCTTCATTGTGTCGCTGGCTTTTTCCATCTGCATGTCGTGCAACAAGGCCTCGTATTCAGCTTCATTTTTTGACGCGTTCGGAAACTCATCCGAAGTATGGAGCACATTTTTCTCCTTGGGGTGATACTAGTATGACGCCAGCTCCTACTCCTTTAGTTCTTTTGGACCCGCAAAATACATGGTCCATGCACTCGACAAATCCGGGGACCCACGCTTTGGATTTCCATCCACTCTGTGATGAAGTTAGGGTGGACCTGAGATTTTATTGTTTTTTGCTTCTCGTACGTGATATCTCGAGGGGACGGCTCAATTCTCTAAAGAGAGACACACCCCGTAGCTTCTGGGTAGTTGAGGGACCACCACTATTGGATGCTTGGAGAAGTCGTGTCGCAACTTCCATGCTGTCATTAAGACACGATATGCAAGCTTTTGATTGTGCGGGTACCTTTGTTTGGATGTAGATACTACCTCACTGAGGTAGTAGACCGATCGTTGGACACCATGGATTTTTTATTATTTGGGTCGTTCGACGACCAATGCCATGCTGACCACTTGGTTGGTGGCGGCGATGTACAACAGTAGTGGCTCCATTTCCTTGGGTGACACCAAGATCAGCGATGTCGATAGTGTTTTCTGGAGGTTCTCAAAGGCTCGGTGGGCTTCGTTAGTCCACTTGAAAGTATATGATTTCTTCAGTAGTGCATAAAATGGTAGTGCTTTTTCGCCCATCCGAGCAATGAATCAACTTAGTGTTGTAATGTCTACGCACTTCTATTCTTGTAGACAGTTGTTGGGCCTCCAAGTGCAGAGGTTTGTAGAACAGCAAGAAGTTTTCCCTTAACTGGATCACCCAAGGTTTATCGAACTCAGGGAGGAAGTGGTCAAAGGTATTCCCTCTCAAGCAACCCTGCAATCAAGATACAAGAAGTCTCTTGTGTCCCCAACACACCCAATACACTTGTCAGGTGTATAGGTGCACTAGTTCGGTGAAGAGATAGTGAAATACAAGTGGTATAGATAATTATAAGTGGTAACGGTGATATAAAATACTTTGATGGCATGGAAGAGACTAAAGTAAAACTGAAATAAAGATAGAAGTAAACAAACATGTAATAGATCTAATAGCAAATGGTGTTTCAGTACTTAGAAACAAGGCCTAGGGATCATACTTTCACTAGTGAACACTCTCATATAAATATATTCTTCTTTATGATACTACGCTGAACTACTCTCCGGTTGGACACTCTAATCCATGGTAGGGCTATAACAGCACTCCTCAAAGTCCGCTTTCCCCATCTAGATAACCCCACACTGTCACATTGAGCTCTAGATGGTTCCAACAAACACCACAATTTCATAGAAACATCCAACTCCAAATATAACTCATAACAAGTATTTGTAATCTCTAGCCTAAGTGCCACCATGGTGTGCACGCTGTCACTTTCACACACATGGGGAGAGCAGAGATCTATTAAAGCACTTGAGTAGCAAGGTAGATCTACTTGATTACAAAGCTCATGATCACAATATGATCATGCATAGAGAGAGAGATGAACACATAGCTACCGGTAGAACCCTTAGCCTAGAGAGAGGACTAGTCCCTCCTCATCATGGGAATCAACAATGGTGATGGAGATGGTGGTGGAGATCGATGGAGATGGCTCCACGGGCACTTCCCTGTCCTGCCAGGGTTCCGAAACAGAGACTTTCTATCCCCAGAATCTCCCCTTCGGTGGCGGCGGTGCTGCGTAACTTTTCGTGGCTGGAGGCTTGATTCTTTAGGGTTTACACGTCGGGAGGCTCTTATAGGCGAGAGGGGAGACCGAGGGGGTGCCGGAGGGGCCCACACCACCCCTGGCGTGGCCTGGCCTGGCCCGCGCCACCAGGTGGTGTGGCCACCCTCTGGCCCTTCTCCGTTGCGTATTTTGGCTCCAAGTGTCTTCCGATAAAATATTGACTTTGGCTTTTGTCCTGTCCAATTCCGAGAATATTCATTTTCTGACTTTCCTGGAACCAAAAACAGCGTAAAATGTATAACCCGGCATCGTGGCATCTTGTTAATAGGTTAGTCCAAGAAAGTGTATGAAAAGTACTCCAAAGTTGGAACAAAACATAAGAAAGTAGATAAAACCAAGCATGGAACATCAAAAATTATGGATACATTTGCAATGTATCACCGAGCCAAGTGGAACTTAACCCGGCTCTAGGTGTGTGAGTATTCGAATTTTACAAGATCCAGGCCAAGTTGAACTTAACCCGACTCTAGGTGTGTGAATATTCGAAGTTTACAAGATCTGGGCCAAGAGGAACCTAACCCGACTCTAAGTGTGCGAATACTCGAGGCTACTAAGGAACTATGCTAATTTTCTAGGAGCATCCGGCCGAGTAACAAGTTACTCTCCCGGAGGCTCGAGGACTAGTGGATATATCTCTAAGTACTTGCACATATTAAGGGCATGACAAAAAGGTTTACCTCCATCATTCGTCCGGTAAGGGAAATAGCCTTGGTCACTGTGTTCATTTGGGTGCTGAACTCGGTGGGAACAAACTTCTCGAGGAGGTCGTCATTGGGGTTGATGAACTTGGTGTATTTCTAGTTGTTAACATATTCGATCAACATCGGACCATAGTTCTCCCCGCTGAGCATCTGGGTTGCCACCAAGCCCTTGGCATGGGCCTCTTTCCTTGCAATCCAGGAAGCACCTAGGCTAGTATGAAGAGTGAGCTGCTTGCTACCAGCAGACCCGGAAGCAGCTGAGTCAGAGGCGGTAGTCCCCTTCCTTATCATGGACACAAGGCTGCGTTGTACAGATTCAATAGTTGATTCTTATCATGGACACAAGACTGCGGTGTCTAGATTCAATAGTTGATTCCTGGGGGGTTTTGGCGGCTTTGGCAGCTGATTGGCCTTTGGAGGCATTAGAACCCTTCTTAGCCTGGGTTCCTGCTTTGAGTTGCTGCTATGAAGGAGAGGCTTGAGCTACGGATTTGGCCTAAGGCTTCTACTGGAATATATTCTTGACAGGAGCAGCTGGCACGGGAGATTTGCCTGGAATCTTGGTCTTAGTTTGGTCTCCTCGCCGAGTCTTGGGAGACTCAAACGAGGCAGGAGGATTGGGTACAGAGCTTGAATCTGGTGCTGGTGCTGGTGCTGGTACTAGTACTGGTGATGGCGCTGAAACATGAGCAGGTGTTGGAGCTTATGAAACTTGGGTCGGTGCCGAAGTAACTGGCACCTCAGTGGCGACAGGTTGTGGCTGGCCCGATGAAGAATTGGGGAGATCCAACATAGCCGTATCCTTGACAGTGCCACTTCCCCCCGCACCGACATTGCCCTCCTGATGAGGTGGGCTAAGATTCGGGGCAGGCGCCGAGCTCTCCTAAATAGGTCTCAGCGGGCGCGCGTCAAAGTTGCGAGAGGGAGATGGGACACTTCGGATAGGCGAAGCAATGCTCTAGCCGTTGCGGGGGATCACCTTGGCATCCCTATCAAATCAAACAAAGAATAACAAATTATAAAAGAATAAGAGAAACAAGAAATACATGAAGACAGTGAAATATAATCCAAAAGATGGACAAGGAAGGAAAAAAGACTTACTCCGATGAGGTTGGAGGTTCCCTAAGCTTAGACGCTCTCCGGACCATGGCCTTGGGCACAGGTTTGCCAACACCCTTGACGTTGGGTTTCTTCTGCCTCTTCTTTGTTGGGGGCGGCTCGGAAGAAGCAACTGAGGTAGCTGCATGCTTCTTGGAGGGAGCAGGAACCGGATCGCCGACAACAAGAGGAGGATCCTAGTGGACCTGCTCCACTGGATTAGCTGAAGCCGAATCAACTGGAAACTTGTAAGAGATGGGCTTTGTATCAAGTACCTCCATAATCTCAATATGAGAGTCTTCATTGCCATCATGCCAATCCCTTAAAGAAGAGGCCTTACCAGAAGTTTGTTTGGAGCCATCCAGAGTGGGCAAAAAATTTTCTGAATCTGGCTCCACCGTGTCCGAGACTTGACGGTCCTTCCCCCATTTAAGGGACGGCTCCGTACCATCTTCAATGGTCTGCTGAAGAAACAACTAAAGGAAAAAATACAAAAGAATTGAGTAAGAGGATTGTCCGACATAAGACAAGATTCGGAAAAAGGATCAAGTGGGGAACATACCGGAGGAGTCATCTTATCCCGGTAGAAATGTTCCAACCCCCATTCCCACTCTTCGGTGATCTCCTTCTCTATCTTGAAGATAGCCTTGACCCGTCGGAAAATCTCAGTGTTGTTGAGCTCGAAGGAGGAGGTTCCGTTGGGGTCAAGATGCCTACTCATATGGCATAGCTTATGAGTGCGTTTTTGTAGGGGAGAGATCCGGCTACGGATGAAGGTGATCATCACATCCTCACTTTGTAGCCCCAACTTGTTCAACTCCTTGATTCATGTCTCCACCTGATTCGCCAAGGTAGTTGGCCGCCTTGGGATTCGGTTCCACAAAGGGGTATCTAGAACACCCAGTTTGAAGGGGTGCAGCCGGATCAGGTCCTCATCAGTGTTGTTCCTCACGTAGAAGAACGTCCGGGCCCAGCCTTTGCAAGACTTGAGGCCGGTGACTCGAGGAATGCAGAGTTTTTGCAGGGAGAGATAGAGGCTCCATCGTAGTGGGTTAAGGATTTGTTGGCAGGGGCAAAAAAAGGATCAGGGATGACATTTTTGCGGAGGCCAAAGAACTTGATCCAGAGCTCGCTGGTGGGCCAAAGGCCGACATACCCTTCTATTCCGGATGCAAAGGAAGAAAGCAAGGTGATGGCGTTCGCCGGAAGATGATGAGGTTGGAGCTCGTATAAGTTGATGAAATCATGGAAAAAATCACTGACGGGGAGACCGAAGCCTTGTTGGAAGTGAGAGAGGAAGACCACGAACTCACCCGGATTGGGAGAGGGAGCAGTCTCCTGGGAGGCAAGGCGGCAAGTTACTCCTTCGGGGATGTGGCGAGTCCGGTAGAGCCACTCAAGATCATCATGACAGACCCAAGAGCCGGCCCAGGCGCCACGCTCGTGCACCTTGTCGCCCTCCTCCTCCTCCTCAATGATGGCAATCTCTTCTTCTATCATCGCCAAGTCGCTGTCATTGCAGAACCAATCTGAGGCAAGGGATAGTGGCCTAGATTGGTGTGTCCCCGTGGTGGCATGGCTATACGGAGGCGGAAGCACGGTAGCGACGAAGAAGCACAGCCACGAGGCACATCGGCGACAGTGCTACACGGAGCGGAAGCAGCGGTGGTGGGGGCGCTATTGTGAGGAAGAAGAAAGAGGAAGAACAGGGGCGCGTGTGAAGAGGGGGAAAACAACCAAGGCGTGCCCCTCTCCCCTATTTAACCATGCCCCTAAGTGAGGAAGTGGGATCCAGCAGTACAGCGAAGCCACATGGTGTGGCCGTGTATTTTACGGGTCAGCCAATCAGGGGTGGGCCATAGGGAGCGGCGGATCCCACGACGCGACGTGGTGATATAGTTAACGAGGAGGGAGCCACGACCTGACGTTTGCAGCAGTTATCCCTGATAGTGAATACAGTAACCGACACAGTAACTGGCGCATGCCCTTAAAATGAGGCAAAACAATGATTACCCTCCACGTAGGATGTGGGGAAGAGTACGAGAGAAGGAAGGATGACCCAGATAAATAGAAAGTAACCCGGCCAGCAAGTAATATCTCAAAATGAGCCAAGGGAATGTCAAGTCACAAGAGCCAAGTTACAGGATAACTCAGTCAAGAGAGCACAAAACTTGGTAGGTTAAACCTGCTGTGGCCTTATCAGCTGAAGTTGCTAAGACCACACCAGCTTTGGGGACTAATGTTGGGGGGATACCCCCAGGTACAGTCACACCTGGGTATAAAGGCCATGTTAGCCGAGGAACAGCAAGATCAAAGCATAAGCTGGCCGATTCACCCCAAGGCAGGCCAACTTTCGGCATGACCCGGCCCGAAGGATATTCGACTAACCGTGTCTCAGCCAGCATATAACGTATGTCGGCTAGCCTTTTGTAACTTATTTGCAGGTACACACGGGGCCGAGTTAGCCAGGCGCTAGCCAGGTTACCACTTGTCTTACAAGAGAAGGAAGGAATCTCGCTGGTCAAAAGGTGGTCTCAGTCCACTATAGAATGAGCGAAGCGGACAGAGGGAAGGACCAGCGGGAAGTGGCCGACAAGGGTGACGTAGCCAATGTCGGCTGACGCCACCAATGTCAGATGATGCCACGCTACAGAGGGGCTCAGAGAGGCTTACACCCAGAGTCCGAACTAGCTTATTAAAGTGTAAAAGAGGCATCTTACTTTACCGAGGAGTATATTCGGAGAATATGCCTCCATGTATGCCCTAAGTTGTAACCTATCCCCCCTATATAAGGAGGGGCAGGACCTCCATAGAGAGGGTCAGCCATTTTACTATGGGAAAACCCTAGAGAGGTAGTTGTGGTTGGTAAGAGCAGTAGGCTCCTTCCCACGAACAACTCAAGGAGCCCTTGTAATCCATCATCAACAAGAGAGAAATACAAACATCTGTGTGTAGAATAACCACACTATCCCTCCCTGGATTCCTCTAGTGCACATTGGCCCCATCTTAAGCCTATACATGGCATTTGCCGTGCCACCACCATGAAAGTTGGTGCCCACCGTGGGGCAAGTGGCGCTAGCAGGAGTGAAGATCCTCTCTATGGAGGCCTCAACACCGATCTACATCTACATCACCATCATCATCACCAACATCTCGAACACCGATCCCCTTCATCTACTTGGTTGTAATCCAAACCCTAGTGTGGATCTTCACTTGTATTCGATTGTACTCTCATATCCCATCCATATGATTGCCATGATGATGATTGCCTTTATATGTGAGTAGTTCCTTTGTTCTTGGGGAGACGAAGAAACCCTAGTACTATCATGATGTTGAAATAATGATGATCTATGCTTGTGTCCGTATGACTGGCCGGTCTATGATAGATTTATGATTTGTGTTTGATCTCTCTCTTTAGATGGTATGTGTAGTCGGCCACATGTCATTTTCCCTAGGTACTAAAGGGAGGGAGAAATCCTTTGGACATGTTTGGGATTGTTCCCAGAATAGCTTCGTGACAATTGCCACCGGCTCGTAACCTACACGGTCAAAGGATGATAAAGAGAGACTCCCTAAGATAATTAGGATATCCACGAGGAAACCCTTAATTGCAGTGGTTTGTATGGGTGATTCCTCTCAGATATCGCAATGGTTGTTTAGAGGTGACCTCACTCTTGGCTCAACAAAGTGGCTTCCTACGAGCCTTGTCGTGAACATCTTATTATGGAGCTCTCTCCACACATATCATGACACAAGATGTTGGGGGGATATCCCCGGGTAGGGTAACACCAGGGTATAAGGGCCAAGTTAGCCGGGGTACGGTGAGGTCAAAGCAAAGTGCTGATCGGGTCACATCAAGGCAGGCCGAATCACGGTGCGACTCGGCCCATGGGGCATTTCCTTGACAATGGTCCAGCCGGCATAAGGTTTATGCCGGTCGTGTCTATCTGTTTTGCAGGTAAATGGGTAAGCCGGATTAGCTATATGCTAGCCGGATTATCTTAGCTTCCAAGAGAAGGGATCCCCTGCTGGTCAAAAGGTGGCTTTATTAGCTGGGACATGTGCAAAGTAAAGTAAAGAAGAGGACCAGCAGGTCAGGGGCGACCAAGGTGACGCGGGCAAAGCCGGATGACATAGCCCGTGCCTAGTGGCGCCAAAATACGAGGATGCCGCTGTGGGTTATGTCCAAAGTTCGGATGAGCCGTTAAAGAGGAATAAAGAAGCATCTTCTTTGGGAAAGGAGCATATTCGTAGAATATACTGCCACCTGTGGCCTAGAAATGTAACCCGGGCTCCACTATATAAGGGGCACCGGGGCCTCCATAGAGGAGGACGGCAAATAGATCAATCATTCCTTGTCTAAGGTAGAACTAAAGGGCTAGAAAACAGGGAGTAAGAGACCTCGTATCCTTCTTGTTGAGAGCCTTAGGAGCACTCGCAAACACCATTGATAGAGAATATACAAGAACATCCGTGCATGGAATCACCACGCTCTCCCTCCCTGGATTCCCCTAGCACTCATTGGCCCCATCTTTAGCCTATTCATGGCATCTGCCATGCCACCACCACGACAGTTGGCACCCACCGTGGGGCTAGCGGTGCTAGTAGGGGTGAAAATTCAGACGGGAAACTTCTCAAGCGCCGGCGAGCAAATCGTCTCAGGCTTGGTTCAGCACTTTGGAGTGGTGGATTATGTCAGTGACAATGCGAGAAGCTTCGGTAGGCACCCTCCACCAAGCAACAGCGTCTTCCTCAAGCCTGGCACGCACGAGATCTACGTCGGGGTGGATGAGTCCTGCGTTCACCCGCGGCACATCATCGAGGGAGGTGAACCCCCTCTCAGCACCGCTCGTGGACTACGTATCGCTCGCCCCACTAGCAGCGTCGAAGTCCTGATGAACATGCCAGATGCGGGACCAAGCAAAGATCCGGCACCATAGCCAGTTGTAACGCCCAAACAGACAAGATCTAGGTTTCCTCCGCTAGATAAGCCAGAGAATGTGCTCCAGCAAGCGATAGATAGCTTGGCAATGCCAATAGCACCTGTAGTAGATCCGTCTCAGGCGCAAGTAGAGTTAGAGGAAACTAGGCGAAAAATGTTAGTTGAAGCAAAGAAGGTAGAAGAGCTGCATCAGTCACTGAACATCACCTTGAGGGAGTATGCTAAGGCAAATCGTATCAATGGAGTGAAAATCCGGGGCAGGAACCTGATCAGTGAGATTGACAAGGAGTACGATCCTAGGCCGGGTCAGACAGCTACGATAGTAACAGGAGGGTTGGATCGGTACAGTGCCCCGGTAAAGAACCTCAGAGCAGCATATGCGGCCACGTCTAAATTAGAAGGTTTAACCCGAGAGGCCCGACAAAGGCAGCAAGAGAGGGTAAATCACCCGTTGAGAGTTGCATGCCAACAAAATGAAGAAATAAACAAAGCTAACCTGGCACCACCAGGGGCCTCACATGTGGTACATTCAGCCAGAAATAACCCGGCAAGATCCAGAGGAGCCGCATTCGTCTCCGGGTCACGATACTAGGAGAGAAGAGGTAGTGGAGTCCGGGAGAAGAAACAAGCAAATGGTCCCTTATGACCTGGTAAGGGCTAGAAAAGGCAAAGCAGTGCAAGTTGATGAGGACCGCTATAGTACCAGCCGAGGTGTGGTTACCCGAGGTAACCATGACCAAGGCGATGCTGGTCAAAGAAATGCTGCCAACGGTAATGCCGGACAGCGCAATCCAGTGGGAGCAGGGCAAAATTTACCTCGGACGCAACAACAGCGCGTACCCCGACAAGAAGGAAGTGCGGGACAAGCGGCACAACAGCGTCATGCACATCCGGATCAGGAAAGATACAATGATGGTTATTCGGCTATGGTCAATGATGGATACCTCAGGCCGGATCACCACATAATTGGATCACGGTTGGGAAGCAGGAACTTGCAGCCAGATGATGCGAGGTTGAAGTTGGATATGATTTATAGGTCAGAACAAATCAAGTTACAAGGTCCACCGGGTCTGGCGTGTTTTGGGCCCCGGATCAAGAATGAGCCACCATTGCCGAACTTTCAGCTGGCTAGAGGAACCCGAACTTATGATGGTAGTACCAGGCCAGAGGATTGGCTGATCGACTATGCCACAGCAGTCAAGATCACGAGAGGAAATTTGAGATGGGCGGTGAGATATGTACCACAGATGTTGGAGGGAGCAGCATGAGTTTGGTTGAACAATTTACCACCAGGAAGCGTTAACTTCTGGCTGGATTTCCAGGAGCTGTTCGTTAGCAATTTCTCAAGCACCTACAAGAGACCCAAAAGGCCGCAAACCCTAGCGTTGTGCCGGCAGAGACCGAATGAGCCAGATAGAGATTTGCTGACTTGGTGGTGCAATGTGCAAAACTCGTGCGAAGGAGTAATTGAATCACAAGCTATTGCGTGGTTCGCTTAGGGATGCAGATATGGAAGTATGTTGTGGCAAAGGTTACAACGAGATATGCCAACTACCTTGGCTGAGACGATCCGGATCGCAGATTCATATGCCATGGGAGATCCAACGCAACCCTGGTTAATGTCTAGTGAAGAAAACAAAGAATAATATGGCAGGGATGGCCCCATATCATCAAGGAGGAATGATTTATGAGGAAAAAGAAGGGATGAGCGCCAGGATTATCGGTACAACTCGTAGCAAGTCGCAGTTGTGGAGCGGGATCAACCCAACGCCGGATCCATTCAACGCCAAAAAATGGAGGGCAGAGATGGCAACAGAAAAACATAGGGAGAAAGCCTTGGACCCGGAGCAGAAAAAGCAGTGGTAGGAACGAAAGGATAGGCCGAGGTATACATTCGAGTCTATGTTAGATCCACCTTGCAAATTTCATACGCCAAGTCTGAATAGTCCAGCAAATCATACAACCCGCCAGTGTGAGTGGATGAGGAAATTAGAACATGGGAGTTCGGGGAATGCTCAGGCACCTCGGAACGAAGCACCTAGAAATTAAACACCCCAGCCACCATTACTAACAGGGGAAATGGGCAGCAACTGATGCTGCCACCACCTCCACCGAGGTACGAGAATCCGGAAAGAAGGGATGCGGTACATCAGGTGGGTAATAACCAACAATAAGGCCAAGGTTACAACGAGAATGAGGGACGAAATGAGTACAGGGAACATCATCAAAGCTATTGTGTGTTCACCACGGAAGAGAATGACCGGAAAAGCTTGCAGCACCGGCATATGGAGGTGAACGCAGTAATGCCGGCTATGCCAAGATATATGCCTTGGGTGGATCAAGAAATCACATGGAGTATCAAGGATCACCCGAAGATCATGCCAAGCCTAGGAACCTACACCCTGGTCCTGGATCCGACGTTCATTGGACCGAATCTCAATGTAAGGTTTTCTAAGGTGTTGATTGATAATGGCAGCAGTATGAACATTATGTACAAGGATACCATGCACAAGTTGGGGATAACAGAGAACATGTTGCAAGCAATAAGGACCACCTTTCATGGCATTATGCCGGGTATTTCCTGTGAACCAATTGCTAAAGTCCGGGTTGACGTGTTGTTCGGCACAAGAGACAACTGCCGCACTGAGAACTTGGAATTCGAGGTAGTAAATCTGGAAAGTGCTTATCATGCGTTACTCGGTAGGCCAGCACTGAGCAAATTCATGGCAACTACCCATGTCAGTTACCTTAAGATGAAATTGCCCGGACCAAGGGGCGTGATAACTATATCAGGGGACTTCCGGCGTTCGATCGAGTGCGCTTCAACCGGATTCAATTTAGCCGAGTCACTCGTGATAGCTCACGAAAAAAGGAAGATACTAGAAGTGGCGGCATTGGCTCAATCCGCGCAACAACATATGCCGGCCTTGACCAACCAGCACGGGAGCGTATCGTTCCAGGCAACTAAGGATACGAAGAAAGTGCCAATCGAATATCTGTTCCCAGAGCGCACCGTCACCATTGGTGCCGGGTTAAGCAGCAAATAGGAAAGCGAGCTCGTCAACTTCCTCCGTGAGAATCGGGATATCTTTGCTTGGTCTATGCAAGATCTGCAAGGTGTACCGAGGGGGTTGGCTGAGGACTCATTGAATGTAAGACCCGAGGCTAAGCCGGTAAAGCAGCCTCTCAGATGTTTTGTAGAAGATAGAAGGAAAGTTATTGGAGATGAGAAAGCGAGATTACTAGCGGCCGGATTTATCATGGAGGTACTCTATCCGGATTGGCTCTCTAATCCGGTGCTGGTGGAGAAAAAGAAAGATGATCCGAACGTGGCTGTGGTATGGTGCATGTGTATTGACTACACGAACCTGAATAAGGCGTGTCCAAAAGATCCATTCCCACTCCCTAGAATAGATCAGGTCATAGACTCAACGGCCAGATGTGAGTTGTTGTCATTCATTGACGCGTATTCTGGTTTCCATCAGATAACCCTGATCTAGATGATCAATTAAAGACTTCATTTATTACCCCGTACGGGGCTTATTGCTATCGAACTATGCCGTTTGGGTTACGTAATGCAGGAGCAACGTACCAGCGATGCATGCAAAAATGCTTGCATGACCAAATAGGTCAGAATCTGCAGGTCTATGTAGATGATGTGGTAATAAAAACAAGGTAAGCAACACACTCCTTGAGGATATCCGGCAGACATTCGCGAACCTAAGAAGGTTCTGAATGAAGCTGAACCCAGAGAAGTGCACTTTTGGCGTACCCGCCAGAAAGTTACTTGGTTTCTTGGTATCTAGCCTTGGCATTGAAGCTAACCCGATGAAAATCCGGGCCTTAGAAAGAATGGAATTGCCAAAATGTCTTAACGATGTCCAGAACTTCACGGGTTGCCTAGCATCGTTAGGTCGGTTCGTATGTCGGTTGGGAGAGAAGGCCCTGCCCCTCTATCAGCTGATGAAAAAGGCAGATAAGTTCACATGGACACCACAGGCGGATCTTGCATTTCGAGAATTGAAAAAGATGTTGTCTACCGTGCCAATCCTAGCTGCACCACTACCTAAGGAGCCAATGTTGCTCTACGTAGCCACGACCAACCAAGTCGTAAGTGTAGTGATCGTAGTGTTACGCGAGGAGGAAGGAAAGTCGGTGCAAAGGCCGATGTATTATCTGAGCGAAGTATTATCAGCCTCAAAACAGAATTATCCTCATTATTAGAAGATGGCATACAGCGTATATATGTCGGCCAAGAAACTCAAACACTATTTTGAGGAACACCCCATCAAGGTAATATGTGAGGCACCCATTTTAGAGATCATGAGTAACAAGGACGCAAGCGGCCGAATAGCAAAGTGGGATATCGAATTAGCTCCATATGCACCATAGTTCGACAGAAGGGATGTGATCAAGTCACAAGCTGTGGCGGATTTCTTTGTGGACTGGGCTGAAATGCAATACGAGCCACCCTGCCAGACTCCAATTATTGGCAAATGCACTTCAACGGATCGAAACTAAAAGACGGATTAGGCGCTAGAGTAGTGCTTACCTCGCCCAAGAAGGAACAACCGAAGTATGTCCTTCAAATCCATTTCAGTGCCTCGAATAATGTGGCGGAGTACAAAGCATTGGTACATGGTCTCAAAGTGGCAAAGGAAGTGGGGATACGTAGGATAAAGTGCTTTGGTGATTCGGATTTGGTGGTGCAGCAAGTGTCGGGAAATTGGGATGCCCTGGATGCTAACATGGCCTTGTATAGGTTCCATGTCCAGAAGATAAGCGGGTTTTTCGAAGGGTGTGAGTTCCATCACGTACCTCGGATCGAAAACGAGGCAGCAGATACACTATCAAAGCTGGGCTCATCCCGACAACCCATTCCGCCAAACGTGGCTTTGGAGCACTTGAGAAAACCATCTATCACACCATCACCCGAATCAGATTCCATTTTCATCCCGGCATCCTCGGGATCAGGAGCAGCACCTATGGAGATAGAATGGGGAAGCACCTCCGCAAATCCGGGGAATGCTGCAGCAAACCCGGGGACTGCATCAGCAAACCCGGGGACTGCTCCAGCAACCCTGGGGACTGACCCGGCAGGTGTTATGTCGGTGGATGCAATGGAGGTCGATGAGGGACCATTCCCTGTCCGGGCTATACCAACTTGGGCAAAGCCAATTTTCGATTTCCTGAAAGAGGGAATCTTGCTAGATGATGAAATAAGTTCAAGGCAAATTCAAAGAAGGGCAAAGGCCTATACCATTATCAACACCGAGTTATACAAAAGAAGTGTGACTGCGGTACTACAACGGTGCGTTGATCCGAAGGAAGGACTCGACATACTCCGGGATATTCACCAAGGGGAATGTGGCCACCATGCCTACTGAAGGGCCTTAGTAGCAAAAGCTTTCTGGCATGGGTTTTATTGGCCCAATGCTTTGGAGCAAGCAGAGGACTTGGTGAAAAAATGCAATGGTTGTCAAAGATACGCCATAAAAACTCACCTACCAATGTCGGAGCTGAAAACTATCCCCATTACATGGCCATTTGCTGTATGGTGCCTAGACATGGTAGGACCATTTAAGCCAGCCAAAGGAGGGATGACCCACATTCTAGTCATGGTTGACAAATTCACGAAATGGTTTGAAGTGAAACCAATTCGGAAATGTGATGGGGCAATAACAGTAAGGTTCCTCAAGGATATAATCCTAAGGTACAGCTACCCCCATAGCATCATAACTGATAATGGAACAAATTTCACTGAAGGAGGATTTGCGAGATTCTACCAGGAAAAGAAGATCCGGTTAGATGTCGCTTCAGTCGCCCACCCCGCATCAAACGGGCAAGTGGAAAGATCCAACGGACTGGTACTGTCCGGGATAAAACCCCGGCTCATAGAGCCGCTGCAAAGATCAGCGGGGTGCTGGATAGAGGAACTACCAGCGGTACTATGGAGTTTAAGAACAACTCCGAATCGATCAACATGCTATACGCCATTATTTCTGGTATATGGGGCAGAAGTTGTATTACCAGCCGACATAGAGCATGATTCGCCAAGGGTCACCCAATACACATAAGCCGAAGTGCGCGAAGCCCGGCAGAATGATGTTGATCTGCTAGAAGAAGCGGGAGAACTGGCCTTGTCCAGATCTGCCATATATCAGCAAAATATATGACGCTACCATAGTCGGAAAGTAAACCCCCGAGTTTTTCGGGAAGGTGATTTGGTGCTAAGGCTAATACAGCGCACCGCTGGCATGCATAAGTTATCCCCCCATGGGAAGGGCCCTTCATTGTGAGCAAAGATTTGCGCAATGATTCCTACTATCTTATTGATGCACAACCCCAGCAAAAGAACAAGGCGGACAAGTCCGGAGAAGAATCCAAAAGACCATGGAACGTAGCACTGCTTCATCCTTTCTAAACCTAAGAGGTGAATGTATCCGAACTACTCGTATGTCAGTATGTATGTCGGCAGTAAGCTTATCAATAAAAACTTTGCCACCTCGAGCAGAGACTCGGGGACTGCTTTAACACTTGTCTCTTGTTTCCGTATTTTTGTGTCGGCTGGGTTAATTCGCTTATCTCTTAGTTGGATTAGTAATGTGTGAGCACCAAAAACCTAACTCTTCAACTTTTCTTCTGTCCAACAAGAATTGGCTTCATGGCAAGCAAGAGAACAAGTTTGGAATGGCAAAGCACATGAAAAACGACTAAGGAAAAGAACTTAAGCGGGTCGACGTTAGTTTTTTGGCTAACTCTTAGTTTATTTTCTTCACTAAAGCGCCGAATCATTTTGAGCTAATCTCAAGGTTTCAAGTATTGTTAAGTCAATTTTTTGAACCTCGGACTCGTAAGTCGAACAAACCGAATCAAGGTAGACGCGAGCCGAGTCAAAAATTGGGGGAACAAGAAAATGAAACTCGGGGATTTCGCCCACGATAATCCGGTAGTAAAACTTAGTTCCGAACACTTAGTGGTAACACAACCAAACCAAAGTATTTAAGTACATCTGCACCCGGCATTCCGGGGATCTGATAAATGTGAAGTGTTTTTCATTGAGCAGGAGCAGCAAGCGAATCACTTGCCGAGGAGGGAGGTACTCCGGAGTGCGGGGGAGGAGCACTATCTTCGGCTTCATCTTCCAAGTTAACCTCACCTTCCTCCGGATCCTCATCCTCATCGCCTAGTTCAGAGCCCTCGCTCTCACTTTCTTCATCTTCCGCTCTAGAGACAATCTCGTCATCAGCGACATCAAGAAAGCTCGGCCCCTCATTCCAGGCATGGCAGTAGGAGTACTGGATGAGATTGTTCGCACAGGCCTGGCGGTGCGCAATCCACTCCGGATCCTCGCACCACTTTGACCCGGTGCGCATGCGATTGAGCAATGCCAAGTCAATCCCTTCGTACCATGAGAGCGCAAATCTGAGAGCAATGTAGGCCCCAGCCCGTGCGGTAGATTCGCGCCACAAATGCAGCTGCGTGTCACATTCCATGAGTTTGGATATAAAAGCGGAGGTCTTCTTGGGAATGGTTTCACTAGGCCAGAGGCAGCCAAACATCCGTGTTGCCGCTCGGACAATATCCGCGCCAAAATTCTTTACCACCTCAAGACGAGCGGTGAGACTCGCCAGGAGATCCTCTGTGGTGTAAGGGATTGGCTCTGCATCAGGGCCAGCAGGAATTCCACGCTATTCGCTGGACTAGCGTACGGCAGAGGCAGCGAACGTATCGCTCTCTAGAAATTTTCCTAAGGATAAGAAGAAAAATAGTGAGCAAATGGACCAAATCCACATGGTGGAAGAGCATGCAAGAGTAGAAAACTTACGCGCAATCTAGAAGAGATGTCGCTGAAGCTCGGAATCAACATTGGTATTATGGACCTAGAGTTTCTCGTATTCGGTGGTAACTAACATAAGCTTGACGTCGGCTTCCTCCAATAGGCTCTTGTCCTTGGAGATTTGCATGGTTAAACGCTCTTTCTCCTCGGCAAACTCCTGGTCGACCTTCTCCAGCGCGGACTGATGAGAGCTCTTAAGCCTCTGGATTTCGGCATTCAGCCGAGTAATCTCCAAGTCCTGCTGCTGGAGGCGAGCTATCTCAGCGTCTTTCTTCTTCAGCTCAGCTTCGTACTTCCCTGCTTGTCGAGGGAATGAGTCATCAATTCAGGCATAGTGACGCTATCCTCGAGAGCAACTGCAACAGCATAATAACCCGGAGGACCCAGAGTATAAGTGTCCACCGGATAAAGCAAGAAAAATACAACGATCATGTGGAGCGGTTAAGTTTACCTTTGATGTCCACAAGGTTCTTCCTCATGATTATGTTCTCGGCTTCAACCTCGGCTGCAAGATTCGGACGAGAAATTCATATGGGTCCTAAGAAGTTTGAACGAATAAGGAAGAGGAAGAATGGGAAATTACCCCTCTTCTGGTACTCTGCCAGGAGTTTACCATAACACGCACAAACATCTTTAAAGTAGTCCAGCCGGAGCTAGAACTCGGCGGTGCGGCGGTTAGTGGTAATCTAAAATAAGCAAGGCAAGGTCAAAGTTCAAAGAAAGAGTAAAAAAAATCGAAGTATACAAAATACGGGGCAAGCGGAACTTAACCCGGCTCTAGCTGTGTGGATATCCGAAGTATACAAGATCCGGCCAAGTGGAACTTAACCCGGCTCTAGATGTGTGGATATTCGAAGTATACAAGATCCGGGCCAAGCGGAACTTAACCCGGCTTTAGGTGTGTGGATATTCGAAGTGTACAAGACCCGGGCCAAGTGGAACTTAACCTGGCTCTAGGTGTGTGGATATTCAAAGTATACAAGATCCAGGCCAAGTGGAACTTAACCCGGTTCTGGATGTGTAGATGTGTGCAAATTCGAAGTCTACAAGACCCGGGCCAAGTGGAACTTAACCCGGCTCTAGGTGTGTGGATATTCGAAGTACATAAGATACTGGCCAAGGGAAGTAGACCCGGCCCAAAATTTATTGCAAGTTAATGTCATTATGAACAAAAACTGAGCTCTACGAGGAGCATCTGACCGAATAACAAGTTATTCCCTCGGAGGGTTGGGGACTAGGGGCTATATCTACAAATTTTCAGTGATGTAAAACATCAACAGCAGAGAAAGAGAAATACCTCCATCATCCAGCCAGCCAGGGAGATAGCCTTGGTAGCGGAATTCATTTGGGCGCTGAACTCGACAGGGCCGAACTTCTTCAGCAGGTCGTCTTGGTTGACGAATTCTACGTCGTTCTAGTTCTTCATGTACTCAAGGAGTAGTGAACTGTAGTTTTCACCGCTCGAAGAGCAGTTCGCCACGAGGCCCTTCACATGGGCCTCCCACCTGGTGGATTGAGCTGCAGTGGGGCCGGTATGCAAAACCAGCTATTGGCTACCCTCTAATCCGGAGGTGGTAGACCCGGAAGAAGTGTCTTTGGCTAACCCGGAGGTCTTCTTGGCTTTGCCGGATGAGGATTGAGGAGCTAGTTGAAAGATATCAGCAATGGAGGGAGTAGACCCGGAGGGAGCTGATGGAGATTTTCCCTTAGGAGGCTTCGGGGCTCTTGTGTTGCTATCTTTGCTTGCCGTGGTCTTGATGGTCAGCTGGTGCTCTGGTGCTGGTCTTGCTATTGCTGTGGCCGGCATCTTGGAGGTGCCGGGCAGTGCCGGCGAAGCCGGGCACCTCAACAATGGGCACAGAGGCCGAGGAGCTGGGGAGATCCGGCATTACCATGTCCCGAGCTGCCCCACTACCCCCCGCGCCGATGTTGCCCTCCTCTTGGCGATCTAGGCTCTGATCAGGCGCAGCCGCAGAACCCTCTTGAATAGGGCTAAGAGGACGATGATCATCGTTGCGGGGGGGGGGGGGGAGAGGGACTGCTCCGGAGTGGGGAGGCTATTTTGGAACCACTCTGGGAGATATCCACAGGAGCTCTAGAAAAAGGGAAGGGCAGCTAGTCAAAAAGAGAGAACCAACCAGAAACAAAGGCAAGGAAAGGAAAGATCTGAAGTAGCAATGCTAAAAAGACTTACTCATCTGCGGTAGGAGGAGCCCGAGGTTTGGGTGCCCTCCGAACTGTGATCTTGGTGACAGGCTTGGCCGGGGGTTTAACCCCGGACTTCTTTTGCCTCTTCTTGGGAGGCGGCGCCTCCGAAGCTGCGGCCGAGGTAGCCGCGCACTTCTGGGAAGAGGTCGGGGCCGGGCCACCGGTGGCGAGGGGAGGAACCTCATGGACCTGATCGTCCGGGTTAGCTGAACATTCGAACATGAGCCAGGTGCAAATAAGAGATAAGAACTGGATCAATTACCTCAAGGACTTCAACGTCCGAATCATCATCGTCTGGCCAATCCCTTAGATAAGAGGCCTTACCAACGATGCGTTTGACGATGTCCGGGGTAGGCAAGAAGGCCTCCGGATCAATCTCCTCCTTGTCCCCCACGGTGCGGTCCGGCAACCACTTGCTCGCTGGCACCTCGCCATCCTCCAGTGGTTGCTAGAGGAATTTCTGAAAGAATAATCACCAAGTTACGAAAGGAAAACAACATACAAGGAAGATTCGGAAAACAGAAAAGGGTAATTTACCTTGGGAGGGGGGTTGATACGGGTAAAGGGCTCAAGTCCCCACTCCCATGCCTCAGAGAACTCCTCCATGTTAAATATGGACTTAACTCGGTGGTAAACCGCCGAGTTATCCAGCTCGAAAGAAGAGGTCCGGTGAGGGTCAAGAGGGCCGCTAAGATAGCAGATCTTGTGGGCTCGCTTCTAGAGGGGGGAGACCTGACTGCGGATGAAAGTAATCATAATATCCTCCCCCTGAGACACTCCTTGAGCAGCTCCATGATCCGGCGTGCCACTTGATTCACCAGGGTCGTGGCGCGCTTGGGAATGCTTTCCCAAAGCGAGGCATCTGGAGGGCCAAGCTTGAAGGTGAGCAGCCGGATCTGGTCCTCCTTGGTGGTGTTCCGGATGTAGAAGAAGGTCCGGGCCCAGCCCTTGCAAGATTCGAGCCTAGTGACCCAGGGAACACCGACTGCTTGCGCGGAGAGATGGAGGCAGCACCGCATTGGGTCATGTGCTTGTCTTCCAGGGCAAGCTCCGGATCCGGAAGCACGTTCCTCCGCAGACCAAAGAACTTAATCCAAAGTTCTTTGGTTGGCCAGAGGCCGAGGTATCCCTCAATGCCGGAGGCAAAGGAGGAGAGAGAAGTGATAGCGTTTGCAGGGAGATGATGTAGTTGCAGTTTGTAGGTGGAAATGAAATCGAAGAAAAAATCAGAAGTGGGGAGGCCGAAGCCGTGCTGGAAATAGGAAAGAAACACGACGTATTCCCAAGTTTGGGGAAGGAGAGACTTCACCGGAGGCGAGGCGACAGACGACGCCGGCGGGGATGTGCTGTGTGGCTGGAGCTGCCAAGGTCCTCCTCATGACGGTGGAGC
Organism: Avena insularis; assembly: GCA_023614405.1. Classification (NCBI taxonomy): domain Eukaryota; kingdom Viridiplantae; phylum Streptophyta; class Magnoliopsida; order Poales; family Poaceae; genus Avena; species Avena insularis. The sequence continues at coordinate 469,099,262 of CM042686.1, forward strand.
CATCCCAAAGAGGCTCATGCCCTCCACCCCTTCCTCCTGCTGCACCACCACCGCTGCCTCCGCCTCAGACATGGTGGAATTAGAGCTTCCGACGGGGTAGTCGGAATAGAAGTATCCGGAAGAAGGGAAACGGGAAGCGCAAGGCCCCATGGCGGAAACTAGCAATGGGGATGGTGGTGCTGGCGCGAAACGCTGCCGGATCACGGTCCCGGTGGCGCTCGAGGAGCAGAAAACTGGCGGCGGCGACGGAGTCGCTGTAAAAGAGAGAGAACAGTGGAGCGCGACACAAATGAGGGAACTTCCCCTTGGAGAGCCCCGCACCCCGTACTTAACTGTGCCGCGTGCGCGTCGTGGGATCCTTTGCGGGTGACTTGCCGCACGCAACGAGCGTGTATGCGGCCCAAGAAGGCAATCAGAACAAGGCCATAGGAGGGGTCACGGGAGCAACCGATCCCATGACGGGACGTGGTGTTACAGTTAATGAGGCGTTGCAGTGAAGAGACGTTTACAACAGTTATTCCTGACGTTGCGACAGTAACCGGCACATTAAATGTGCGTGTCCCTTAAAATAAGGAAAGTGATGATTACCCTCCACGTAGGATGTGGAGAAGCGTACAAGAGAAGGAAAGGTGACCCGGATGAACAAGCAAAAGACCTGGCCAATGAGGAATAACTCAGAAAGAACAAAAGGGTTGCAAGATGAGAAACTCGGGGCAACGAGGTAACTCGGCCTAAGGAGCAAAAGATCCGGATATGGCAACCTGGTGAGGCCTTAACAACTAAAAAAGTTGCCAAGACCGCACCAGCTTCGTGGACTAATATTGGGGGGATACCCCTGGGTAGGGTAACACCGGGGTATAAGGGCCAAGTTAGTCGGGGTACGGTGTGGTCAAAGCAAAGTGCTGATCGGGTCACTTCATGGCATGCCGAATCACGGTGCAACCCGGCCCATGGGGCATTTCCTTGACAATGGTCCGGCCGGCATAAAGTTTATGCCGGCCATGTCTATCTGTTTTGCAGGTAAATGGGTAAGCCGGATTAGCTATATGCTAGCCGGATTATCTTAGCTTCCAAGAGAAGGGATCCCCCGCTGGTCAAAAGGTGGCTTTATTAGCTGGAACATGTGCAAAGTAAAGTAAATAAGAGGACCGGCGGGTCAGGGGCGACCAAGGTGACGCGGGCAAAGCCGGATGACGTAGCACGTGTCTAGTGACGCCAAAAGACGAGGATGACGTTGCGGGTTACGTCCAAAGTCCGGACAAGCCATTAAAGAGGAATAAAGAAGCATCTGCTTTGGGAAAGGAGCATATTCATAGAATATGCTGCCACCTATGCCCTATAAATGTAACCCGGGCTCCACTATAAAAGGGGCACCGGGGCCTCCATAGAGGAGGACGACAAATAGATCAATCATTCCCTGTCTAAGGTAGAACTAAAGGGCTAGAAAACAGGGAGTAAGAGACATTGTCTCCTTCTTGTTGAGAGCCTTAGGAGCACTCGCAAACACCATTGATAGAGAATATACAAGAACATCCGTGCGTGGAATCACCACGCTCTCCCTCCCTGGATTCCCCTAGCACTCATTGGCCCCATCTTTAGCCTATCCATGGCATATGCCATGCCACCACCACGACACAAGAAGTATATTATCTTAATTACTAATAATATCATGGTAGTGGTTTATCCTACATCCTCGAGAATGCTTTAGCCTTATTGAGTTCAACCACGTTTCCCACCACTCTTGTTACTTGCTATCTTTTTTTTTTTTTCATTCAATCCAAAAACCTTTAAAACACCCTTTACTTGAAATCAAAGGCAGCTTACAAGTATCCTTTGATAGATAGTAATGAGGGGCATAAAGACCTTTAACAATAGCTCTCTGTGGGTTCGATATTTTTACATTGAAACTAGCTACAATTGATCTGCGCACTTGCAACCATCTCTAGGCCCAATAGAATTGATACAATATCTAGATTGTGTTCCAGAAATTTTAGCTTCAAGATTTTTTCCTACCATTGGCCCTCTTTTTTAAATTGTTGTGTATGTGCAAATTCAACCATTACATTCAGATATCGTGGTATATATAAGGGAGCATGCAACGATAAGCCTTGGAACACATACCTTCTTTAGCGTCGGGTTGATCACTAGGTGAGTGATCATCGCTAGCTTGTTGGTCTTGTGCTAGGAGTGTTAGGCCAGTAGAGGTTGAAACTGGTTCGTCTACCAATTGTGGTTGAGTATCTATATTGGCCACTGGTGATTGTGGAATGTGTGGGATGGTATTTGTTGCGTCTACTTATGTTGGGACCTGTGGTGTGACTCCAAGACGATGCTTTTTAGGATCCTTATGTGAGTTTCTTGACTTTTGATTTTAGCTTTTCTTGGTATGTGTTTGTGTTCCACCGGTAGCATTAGAAGGATCACTTGTCAACGCTCCAGGTTTGCTACCTGAACGTGTCTTACATGAACCAGTTGATTCCTGACACACATAAACGATACTCCAATCTATTATAGTTCTATATATAATGAGACGCAAATGGAACATAAGAACAATAAGGCAAAACATGTTAAACACATATGATGCATGAACTTGGTAGAGGGCATTGTAAAATATTAGGTTAGATTGAGATACCAAACATGAAAGATGCAATAGATACCTCAATGAAAAGACTGAACAAGCGCCTTGGGGTGGAAAAGTAGGCAGACTAGGGGAAGGTCCTCGACTGGTCCATCTTCCCGAGACAGGTCTCCCTCCAAGTATTATTAATCACCAGAAACCAATGCTGAATCAGACACTTGTTGAACATAGTTATTCTCCCTACTGGTAACCAAAATGGTGTTAGGTGAACCTACTGATTGCTGACACACATAAATGATACATTAATCCTTCAAAGTCCTATGTATAATGAGACACATATAACAGAAGAATAGTAAGGCAAGACATGTTGAAAATATATGTTGCATGAACTAAGCAGATGGCATTACACAATAATTGGTGTGATTGAGGTACAAAACATGGAATATGCAACAAATATCTCAATGACAAGACAAAGCAAGCACCTTGGGGGTGGACAAGCCGGTGGACTAGGGAGGGGGTCATCAACCTATCCGTCTTCCTGACTCAGGCCTCCCTCGAGGTTTTGTTCATCACGAGGAGAATATTCTGGAGCAAAAACATGTTCTTCTTGATTGGTGGTGGTAGCTATGAAACATCTAACTGTCTGCACACCGAGCGACCTTGCATATTTGGAATTCTTCAATAATTTGTCTTCCATTGTTTCTTAGTAGTCGGCTGCAAAGAATATTACATTCATGAGCAAAAAAATATCTTATGATATTTAAGAGCGAAGTGTGTGTAGATGAGAAAATTAGTACAATAGTAGCAAGAAGTTGAAAGATCTGAAAGAACAATGATAGAGATACGAATATACGGTAGCTCAAAAAGAAATGATGGAGTACAAAGATAAAAAACTCAGTGTGAGAAGTCATTGCAAACAAGCGATGAACTACATTCACACATCAAATGCGTAAAGAGCATACGAATTATAGGCCAACCTTTGTGGACGTGTTTACCCAATTTCCTTTGGGAGGTCGCACCTTTGCTGGACTTATGGCAAGATATGCCCTTGCCTTTTGCCGCTAAGAGGGTTTGTCTCACCATCTCTCCGGCACCATGGACAAGGTTAGGGAAGTAGATCCAGTATCGTGGATTCGGGGAAGCGGATCCAATGAAGCTACGATGGTGTCATCTGTGATAGTGTTGCTATGTTGTCTGCAGTGCCATGGACCTCGGGTTTGGAGGACCTGATCTGGTGCGGGCTGGCATCAGGGAAGCAACTCCGGTGTTGCTGAGTTATCTCCCTTGCCGTGGACCTTGGGTATGCAGGAGCCGATCTGGTGAGGGTCAGCGTCGGGAAAGCAACGCTGGCTTGCTAGAAAAGGGAGCTAGTAAAAACATCTTATGTCTCTATGTTGGCATGCCGGTGGAGAGGCTGCTAAGGGAGATGGGGTAGAAGGAGAACAATCGTGGTCGTGCGAGGTGAACATGTGGGATTCGGCCAGAAGGGCACTAGTGGTACTAATATGTTTGAAACTTTGAATTGTGCCGCACATGGGAATTTACAAGGAAAACCCTTTTGAGGATTGGCCTTTGGCCCATTGTTTCTAGACCGAAGGGAGAGATACAAATTTAGTACCTCTTGAATATTAGACGCCGGAGCCTTTCAGTGGGTGTTTCTAGCGCATAGTTAAAATTATTGACTACTTGGTGAATGCGGTTATTTCGGCCTGTGTTTTGCCGCCAGTTCATTTTTTGTGTATTCTACTATAGTCTCAAAGTTTGACTTAGGGATAGATAATTAGTGGCACGTATTTATTCATGACAATGGCCCTAAGGAAATGGTCATTCTCGGACTACCTTTCATGGTAATGTGTTAATTTTCTACAAAACATGGGTCTACCAATCTAAACAAAAGTGCAAAATAATATTTCAACTTTCTCGTGGGAATGTTGTTTTTCCATTTTACAAATGTCTAGAACAAGACCGAGATCCATTGTCCAGATGCAGCAAGTAGGTAGAGTATAGTTTCATAAAGTGTGCCAAATATGTAGTTACCGTAAAGTACTACCAGCACAAGAGAAAATAAAATACCAGGCTTATAACACAATGAAAGTCATCCTCACTATTCGAAATAACAATCTATTCACATGGAGGATCTTGCATCACCCCACCTGGAGGGTATATCTACCTCCTCGTTGCTATCGACAAGTTCACCAAATGGATCGAGGCTACGCTTGTCACCAACCAAACTAGAGCCACCACTTTCAAGTTCTTCGATTCCATCATCTTCAGATTTGAAGTACCTCACAACATCATCACCGAAAAGGGCACAAACTTCACCTCAAAGGAGTTCCAGGATTTCTGAGAAGATGGCCATCAGCATCAGCTACACCTCCATGGCGCACCCCAAGACCAATATTCAAGTTGAAAAGGCAAATGACTCATCTGCAATGGCATCAAGAAGCGACTCCTTTGACCTCTCGAACGAGCCTCCGACACATTGGCTGAGGAACTTCCCTCGGTACCGTGGACCCTGTGCACAACTCTAGACAACGCCACCGGCTACACAACTTTCTACATTGTGCATGACGTTGAGGCGGTGTTACCTGCCAAAGTACGCTACAAGGCCCTGTGGGTGGTTGCTTACACCAAAGCCAAATCCACGACTACACTTGAAGACGACGTCGATCTGCTAGATGAGGCATGAGACATTGCCTCCGCTCGCTCGACAGTGTACTAGTTGAACCTCGACAACTACCACAACCGATGGCTACAACCAAGGTCCTTCTCTGAAGGAGACCTCATCACGCGCCTTAAATAGAAAGGTCACCTGAAACTTGAGTCCCTCGTGAAGGGACCTTACATCATCCCGAGCTGATCCCAGGAGGCGCCAATCGCCTCAAGGACGTAGAAACTAGAGTCGAATACTCCAACCCTTGGAACATCGCATAGCTACGATGTTTCTACCCCTAGATGTTTTTTATTTCAATAAGGCTACTTACATAGGCTACTTAGCAAAAGCATGTACCTTTTACCCTTCAATAAATAAATCTAAGTTCCTCACCTACGAGTTCATTTTCTTTTTTATTTTAGTATACAATGCACTCGGGGGCAACGCCTCCTCGACGACTTCATCAAATAAAGTATCTACTGCTTCATCCTGAGTAGCTAACCTAGCCCACAATCAAATCCTTGAAAACTCCAATCTAGTTGAAACTCAACTAACAGGTTGGCAAGTTACTGAGATTAGTCGACGTTAGGCTAACGAAACTGCGCAGCAACATTGCACTCGCATCAATACATTCAAACATACAACAACGTTACATGGGCCACAAAGACCTCTTAGATTAAACTATTTTTACATTATCTACATGTCCTATGCAGGCTAAATACTACTGCTGTCGCTAGAGCACAATGTTCGTATGCTCGTCGAATGAGCGAATGATATCCTCTGCAGGCTGTGCAACCACTCAATAGTGCGGTCGCATATTACACGCTATGCCATCAGGAGGCACTGGTGGCCCCTCAGCAACGGCCGCCAAATCCACACTCGAATGCTGCATGTGGACGAAGGCCAGCGTAGCCTTGGCACCTTCAACAAGCTGTTGGTGAACGCACTTGCGCATGCACCAACACCTCAAGGAGGCACTATAGGAATGAACAATGTAGGAATTGGTTAGATAAGCTGTTTGATTACACCGTAGAAAAAACGTAGGTAATTTTATAGGGTTTTTGGTACATGTCATATTTGTTATAAACACCTAGGAATCTTTCCAAGAGGTCTCACCTCTTGTTAGAAATCCTATAAGATTGTAGTGTAGGAAAGTTATGCATAGGAATTTTGTAGGATTTATTCCTTTGAAAGAAACATGCCCTTAAAGAGTCAAATCTCAGAAGTTTACCATCTTGGCTTTCCTAGGGATGTCATTTGACTTTTTCATCTTGCACACATAGTGTGTTATAGGTGGCTTGTGTCCTAAAATACCTGTAAGATACACAACTTGCTTTAAAGTCAATTCCATGTCGTGTCTAAACACGCAGTAATCGTCGAAGTCCTCCCCGCCCTTCATCGATGGACCTAGAAAGAATATATTAGAAAGTAATCTGTAGTATCATAAGAATGACTATAACTTTATGCCAATGTTAATGACTCTAACCTCTAGTAAGGTCCCTCGGTTTCTCAGCTTTCTTGGCTACATGTTGCTTCACCTCGTCATAAGATGGAACATTGTAGCCTTGCTTTTTAGCCTAAAATAGACATTGCACTAATTAGAATGTTTTGTTTTGATGCTATACAGTAAGTTTCTATACTATCCAGTAGCAACAATTTTATAACCTGCTCATATATGCTGCTAGCCTTTCAATCATCATATTTGTGACCGAGCATGGAATTTCTTGGCGCAGTCGCCATGACGTTTTGCGTAATGACTTCCAAATTTTCGGGATTAAACACCGTGTGGTTCATCTGAAGATCATTAAGAAATCTAAGGACAACTATTACTACGATAAAACAAGGATGCAATATGTACATTTAATTCTAGTATGAACAATTTTAGAACCTCGCATGTATCTCCCTACCCTTAATGATGCAGAACCTACAATCCTCAGAGTAAATACAAGAATTAAATTGGAGGCACAAGCATCAAGTGACTAAAACAAGTGTAAGGGCCTAGATCTAGTGTTGACCTGGGGCCTAGACCTAGATCATGTGTTTACCTGGGCCTAGACCTAGATCGAGTGCTTACTTGGGGCCTAGACCTAGATCGAATGGTTACCTAGGGATTAGACCTAGATTGAGTGTTTACCTAGGGCCTAGACCCATCGCCGGTGACTTAGAGCACAAACACAGTGACCTAGATCGAGCACAAAATTACCGACGCGGGTCCCCGGTGATCAAGCACAGATGCACAATAGTAGAGATGTGTGGAGATAGTTCGAGGAGCCTTACCCATGATCCTGCAGCCGCTGCTGCCGCCCTCGTCGCCGAGGAGGGGAGGGGATTTGGTGGTCATCGAGAGGGGTGAGGATTTGGGTTGCTGCGTAGAGCGAATGTGTGCGAAGTGGTGAGGACTAGGGAGGGTTAAGCGAGCAGCAACATGACGAGTGGGCCCCACACAGTGTAAGATTTTGTTACTATCTTATTTAGGAAAGGTTAAATCATTTGCATTTACAATGTTCTTGAGTTATTACGATGTAGTTTGTGATAAATACGTCATGACCACACACACTCGAATGGGTGTGTGGTGATGCAACCTCTATCACACAGGTTCACCATTCCCATGTGGTTGTTGCATATTCCAGGGGCTCTTTTGGCTTTCATACCACCATGGTTTGACACACATGGAGTCTCTACAGATCAATGCATTGATGATCCACCCATGACCACACACACTCCAGTGGGTGTGGTGATGCAACTTTTTTCACACTGGTTCACCATTCTTATGTGGCAGTTGCATATTCCAGGGGCTCTTTGGGCTTTCTGACCACCATGGTTTGACACACAAGGAGTCTTTACAGGTTAATGCATTTGTTATTCTCAAAACCACACCTTGATGATCCACATGACCACACACACTCCAGTGGGGGTGTGGTGATGCAATTTCTGGCACACTGGTTCACCATTCCCATGTGGCAGTTGCATATTCCATGGGCTCTTTGGGCTTTCTAACCACCATGGTTTGACACACATGGAGTCTAGGGAGGTCAATGCATGTTTTATTCTCAAAACCACAACTTGATCTAGCTATGACCACACACACTCCAATGGGTGTGGTCTTGCAACTGCTTCTGTCACACTGGTTCACCATTCCCATGTGGTAGTTGCATTCCATGGGCTATTTGGGCTTTCTGACCACTGATACATTGCAAATGTATCTATAATTTTTGATGCTCCATGCTTGGTTTTATCCACTTTCTTGTGTTTTGTTCCAACTTTGGAGTACTTTTCATAGGATTTCTTGGACTAACCTATTAACAAGAGCCACAAAGTACTGCTTTTCTTTGCTTTTTGGTTCCAGGAAGGTCAGAAAATGAATATTCTTGGAAGTGGGCGGGACAAAAGCCAAAGTGCCTATTTTTCCAAAAGACTCATGGAGCCAGAATACGAGACGAAGGAGGGCTAGGAGCTGGCCACACCACCCCCAGGCGCGGGCTGGGCCTGGCCACGCTAGGGCATGGTGTGGTGGCCCCAGGCACCCCCTCGGTCTCCCTTTTCGCCTATAAGAAGCCTTCTGACCTAAAAACTCTGGGGGGTTCGACATTTTTCCAGAAGAAGTTCCGCAGCGCTGCCACCACCGAAGGGGAGATTCGGGAGACAGAAAGTCTCTGTTCCGGCACCCTGTCGGGACGGGGAACTGCCCCTGGAGCCATCTACATCGATCTCCACCATCATCTCCATCGACCATCCATGTTTCTCCCATCTATGAGTGAGTAATACCCCCTGTAGGCTATGGGGATGGTAGGGATTGGATGAGATCGTTCATGTAATGGCATCAGATTGTTAGGGCATGGTGCCTAGTATCTTTTATTAGTGATTTATGACTTTGTTGCGACTTGTTGTGCTTAATGCTTGTCACTAGGGCCCGAGTGCCATGATTTCAGATCTGAACATGTTATTGATTCATTATGATAGTATTGTTTCTGGTCTTATCTACAAGTTGTATACACACGTTGTTGTCCGGAACCTATGGCCCCGAAGTGAAAGAAATCGGGATAACCGGAAGGGAATGGCTTTGATGTGAGGATCACATGTGTTCACGGATTGTTAATGCTTTGCTCCGGTGCTCTATTAAAAGGAGCACCTTAATTGCCAGTAGTTCCCTAGAGGCCCCGCTGCAAATGGGCTGGCAGAACAAAAGATGTTGTGCAAGTTCTCATTGCGAGCACGTATGACTATATATGGAACACATGCCTAGGATTGTCTAGTACTTGGATGCTTTATCTTATTTATCTGCAATTGCCCTATGCTCCGATTGCTATGTGAATTGTCTTGTCCATGCAACGCCCGTCCTTCCATCCCTATGCCTACCGCACTCGAATCCCACTGTTTACTGCTTTTGTTACTACTGTCTTTGCTTTACTACTTCTGTTACTTTACTATTCCTACTACAAAACTGTTGCTACTGATAAACTGTTGTGAGCAAGATTGTTTCCAGGTGCAGCTGAATTGACAACTCAGTTGTTAAGGCTGATAAATATTCTTTGGCTCCCCTTGTGTCAAATCAATAAATTGGGCTTCACTTCCGTCGAAAATACTGCGATACACCCCCTATACTTGTGGGTCATCAAGACTATTTTCTGGCGCCGTTGCCGGGGAGCATAGCTTTATTTATCAAGTCCACTTGGATTCACTATTGTTCAAGCTAAGTTTATTTTCTCCTAGTTTGCTTGTTTCTTTATTCAAAAATACAAAAAAAGTAGTTCCTTCTCTAGTTGTTATTTTTGCTGGACTGTTATTGTCTTGCCTTATCATGCTTGTTGTCAATGGTTGGTTTCTTTGAAACTGAAGCTTATTGGCAAGGTGGGTTCACGGAAGATGAAAAATATTATTATAAGGAACACCGCTTGTCACAAAAAGGGAAACACTTATGGGGACAAATTCATAGATTGTATACCATTGCTAGAAACGTGTGCTCTACTTATAATGTTACTTATTGCTTTGATAAATCTTGTTTCTATAGGAGGTACAAACACCTCCCTTTTCAATGTGAGTATAATGATAATGTTACCATATCTTCCTATGTTAAGGGAAATTATGATCTTTATGATGTGGAACAAATTGAGGAATTTATTGCTTGGAAGGGTGCATTTGAACTTGCTAGTTTGCTTGAAAATATTGATGATTCACCTTATAAGTATGAGGTTTATGGTATACTTAAATTTTTCTTTGAGAATTACAAGGAAGGAAACGGCTATATTCTTGAATATACTAATAGATGCTTTCCACAAATGGAAGAGACTAATGCCTTGCAGGATCCTATGGAAGAAGAAATTGATGAACCTGAAATCTCATTAGATGAAAAAGAGAAGGAGAGTGATGAACAAAAGGAGGAAGAATGGATTAGCTGCCCATACCTACCTTCTAATGAGAGTAACTCTTTATCCCTTACATTATTTGATTGTCCCCCATGCTTACTAAAGAAGGATGATTGTTATGTTCCTGAGGATTCTTTTGAAGATGTTTATGATAAAGCTCTAGTGCTTGTAGATCATGAAAAGCATGCTTTATGTGATAGGTATGTTGTTGAGATTATTCATGAGGCTACTGAAAAATTATTATGAGAGAGGAAAGTATGGTTGTAGAAGTTTTCATGGTATTGAAACACCTCTCTATGTGCTGAAAGTTTTGAAGTTACTCTTGTTTTATCTTCCTATGCTTGTCACTTTGTTATTTGCTTACACGATTCCTATGCATAGGAAGTGGGTTAGACTTAAATGTGTTTTGAATTTGCTTCTTGATGCTCTCTTTTACTTTAATTCTTATTTCTTATGAGAGAATCCTTTCAAACTTTTATGCCTGAAGATGATAATATGTCTATTATTCTTGGGAGACCTTTTCTTAATACTTAAAGAGATGTTATTAATTGTAATCAAGGGAAAGTGATCTTCAATGTCAATGACAAGGAACATACTATCTATTTACCCAAGAAGATTGATAGACTTATGGTTTTGAATTCAATTGAACATGTTGAGGGCATTCAAGTTTGATAAATATATTGTCCCATACCAAGAGAAAATTTTGAAACTATTATGATTGGGACCATTGCTATCAAGGTTGAGGTAACATAATCATTAGTGGAATACAAAGTTTTGTCTCATATGAAATTGTTTTGGTAACAAGACCTGATCAACCTTTTTAACAAAAGGATTTCATTGAACCAAACAATTTTTTCACCATGATTATCGCCGCTTACTTCTATTCTATCCATTTTAGTTATTTTTATGCCTAACTTAAAGGCGTTAAAGAAAAGTACTTATTGGGAGATAACCCAAAAGTTCTAGATGACTCTTGGAAGTTATTACCTCTGTAATAACCACTCCTTATCCTTTTTATTTTCTTTTTGTGCCAAGAGTAACCTCTAATGAGAGAGAAGTAATGATTGGGAAAGTTGCTGTCCCGAAACAGATTTCTGTGCTTCACCGTGAAAATTCGTGTAAAATCTCTGAACGTCATTTTGAGGCTTGAATTTTTGTGCTTCTGCCCCAGGTTGTTATCTAACTTTCGTTAGTTCAACACTTTTTGATTTGAGCAACAGAAGGTCTTCGAAAAAATTCGTCTTTACCTGCTGGTCAGGTCTGTTTTGACAGTTTTCTGCCATTTTCTGCATTTGCTTCTTGTTGGTTCCTTCTTGAGTTCTTTTGGGGAATTGAGATTTTTGAGGGAAGTGCTACAGTAGCTAGTGTTCTAATGGAAGTTTAGTTGGTGTTAGAACTGAACCTTAAGACTTATTTATCTTGAGTGCACTAATGTTGCTAATAAAGATTGTGTGAAGTTTTGTATGAAGGAAAATTTTCAGGTGTATGGAAGGAATGAGTAATGAGATGAAGGATGGACAAAAGCTCAAGCTTGGGGATGCCACGCGTGTCACCCCAAGAAATATCCAAGAAGTACAAGCATCAAAGCTTGGGGATGCCCAAGGCATCCCCTTCTTCATCAATAAAAATCCTAGGTTTCTTCCAAACGCTTCATTTTTATTGTTTCATGCACAGTTGTGTTATTCTTGGAGCGTCTTATTTTTTAGTTTTTGTTTTGATTTTTCGTTTTCTTTGTTTTCTTAGTATGCTGAATAAATTGGTTGGACCTCCTCTTTCATACATTGGTGTTCAAATAGTTTGGTTTGGTTTGGAAAAGAGTAGGAAAGCTCATGCTTAAGTGGTAAAGAGAGCTTGTTTTTGACTGTGGCCTATGCTCTGTCATGCCATGCTTGATATTGTTTTGGCTTTATGCTTAGTATTCTTTGCTGTAGCATGACTTGTTATAAACAATTGAGATTGCTTAATGTGCCTTGGATGAATCATGCGTTGTTTTAGCATATTAAAGCATAGTATAGTGGTATTCTCCTTTGATGCTTTATTTGGGTTGACTTGGCACATGCTCACACCATGTTATGACTATCTCAAGTCACCATAAGCCTTTATGATCCTTCAGTTTTCAACTTGTAGTATCACTTTATGCTTTGATCAATGATGTTTTGTCGCTCTGCATGATTATGGCCATTATTGCTCTCTCGATTGTCGCTCCCTTACTATTGTTAGCCTTCACTTACACTGAGCGTTTTACTCATGTTTCCAACTCCCTTAAACCAAATATTGCCAAAGTGTCCACCTTACCTACCTATTAGCATCATTTGCTAGTTCCGTGCATATTCAATATGCCTTGTTTTCTTATGAATAAAATGTTTCCTTGTTTTGAGAAAGTTAGTTAGTAAAGCTCTCACGAACATGATGGCGCACTTTATTTCCTGCACTTAATAAACCTGAACCATTGTAAACTCTCCATGAAAGTTATATGCTTGCTAATTATAGGCTGGGGATTAGCAGAACCATGCTGTCACGGGGAACGCTTTCAACACTTGTGAATATATACCCAGTTGATACCTTGCTCTTTTGTTTGCAGATGTCGTCGGTGTGAAATAAAAGGGGAGCTTGTAAATCCATGGAGTTATGTATGTGTGTTAGAGAAACGCCTGGGCCGCTGGTCTAATCCATGCTGACATGGTGGAAACCTGCAGCGTAACCATAATGATATCTATGAAGCATTCTTCTTATAAAAAAGAGAGAGAGATAGCTATTGAGAAAAAGAAAAAAAAGAGTTTTATGAAAAGAGGAAAGAGAGAAAAAAGCACCATTTTCCCATGGTAAATAAGAAGATTGCTGAGATACTCATTGTCTGCTTGCCTTGTCATTTTGATATGGGGATTCTTCCGTATCATCGGGCAACGGGTACCCCGTTGGTGGTTCTCAATGATACGCACATACTTACGATGACAAGAACTTACCCGTACTAAAGTTGAGTAGCATGAGGAGCGGCCCTCGTACTCAAGGGACTTGGGATTTTCAGTTTATAGTCTGTCAAGCTTATAACTCAGATTGGACCTCAGTTTCACCTTAACCACATTAAAGATGCTTATGATAGGGGCAATGAGAGCTCAAAGCTAATGAGTACCATACTTTCAGCATTTGGAAGCCTTTCAAACTATTCAAAACCTTTTCTTTTACTTGTTGAGTCTCCACTTATTCTTTGAGCACTTTCTTGAGAGCATAGTGGCCATTCTTAGTTCTATGTGCATTGTCCCAAGACTTGTTGATTGATGCATACCTTGATATTGCTTGTTTTAAACTATTTGTATCTAGTCACTCTTGTAAACTTTGAAGGTGTCCTATGCATTTATGTTTGCTACTCTTTGAGGGACAAGCTGAGTGCCACTATGCTATGTGAAACAAACAAACGTCTTGCAAGGCATTGTTATTCATGAATCTTTTCTTTGTGCCTTTTCATGTTGCATCATAGTCTCTTTGTCTTATTGCTATAACTTTGTCTTTCATGTTATGATTGAAGTACTATGATCTCAACTTTGAATGTTTTACAAATATTCTGATCAAGTCTTTGATGGTGCATCTCACCTCAAAAATTATTCTTTCTTTTTATCACTTACCTACTCGAGGACGAGCAGGAGTTAAGCTTGGGGATGTTGATACATTGCAAATGTATCTATAATTTTTGATGCTCCATGCTTGGTTTTATCCACTTTCTTGTGTTTTGTTCCAACTTTGGAGTACTTTTCATAGGATTTCTTGGACTAACCTATTAACAAGAGCCACAGTGCCAGCTGCCTGTTTTCTGCTGTTTTTGGTTCTAGGAAAGTCAAAAAATGAATATTCTCGGAATTGGACGGGACAAAAGCCAAAGTGCCTATTTTTCCATAAGACTCACGAAGCCAGAATACGAGATGAAGGAGGGCTAGGGGCTGGCCACACCACCCCTAGGCGCGGGCTGGGCCTGGCCGCGCCAGGGCATGGTGTGGTGGCCCCAGGCACCCCCTCATTCTCCCTCTTCGCCTATAAGAAGCCTTCTGACCTAAAAACTCCGGGGGTTTCGACGTTTTTCCAGAAGAAGTTCCGCAGCACCGCCACCACCGAAGGGGAGATTCGGGGGATAGAAAGTCTCTGCTCACCTGACTCGCCAGATGGGAAGTGCCCCCGGAGCCATCTCCATCGATCTCCACCATCATCTCCATCGACCATCCATGTTTCCCCCATCTATGAGTGAGTAATCCCCCGTTGTAGGCTATGGGGATGGTAGGGATTGGATGAGATCGTTCATGTAATGGCATCAGATTGTTAGGGCATGGTGCCTAGTATCTTTTATTAGTGCTTTATGACTTTGTTGCGACTTGTTGTGCTTAATGCTTGTCACTAGGGCCCAAGTGCCATGATTTCAGATCTGAACATGTTATTGATTTATTATGATAGTATTGTTTCTGGTCTTATCTACAAGTTGTATACACACGTTGTTGTCCGGAACCTATGGCCCCGAAGTGACAGAAATCGGGATAACCGGAAGGGAATGGCTTTGATGTGAGGATCACATGTGTTCATGGAGTGTTAATGCTTTGCTCCGGTGCTCTATTAAAAGGAGCACCTTAATTGCCAGTAGTTCCCTAGAGGCCCCGCTGCAAACGGGCTGGGCACGACAAAAGATGTTGTGCAAGTTCTCATTGTGAGCACGTATGACTATGTATGGAACACATGCCTAGGATTGTCTAGTACTTGGATGCTTTATCTTATTTATCTGCAATTGCCCTATGCTCTGATTGCTATGTGAATTGTCTTGTCCATGCAACGCCCGTCCATCCATCCCTATGCCTACCGCTTTTCGAATCCCATGTTCTTGCTTTTGTTACTACTGTCTTTGCTTTACTACTGCTGTTACTTTACTATTCCTACTACAAAACTGTTGCTACTGATAAACTTCTGTGAGCAAGATTGTTTCTAGGTGCAGGTGAATTGACAACTAAGTTGTTAAGGCTGATAAATATTCTTTGGCTCCCCTTGCGTCGAATTAATAAATTGGGTTTCACTTCCGTCGAAAATACTGCGATACACCCCCTATACTTGTGGGTCATCAACCACCACGGTTTAACACACATGGAATCTATAGAGATCAATGCATGTGTTATTCTGAAAAACACAGCTTGATAATCCACACATGACCACACACACTCCAGTGGGTGCGGTGATGCAACTTCTGTCACACTGGTTGACCATTCCCATGTGGCAGTTGCATATTCCAGGGGCTCTTTGGGCTTTCTGACCATGGTTTGACACATGGGGAGGCTCTATAGATCAATGCATGTGTTATTTTCAAAACTAAACCTTGATGATCCACATGACCACACACACTGCAATGGGTGTGGTGTTGCAACTTCTGTCACACTGGTTCACTATTCCCATCTAGAAGTTGCATATTCCAAGGGCTCTTTGGGCTTTCTGACCAACATGTATTGAAACACATGGAGTCTCTAGAGATAAATGCATGTGTTATTCTCAAAATCACACCTTGATCTATGACCACACACACTCAAATGGGTGTGGTTATGCAACTTCTTCTGTCACACTAGTTCACCATTCCCATGTGGCAGTTGCATATTCCATGGGCTTTTTGGGCTTTATGATGACTATGGTTTGACACACATGGAGTATCTAGAGCTCAATGCATGTATTATGCTCAAAACCACACCTTGATGATCCACACATGACCACACACACTCGAGTGGGTGTGGTGATGCAACTTCTGTCACACTGGTTCACCATTCCCATGTGGTAGTTGCATATTCCAGGGGCTCTTTGGACTTTCTGACCACCATGGTTTGACACACATGGAGTCTCTAGAGATCAATGCATGTGTTATTCCCAAAAACACACCTTGATGATCCCCATTAACACACACACTCAAGTGGGTGTGGTGATGCAACTTCTGTCACACTGGTTCACCATTCCCATGTGTTGCATATTCCAGGGGCTCTTTGGACTTTCTAACCACCGTGGTTTGACACACATGGAGTCTCTAGAGATCAATGCATGTGTTATTCTCAAAACCACACCTTGATCAAGCTATGACCACACACACACTCCAATGGGTGTGGTGATGCAACTGTTTTTGTCACACCAGTTCGCCATTCCCATGTGGCAGTTGCATTCCATGGGCTCTTTGGGATTTCTGACCACCATGGATTTACACACATGGAGTCTCTAGATATCAATACATGTGTTATTATCAAAGCCACACCTTGACGATCCACACATGACCACACACACTCAAGTGGGTGTGGTGATGCAACTTCTGTCACACTGGTTCAGCATTCCCATGTGGCAGTTGCATATTGCAGGGGCTCTTTGGACTTTCTAACCATCGTGGTTTGACACATAGAGTCTCTTGAGATCAATTCATGTGTTATTCTCAAGACCACACCTTGATCTAGTTATGACCACACACACACTCCAATGGGTGTGGTGATGCAACTCCTTCTATCACACCAGTTCACCATTCCCATGTGGCAGTTGCATTCCATTGGATCTTTGGGCTTTCTGACCACCATGGATTTACACACATGGAGTCTCTAGAGATAAATAAATGTGTTATTATCAAAGCCACACCTTGATGATCCATACATGACCACACACACTCCAGTGGGTGTGGTGATGCAACTTCTATCACACTAGTTCACCATTACCATGTGGCAGTTGCATATTCCACGGGCTTTTTGGGCTTTCTAACCACCATGGTTTAACACACATGGAGTCTCTAGATGTTAATGCATTTGTTATTCTCAAAACCACACCTTGATGATCCACATGACAACACACACTCCAGTGGGTGTGTGGTGATGCAATTTCTGTCACACTGGTTCACCATTCCCATGTGGTAGTTGCATATTCTAGGGGCTCTTTGGGCTTTCTGACCACCATGATTTGATACACATGGAGTCTCTAGAGATAAATGCATGTGTTATTCTCAAAAGCACAACTTGATCTAGCTATGACCACACACACTCCAATGGGTGTGGTGATGCAACTGCTTCTGTCACACTGGTTCACCATTCCCATGTGGCAGTTGCATTCCATGGGCTCTTTAGCCTTTCTGTTGGGGATATACTTTTCGGGTATCCTCACTGTGCCTCACTGACCAGGGTGTCCCACTTCGGGTTAGAGTATTGCTTCATGGGCGGCCCAGTCAGGGAGAAGAGACGGAGTCCAGTCTGGCTACGAGAAGGCCCAGATGACTTACCGACATTGGCCCATAGTGTTACTTGTAGTTCAAGATGTACTCTGTAACCGACTCTTAGTCGTAGCCGGATAGGTCTCTCCTGTAAACCCTAGTCCGGATATCTATATAAGCCATCCTAGGGAAAGCCTTTAGGGCGACAACCCCTCACAATACTCTCAACTCGCATAGGTGAAACTCTTGTAAACCATATTTCGGCTTTGACGTATTACTGGATTTCTAGCAGGAGTAGGATCCATCCAAAGCCGGCGGGTTCGAACCTGGGTAAACTTGTGCGCTCACCGTACCTGAATACCGTACGTCTCACACCCCTCTCTTCCACACGCCTCGAGGACCCCCCCATGGCATACATGTCATCAATCCGACGACAGTTGGCGCCCACCGTGGGGCAAGTGAGCTTCGGATCTGCGTTCCAGGTGGAATCTACAAGAATTGGAATCGGCGAGACCATCGGCGTTGGTCGCATCCTCTATGCCAGCGATGTCCCTCTCATCGTTCTCGATGAGACTTGGATTTCGGCTAGGGAGGCTGTGGATTCCTACACCATCATGTCTTTCGGCGAGATAGATGTGTACATCGGCTTTGCTGAATCTACCCCACCCACCCCAGCGGTGATGATAGAGGCAGAAGAAGTTTCTATCTCCCCTCTGTCCATGGAGGTGGCGGAGTTCCGTATCCCAGAAAATCCTAATCCCACCCAGGCTGCACCTGTTGCGGAGATAGTGGAGAAAGCTGAGCCTGAAGCAGATATCATGGTGCAAGTCGAATGTGGAGTGGATATCCCTAGAGAGGCCGAATCCCAGAACGACCCACCCGCCGAGGTTGAAATCTAGGATGAACAAGTCAACAACGCTGGTTCCGGCTCTTCTAACACCAGAATAGATCAACCCTTCGTGAGGCATACATTGAGGCGCATGATGATGAAAGACGCAAGCATGGATGAAGTTCTCGAAACCATCAGAATTTTCGAGGAAGCCCATGAGGAAAGCCGCAACTACCTCAGGACACACACATCACACTTCGTCGGATATGTTGGATCCGGATCCGGCTCTGCCGACACTGGAGACAACGAGGACTCGGTGCTAGAAGCGATCTGAACAAACACAGACTTATCGGCATCTTCAGATGACTTCATGACATCGGCAGATTTCCGAAAGTTCTCCATGGAATATGGAGAGGAGTTCAACTCCAAAGCTGCAGAAGAAGGAGAAGCCATGGACGAAGGATCCGGAGAAAACTCTCCCAAAGTGCAGGATGACATGGATATTAGAGACAATCTCGATATCTAGATGTTCGAAAGTACCGATGAGAGCTTGACTCCGGGAAATGGACCCAAAACCATCTTTGCTACCGGCGCTGCCAAGAAGGCAAAGAAGAAGAACAAGAAAAACAAGACCCCGGCAAAAGATCCTCCAGTGGAGGAAGTGGTTGCCGAGGATTACAAAGAAGACCCGGATGGAGCTTTAATCCCAGATGAGCCCAAAGAAGCTTCGGTGGATGGAGACGTGGTTAACTCTGGTGCCCGTAAGCTCATCGATGTTGCGTTGACCACACCTATCCCTACAACGGCAGAACTTACTGCTGCGGTATTGGAAGAAAGGGCTGAAGCCCTAGAAGCGCATATCCAAGTACTCCTAGATGAAGCCAAAAACATCGAGGAAGAGAAGAAGCGCATAGCTACTGCGGAGAAGCTCATCTCTATGCAGCATCGAAAGACATGGAAATGCCATGTACGGGCCGACAAATTTCCAGAAGTCCGCAAGGTTCTCTTTGAGGGAGACCCGGGGATGCCTCGGTTCAATAGTAGTGGAGATCTAGTGTACCTAACGCCAGTACAGAACACCACTACGGCTCGAGATATCCTAGCAAATAACCCAGGCCTAGAAGAGGTCCGTTTAGGCATAAAGCTACTCACCAAGGGTCTGGAGCAACAGAAGGTCGCGAAATCTGGAAGTGGAAAACTGGTCTCTCAATCTGACCAATGTCGCACGGATCCGCCCTGGGATGATATCAGGCCCCAACAGATGCCAGAACAGCATCACGTCCCGACAGTCGGGAAGACAACTACTCAAGAACCGGATCTTCAGGCCAACAGCATAGAACCGCATGTGACTAGAGCAATGTTGCCCCAGCCATAGAGCAAGATGCAGGTGCAGCACTGTATCCAAGACACCCTCCTCAGCGAGAGTCAAACAATCGCAGAGAAGAAGACAAAGAGAAACGTCGAGAGGAGGACCATCAAAGAATGCCACCTCCTGGACATACAAACCATCCAGCTGGACCTCACCAAGCTGCAGGGAATGATGGACGAAGGAACGACGGACACCGCGCCGAGTCAAGCCGGCAGGCGGCTCATCATAATGAAGACCCTCCCTGGAACCGGAATAATGATGCTCCAGATTGAGGCCGGCGATCAGCTAGAAACAATCCACCTGATCCACCCTCTCCACCAAGTAGCCACCACAATGGCTCTCAAGGAGGGCGCCATGGCAGAGGAGGTGGTGGCAGAAGTAGAAGTCCGGCTCCAAGGCACCGCAGCCACAGCCGTCAATCAGGACAGTGGTCTCTGTCACCAAGTGAGGCAAGACATTGGATTAATTCCAACATAGAGGCGCGACACTACGAGAACGACAAAATCTATGTGGGTCCAAAATGCTTCGGACCATGTAGTAGATCAACAAGATTCCCAGAAGGATTTGCCATCTCAAGGCACATATAGCCCTACGACAGTGTAGCTCGGCCAGATACTTGGCTCCAGGATTTTTTCTAGGCTTGCTGCATCACCAAAGGCGGAAATAGCTTCGTCGCAACCTGATATCTCCCACTTATGCTGTGAAATACGGCACGATCCTAGCTCAATGAACTTCCGAAAAACACCATTGATATGTTGCTAACGTATCTATAATTTTTGATGTTACATGCTTGTTTTATATCTAATTTCTTATGTTTTGTCCACACTTTGGAGTATTTTTATACACTTTCTGGGACTAACCTATTAACAAGATGCCACGGTGCCAGTTGCCTGTTTTCAGCTGTTTTTGGTTCCAGGAAAGCCAGAAAATGAATATTCTCGGAATTAGACGGGATAAAAGCCAAAGTCAATATTTCACAGAGGGGAACACGTAACCAGAAGACGAGATGGAGAAGGGCCTCGAGGGGCCTGATACGTCCATAACGTATCTATAATTTTTGATGGTTTTATGCTAATAATATACTTTCGATACTCCTTTTTATATAAAGTTTATGATTTATTTGGACTAACCTACTAATAGTTGTAAAAGTGCATAATGTTCTTGTTTTACACTTTGATGTGTAGGAATTACCAAGAATACAAGTGTAAACCTTGTTGGAGTCAAATTTGGATTTTACAGAAATCTGTCTTAGAACTCTTTTTGAAGATTGTCACGTTTCGGGTCGAAGACGGCGTCAAACGGAAAACTCTTAAACTACAAAGTTGTTGGAAATTTCGCGAAAAACGTTCTAGACATAAAACTTAGCTGATTCTGAGTCCGGACGGTCCTTTTAGACCTGATTTACTGCAGCCTAAGATGGGGTGACGGGAATCCGAGAAGCTATATAAAGAGAGGAAACCTAATTCGCCCAGGGCACCTCCACCCATGAATTTGCAGCCACCAAAGACATGTTTTTGCCTCTCCCATGGATACCATCTCCATGGGGATGGGCTCCCAAGAATCCAAGAAGGAAGGGTGCTAAGGGGCGGTGCTCCCCTGTGATACCGGCGGCGGGGAAGGAGTCCTCCGTGCCGCTGCCGCTGCCTCTTCACCATCTTCACCGCCATCTCCATCGATCTCCACCACCAACTCCATCGCCATTGCTGATTCCCATGATGAGGAGGGAGTAGTTCTCTCGAGGCTAAGGGTTCTACCGGTAGCTATGTGTTCATCTCTCTCTCTATGCATGATCTTATTGAGATCATGAGCTTGTAATCTATAGATCTACCTTGCTACTCAAGTGCTTTAATAGATCTCTGCTCTCCCCATGTGTGTGAAAGTGACAGCGTGCACACCATGGTGGCACTTAGGCTAGGGATTACAAATACTTGTTATGAGTTATATTTGGAGTTGGATGTCTTTATGAAATTGTGGTGTTTGTTCGAACCATCTAGTGCTCAAGGTGACGGTGTGGGGTTTTCTAGATGGGAAGGATGAACTTTGAGGTGTGTTGTTATAGCCCTACCGTGGATTAGAGTGTCCAACCGAAGAGTAGTTAATAGTAGTATCATGAAGATAATCTATTTATATGAGAGTGTTCACTAGTGAAAGTATGATCCCTAGGCCTTGTTTCTAAGCATTGATACACCGTTTGTTACTAGATCTGTTACATGTTTGCTTGCTTCCATCTTTATTTCAGTTTGCCTTTAGTCTCTTCCACGCCATCGAGCTATTTTCTATCACCGTTACCACTTATAATTATCTATACCACTTGTATTTCACTATCTCTTCGCCGAACTAGTGCACCTATACACCTGACAAGTGTATTGGGTGTGTTGGGGACATAAGAGACTTCTTGTATCTTGATTGCAGGACTGCTTGAGAGGGGATACCTTTGACCACTTCCTCCCTGAGTTCGATAAACCTTGGGTGATCCACTTAAGGGAAACTTGCTGCTGTTCTACAAACCTCTGCACTTGGAGGCCCAACAACTGTCTACAAGAATAGAAGTGCGTAGACATCAAGCTATTTTCTAGCACTGTTGCTGGGGAGGTAAGGTAAAAGGTATTCACACCGGAGGATTAAAGAATAAGAACCTCCCACGGCAAACGCCTATTTTCTGGCGCCGTTGCCGGGGAGGTAAGGTAAAAGGTACTCACATCCTCTGGTGTGAGTGCTCGAAGTTATTTCCTTTAGATTCTACAATTTTATCTTTTTGTTTCTTGTTTTCACTAGTTAGGCTTAATGGAAAACAACAACAAAATTAGAGAGCTTTGTAGTATTTATCTTGAGTTAGGACATGAAGTGTTTGAAGAGAAAATTAAAAAACCTATGGAACTTTATTTGCATGCTAATAGAAATGTTGTTAGTATGAATTCTTCGGACACCATTATTGCTAATGCTATGGAAAAGTCTAAGCTTGGGGAAGCTAGTTTTTATGAAAATGATATATTTAGTTCCCCAGCTTTGGAAGATAGCTATTCTATTGCTTATGATGATACTATACCTCAAATAAAAGATGATTACAATGATGAATATGATATTTTCAGTCCACCTACTATTGAGGAGAAAATTAATTATGATTACAATATGCCTCCTGTATTTGATGATTATGGTGATGAAAATAATAATGATAGCTATTTTGTTGAATTTGCTCCCACTACAATCAATAAGAATGACTATGTTTATGTGGGGAGTATTAATTCTTTTATGCATGTGTCTCATGATAAGAATGTTTCTTGTGATGGTTATATTGTTAATTTTATTCATGATGCTACTGAAAGTTATTATGAGAGAGGGAAACATGGTTTTATATATCTCAACAATATTAAGTTTCCCCTCTTTATGTTGAAAATTTTGAAGCTGCACTTGTTTCGCTTTCCTATGCTTGTTTCTTTGTGCTTTCGTGACTTGTTTCTTTACAAGATTCCTATGCATAGGAAGTGGGATAGACTTAAATGTGTTTTGAATTTGCTTCTTGATGCTCTCTTTTACTTCAATTCATATTTCTTATGTGAGCATCTTCTCAAACTATCATGCCTAACTTAAAGGCGTTAAAGAAAAGTACTTATTGGGAGATAACCCAAAAGTTTTAGATGAGTCCTTATCCTTTTTATTTGCTTTTTGTGCCAAGAGTATCCTCTAATGAGAGAGAAATAATGATTGGGAAAGTTGCTGTCCCGAAACAGATTTCTGTGCCTCACCGTAAAAAATCGTGTAAAATCTCTGTACGTCCTTTTGAGACGTGATTTTTTTGCTTTTGCCCCAGGTTGTTATCTAACTTTTGTTAGTTCAACACTTTTTGATTTGAGAAACAGAAGGGCTTCGAAAAAATTTGTCTTTACCTGCTGGTCTGTTTTGACAGATTTCTGCCATTATTTGCATTTGCTTCTTGTTGGTTTCTTTTTGAGTTCTTTTGGGGATTTGAGATTTTTGAGGGAAGTGATACAGTAGCTTGTGTTTTAATGGAAGTTTATTTGGCGTTAGAACTGAACCTTAAGACTTATTTATCTTGAGTACACTAATGTTGCTAATAAAGATTGTGTGAAGTTTTGTATGAAGGAAAAATTTCAGGTGTATGGAAGGAATGAGTAATGAGATGAAGGATGGACTAAAGCTCAATATTGGGGATGCCACGCGTGTCACCCCAAGAAATATCCAAGAAGTACAAGCGTCAAAGGTTGGGGATGCCCAAGGCATTCCCCTCTTCATCAATAAAAATCCCAAGTTTCTTCCAAACGCTTCATTTTTATTGTTTCATGCACAGTTGTGTTGTTCTTGGAGCGTCTTCTTTTTCGTTTTCATTTTGGTTTTTCGTTTTCTTTTGTTTGATTAGTTTTCTGAATAAATTGGTTGGACCCCCTCTTTCATACATTGGTTTGTAAATAGTTTGGTTTGGTTTGGAAAAGAGTAGGAAAGTTCATGCTTAAGTGGTAAAGAGAGCTTGTTTTTGACTGTGGCCTATGCTTTGTCATGCCATGCTTGATATTGTTTTGGCTTTATGCTTAGTATTCTTTGATATAGCATGACTTGTTATAAACAATTGAGATTGCTTAATGTTCCTTGGATGAATCATGTGTTGTTTTAGCATATTAAAGCATAGTATAGTGGTATTCTCCTTTGATGCTTTATTTAAGGTGACTTGGCGCATGCTCACACCATGTTATGACTATCTCATGTCACCATAAGCCTTTATGATCCTTTAGTTTTCAACTTGTAGTATCACTTTATGCTTTGATCAATGATGTTTTGTCGCTCTGCATGATTATGGCCATTATTGCTCTCTTAGTTTGTCGCTCCCAGTCTTTTGCTAGCCTCCACAACAAAGTATGAGTTCCGCTCATGCATCCAACTCCCTAAACCAAGTTATTCCAAAGAGTCCACCATACCTACCTATTAGCTTATGATATTCCAAGTATATTCATGCTTTTGTTTACCTTCCAAATTAAACTTGTTATGAGAAAACTAGTGATTTAAGCTCTCACGAACTTGATGGCACACTTTACTTTTCTTTCCCTTAATAAACTTGAACCATTGTGTCGTCTATGTTGTATATGCTTGCACTTATTTGTTGGGAATTAGCAGAACCATGCTTTCATGGGGAACGCTTTCAACATTGCACTTGGTACTTGTACCTAGTTGATATCATGATCTTTTGTCTATGGATGTCGTCGGTGTGAAATGAAAGGGGAGCCTGTAAGTCCATGGAGTTATGTATATGTGTTAGAGAAACGCCTGGGCCGCTGGTCTAATCCATGATGACATGGTGGAAACCTGCAACGTAACCATAATGAGCTGTCTATGAAGCATTCTTCTTATAAAAAAAGAGTCCTATATTGAGAAAAAAAGAGAAAAAAAAGAGATTATGAAAAGAGGAAAGAGAGAAAAAATCACCATATTTCCATGGTAAATAAGAAGATTGCTGAGATGCTCGTTGTCTGCTTGCCTTGTCATTTTGATATGGGGATTCTTCCATATCATCGACAAGGGGTACCCTGTTGGCGGTTCTCTATGATACACATGTACTTATGATGACAAGAACTTATCGGTGACTAAAGTTGAGTAGCATGAGGAGCGGCCCTAGTATTCAAGGGACATGAGATTTCTAACTTATACTTCGTCAAGCATGTACACCATAGTTTGTTCACTTTAACCTTAATCACTTCAAGATGCTTATGATAGGGGCAATGAGAGCTGAAAGCTATTAAGAACCATAATTTTTGGTAGCTCTTTATGAAACTTGAATCTCTGCTTCCTTCTATGAAGGCATTTCTTCCACCATTATGTTGAGTCTCCACCTTCTATCTTTATGCACCTACTTTGAGAGCATAGTGGCCATTCTTAGTTCTATGTGCATTGTCCCAAGACTTGTTGATTGATGCATAACTTTGATATTGCTTGTTTTAAACTATTTGTATCTAGTCACTCTTATAAACTTTGAAGGTTTCCTATGCAATTATTATTTGCTACATTATGAGGGACAAGCTGAATGCCACTATGCTATGTTTTCTTTATATAAAACAAACAAACGTCTTGCAAAGTATTGTTATTCATGAATCTTTTGTTTTTGCCTTTCATGTTGCATGCATAGTTGCTATGTCTTATTGTTAGAACTCTATCTTTCATGTTCATGATTAGAGTACCTTGATCCCAGCTATCAATGCTTTTACAATAATGATGATCAAGATTGTGTTGGCTGCATGTCACCTCAAAAGTTATATTGTTTTTATCGTTTACCTACTCGAGGACGAGCAGGAACTAAGCTTAGGGATGTTGATACGTCCATAACGTATCTATAATATTTGATGGTTTTATGCTAATAATATGCTTTCGATACTCCTTTTTATATAAAATTTATGATTTATTTAGACTAACCTACTAATAGTTGCAAAAGTGCACAATGTTCTTGTTTTACACTTTGATGTGTAGGAATTACCAAGAATACAACCGGAAACCTTGTTGGAGTCAAATTGGGATTTTGCAGAAATCTGCCTCAGAACTCCTTTTGAAGATGGTCACGTATCAGGTCGAATACAGCGTCAAACGGAAAACTCTTCAACTACAAAGTTGTTGAAAATTTCGCGACAAACGTTCTGGACATAAAATTTAGCTAATTCCGAGTCCGGACGGGCCTTTTAGGCCCGATTTACTGCATCCCAAGATGGGGTGATGGAAATCCGAGAAGCTATATAAAAGGAGGAAACCTAATTCGCCCAGGGAACCTCCACCCACGAATTTGCAGCCACCAAAACCACTTTTTTGCCTCCCCGCTGGATCCCATCTCCATGGGGAAGGGCTCCCAAGAATCCATGAAGGAAGGGTGCTAAGGGGCGGTGCTCCCCTGTGATACCAGTGGCGGGGAAGGAGTCCTCCGTGCCGCCGCCGCTGCCTCTTCACCATCTTCACCGCCATCTCCATCGATCTCCACTACCATCTCTATCACCATTGCTGATTCCCATGGTGATGAGGGAGTAGTTCTCTCTCGAGGCTAAGGGTTCTACCGGTAGCTATGTGTTCATCTCTCTCTCTATGCATGATCTTATTGAGATTACGAGCTTATAATCTATAGATCTACCTTGCTACTCAAGTGCTTTAATAGATCTCTGCTCTCCCCATGTGTGTGAAAGTGACAGCGTGCACAACATGGTGGCACTTAGGCTAGAGATTACAAATACTTGTTATGAGTTATATTTGCAGTTGGATGTCTTTATGAAATTGTGGTGTTTATTGGAACCATCTAGTGCTCAAGGTGACAGTGTGGGGTTTTCTAGATGGGAAAGATGAACTTTGAGGTGTGCTTCTATAGCCCTATCGTGGAATCGAGTGTCCAACCGGAGAGTAGTTAAGAGTAGTATCATGAAGATAATCTATTTATATGAGAGTGTTCACTAGTGAAAGTATGATCCATAGGCCTTGTTTCTAAACATTGATACACCATTTGCTACTAGATCTGTTACTTGTTTGCTTGCTTCCATCTTTATTTCAGTTTGCCTTTAGTCTCTTCCACGCCATCGAGCTATTTTCTATCACCGTTACCAATTATAATTATCTATACCACTTGTATTTCACTATCTCTTCGCCCAACTAGTGCACCTATACACCGGACAAGTGTATTGGGTGTGTTGGGGACATAAGAGACTTCTTGTATCTTGATTGCAGGATTGCTTGAGAGGGGATACCTTTCACCACTTCCTCCCCGAGTTCGATAAACCTTGGGTGATCCACTTAAGGGAAAACTTGCTGCTGTTCTACAAACCTCTGCACTTGGAGGCCCAACAACTGTCTACAAGAATAGAAGTGCGTAGACATCAAGCTATTTTCTGGCGTCGTTGCCAGGGAGGTAAGGTAAAAGGTATTCACACCGGAGGATTAAAGAAGAAGAACCTCCCACGGCAAACGACTATTTTCTGGCGCCGTTGCCGGGGAGGTAAGGTAAAAGGTACTCACATCCTCCGGTGTGAGTGCTCGAAGTTATTTCCTTCAGATTCTACAATTTATCTTTTTGTTTCTTGTTTTCACTAGTTAATACTTGATTCTTTTCTTGCTTCTTATGCCTAACTTAAAGGCGTTAAAGAAAAGTACTTATTGGAAGATAACGCAAAATTTTTACTTGAGTCTTGGAAGTTATTGCTTCAGTAATAACCTCTCCTTATCATTTTTATGTGGTTTTTGTGCCAAGAGTAACCTCTAATGAGAGATAAGTAATGCTTGGGAAAGTTGCTGTCCCGAAACAGATTTTTGTGCTTTGCTGTAAAAATTCGTGAAAAATCTCTGTACGTCGGTTTGAGCTGTAATTATTTGTGCTTCTACCCAGGTTGTTATCCAACTTTAGTTAGTGAAACACTTGTCGATTTGAGCAACATAAGGTCTTCGGAAAAATCGGTTTCTACTTGCTAGTCTGTTTTGACAGATTTCTGCCATTATTTGCATTTGCCTCTTAATCTCTTTCTCTTTGAGTTCTCTTTGATCATTTGAACTTTTTAAAGGAAGTTCTACAGTAGCTTGTGTTTTAATGGAAGTTTTACTTGTGTTGAGACTAAACCAAAAGACTTATTATCTTGAGTACACTAATGTTGCTAATGAAGATTGTGTGAAGTTTTGTATGAAGGAAAATTTCAGGTGTAGGGAAAGAATGATGTAATGAGATGAAGAATGGACTAAAGCTCAAGCTTGAGGATGCCACTCGTGTCACCCCAAGAAATATCCAAGAAGTACAAGCGTCAAAGCTTTGGGTTGACTTGGCGCACGCTCACGCCATGTTATGACTATACCAAGTCACCATAGCCTCTATGATCCTTTAGTTTTCGACTAGTAATATCACTTTATGTTTTAATTAATCATGTTTTGTCTCTTTGCGTGATTATGGCCATTATTGCTCTCTTAGTTGGTCGCTCCAAGTCTTTTGCTAGCCTCCATACCAAGTATGAGTCCCACTCATGCATCCAACTCCAAATAAAACCAAGTTATTCCAAAGAGTCCACCATACCTATCTATTAGCATTTTCTATTCCAACTATATTCATGATTTTATCTACCTTCCGAATTAAACTTGTTATGTGAAAATTAGTGATTAAAGCTCTCAGGAACTTGATGGCATACTTTACTTCCTTGCACCTAATAATCTTGAACCATTGTGTCCATATTTGTTGCGTATATGCTTGCGCTTTATAAGTTGAAGTTAGCAGACCCATGTACCATGGGGAACGCTTTCAACATTGCACTTATTATTCCGTTGATATCATGATTCTTTTGCTTATGGATCCCGACGGTGTGAAATAAAAGGGGAACTTGTAAGATCATGGAGTTTGTATGTGTGTTAGAGAAACGCCTGGGCTGCTAGCCTAAGCCATTCGTAATCATGGTGGAAACTTGCAGCATAACCATAATGAGCATTATATGAAACATCCTCATTAAAAACCTATGCAAATAGCAAATAAAAAGATCGCTGAGATGCTCATTGTCTGTTGCCTTGTCATTTTGATATGGGATAGCTCCTGTGTCATGGGGCAAGGGGTACGCTGTTGGCGGTTCTCTATGATACATATGTACTTACAATGACAAGAGCTTACTTCTGACTGAAGTTGAGTATCATGAGGTTTGGTACTCGTAAGCAAGGGGCATGAGATTTCAACTTATAACTTGTCAACCATATCCTCTTAGTTGTGTCACTTTAACCTTAATCACCTAAAGATGCTTATGATAGGGGCAATGAGAGCTCAAAGCTAATAAGTACCATAATTTTTGGAAGCTCTTTATGAGACTTGAATCCCTGCTTCCTTCTATGAAGACCATTCTTTTAATTTATGTTGAGTCTCCATCTTCTATCTTTATGCACCTATTGCGAGAGCATAGTGGCCATTCTTAGTTTAATGTGCATTGTCCCAAGACATGTTGATTGATGCATAACTTTGATATTGCTTGTTCTTAAACTATTTGTATCTAGTCACCCTTATGAACTTTGAAGGTGTCCTATGCATTTATGTTTTGCTACACTGTGAGGGACAAGATGAATACCATTCTCATTATGTTTTCTTTATGTGAAACAAACAAACGTCTTGCAAAGCATTGTTATTCATGAATCTTTTGTTTGTACCTTTTCATGCTACAACATAGTTGCTATGTCTTATTGTTAGAACTATATCTTTCATGCTATGTTAAAGTACTATGATCCCAGCTATCAATGTTTTACAAATACTTTGATCAAGATTATGATGGTGCATGTGGCCTCAAAAATTATTCTTTCTTGTTATCACTTACCTACTTGAGGACGAGTAAGAGTTAAGCTTGGGGATGTTGATACGTTGCTAACGTATCTATAATTTTTGATGTTACATGCTTGTTTTATATCTACTTTCTTATGTTTTGTCGACACTTTGGAGTATTTTTATACACTTTCTCGGACTAACCTATTAACAATATGCCATAGTGCTAGTTGCCTATTTTCTGCTGTTTTTGGTTCCAAGAAAACCAGAAAATGAATATTCTCAGAACTGGACGGGATAAAAGCCAAAGTCAATATTTCACCGAGGGGAACACAGAGCCAGAAGATGAGACATAGAAGGGCCTCGAGGGGGCCACACCCCTGGTCGTGCGGCTAGGCCTGGCCCGCGCCTAGGGGGGGGGGGTCAGCCGCCTCGGGCACCTCCTCGGTGTCACCTTTCGCCTATAAGAAGCCTCCGATACATAAACTATAGGTACCCGATCAAAATTCCATGAAAGAGTCTATAGCCACCGTCATATCCATCCCTAGATAGGGAGGGATCTGAAGCTCTTCCTGGCACCCTGCCAAAGGGGAGAATTCACCCTGGAGGCCTTCTTCATCACCATGCCTGCCTCCAGTGTGATGCGTGAGTAGTTCATCCTTGGACTACGGGTCCATGTAGTAGCTAGATGGTTGGTTCTTCTCCTTTTTGCTATCATGTTTAGATCTTGTGAGCTCCGTTCATGATCAAGATCATCTATTTGTAATCCTAGATGTTGTGTTTGCGGGGATCCAATGGATATTGAGATGCTATTTCAGATTGATTATTGATTCTATCATGTCTTTGTTATTTGTGATCTTGCATGCTCTGCGTTGTTAGTAGCTATCTTGGCCGAGTAGATGCTAGCAACTCCAAGAGGGAGTATTTATGCTCGATAGTGGGTTCATGCCTCTAGTAATCTTGGGAAGTGACCAAAATATCTAAGGTACTAGATGTGCTGTTGCTACTAGGGAGAAAACAGCAATCCTTTATTCATAGAACAATCGTATTGTTTACTTTACACACTTTGCTTAATGCAATTATCTGTTGCTTGCAACTTAATACTGGAGGGGGTTCGGATGATAACCTGAAGGTGGATTATTAGTCATAGATGCAATTGGATTCCGGTCTATGTATAATGTTGTAATGCCTAATCAAATCTCATAGGAGTCAAGGTGATTAGTATATGCATGTACGCTTTCTTGATGTTTGTCAATTGCCCCGCTGTAATTTGTTCAACCAACATGTCATCTATCTTAAGGAGAATCACCACTAGTGATCTATGGACCCTGGTCCATTCTTTTACCATCAATCTACAATCTAATATTTACTTCTTTCTGTTTACTTTCTGCAAGCAATTACTATCTTCTACACAATACGTTTAATCCTTTGTTTTCAGCAAAACCGGTGAGATTGACAACCTCACTGTAAGTTGGGGGCAAAGTTCTATGATTGTGTTGTGCAGGATTCCAATTTGGAAACAACACCTTGGAGGTGTTCCGTTGCTCCTACTGGATCGATAACCTTGGTTTCATAACTGAGGGAAAACTTGTTGCTATAGTCATCATACCTTCCTCTTGGGGTTCCCCAGCGAGCTCAACATATTAAGTAAGCAACCATAGACAACCGGTATGACATGCAAAGCACGTTCTTTCAGAATTTCGAAGGCACATATCAGAGGCCCTGTACGGTAGGAGACCTGCAGCGTTGCACCCAGAAAGCCGTAGAAACTTGCCGAGATTACCTCGGACGATGGATCAACACCAAGAACTCCTGCGAGGGAGTAAATGACCAAACTGCAATTAAAGATTTCATTGCAGGACTCCCAATTGGTTTACTACGTCATCGCTTGAAGTGTGACAAAGTCACTAATTTGGGAGAGATGATAGAAACAACGAGCAAGTATGCAGATGCTGGCGACGATGCAGAAGGACTATTGAATGTCCTTGTTGTGCCACAGTCGGCAAAACAACCAAAGCAACAAGCTCAGAAGCGCAAGAACACCTCGGAAGAAAATCCCAACGTGGAAACAACTGTTGTCACTGCTACTTTTGGGTCTGGAGGACGAGGAGGGTGCGGCGGTGGTCGTGGATGCGGTCGTGGGACATCAAGGGTCCAGGGTAGAGGAGACCAGCAACCTGGCATAACCTACTCGTGGGCCGACATTGCCAATAACCCGTGCGTGCATCACTTAGATCCCAAAGGGGTATCATCCCACACAAGCGCAGAGTGTCATTTCAATGACGACATCAAGAAGGACGATACCGCTGGCTACAGGGCTAAGCGGAAGAAGGGAAAGATGGATCCCAAAAATAAAAGGAGACCAAGGAGGATTCTGACATGGAGGAAGAAGAGCCTTCAAATCCCAAGTCGGATGAAAAGAAGAACTTCCCAACAAAGAAAGACACCTACGTCTCTTTCCTTGGGTATCAACCAGCTAAGGTCAAGAAAGTAGTGCTACATGAACTCAACGAGACTGTTCCGGATCTCCCACAATACTTGGACTGGTTGGAAGTGTCAATCACCTTTGACCGTGCTGGTCATCCGCCTAAGTTGCATATGTGAGGAAAATATGGCTTAGTCATCAATCCAGTTATTAACGGCTATGGTTTCTCCGAGACTATTATGGACGGCGGTAGCAGCATCAATATTTTGTATGTCGAAACGCTACGCCGGATGCGGATCTCGGAGACATAGCTGAACCACAGCTTTGTGATCTTTCATGGAGTTGTCCCAGGAAGACAAGTAAATTCCCTAGGAGAGATCACTTTGGATGTCACCTTTGGTACTCTAAATAATTATCGGACGGAGGCACTTTCCTTCGAAGTGGTCCCATTCAAGAGCGCCTACCATTGTATATTTGGACGGCCAGCTTACTGGGCTTTAATGGCTCGTCCGTTTTACATTTACAATATGATGAAAATTCCAGGTCCCAAAGGCGTGATCACCATCAGGGGAGACCCGAAGAAGGCGCGAGGGTGCGAGGACGGAAATGTCGCCTTTGCTAAAGCTATGCTGCATGCGTAGGAGTACCAGGAGGATCAAGAAGACCATCGACCCGTACGAGATGCCCGCGATGAAGAAGGAGGTTACAAAGCCAACTCCGTAGTTCAAAGCATCAGAAGAGACGAAGACGACGCCGTTGAAGGATGATGACCCCTCCAAGGTGACCCAAATAGGTGTAGGTTTAGACCATGCATAGGAAAGCGTGCTCGTCAAGTTCCTCAGAGAAAATCAAGATATCTTTGCATGGTAGCCATCTGACATGACCGGAGTACCTAGGGAACTTGCCGAGCACTCTCTAAATGTATACCCAAACGCTAAACCCTTCAAATAGTCCTTACAACGTTTCGGCAATGAAAAGCGAAAAGCAATAGCTAAGGAGCCAGCCCGGCTCGAGTTAGCCAGATTCATAGAAGAGGTCATCCACACTGAGTGGTCGGCTAATCCTGTAATGGTCCCTAAAAGGACACCACTAATTTAAGGATGTGTGTTGATTATACCGCCTTGAACAAGGCTTGTCCTAAAGATCCGTTCGCACTACCTAGGATTGATCAAGTTATCGATTCTACGGCAGGCTCATGTAGGGAAACGGGTAGGCTACACTAGCGTAAAATCAAAAATTTCTACCGCGTCAACCAGGAATACTATTGTCATAGATCACGGGATTACCACTAGACGCGCAGTTGCAGAACTCGATGAAGCACGTCGGGGAAGTGTAGATGTTCTACGTCTCCTCCTCGTCCTCGTCCCACGAGCATCTCCCCTTTGCGCGGCTCGTCCATGTGCTACAGCTGCAGCACCTCCGAGGTATCCACATGTCCGGAGTGGAAGCCGTCACACACCAGATTGCTAGGTCTGCACGTGCAACACGGGCAGAAGAGGAGTGGCGGCTGGGTGGAATGCTCAACCCTATTCAGTTCGCCCCACTCTCTCTTATATAGGCATCCCTGGTGGGCTTCTACATTAGCAACCCATTAGCAGCCTAAGCCTGGTCTAATTCGGATCCAATCCTCACTAGGCTTCCAGCCCCTAAAGTGTGTGACCCTATAGGTTCATACACGTATAGACATGACACGAGTACACTTACTCCATCAATAGTTGGTAGCGGCCTCTAGCAAGACGTGCCAACTCCTAAATGCATATAAAGATCATTCGGACGAACCATCACAAGGTTGAGTACATGTCTCTCCCTTTGCCTCACGATATTTGGTCTAGCTCCAAGATGACCTCTCTTTCTCGATACTGTGATTCGGAATCCCTTTACTAGGTTAACTCTTAACCATATGTAGCACGGCTATGCATTTCTGGATCCGGTCACTTGAGGGGCCCAGAGATATCTCTCTCAAGTAGAGAGGGGCAAATCCCATCTTGATTGACCGATGCCTTGCAGCATGTATTAGGAAAAACCCGAAAGCTACCTTTATAACTACCCAGCTATGGAGTAGTGTTTGATAGCCCCAAAGTAGGTCGATCCACATCTCAAGTACATGTGACAATCTCAGGTCTAAGGACAAAACGTACATGATGTGTAGAGAGAGCTGCAAGTATTATTGCTAGTCTCAAGTTGGGTCAGTCCAATCCCATGTTCATAACATGTGTCCACATCATTGGTTAGACATCTCCATGTCTATGACTTGCGAAACATAGTCCTCAACCAATCGATGCGCTAGTCTAATATTCACGTGTGTCCTCACATGAACTCCGACTAGGGACAACTATTAGATAACCATAGAAGTAAAGAGTTTCACAAACAATTCACATAATTGCCAATCAATACAAGTTGCCTGATATATGGATGTACAAGGAACATTATAATAACTCATGGATACATATGAAATACAATCATCTCTATGATTGCCTCTAGGGCATATTTACTTCAGTCTCCCACTTGCACTAGAGTCAATCTAGATAGTATCTAATACCTATTGCTCTTGTGTGCGCTTCATGCGCAGGCTGTTGGAGTGGCTTAGTCAAGGGATCAGCAACATTTGAGTCTGTATGTATTTTGCATAACATGACAC
The DNA here is from genome assembly GCA_023614405.1 of Avena insularis. Taxonomy (NCBI): domain Eukaryota; kingdom Viridiplantae; phylum Streptophyta; class Magnoliopsida; order Poales; family Poaceae; genus Avena; species Avena insularis. The sequence continues at coordinate 469,134,540 of CM042686.1, forward strand.
TACCATCATCAATGAACTCACGAATCAGATGGTAACGCATGCGAATATGTTTGTTCTTCTGGTGTTGTCTAGGTTCCTTGGCTTGTGCAATAGCACCATTGTTGTCACAATAAACGTCCAAGGGATTGGACGAGCCCTGAATCACACCAAGAGCAATCAGGAAATTCCTAATCCAAACAGCTTCCTTTGCAGCCTCCGAGGCAGCAATATATTCAGCTTCTGTTGAAGAGGAGGCCACTGTATATCTTGCTTGGAACTTTTCTAGCTCACAGCACCACCATTCATGACAAACACATAACCTGATTGCGATTTCAAGTCATCTGAGTCGTTAAGGTAACTCGCATCTGTGTAACCCTTTACACTGAGTTCAACCTCACCTCCATAAACTAGGAACATATCCTTAGTCCTTCTCAAGTACTTAAGGATATTCTTTACCGTTGTCCAGTGACTCTCACCTGGATCAGCCTGGTATCTGCTCGTAACACTTAGAGCATAGGAAACATCTGGGCGAGTACATGTCATCGCATACATGATGGATCCAATAGTCGAAGCATATGGAACCCTACTCATGCACTCTCGCTCATCAGTGGTCGAAGGACACTGAGTCTTGCTAAGTTTAATGCCGTGAGACATGGGCAAGAACCCCTTCTTAGCCTCTTCCATGCTGAACCGCTTCAACACTTTGTCAATGTACGTACTCTGGCTTAATCCAATTAGCCTCCTTGATCTATCTCTATAGATCTTTATACCCAGAATATATGCCGCTTCTCCTAAGTCCTTCATAGAAAAACTATTTTTAATGAGGTCTTAACAGACTCGAGCATAGGAATGTCATTTCCAATCAGTAATATGTCATCCACATATAAAATTAGAAACACAAGTGATTTCCCATTTTCTTTCTTATACACACAAGGTTCTTGTTCGTTTTTGGTGAAGGCAAACTCCTTTACAACTTCATCAAATTGAATGTTCCAACTTCGAGATGCTTGCTTCAGCCCATAAATAGACTTTTGAAGTTTGCATACCTTTTCAGCATTGTTTGGATCGACAAAACCTTCGGGATGCATCATATACACGTCCTCAGTAAGGATTCCATTTAAGAAATCCGTCTTGATGTACATCTGCCATATCTCATAATCGAAATATGCAGCAATGGCTAGAATGATCCGTATAGATTTAAGCATCTCTACGGGGGAGAAAGTCTCGTCATAGTCAACTCCTTGAACTTGTCGAAAACCTTTTGCAACAAGTCAAGCTTTATGGATGTGAACATTTCCATCCATATCAATCTTCTTCTTATATATCCACTTGCACTCGATGGCTTTAAAACCATCAGGCCGGTCAACCAAGTTCCAAACTTGATTGTCTCACATGGACTCTATCTCGGATCTCATGACAATCAGCCATTTCTCAGAGTCTGGGTCCACCATCGCTTCTGCATAGGTCACAGGCTCATCATTGTCTAACAATAATAACCCTCGCACTTCGCGGAGCCTCGCCGACCTTCGTGGCTGTGGTGCTTCTATTGCCACGGGTTCCTCAACTTGTTCTGCTACAATAGCATCACTCGTAGAAGCATCCCCGACTGTCTCATCTTGAACTTCTTCAAGTCGCACGGACCTTCCACTCGTTCCCTTTGCGAGAAACTCTTTCTCTAGGAAAACACCGCTACGAGCAACAAACACGTTGCCCTCTTCCTGGTTGTAGAATGAATACCCTAAGGCTTCCCTTGGGTATCCTACAAAAATGCACTTATCGGATTGGGTGTTAGCTTGTCTGACTGAAGTCGCTTGACAAATGCATCACAACCCCAAATCTTTAGAAAAGACAAACTGGGATTCTTTCTAGTCCACATCTCATATGGTGTCTTAACTACGGATTTTAGACGGTACCCTGTTTAGTGTGAAAGCTGCTGTTTCTAGCGGGTAACCCCAAAATGATAATGGTAAATCTGACTGGCTCATCATCGATCGAACCATGTCCAACAAAGTTAGATTACGCCGTTCAGAGACCCCGTTTCTTTGAGGTGTTCCGGGCGGCGTGAGCTGTGGAATAATTCCGCAACTCTTAAGATGATTGCTAAACTCGTGACTCAAATATTCACCTCCACAATCAGATCGCAAGGCCTTTATTTTCTTGCCACGTTGATTCTCTACCTCATTCTGAAACACTTTGAACATTTCAAAAGTTTCAGACTTATGCTTCATCAAGTAGACATAGCCATATCTACTGAAATCATCAGTGAAAGTAACGAAGTAGTGATATCGTCCTCTGGCTATCGTGCTCATTGGTCCACATACATCAGTATTTATGAGTTCCAATAAGTTTGTCGCTCTCTCGGGAAACCCTGTAAAAGGAGTCTTGGTCATCTTTCCAAGTAAACAAGCTTGACATGTCTCGAATGATTCAAAATCGAACGAAGTTAGAGGACCATCACCATGGAGCTTCTTCATGCGCTTTTCACTTATATGCCCCAAACGATAATGCCATAAATAGGTAGGACTCAAATCATTTGGCCGAAGCCTTTTAGCACTAACATTGTAAACACATGCATGATCAAGATTTAAAATAAATAACCCATTCACAATGGGAGCATTAGCCACAAACATAGCATTCTTAGAGATTACACAACCATTGTTTGTACTCGCGAATGAATAACCATCCCTCATCAAACATGAAGGTGATAAAATGTTTCGACCCATACTAGGAATGTAATAACAATTATTTAACACCATAATAAATCCTGACAGAAGGTGAAGTTGCATGACGCCGACGAACAATGCAGCAACCCTTGCTTTATTTCTGACGCGAAAATCCACTTCACCTTTTTACACTTCTCTAGTTCTTATTAGCCCCTGCATCGAATTTCAAATATGAGCAACCGATCCGGTATCAAATACCCAAGAGTTAACATAAGAATCTGCGAGAAAAATGTCCACAACATTTACAACAAGCGTACCTGAGTGGGAAGTACTCTTACTTCCACCCTTCTTCAAAGAAGCCTGGTACTTGCTGCAGTTTCTCTTCCAGTGGCCATATTCATGACAAAAGAAACACTCAGTGTCTCCTATAGGTCCATCCTTTTGCTTGGGTGCAGGGTTTGGCTTAGGGATCATATCCTTAGCCTTGCCCTTCTTCTTCTGCCAAGAAGTGCCCTTTTTCTTGAAGCTAGGCTTGTTCTGCACAACCATCACATGGCTATGCCCTGCACACTTCTTAATGTCACATTCTGCTGTTTTCAGCATCCCACATAATTCGTTAAGGCCCCTCTCCACCCCATGCATATGGTAGTTCGAAATGAAATGCCCATAGCTAGATGGAAGAGATGCCAAAATGAAATCAGTGGCCAACTCTTGGCCTAATGGAAAACCAAGCTTTTCCAAAGTCTGACTGTAACCAACCATTTTGATCACATGGGGGCCTACAGCTGCTCCCTCTGCCATCTTGCATTCCACAAAGGACTTAGCGACATTGTACCTCTCAGTCCTAGCCTGAGTCTGGAACATGTCCTTAAGCGCAACGATCATATCGTACGCTTCCTGATCCTCAAAATGCTTTTGAAGATCAGGTTCCATGCATGGAAGCATAAGACAACTAACCTCAAGAGATTCATCACATGCTTTCTTGTAGGCATTCTTAAGGGCAGCAGTTGCATTATCAGCAGGTTCATCCGGGATTGGGGTATCCAGAACAGTTTCCTTTTTCTCAGCCCTGAGAACAATTCTCAGGTTACGGACCCAGTCCGAATAGTTTGTTCCATTTAGTTTATCCTTTTCAAGAATCGAACGCAAAGCAAAAGGTGATGAATTGTTCGGTGCCATTGATCTACAACAAAAATATGCAAAATACTAAGCCATGTAACCATGAAAGAGTAAAACATATTAAACAATTTAATAGCATATACTCCCACTTAAATCAACATCCCTCTATTGATACTAAGTGATTCAAGATCCACAATTAACAAGTCGACTAGTGAGCTTTAGCATCACTGCTAGAAGACAAGGTAAATCGGTAAGCAACCTTTGCTAATCATATCACATATGACTCTTGTTGTTGGGTGACATCTCTATGTCAAAACTAGGCGCCCAACCTTTATGCCCCAAGGTCCTTAACTGTTAAGATGACCTTGTTAAGCTCACCAACCCTTATGCGTGTAGGTATCCGATACAAACCCATCCAGCCAAGGAAAACCGCGGCACCCTAATTTCATAGACCCACCAACGATTGTACAGGGCATAGGATGGTGCAAGGTTTGGTTGGGAGGGCATGGTTTAACTTAAACTTTGTGAGGGATCATTCTATTTCTATCATCTAAGCATGCATAGTAGTAAAACGTATAAGTATAGCATTCACATAGATGTGATACAGTATGGCCCATTTTTCTCATGGTGGTCTCCATCGCCATAGAACCTGTCCACCATGATGATCTCCATCTTCATGCTCTATGCGAGCCATCCTCCAAGTGATGAGTTCTCCAAGAACTAATACAAGCTATTACTCCTAACAGCTAGTAATCAAAATTACATGGTATCGGGATCATCACAAGTTGGCACGCAAGCCATTACAATAATTGACAACACATATGGCTCTAGTCGTGTTGCCCTACTCACGACACGCAGGTCATGAAAAATACATACATGCATCACATACATTTTTGGTCCATACTGATCACATAAATCCTGCAAAAACAAGTTGTGCATAGAATCGCATTCTACCGGATCATGTGAAATCATAGCACCTATGAACCTTAACGTGATACCAAAAGGGGGCTACGATTAAGGGGGGTCTAGGGGTCTCCCCCTGCGGGGTTCGAAGGGGCAGGGCCCCTGGCGGTATCTTTAAGGATTTTGAGAGATCAAATCTATACAATTTTCTTTAAGGATTTTGATCGGCAAATCAAATTTACCATAAACCGACCATAGTTCCGATTCAACCAAACTCTTTTGATCACGGTACATCGATTCAGATCTAATTCCCAATTCGATCAATCATATTGATCTTCTCGTGATTCAAAAGGATTTATGTGTCACTGTCTACCCCGATGGTGGAAACCGACCGGTTGGGGTAAGTCGTTCGACAACCTTAGAATCACAATCACGGAAAATAAGATCATAGATCAATCCAGAACCACCGCCATACAGACGATCACATCATCCATATCAATCTACATATCACCATATGAAAACTTCCCGAACCTATGACTGAACATCATCGGCTCTGATACCACTGTAGGGAAACGTGTAGGCTACACTAGCGTAAAATCAAAATTTTCTACCGCGTCAACCAGGAATACTATTGTCATAGATCACAGGATAACCACTAGACGCGCAGTTGCGGAACTCGATGAAGCACGTCGGGGAAGTGTAGATGTTCTACGTCTCCTCCTCGTCCTCGTCCCACGAGCAGCTCCCCTTTGCACGAATCGTCCAAGTGCTACAGCTGCAGCACCTCCGAGGTATCCACATGTACGGAGTGGAAGCCGTCACACGCCAGACTGCTAGGTCTGCACGTGCAACACAGGCGGAAGAGGAGTGGCGGCTGGGTGGAATGCTCAACCCTATTTAGCTCGCCTCACTCTCTCTTATATAGGCATCCCTGGTGGGCTTCTACATTAGCAGCCCATTAGTAGCCTAAGCCTGGTCTAATTTGGTTCCAATCCTCATTAGGCTTCTAGCCCCAAAAGTGTGTGACCCTATAGGTTCATACACGTATAGACATGACACGAGTACACTTACTCCGTTAATAGTTGGTAGCGGCCTCTAGCAAGACGTGCCAACTCCTAAACGCATATAAAGATCATTCGGACAAACCATCACAAGGTTGAGTACATGTATTTCCCTTTGCCTCATGATATTTGGTCTAGCTCCAAGCTGACCTCTCTTTCTCGATACTGTGATTCGGAATCCCTTTACTAGGTTAACTCTTAACCATATGTAGCACGACCATGCATTTATGGATCCGATCACTCGAGGGGCCCAGAGATATCTCTCTCAAGTAGAGAGGGGCAAATCCCATCTTGATTGACCGATGCCTTGCAGCATGTATCAGGACAAACCCGAAAGCTACCTTTATAACTACCCAGCTACGGAGTAGTGTTTGATAGCCCCAAAGTAGGTCGATCCACATCTCAAGTACATGTGACAATCTCAGGTCTAAGGACAAAACGTACACGATGTGTAGAGAGAGCTGCAAGTATTATTGCTAGTCTCAAGTTGGGTCAGTCTAACCCCATATTCATAACATGTGTCCACATCATTGGTTTGACATCTCCATGTCTATGACTTGCGAAACATAGTCATCAACCAATTGATGTGCTAGTCTAATATTCATGTGTGTCCTCACATGAACTCCGACTAGGGACAATTATTAGATAACCATACAAGTAAAGAGTTTCACAAACAATTCACATAATTGCTAATCAATACAAGTTGCCTAGTATATGGATATTCATGGAACATTATAATAACTCATGGATACACATGAAATACAATCATCTCTATGATTGCCTCTAGGGCATATTTCCTTTAGCTCAGAACTCCTATGTTTTCTTGACGCATATTCCGGTTATCACCAAATTCGAATGAAGGAATCAGACAAAGTCAAAACTTCATTTATAACCCCCTTCGGAACCTTCTATTTCATTACAATGCCCTTTGGGCTCAAAAACGTAGGAGCTACCTACCAGCAGACTATGCAGCGTTGCCTCCATGACCAAATCAGACGCAACGTACATGCATATGTGGACGACATTGCGGTGATGTCCAAAAAGAAGGAAACCTTAATTTCCGACTTGGAGGAGACATTAGCCAATTTACGCAAATACACCATAATGCTTAACCTGAAGAAATGCTTCTTTAGAATACCAGCCAGAAAATTTTTAGGTTTCATCGTGTCACAAAGAGGCATAGAGGTGAAGCGCGACAAGATCAAGGCTATACTCAATATTTCCAGGCCTACTCGTCTAAAGGACGTTCAAAGACTAACTGGTTTGATTGCTGCAGTCAGTCAATTTGTGAGCCGGCTCGGTGAAAGAGCCGCACCAATTTACAAGCTCCTGAATAAGACCAAAAAGTTCGTTTGGACTGACGAAGCTGAAGCTGCACTATAATACCTGAAGACAGTACTCTCGTCTGCTCCTATCCTTGTAGCACTGGAACCTCAGGAACCGATATTGCTCTATATTGCTGGGGCAAACAGGGTCGTCAGTGTCATCATGGTGGTGGAGAGACCAGAGGAAAAAACAGGAACACCCGGTGCAGTGTGATACGTCCAAAACGTATCTACTTTCCCGAACACTTTTGCTATTGTTTCTCCTCTAAACATGTGTGATTTGGATGCAACTAATGCGGACTGACGCTATTTTCAACAGAATTGCCTTGGTGTCTACTTTTTGTGCAGAAAACCAACTATCAGGAAAAATCCCGGAAAATATGCCAAAAATCCTATTTCAACCGAAGACTCTAGGAGCCAGAATACGAGACGGAGCAGAGCCAGGGGGTGGCCACACCACCTGGTGGCGTCAAACCCGAGCAGCGCCAAAGGTGGTGTCGCCCCAGGCACCCCATCGGCCTCTCTGTTCGCCTATAAGGAGCCTTCTGACCTAAAAATTCGGGGGGTTCGACGTTTTTCTAGAAGGAGTTCCGCTCCGCCGCTAGCACCAGATTCCATGAAACAGCACCAGAAACTCCGTTCTGGCACCCTGCCGGGACGGGGAATTGGAGGAGATCATCGCCATCATCATCACCATCGCTTCTCCATCGACCATCCATGTTTCCCCCATCTATGAGTGAGTAATCCCCCACCGTAGGCTATGGGGATGGTAGGGATTGGATGAGATCATTCATGTAATGACATCAGATTGTTAGGGCATGGTGCCTAGTATCTTTTATTAGTGCTTTATGACTTTGTTGCGACTTGTTGTGCTTAATGCTTGTCACTAGGGCCCAAGTGCCATGATTTCAGATCTGAACATGTTATTGATTCATTATGATAGTATTGTTTTTGGTCTTATCTGCAAGTTGTATACACACGTTGATGTCCGGAACCTATGGCCCCGAAGTGACAGAAATCGGGATAACCGGAAGGGAATGGCTTTGATGTGAGGATCACATGTGTTCACGGAGTGTTAATGCTTTGCTCCGGTGCTCTATTAAAAGGAGCACCTTAATTGCCAGTAGTTCCCTAGAGGCCCCGCTGCAAACGGGCTGGCAGGACAAAAGATGTTGTGCAAGTTCTCATTGCGAGCACGTATGACTATATATGGAACACATGCCTAGGATTATCTAGTACTTGGATGCTTTAACTTATTTATCTGCAATTGCCCTATGTTCTGATTGCTATGTGAATTGTCTTGTCCATGCAACGCCCGTCCATCCATCCCTATGCCTACCGCACTCGAATCCCACTGTTTACTACTTTTGTTACTACTGTCTTTGCTTTACTACTGCTGTTACTTTGCTATTCCTACTACAAAACTGTTGCTACTGATAAACTGCTATGAGCAAGATTGTTTCCAGGTGTAGCTGAATTGACAACTCAGTTGTTAAGGCTTATAAATATTCTTTGGCTCCCCTTGTGCCGAATCAATAAATTTGGTTTCACTTCCCTCGAAAATACTGTGATACACCCCCTATACTTGTGGGTCATCAAGACTATTTTCTGGCGCCGTTGCCGGGGGGCATAGCTTTATTTATCAAGTTCACTTGGATTCTCTATTGTTCGCTGCTATCCATCCATCATGGGTAAGTCTCGTGATGGCAAATTTCCTATTTTACCATCCACTACAATAAGAGGTACGGTTCTGAACACCTCTGCTGCTCTTGATTCACCGTCTGTTTTGAGTAAGTTCCTTACACCACCACATACACATGCTACACACACTACTACTACTGTTGAATCTGAAACTTCTGATGCTTATGATGCTGCTTCTACTGTGCTTGATAAGAGTGGTTCATTAGGTCCTTTCCTAGATGCTACGATTGCTAGAACTATATTTGGAAATACCGAAACTCCTAATGAAGACACTACCACACCTATTATAGCTCACCAGAGTCTAGTGAGAGTTATGATATTGAAGATGGTTTTGTTGAGATGACCGATGAATTTATTAAAGAATGTAAAAACATCCATGATAGGAGCGCTACTAAGAGTCTCCTTGAGAGGCGTACTATTAGACCAAAATTGTCTCCTGATGCTAAGTCTGCTGCTTCCCCCATAAACATTATAGATGAAGATTATGATTTCTCTCTCGATCTATCTTACATAGCTATTATCGAGAAAGAACCTTTTTGTGGGACTAAGAATGAAAGTGCGGTGGCACATATGAATGAACTTTCTACCATGAGTGGCTTGTTTTCTGATGATATTAAGATGCGTACTTACTTTGTTGCTAAGATTTTCCCCTTTTCACTGAAAGGAGAAGCTAAAACTTGGTTTAGCAATTTACCTCCTGGATCTATTGATAGCCCTGAGTACTTGATTAGTACTTTCCTATAGAAATATTTTCCTCCTAGTGCTAGACATGCTATTTTGCAGGAACTTTTTGATTTTAAACAGGGAGAAAAAGAGGTATTGCCTGAATCTTGGGCAAGGTTTTGTGCTTTGATTCATGCACAAGCTGGAAGTCCATTACGTAAGAATGAGCTTCTTGATATATTTTATAATGGACTAACCGAGGAATCTGGGACATACCTAGATAGTTGTGCTGATTGTGTTTTCAGGAATAGGACTCCTAAGGAAGCTGAGGAATTAATGACTAAAATAAGTAAGAACTATGAAGATTGGACTCCTCCTAAACAAGCAATACCTAAAGTAATTGTACCTAAACCATCTATTCTGGTGCCTATTCCAACATCAAAGAAGAGGGGAGTTACTGAATTAAATGATGAAGTGATGAAGGAAGCTAAGAAATGTCTTAAGGAGAAGGGAATTAAAGCTGCAGATGTCAAGAATTTACCTCATATAGAAGAATTATGTAAGCCTATTCCCTACTCATCCACTATTGAGGTACACTCTCTCCAACACTTTGATGAAGGTGATATCCCTTACTCTAAACCTCCTGATCAATGCTTAGAATAATTCGATATCTTTATTGTTAAGCAAGATAACTTTAATAAAAGGGTGCAAAATCATCTAATGGAAAACACTAGAGCTATTGTTGAGTTGAAATATATAGTGGAAAGAACCTCTAATGATGTTAAAATGATTGTTAAACACTTTCAAATGATCCAAACTCAAATAGATCAACTCGTTAAAGTGCAAAACGACTTTCTAGTTAATGCTTCTAAAGAAAAACATGCTTATGAAATTAGAACTAGAAGTGGTGCTGCTACCCATGATCCTCTATATCCTGAGGGGCATCCCAAAAGAATTGAGCAGGACTCTCAACAAGATGAAAATAGTGGTTCTACTCGTAAGAAAAGGAAAAAGAAACATAAAACTTTTGTAGAACCCTCTAAACCTGCTATAGATCCTAATAGTATATCTTTCTCTGATGCTAAAACTGAAAGTGGTAAAGAAGAAAATGAAGTTCCTAATGAAGAAAAAGTTGAAGAAGAACCTGAAAACCACACTAAGAATACTAAATACACCAAAGAAGATTTTATTGCTAAGAAACATGGTAGTGAAAGAGAACCTTGGGTCCAAAAACCTATGCCTTTCCCTGATAAGAAACACAAGTCAAAGGAGGATGAACATTATAATATGTTTTGTGAGTGGATGAAACCCTTATTCCGGCAAATTCCTTTGACTGATGCTATTAAATTGCCTCCTTACTCAAAGTATATGAAGGACATTGTCTCGAATAAAAGGAAGATCCCTAATGAAGAAATTTCTTCTTTGCTTGCTAATTATTCCTTTAATGGTAAGGTTCCTAAGAAACTTGGAGACCTAGGGATTCCAACTATCCCTTGCTCTATTAAGAACAGTTATGTTAGAACTGCTTTGTGTGATTTGGGAGCTGGAGTTAGTGTTATGCCTTTCTCTCTCTATAAGAGGCTTCAGCTTGAAAAATTGATAGCAACTGATATATCTTTGCAAATGGCTGATAAATCTACCACTATTCCTGTGGGTATATGTGAGGATGTACCTGTTCAGGTGCCTCACAATTGCTTGATATTAACTGATTTTGTTGTGCTTGAAATGCCTGAAGATGATAATATGTCTATTATTCTTGGGAGACCTTTTCTTAATACTGCAGGAGCTATTATTAATTGTAATCAAGGAAAGGTGACTTTCAATGTTAATGACAAGGAACATACTGTCTATTTCCCCAAGAAGATTGAAAGGACTTATGGTTTGAATTCAATTGAACATGTTGAAGGCATTCAAGTTGGAGAAATATATTGTCCCATACCAAGAGAAAATTTTGAAACTATTATGATTGGGACCATTGTTATCAAGGTTGAGGTAACATAATCATTAGTGGAATACAAAGTTTTGTCTCATATGCAATTGTTTTGGTAGCAAGACTTGATCAACCTTGTTAACAAAAGGATTCCATTGAACAAAACAATGTTTTCATTATGATTATCTCCGTTTATTTCTATCCTTTGCATTTTAGTTTTTGCTTTTGTTTAGCTTTCTTTTTGTTGTTAGTTGCTTTCATGTTAGAACTTCTATAGTTCTAGCCTTGTTTTGTCCTTGCATCATGTTTCCAAAAAAGAAAAAAATCTGTCTGTCAGAAAAATCATTCTTCTATCTCTGAAAAATGCCCAAAAATAAAGTGTCTCGAAAAATTCCAGAAAATTCATATTAAATTTTTACGTGAAAAAAGGGGCAGAGGAGTACTTGGGAGGTACCAGGGGGGCCCACCAGGCAGGCACACCACATGGTGGCGCGGCCAGCCTTGGGTGGCGCCATGCCCTGGTGTGGGCCACCCCTATCCCCCCACTAACTCTCTCACCTGCCACTTTCTTCTCTCTCCCGAGTAAGCTCCAGTTCATATCTCAAAATCGCGTTCTTGTGGTGCTTTCTCTCGATTCTTTCGATCTCCTTGCTCAGCCCATATTTCTTGCTGAAATTTGGAGCATTTGTTCCCTGGTATGTGACTCCTCCCCTTGTCCAAGTAGATTTGTGTTTAGTGGATTATATGTTGAGTATTTTGTTGCTGTAGGTGACTAGTTATGAGATCTTGTAAGCTTGTTTGATGCTTAGAGATATAGTTTTGATGCATGTTTAGGCCTCTTGCAAGTCCCTATGAGTAGAATCCTTCATTATATTTACTTTGCAATCACTTGTTTAATAGGTGCTTAAATTTCAGAATACCAAGCATGAACAACCATACTTTTAGAGAGATATTTGAGAGGGATGCACCTAGGAGTTCGAGGCCCTCGAGGATAGACTCTCAAGCTAGGCCATCATACAATGAAGATCTCGTTGCAACTCGTATTGGTAGTGAAAGGGATGATGGGGATGCTCACCCATCCTCTTTTCCTTGTTTTACTTTCTTACAAGCTGCAGGTATTCTTGATGATTTCTTGCTACTGATTGAGAGGGTTGGTTTGACCTCATATATGCAAGATGAGAGTGCGCAATATGCTATGCTCAACAAATTTTTTGTTGAGAGCTTCACGTTTACTAACACACCCTATTAGTCTACTGTATCTTTCAAAATCTATAATATGACCTTCACCATGCCTTTGGAGAGATTTTGCAGTATTGTAGGTGTGCGCATGACAGGGACCGTGAAGAAAATTCAAGGGTGACCTGCTGATTTGTTGGAGCTCTACCGAGGGGTGACCAATGATGGTGACCGCGTGGCGCAACGCGGAAAGATAAGAAATATCCAACTCCCTGCTCTTAGATACTTTGCATATTATCTTGCTACTAGTGTACTTGGTAGGGAGAACACAAGTAATATCTCCAACTATCATTTAGCATTCCTTGCTGCTGCGTTTAACAATGATACTCGGTACAATCTTGGCTCGCTTATTGCTCGCCGCCTAGCTGCTAGGGGGCCTATCTATGGGGGCATCATTGCCTCGCGTATAGTCAATGCATTAGGTCTTTCAGTGGATCCCTATGATGCTATGATGGCACCACAGAGCCTTGACCTTGTTGCCATGAAAACTCATCACTTTGTCACTGCTACCTCTGATTTGAACAATCTAGTATATAGGATGCTTTTCACTGACGGGGATGAAAGGGAGATCCTTTTGCCACAGCCTACTTTGTCTAGTGTTCATAGGAGACCGTGGTCGTGCTCTAAGGAGGAGGTGGACGAGCAGATTTGCTTGCTGGGTTTCCACGAGCAGCACCGGGAGGATGTACCCTCCTATGATTACTCTGCGCATTACGGAGGGACATACTCGAGCTCGCACCAGGATGAGGGGACCTCTTCGTCGTACCAGGGTGACACTTCATCCTGGCTAGCTTGGGATTGATACCAACTTAGGCCAAAAGCCTAAGCTTGGGGGGAGGTACGCCGACATCGCACTCATCTCCATATCATGTTGCGTCGGTACTTTGTATATTCATGTTTTCGTTCTATTTTTAGTTTTCGTTTTTCTTTTGCTTTTGCTTTCTAAAACACAAAAAGACCAAAAATATTTCTGTTGTTTCTCTTTGGTTTGCTTTTTCTTTTTGCCTTGGTTTGTTTTCCCTTTTTGCTTTGTTTGAACTATTCAAAAAAACCCAAAAATATTTTGCTTTGCTTGTTTTTCCCTTTTGTTTCTTGTTTAAAAATCGAAAACACCAAAAATATTTGTCGTTCTTCTTTGGTTTTGTGAGTTTGCTACAGGGTTCAGCAGTCCTCAGTGGAATATTGGTTTCAAATTATTATTCAAGTCACACAAGTGAAGAGCAATAATGAGGATTAATGACAACTTGAGGCGTGGTAAGAGGCTAGTAACAAACTCTATTTGTCTTCATTTTTGTACATATACTCATCAATGTGAGCATGCTTAGTCCATTCATGTAGAGTGTATGTTTTCTTTGGATGCTTAGTAGTTCTTTCTTTCTTATGATTAGCTCCAGCTCGCTAATAGTTTGTAGCATGTCTTATAAATGTTTGCTTACATTGCTCTATTCATAAATTGGTATGACACCGTGGTATCCTACTCTGAATGTTTCATTTGAATTGACTTGGCACATGCTCATGCATGCACATGACTATAATAATCAGTTGAGCCTCGATGAATTATTTTGCCTTGAGGATCTTGAATCACTTTCATGCCATGAGTAGTCCTGTTTTGTTGCAAGCATGATAATGACAGCTATTGCTCTCTCGTTTGTTGCTCCCTCACTATTGCTAGCCTTCACTCCCACTGAGTGTTTTACTCATGTTTCCAACTCCCTTAAACCAAATATTTCCAAAGTGTCCACCATACCTACCCATTAGCATCATTTGCTACTTCCGTGCATATTCACTATGCCTTGTTTTCTTCCGAATAAAATGTTTGCTTGTTATGAGAAAGTTAGTTAGTAAAGCTCTCACGAACTTGATGGCACACTTTATTTCCCGCACTTAATAAACCTGAACCATTCTGAACTCTCCATGAAAGTTATATGCTTGCAAATTATAGGTTGGGGATTAGCAGAACCGTGCTGTCACGGGGAACGCTTTCAACACTTGTAAATATATACCTAGTTGATACCTTGCTCTTTTGTTTGCGGATGTCGTCGGTGTGAAATAAAAGGGGAGCTTGTAAATCCATGGAGTTATGTATGTGTGTTAGAGAAACGCCTGGGCCGCTGGTCTAATCCATGCTGACATTGTGGAAACCTCCAGCGTAACCATAATGATATCTATGAAGCATTCTTCTTATAAAAAAAGAGAGGGATAGCTATTGAGAAAAGAAAAAAAAGAGAGAGAGTTTTATGAAAAGAGGAAAGAGATAAAAAAGCACCATTTCCCATGGTAAATAAGAAGATTGCTGAGATACTCATTGTCTTCTTGCCTTGTCATTTTGATATGGGGATTCTTCCGTATCATCGGGCAAGGGGTACCCCGTTGGTGGTTGTCAATGATACGCACATACTTACGATGACAAGAACTTACCGGTAACTAAAGTTGAGTAGCATGAGGAGCGCCCCTCGTACTCAAGGGACTTGGGATTTTCAGTTTATAGTCTATCAAGCATATAACTCAGATTGGACCTCACTTTCACCTTAACCACATTAAAATATGCTTATGACAGGGGCAATGAGAGCTCAAAGCTAATGAGTACCATACTTTCATCATTTGGAAGCCTTTCAAATTATTCAAAACCTTTTCTTTTACTTGTTGAGTCTCCACATATTCTTTGAGCACCTTCTTGAGAGCATAGTTGTCATTCTTTGTGTTTGTTCCATTACTTGATTATTTGTGTTATGACTTTGATGCTTGTATCCTTGATATCTTTACTTCTAGTCATCACTTGAACTTCAGAGGTGCCTTGACATTCATAATCAAAGGCAAGCGAGATACCACTCTATCATACCTTTCTATGAGCATTGTAATGTTGCTTATGTTTGTGCCTCATGCTACTTATTATTATTGAGTTGGAATCTCTTCATAGCTTGTAATAACTATTCAGTAGACTCAGTTGCATACTCTTTATTATGAATTGTCTAAGTAGCTGATCTCATTGCTGAGAATATTTACATCTTATGAAGCAAATGTGTTCGTGAAAGTTCATTTATCGCACTTAGTTTTCAACTAAATTGCTTGAGGACAAGCAATAAGCTAAACTTGGGGGAGTTGATACGTCCAAAACGTATCTACTTTCCCAAACACTTTTGCTATTGTTTCTCCTCTAAACTTATGTTATTTGGATGCAACTAATGCGGACTGACGCTGTTTTCAGCAGAATTGCCTTGGTGTCTACTTTTTGTGCAGAAAACCAACTATTAGGAAAAATCCCGGAAAATATGCCAAAAATCCTATTTCACCCGAAGACTCCAGGAGCCAGAATACGAGACGGAGCAGAGCCAGGTGGTGGCCACACCACCTGGTGGCACGGGCCAGGCTAGGCCGCGCCAAGGGGTGGTGTGGGCCCCCCAGGAACCCCCTCGGTCTCTCTCTTCGCCTATAAGGAGCCTTCTGACCTAAAAACTTCGGGGGGTTCGACGTTTTTCCAGAAGGAGTTCCGCTCTGCCGCCACCACCAGATTCCACGAAACAGCACCAGAAACTCCGTTCTGGCACCCTGCCGGGACGGGAAATTGGAGGAGATCATCTCCATCATCATCACCATCGCTTCTCCATCGACCATCCATGTTTCCCCCATCTATGAGTGAGTAATCCCCTGCTGTAGGCTATGGGGATGGTAGGGATTGGATGAGATCATTCATGTAATGGCATCAGATTGTTTGGGCATGGTGCCTAGTATCTTTTATTAGTGCTTTATGACTTTGTTGCGACTTGTTGTGCTTAATGCTTGTCACTAGGGCCCGAGTGCCATGATTTTAGATCTGTACATGTTATTGATTCATTATGATAGTATTGTTTTTGGTCTTATCTGCAAGTTGTATACACACGTTGATGTACCAAACCTATGCCCCCGAAGTGACAGAAATCAGGATAACCGGAAGGGAATGGCTTTGATGTGAGGATCACATGTGTTCATGGAGTGTTAATGCTTTGCTCCGGTGCTCTATTAAAAGGAGCACCTTAATTGCCAGTAGTTCCCTAGAGGCCCCGCTGCAAACGGGCTGGCAGGACAAAAGATGTTGTGCAAGTTCTCATTGCGAGCACATAAGACTATATATGGAACACATGCCTAGGATTGTCTAGTACTTGGATGCTTTATCTTATTTATCTGCAATTGCCCTATGTTCTGATTGCTATGTGAATTGTCTTGTCCATGCAACGCCCGTCCATCCATCCCTATGCCTACCGCTTTTCGAATCCTTTGTTTCTCGCTTTTGTTACTACTATCTTTGCTTTACTACTGCTGTTACTTTGCTATTCCTACTACAAAACTGTTGCTACTGATAAACTGCTGTGAGCAAGATTGTTTCCAGGTGCAGCTGAATTGACAACTCAGTTGTTAAGGCTTATAAATGTTCTTTGGCTCCCCTTGTGTCGAATCAATAAATTGGGTTTCACTTCCCTCGAAAATACTGTGATACACCCCCTATACTTGTGGGTCATCATAGTGTCCGACTTACTACCTCAGTGAAGTCCTAACTGAATCTAAGCAGTGATATCTGCACTATCAAAAGATAGCTTATGGTGTGTTCTTCGCATCCCGGAAGTCATGGAACTATTTTTAGGAACATCCAATTTCCATGGTGAGCACAACTCCCATGAGAGATATCATCAACAACAGCGATGCTACAGGATGTGTCGCAAAATGGGCCATAGAGCTTTCAGCTTTCGACATTGTGTATAAACCTCGTATAGAAATCAAATCACAAATCCTCGCTGACTTTGTCGCTGATTGGACAAAGGCAACGGAGAATATGACCCTCACAGAGTTAGAATATTGGACCTTGCATTTTGACGGGTGTAAGGCGCTCGGGGGCTCGAGGGCTGGTGTGGTACTCAAGTCACCCCAAGGAGATAAACTTTTCTATGTGTTGCAGATTCATTTTACAGCAACAAATAACATTGTAGAATATGAAGCGCTGCTACATGCAATCCGGATTGCTAAGGATATCGGAATCCGACGATTAATGTGTTATGGAGATTCAGATCTTGTTGCTCAACAAGTGTCGGATATCTGTAATGCAAACAAACACATGGGATCATATAGAGATGTCGTGGATGAATTATTGAAATCATTCGAAGGGTTTGAGGTTCAACACCTCCCTCAAACAGAAAACAAGGAAGCAGATGCATTTTCTCGAATAGGCTCTACACGGAAAAAGGTCCCAGACGGCGCTTTTTTAGAGCACCTCAAAGTTCCTTCAATAAAAGGAGTTAACGAGGAATATCCGACCAAATCTGACTCACCTTTAATAGCAGTTCTGTCTGTGATTCCAAGATGGACTCAACCCTACCTTGATTATTTGGTAGACATAAAATTACCCGAAGACGAGGTTCTGAGCAGGAGATCGTCCGATGAGCAAAATCCTATAATATTATAAGTGGTGAGCTCTACAAGCGGAGTGTGTTTCTGGGTCTTTCAGCGTTGTGTATCTCCAGAAGAAGGAGTGGAAATCCTAAGGGAAATCCATGAAGGTGAACGCTGCAGCCAAATCTTTAGTGGCAAAAGCTTTCAGACACGGTTTTTTCTGGCTTACAGCAAAGGTGGATGCTGAAAGGTTGGCCAAGACATGCAAAGGCTACCAAAAGTACGCCAATCAAGCCCATGTTCCGGCTGATCAGCTGAGTCCAATACCTATAACATGGCCCTTTGTGGTCTGGGGGCTTGATATGGTAGGACCCTTTAAATGAGCTCCAAGTGGATTTAGTCACCTATTAGTGATGGTGGATAAATTCACGAAATGGATTGAGACTAAACCCGTAACAAGTTGTGATGGAGCAATAGCCAAAAAGATTTGTTGAGGATGTCATAATCCGATACGACTATCCGCATAGCATTATTACGGACAATGGGAGTAATTTTTCTATGGGAGAGCTTGCCGAATTTTGCGATGAACAAAATATCCGGCTTGACATTGCGTCAGTCGCACATCCACAGGCTAATGGACAAGTTGAAAGAGAAAATGGTTTAATCCTACAAGGCCTAAAACCAAGACTCGAAGCACCACTACGTCGTGCTGCGGGGGCTTGGGCAGAGGAATTACCCTCTATGATATGGAGCTTGAGAAAAACTCTAAACATGTCAACTGGATACACACCTTTGTTCTTGGTCTATGATGCAGAAGCATTTCTTCCTAGTGATTTGATTCACACTTATCCCCGTGTTGTTGTATATATTGAGGAGGATGCCGAAATTTCTCAACAAAATGATCTCGATTTAATCGAAGAAGTGCGCATTGTTGCTGAGATGAGATCAACAGCCTATCAGCAAAAGTTACACAAGTATCATAGCCAGAGAGTCAGAAATCGGTCTTTCAACAAGGGCGACTTGGTTCTCCAGCTTGTGCAGAAAAGAAAACATAAACTTTCCCAGTATGGGAAGGGCCCTTTTTAGTTAGCCGAGTATTGCGTAATGGTTCTTACTATCTAACTGATATGCGGCCAGTCAAAGAAAGACCTGCTACTAAGAAGAGAAAGATAGCTGCAGGCAGTACAAATCCGAAAGAATTAGACAGACTGTGGAATATTGCTCAGCTATGCCCCTTTTACTCTTAAATTATCTTTCTTTATAATCATATATGTGGACACGTTCAATGAGAAATAAAGTATTGGTTGCCTCAAATTTTTCTGAGAAGTTTTTTACTATCTTATTTCCGAATGATCATGTCACAGTCGAAAATCCCAGAGTACTTGAAAGTACTTTATGCTCATGCTTGTTCTGGTTAAGATTTCCGATTCTAAAAATGACACCTTCAGGTATAACTCTAAATTTTCTAGTTTGTACTTTGGTTTTTATCTGATTGCCGAACACGGGTATTTTCCGAGTAGTGAATGGTTGGTACTGAAAGTCGGCTCTGCTTCCGAGTTTAAAATAGTTTAGCAATTGAGCTCCGTTGCTCGGCAGAGATTCTGTGTGGAAGGTTGGCCATCTACGAAAGGGACGAGGTGGAAAGCCAGATAAACGATAAGTGCATGCAAAACAAATAAGTTCTTACGTAAACATTTCAGGCATGACAAATATAAAGCCAAAAGTGCTAAATAGGAATATCAAATCTTAGCACTAACAAAAGTATTATACTACTTATTTACAACCCGAATTGTTTCAGAATAACATATTGTTTCTTCTGCCACTTTTACATGGCAAGAGGGGAGGAAGGAGCAGCCGGCTCACTGGAGACATCACCCTCGCCCCGATACCTTTCTGAGACATTCAAATCCGATACGGTTTGTTTGTCATCGGAAACTTCACCAGTTTCTTCGGCGGGCAGAGGAGGCGTCTCTACGCGAGTGAAGAAAGGAGTGTCGTAGCTGGTTAGATCAGCTACGTGGCATCCATATCCGGCACAGGATTCCATGATGACTTTGATATCTTGCTCCTGTCCGTCTTCATCTATAGTCGAATACCCTCTGGTCACTTGCCAGATTTCCATGCTTCCATGGTGGCTCATGACCATGGTGAGAGCGTTATGTGCTGCAGTTCGCGCATAGGACATGTTCCAGTCCTGGATGAGCTGGGGCATCTCCTTGGTCTAGTCTCTCACTTCAAAGCCGGATATTATATTCATGTATGGAACCTTGAGTACTTCACCAATATCCTCCAAAGACCAGCGGAAATCATGAAGCAAATCACCGACTTGTGTAAGCCGGCTGGTGCGAGACTCGGTGGAGGAGGAATTTGGTAAGTTCAGAGGACCTGCGCATAAAATGCAAAGGTTAGAAAGCATATCCAAATTCCAAGAATCTAAAAAGCAGAAAGTCAGAAAGTAGGAAACATACCAATGATGACATCGTCAACTTTGGTCTTCTCTTCCCTAAGGCTCTAGAGTTTAGCCCGGAGTGCCTCGGTGATGTCCTTCTCTCTCAATATCTCATTACTGAGATCCAAGATTTTCTTATCCTATATCACAATCTTACGATCGTGCTCTTCGGTGGCCACGGAGGTGGATTCAAGAACTTGAGCAATGCTCTTCTCATGAACCGCCTTGAGCTTATCTAGCTCATGGCGTAAGTCGGCGTTCTCCACCTCCAGGGTTTTCAAATTCTCGGCCTCTTCAATCATGGCACAAGATTGTTTGACCAGTTATGTAAGTACAAGAACAATAGTTTATTAAACAAATTGGTTAAAAAAAGAGCAAGATTAAAGGCCTGAAATGTTTACCTTCAGCCTCATCTCTTGACACCTTTAACTGAGCATTTTCAGGCTGGAGAGCTCTGATTTCTCTCCGCTTGTTGCAGATATTCCTCAACAATTCCTGGTTATACAAATTAACTTTCTGTTAGTCAGAATACCCATAGTCAGAAGTCTACTAAAGACTCGGGTTAATATTTTTACTAATATCAGCATGAGCCTTGGGGGCTACACTAGTTTGTTCTTTGGCATCCTATGAAAGCATAAATCCGGATCATCTATCCAACTTCATGCTTGGGGGCTAGAGGATATAATATTACATAAGGAAAAAAGTGAGTTGGAATTCCGACTTACATGTTGTTCATGAGTGAGTTTGCTCAAGCTCATGTTCACCTCGGTGGTAACCTTCTTGGCAGGGGTGAGTGGGATCACTGGCGGTGTCGAAAGCTCGTCGGTTCTCAATCTGTCGTTTCATAGACGGACTTTTTCAAGAAGTTCGGAGTACTTGATGTCCTCTGCTTCTTGTGCTTCTTCTTCGGCAGTGATAGTCCGGCTTTCCAAGCATTGCTAGGCCAGCCGTTGGATCTCCTCCGTAGATTTCTGAGAAATGCCAAGTTTGGCAAGACCTGGATTGCTGAGAAGGTTTTCAGTGAAGGTTTATGCCGCAGGATCATTACACGTAGAGGGTTCACCCTTATCAAAACATGAGTCACCCATGGTGACGTCAGTTTGTGACCCAAGGATCGCTGGCTCTGCTGGTTGAGCCGGATCTTCCGCAATGGGTGGAGATGGAGTAATCTCCGGCGCTGCGGAAGGCTGTGGGGCAGGAGTCGGAGGTGCTGTGGTAGGAGAAGTCAATTTCAAATTTGACTGGCGCAGGGGCTTCGACGAGCCTCCTTTCCCCTAGCCTTTGGAGAGTTGTTTAGCTCTGTAGAGGTAATAGAATGAAAATCATTACACTTCAGAAAGAATAATAGATTTAATACAAATACCTTGTGAGGAAGGTTACCTCTTCACAATAGGCACTTCTTTTCTGCCGATAGACACTGTTGGAGCCTTACGCTTTCGAGTATGTACATCTGACAGTGGAACCAACTCTCCATCATCCTAAGATAACTCAGGAGGATATCCTTCGAGGGGAGCAAGCTCTGACTCGGGAAGGTCAGCAAGCTGAAGAGAAGAAATAAACTTAGTATTGCAAAAAACATACAATGATAGACAAACACGTAATTCCAGTTACTGTTAGAAAACTTACTAGTGTTACGGGATCGTCAACTGTGTGCATGTCCAAGGACAAATCCGAAATTTTCCTTTTGACCCGCTCCTTGATCAGCCACTTGATTTGGCATTCATAGTCTTTATTTGAGTAGGTCGTGGAGCAGATTCGGAGAGAGCCCGTGTTGCTCTTGGTGATGGAGTGCATAAGCCGGTCCCCATGGTGTTGAAGGGGCTGAATCTGATGCGCCAGCCAGCAGTGCACTAAGTCGGATCCTTTCAGATCCTTGTGCTTCATCAGATATTCGATTCGCCTCTTTGTAAGAAGCAGATCGTCCGTGAGAGCCGGAGCATCTGCGTCCCAGGACTCTTGGGTTGTGGCGGCGCTGTCGACGAAAGCCGGCAAAGAAGTGGCTTTGCCGGGAGCCGGTCTGTCCTTATGGTAAAAGAACATGGACGGCCACTTTTTCACCAACTCGCTAGCTTTAATCCTAGGATAGACGTGTTTTCTCCTAATAGAAAAGCTAAGCGTTCCGGTAATATAGGTGTTACCGACAGTGATGGAATTTCTCCGGTACTAAAGTAGAACCAAAAAAGAAGAAGGGTCGTCCTAATGCCGAGATACCCCTCGCACAACGAAGCTTAACAACTCATCTCTAAAATAGAGTCCAGGGGGAGATGGTGGGGTTGAACTCCGTAGTGATCTATGACCTCAGAAAAGAAATCTGAGGGTGGAAAGCTCAAACCTCTATCAAGGTGGGCGTTGCACTTGCTCACCGGCGTTGAGGTTGGGGATGGTTTCTCCATAGCCGCTCCGCTAGTCGCTGGCGCGGAGGAGTCATTCGTTATCCATGATGCGGAGCTTGGTATCATCAAGGACGCAAGGGATCCAGACCCCGCGAAAGCTTTCTTTCTCCATCGCTGCCACCGTCGCTGCAAAAGATGAGGTTTCAGCCATCTTGTGGGCTCCGGTGACCTCAGATGGGCGTCGCTGTGGGAGTGAGGGAGGCAGATGAACTTTGTTTCGTGGGAAGCATCAGGAGGAAGGAAGGGACACAAGTACTGGTGAAGAAGATGGAGAAGAATCCTAACCATTTATATCCTCGAGCTGCGCCAAGATTCGTGTAAATGCAATAGTGAAACATGCCACGAATCGTGGAAGGAGATGGGTAACCTCCTCGTGAGGATTACGCCGCCTTGAACTCTGCACACGCATTAAAACGGCGCCTCGGTTCCACGCGAAGCAGACCCACCAACGATCATGGTGTCAGGAAAGTCTAGCAGTGACGTGACTTGACCTTGATTGCTAGCAGGAGTAGGATCCGCACGAAGGACTCTGTCGTATACTGGATTGCTAGCAGGAGTAGGATCTGTCCAAAGCCGGCGGATTCGAACCTGTGTAAACTTGTGTGCTGACCATCCCTGAATACCGTACGTCTCACACTCCTCTCTTCCACATGCCTCGAGGATGCCCTCATGGTGTACTTGTCATCAATCCGATGACACTTTCTAACCACCATGGTTTGACACAGATGGAATCTCTAGATATCAATGTGAAAAGGCTAGAAAAAGCGCGCGTGTTTCTGAGCGTGCTCTGCAATCATTGATGTTGTTGCATGTGGCGTCCAGCGAGTCCTTCGTGCGTTATCCCTAGCCATACCCACGCGACACGTGGTGCCTGGAGAGAGAGAGGGGTGGCGGTCCTTTTTCCCTTTCTTTTTTAGATTCAAACACGAAAAATGCGATATCTTTTAAATGAATCATCCAAACTGAGATATGTTTTCACAATTGTGCTAGTCGTGTCGAGATCTAAGAAACTAGATCCCATATGATAGGATTTTGAAGAACTTTTTGTTTTCCACTGCCCTTTGACCCTACATTGCACTGCCTTCGGTTGTGGTGCACGACATGATGTCCTCGCGGTGCACGGCAGGTGCATTGATTTTTCCTTCTGCATTACACCGCCTTCAGTCGTGATGTACGGAACGATGTCCTATCAGTGCACTGTCTGCGTACTACCTTTTTGTATTATATTGCACTGCCCTCAAACGCAGTGCACGGCGAGGTATGCTGGTAGTGCACTACTTGTGCACTACCTTTTTGTGTTGTGTTGCACTGCCTTCGGTCACAGTGCACATGAAGATGTCTCCGGCGGTACCACCGGCATCGCCTGCTTATCTTGTGTTGCTGCTTTGAGCGCAGCGGTACAGTGTATCTGGTAGTGCACTACTGCAGTACCTTGTTGTGTCGCGTCGCGCGCTTCCGGTCGCAGCATGCGAGACAATGCCTACGCCAGCACCCCGTGCGCCGCCTGCTTATTTGTGGTTGTCTTGTCTTTGATCGCAGTGCACGGGAAGATCCAATGGTACTCTACAATTTTTTCTATTTTTTCCATGGTGCACTGCTCTTTTTACATATACTGTTCCCTACGTATTTGTTTACCACACACGTCTAATAGAAGAATCAGTATACTAGCAGTGTAGCAGCGTGGCCACATGACGATCGTGAAAGCAGACGGGGGACACGGCGCCTGGCGTTCAGTCTAGCCATGCTGTCCTCTCTAGAGCGTGCGCATGCGCTAGTCTCCCTCATGTGTTATTCTCAAAAACACACCTTTATGATCCACACATGACAACACATACTCCAGTGGGTGTGGTGATGTAACTTCTATCACACTGGTTCACCATTCCCATGTGGCAGTTGCATATCCAAGGGTTCTTTGGACTTTCTGACCACCGTGGTTTAACACACATGGAGTCTCCAGAGATGAATGCATGTGTTATTCTAAAAACCACACCTTTATCTAGCTATGACCACACACACATCCAATGGGTGTGGTGATGCAACTTCTTATGTCACAATGGTTCACCATTCCCATGTGACAGTTCCATTCCATGGGCTCTTTGGGCTTTCTGACCACCATGGTTTGACACACATGGAGTCTCTAGAGATAAATACATGTGTTATTCTCAAAGCCATGCCTTGATGATCCAAACATGACAACACACACTCCAGTGGGTGTGGTGATGCAACTTCTGTCACACTGGTTCACCATTCCCATGTGGCAGTTGCATATTCCAGGGGCTCTTTGGGCTTTATGACCACCATGGCTTGACACACATGGAGTCTCTACAGATCAATGCATGTGTTATTCTCAAAACCACACCTTTATGATCCACATGACCACACACACTCTAGTGGGTGTGGTGATGCAACTTCTATCACATTGGTTCACCATCCCCATGTGGCTGTTGCATTCCAGGGGCTCTTTGGGCTTTCTGACCACCATGGTTTGACACACATGGAGTCTCTAGAGATCAATGCATGTGTTATTCTCAAAACCACACCTTGATGACCCACATGAGCATACACACTCTAGTGGGTGTGGTGACGCAACTTCTGTCACACTAGTTCACCATCCCTATGTGGCGGTTGCATTCCAGGGACTCTCTTTGCACTTTCTGACCACCATGGTTTGACACACATGGAGTCTCTAGAGATCAATGCATGTGTTATTCTCAAAACCACACCTTGATGATCCACATGTCCACACACACTCCAGTGGGTGTGGTGATGCAACTTATGTCCATTGGTTCACAATCCCCATGTGGCAGTTGCATTCTAGGGGCTCTTTGGGGTTTCTGACCACCATGGTTTGACATATAGAAGTCAATGCACGTGTGTATTTTGTTATGTCAAACAATGTTGCTTTAGGAAGTTTTCACTTTATGCGCACGGAAAATCCATTTCCCATTTTCCGGTTGCCTGAAATGGTGTATTTTATGAAGCAGCTACCATCAAGGATGTGCTGCAAGGATGCTTGGCCCATTTTTAACAAATCATTTCTAGGTACAAAACAAAGACATTTATTCTGAGATCTAGTAAGAGATTGTCAAGACCGGTCACCTAGCTTAAGAACCCTAATTGCCACAATCTAGGTCGCATTTTTGAAACTTAAATGTTGATTTATTTCAGCCACACATTACTCATCCAATGGACAATAATCTGTGGTTCCGTTCTCCCTGCAATCCAAAATTTGGGGTTTGGTCCTCCCGCCAATCTGAAATTTCGGGCACCCAAGTTCTCGTGCGCTAAAACTATCACGGATTGATTTTATCATTCAGCCCATCCGCATAGCGTAACCAATGCATTGGCATAGAGGGCATTTACATAATCTATTGAAAACCCTTCTTTATCCCCTCATCGAAAGGAGACAGATCCAAATCTCCTACGCCCATCCTAGCTATCGCCCGCCCGTCGTAGCACGATCGTCATTGTACCCTCGCCCTCCGCTATCCTCCCTAGTAATCATCTAACCGTCGAACTAGTCCAAACCCTAGCCCGTCCTCACCTTCCTGGTTTCCGACCATGCCGTCGAGCTCGCGGATCTGCCACCTCGCCATCGAGGACTGCCATTTGGCCGTCCTCCCCATCTGCCACCTCACCAACAAGTTCCTTCCCATCTTCGTGAACCTCAGTGTCAAGGTTTGCTACCTCGCTGTCCACCCTACTAACAATGCATGTCTCCTCACTGTTCACCTTTCCGTCCACCACGCCGCCGAGGCACGCCAGATCATCGTCGACCTCGCTGACAAGGAAGGCCAGCAAGGTTCCCAACAAGAAGAGCACAAAGAAAAAGGGTGTTGGGCCCTTTGCAAGTATTTTCACATCACCAACTGTATTCTCTCCTAAAAAGACAAGAAATGACTACTCTGGATCTGACTATGATCCTAGATAGGAGGAAGATATAACTGAAGGAGACCTAGATGATGTTAGTGAGGAGAATGAGTCGCAGGTCGACCCCTTACCTTCTTACTCATCATGTGTTGAATTATTTGCTTACTTATTTTGACATATATCTGTTGCTTCTTTACTATCCCCAATTGATCGGTACAAATGGAATTTCTAGCCAAAAAAAGGAAATGCAACAAGATAGCTGCCATTAGGACAACATTGGCTCCTGCTGGTGTAGCATCTGCTCATAAGCGCGTCTTGGCGGGCCAAGGTGCAGGCACAGAAACTTCTAGAAAAACTAGGTCCAAGGGGAAGCAACCAATTACCCAAGGCGGCTGGGAGGCTGCCCAAGCCGAGCACACACCTCCCCAAGGATAGCAGCCAGGTTTCTGGTGTCCGCGGGCACCTTCCCTAGGCCAGCAGCTCGCTCTCTACCATTCGCGGGCACCTCCCCAAGGCAAGCAGCAGCCCCTGCCTAGCCATGCACATGTGCCTCTCCAAAGCGACTGTGCACGTCCCCAAGGCAAGAAGCAGCCCCTGCCCGGCCATGCACGGGCACCTCTCCAAAGCGACTATGCATGTTGCCAAGGCAAGCAGCAGCCCCCGCCTGGCCATGCATGGGCACCTCTCCAAAGCGATTGTGCACCTCTCCAAAGGGACTATGCATTTGAGGGTTCAGCTACCCAAGTTAAGGTGTTAGCTTCTCAAGGCGAGGGGCCTGATGTGAAACGCGATAGATGGTTATTTGACCATTTTGACTGTGATCAAGAAGGTAACATGTTGAACAAATTGCTTGCTCTACAGTAACCCATTAAAATTATATTGTGTGAATTGTATTTATTGCATTTTACTATTGTAGAACACTAACTCATACCCATTATATTCTTGTAGATGAATTTGGCCATAATCATTCTGGTAACACTATTACGCATGATGATCCTCAATTGGTGGTGGATAACATGCCCACAAAAAGAATTCAACTTGTTGTTCCTCCATGAAGAACTAGACAAGTGTCACTAGTGATTGCTGCCAAGTTTCCACTAAGTGTGCAGTAATAGTCAGGATTCAGATGTCTATCTTCCCCAGTGGAAAGAGTACAGGGAGAGGTCGGATCTCAGAGCAGAGTTCTATGGCAAAGTTTCTGTATGTTCCATAACACTCAGTTGTCCTTTTCTTCCTTTGTTGTTAATGTGAAGTCTGATAATCTTTGTTTTATTTCAGTAGCTGTTTGTCATGGACCCCTCTCTACCAGATGTGCAGTTTGCTTGTAACAAGCAGTCAATGAGGCAGGCAAGAAATCAACGACATTATTTGAAGAAACATTTTTTGACAATTTCCCAGTGAATGATGTTATAGGGAGATCTCCTATGGAACACATGAGCAACAAGGAGTGGTGCAGGCTTGTCGATTTTTGGTCTGACCCCAGAAACAAGGTCATGTCTTGTTTACAAAACTTCTCCTGTTTGAATTGTTTAAGCTCGACTAACTGTATGCTCCTTGTTTGTGTAGGCTCTGTCTAAAAAAACAAGA
Organism: Avena insularis; assembly: GCA_023614405.1. NCBI lineage: Eukaryota > Viridiplantae > Streptophyta > Magnoliopsida > Poales > Poaceae > Avena > Avena insularis. The sequence continues at coordinate 469,162,777 of CM042686.1, forward strand.
ATAGAAGATAGCTCATCAAGTACCCTCATGCCACTAGTGCTTGCAGCTACGAGGCTTTGTGGGCAATGGAGGAACCTGCATTGAACTGCTAAAAAATGGCTTAACTGACAATATGAAAGAAGCAACTTCAAGTCCTCCATAATACTTTCCATCTTCGTCAAATTCAATGCCCTTTTCTTCCCTCACATATACGATGTGCTTATTATTTGCTCGCTAGGTTTCTCATATTCTATTCTATTCCTAAAACTTGTAGGAAGTTGTGGAAATCAAGATGGTGTCATATGCTCCAGAAGATGGCATAGAGGATGAAGCAATTCCTTCTAGTGATGATATGCACTTTGTGCTGTCTCAGAACAAGAGAAAGCCAACTGTCCTAAAGAACATCAGCATCCTTGCAAGTACTTCAAAACCAACCAAGTCTCAGCTAGAAGCTCAACTCGAGGCTCATAAACCAGGTAATGTGGACCTACGCTGTGCCGTTGAGGAGTTGCAGTAGGTGAACGAATCTGGCGAGGCAGAGAGGCTAACGTATTTTGGAAGACGTACAAGCAATGCGGAAGAAACAAGAAGACCTGAGGAAGAAACAAGAAGAGGCAAATGCATTAATACAACAAGTGTTAACTCAGTTGTTTGGTATTCATTTGGTGAATCGGTGGAAATATGTCTGGCATGAGTTGAACCTTTTTATATCTTATTTGAGTCTGGTATTCATTTCTCTAGAGTGAAACATTTGTCCTAGAATTTTCTGTTAAATTATGTATTGTAATCCTATAAACGTCTTGAGTGTTTCTATACAAAATATTTCCGTCATGGTTAGTAACATCACGAGAGTGATGACATCATCATTTGTTCTAAACAACACGTGTATGGCGCTGATTGGTCCATGTCTTGTCCTGTAATTGACCCACTTGTTATCATTTGAATGGACCATCTAGCTACCTGTCGGCGGCGGGCAGCGACAAAACAAAATTTGTCACGGCTGGCATGACATCATAGACGATGTGATGAGGTAAGAAAGCGCCAGTTACAGAATCAAGTCATGATGAAAAATAAACATCCTGATAGGGATGACATCACTTACGGCCCCTATGATGTCAGCAAACCTCGCTGACAGCAGCTCGATGTGCCTTTCGCCATGTTGCATCATTCATGACAAAATAAAAACATCATGAAAGACAGGGCCTGGGCTAGGCCAGTCCAGTTTTTCACGAGGAAATTGGAGGAACGTCATAGACGGCCCGAGACGTTTTCAGACAGAAAAAATGTCACGGATTCAATTATGATGTGAGGTCCATGACCTATTTTTTCAATCACAGAATTCGTTGCGGATGGCCATCCATGACATTTTGACCCTCATCCACGACGATATCAAATCGTCATAGAACCACCCAGATTCTTGTAGTGACACCGGTTGTCTCCCGAGGGTAAGACTACCATCCTACCCAAGTTCCCAACAGGCCTCGGATGCTTTGGAAATCGCCCCTGGGGCACGATGGTAAACTCACGATGAAAGGTGAAGTTGCCGGCAAAGCCTGGCGGGCGGCGCCAGGACAACGCATGCCGCCTCTGTAAAGAGGATTTGGCCTGCCCTCCTTGGTGTAAAAGCACCATAGGTGACCTTAGCACCAGCATGGCCATTCCTTGCCACTTTGGTGCATGGAAGGGCACAGGAGGCATTGCGTAGCGGCAGATGTCTTCAGCAGCATCACCCTTATGGGGGATCGGTGGACCGCGAGCAGCGCTAGACTTAGTCCACACAAAGTAGACTAGTGAAACGGGCACCCTTCGAGCGGAGATGTGGTGACTATTCCTGCCTACTATTTGGGGGGAAGAGGCTCGACGCCCCTATAAAAGGGGGAGGTACCCCAACCTTAGAAAGGATCAATCCTGGTGTTCACTAACCCTAGATATTCGTCCAACTTTGTACCTTGATGAAGCACACAAGCAATACAACCAAGCAGGAGTAGGGCCTTTACCTCCCCACGAGGGTTTTAAACCTGGGTAAATAACCCTTGTGTCACTCTCTGTCATGTGTGCTCCCCATCATCGTTGCCTGCACCAGCCACACCCAAATGCGTGTTCAACCTCCTCACGAACTCTTGGGCTCGTCGGACCCCTTGTTCCTTCATGGGATGCTAGTCTCCAACATTTGGCGCGTCAGGTAGGGGGCCGAGGCACGCTTCCAAGGTCTTCACCAACCTCGTCAGCATGTTGGCTCGCAATAAGACTCAGGATGAGCGTTCCCTCCGCCATGAAGCGAGCAAGGATCAGACGGAGCCCGCACCTTGGCTATCCACCATGGAGCAAACCCCGTGGACAGAGGATGAGAAGGTATCCTCCTTTCGTCTGTCATGGGAGCATCCACTCTCGACGCGCGGCAACACGTTGCTCTCCCGCACCGCTTCCTCTCGCGCAAGAACGATCGACCCACGCTGGAGGCTGCCAAGCGCATGGTGTAGGAGCTACTACAACACCCACCAACTAAATCTGGTGGCACGAGCGCATGGCCGAGCTCCTCGACATCTCCGCACCGAATGACAGACTATTGGAATCGTGCGGCCCTCGCCAACATTAAGGAGGTGCAGAGCAACAGCTGCCTCGTGTTCACCAAGGACCTCCGATGTGTGGTGTGGCCGCACAAGTTCCGCACAGCGATACCGACACACTATGGTGGAACTACTAACCCGTGCGAGTTTCTGCAACTTTACACCACCGGCATCGAGGCCGCAGGAGGCCACGATCGTGTCATGCCAAGCTACTTCCCCATGGACCTGAAGGAGGTGGCACACACTTGGGTGATGAACCTCCCCGAGGAATTCGTCGGCTCGTGGCCCGCCCTTTGTGCACTCTTCATCGCCAACTTCAAGGGATCCTACGAGCTCCCCCTTTCCTACTACAATCTCTGCCAGGTGAGCCATCAACCTAGCGAGATTCTCTTCAAGTTCCTGCAAAGGTTCAACCATGTTCGTAACAAGATTGCCAAGATCTCGGACTCCAACATCATCACTGCCTTCTTCAAGAGAGTCAAGGATGTCAGGATGAGAGAAAAGATTGGCATCTAGGGTAAAACCTCACCACGGCGGAAGAACTCTTCGTCATGGTGGAAAAGTGCCCCAAGGCCAAGGCCGGACGCATGTTCGTCCTCGATGAGGAGGAGGCCGTGCCCCGGCCCGCGGGCTCCTCCAAGAGAAAGAGTAAGGATGCCAAGAGGAAGCATGTCACTGTTCTAACCGTAGAGCCTGAGAGGAAGAGCTCTCACGAGGGCGAAAGAGAAGGGGAGTGTGAGGACCGCCCATACTGCCTCTTCCACAAGAAGCACGGGCATCCCACCGATGACTACTATGAGCTCAAGAGGCTGCATGACCAGCACATTAGCCAGAGGAAAGTGAGGCAAGGAGACGAGAGGAACAATGGTTGTTGTGGCCACCGGAGCGGTGGGTGTTGGAACAACAACTACGGGGGTAACAATACACCCTGGGTAGGCCAACGCTGTCCAGCAGCATCACCGCAACACAGAAAAGGGCCAGGCTGATGAGAACAACAAGGGCTACTACTATCCCACAAGGGCATCACGTGCATCCTTGGTGGCTCCCAGGCCCTGGCGTCGAATAGGCACTTCAAGCAGCTCACTCGCGAAGTCGCGGCCACCTGGCCTAGGACTCCATCACCGAAGCTCAAGTGGTCCCAATACGCCATCACCTTCTACACCAACGACCATCCTTCTTCCACCAAGACTATGGGAACCCTACCCATGATCTGCACCCCCACCATCAACAACATCGTAGTCACCAAGATGCTCATCGACAATAGCGCCGGTCTGAACGTCATATCCACTAAGACCTTCCCCAAGCTACAGGTTCCCTATGACCAGCTGATGCCGACCATGCCATTCACCAATGTGACCAATGGGACCACCATACCCATCGGACAGGAGCGACTCATGGTAACATTCTCGTCTCGTGACAATTATAGAACAGAGCTCATCGACTTCGATGTGGCGCACATCGGCCTTCCCTGCAATATGTCATACTGGAGTACCTGGCACTAGAAAAGTTCATGGTTGTCACCCATCACGCCTACAATGTTATCAAGATGTCGGGGGGAGCGGCGAGACCATCACGATCCACTATGATGAGAAAGAGGCTTTGCACTCCCTCGAGCAAGCCTAAAAGACCGCATCCACAACAAACCTAGAATACGTGGATGCCCTTGACTACATTGGGGGTACCATGTGGAAGAAACAGATGGTGGCCCAGAAAAATGCCCTGGCCAAGAGGGTTGATGCCGCTTGGTACCCACCCGTCAAAGATCTGGTCGCCCTCGATGCCCACGATCACGCAAGGAGGTCAGTGCCGCCTCAACCGATCCTCGCCGGCATAGAGGACACTCATGAGGGTGGTGGTGAGTAGGGGCTCCCGACTTTCCCATGGACTGCACCTAGCGTGCTAGCAATGTGAACCGCCTCCCCGACAACATCTGACGAGCACTGCCCAGGGGCTGCATCAGGCACTCGAGAGGTGGACAAGCCTCTTCGACCAGCGCAACGTACTACCCCGCTTTTTTAAGGTGAATGCTAACTCCTATTCCCTATAGCTTTATCACTCGTAAGACCCTGTGCCGATCACGGCGACATTGTAATAAGCTTGTACCTCCCAGGTTGTTTTTTTGGATCTTGCGCCTTGTGCCAACCTTGCAATTCGCCTTTGCTTTCACTAGGAAAACAATTTCGCCACGCAATGCAATAGTTGTCCTGTATATGTCACACGATCTGGGGGCTAGGCATGGTGTTCATCACTGGGCCACTCCGGTCAACTCCAAGGCCTAAAGTGTCAATCTCTGAACTTTTAGACTAGCTCCCATGATAAGTCACCTCACCCACGATTCTTGGTGTTCAACTCCAAGGCCTAAAGTGTCGAGCTCTGAACTTGCGGACTAGCTCCTGTGATAAGTCACCTCACCCAAGGTTCTTGTTGCTTGAAATCCTTGTGAAACATATAAATGGAAACTAAGCAATGCGCACATTTTTAGGTTATACCTACGGTCCCTCTTTGAGGGTCCAACAGGATAAACATTTTCCCGATGGCTCTCTCCTCAAGAGGCTTACGGGGTGGCTCATGAGGGTACTCCCCTCCAGCAGACACATTTTCATGTTATACCTACGGTCCCTCTACGAGGGTCCAACAGGATAATCATTTCCATACTGCTCTCCTCGAGAGGCTTATGGGGTGTCTCGTGAGGGTACCCCCCTCCAACGACCACCTTTTCACACCTTTTCATGTTATACCCATGGTCCCTCTTTGAGGGTCCAACAAGATAAACATTTTCCTTATGGCTCTCTCCTCAAGAGGCTTACGGGGTGGCTCATGAGGGTACTCCCCTCCAGTAGACACATTTTCATGTTGTACCTACGGTCCCTCTACGAGGGTCCAACAGGATAATCATTTCCATACTGCTCTCCTCGAGAGGCTTATGGGGTGTCTCGTGAGGGTACCCCCCTCCAACGACCACCTTTTCACACCTTTTCATGTTATACCCATGGTCCCTCTTTGAGGGTCCAACAAGATAAACATTTTCCTTATGGCTCTCTCCTCAAGAGGCTTACGGGGTGGCTCATGAGGGTACTCCCCTCTAGCAACCACATTTTCATGTTATACCTATGGTCCCTCTTCGAGGGTCCAACAGGATAATCATTTTCCCTACGGCTCTCTTCTCGAGAGGCTTATGGGGTGGATCATGAGGTACTTCCCCCAGCCGCCACCTTTTCATGTTATACCTATGGTCCCTCATTAACGTTGCAATAGGATAATCATTTTCCCTATGGCTCTCTCCTCGAGAGTCTTACGGGGTGGCTCATGAGGGTACTCCCCACCAGCGGCCACCTTTTCAAGTTATACCTATGGTCCCTTTCTGAGGGTCTAATAGGATAAACATTTGCCCTACATCTCTCTCCTAGAGAGGCTTACAGGGTGGTGATGAGTTCCAAACTGAAGCATATTTAGGTATATAAATTATTCAAATTGTCACTCATTACATGCTACGTCTATCTACAACTATGCCTAATATGTATGATTACTAGTTCTCATTCATTTTGACAGGGACTTTAAAATATTAGTAGTTTAGTAGAATTTATTGCCTTTTCCTTGTTTTTGACTTGTTGTAAGTGCTATGAACAATCATGGACAAAAGGAGACGAGAGGATGCAATATGGAGGAGCTGCAGGCGCCAGACTTAGCCATCTGAGGAGAGGAAGAACTGAATTTTGCCATCAAATCCAAATGAATATACAAGGACATGTTTTTATAGCCCTCATCTGTACGAATCCAATAAGCCAAAGAACACCTCAATCGGAGTCTGTATGAATAAATGGCGACCAAAACAGTATAGAGTACTAAGGGCATAACAATCACTGGTATGGGCGGAGCCTGCCCATATCGTACGGTTGTACCACCCGGATTCATTTCGTCAACTAGAACAACAATTGTGAAGTCCCAATGGGCATATAACCTTGCTATGAATCATTTGATGCTAATATGCAGGACCTGATTTACTCCATGTTGCAAAGGAAGAATATTATGAAGTGTTCCCCTACAATGGTAACCAAGGTAAAAGTTTAATAATTATATTTCATCCTCTAATCCTTTTGTTGCAGCTACAAAAGAATACATGCTCACCATACTTGGTGCATCCACGCTCTCTTGGAATCAAGAACTTATTCATCTATATGATGTCGATTCACCACAAAAGGGTACGAGTTTGACCATACTCTACTATGAGTTGCTCCAACCCTTTGGTGGAGGTAAGTAACATTACACCTCGCACAACTAGGAAACAGCTTATCAGTGGCGCATATTTTTTCACTATCTGTGGCGCATTTCCTAGTACGCCACTGATACGTCACCACTGATAACTATCTTCTGTGGCGCATATTGAAATGCGCCATAGAAATCTCAAACTTCTGTGGCGCATATTGGCCATATGCGCCACAGAAGTTTTTTTTCCAAAATTCAAAAAAAGGCGGGCTAGATCTCAAACTTCTGTGGCACATATGGCCAATATGCGCCACATAAGTTTTTTTCCAAAATTCAAAAAAAGTCAGGGCAGATCTCAAACTTCTGTGGCATGGCCAATATGCGCCACATAAGTTTTTTTCAAGTTTCAAAAAAAAACTGGGCCAGATCTAGATCTGGATGGAGGTGGTGGTTGTGGTGGTGGCTGGTGGCTGGAGGAGGGCTTGGAGGAGGTCGCCGGACTTGGTGGTGGAGGAGGAGGAGGTCGCCAGAGGTCACCGGAGTTGGTGGTGGAGGAGGAGGAGGTCACCGGAGTTTGTGGTGGAGGAGGTCACCGGAGTTTGTGGTGGAGGAGGTCACTGGAGGTTGCCGGAGTTGGTGGTGGAGGAGGTCGCCGGAGGTCAACAGAGTTGGTGGTGAAGGAGAAGGAGGAGGTCGTCAGAGGTCGCCGGAGTTGGTGGTGGAGGAGGAGGAGGAGGAGGAGGAGGAGGAGGTCGCCGGAGTTGGTGGTGGTGGAGGAGGAGGAGGTTGCCGGAGGAGGAGGTTGTCGGAGGTGGAGGTGGCCGGAGAGTGGAGAAGGAGGAGGGAGGAGAAGGGGACAAGTGTGGAGGGGAGACAAGTGTGGAGGGGAGAAGAAGTGGGGGGGAAAGGAAAAAGAGAGGGAGAAGGGCGCGGACGGGATTCAAATTTCGAATCCCGCCCAAGACTTCTATGGCGCATATGGGAGAAATGCGCCACATAAGTTTCTCCCCCTTTTTCATTTTTTTTGCAGGAAAAAATCTTCTTTCGGCCATAAGTTTTTACTCTTTTCGAATTTGGAGACTCTGTAAAATCCAGAACAACCCTAGGTGGTTGAAATCAAGTAGGGAATTTTGAGACGATCATTTTGATAGGTTAAAGATTTTTTTCCGACATCGTATGCAAAAATTATGGCTGATTTACCGTGCCATGACCTATTTTTGTAAAATACATCGAAATTCATATATTTCAATTTTCACTACAACTACACCCTAAAATATAACTACATCTCAAAAGAATTATATTTTTGACATTTTTATCATTTTCGTTTTTTTTACAAAACTGAAAAGGCGATCCACGGGGAGGTCTGTTTTTGCATGTTCTGTGGTGCATACACCTTTATGCGCCACAGAAACATCACTTTCTGTGACGCATATGGACATATGCGCCACGTAAGTTTCTCCCCCTTTTTTTGGTGCTAGGTTCCATCAACTTTCTGTGGCGGATACATCTATATGTGCCACATAATCATCACTTTCTATGGCACACATGAAAATATGCGCCACAGAAATGTGGACTTCTGTGGCGCATATTGGTTTCATGCGTCACTGAACTGCGAAACTTCTGTGGCGCATATTTCCTAGTGTGCCACTGATACATATCTGTGGCGCATGGTTTTACATATGCGCCACGGAATATCTTGTCTACCTATAAGTTGTTTCCTATTAGTGTCGAATTGATATCCCCTTGGATCTAGGTGGATGATCTAATGGAGCATCTAATCCTGGCTTTATGGCTTTAAAGAAAGAGCTTCCCGGGAGGCAACCTAGAAGTTTTTAGGTGTCTTTTCTTAATTTTGTGTCTTGAATCTAGTTGCATTCATGTTGCATTGGCACTTGTATATACATGCATGATTTCCTATTAGAGTTGGCTTGGGACTATTTTCAAGAATTGCTTATTGCTCTAATCATGTGTTGCATATCTTAGTTAAATCTTCTCAACAAAAATATAAGTTTCCTTTGTTGTTGGACTAACGTTTCAGGTCTTTAATAAAATTTCAGAGAAAATAACTTGTTCTAGAGCTCATAGTGAGCTTAACGAGCAGCCGTACGGTGGACCTATCCGTACCGTGTGCCTGTACCGCTCATGTAACACATCGGAAGAAGCAGAAATTTTTCTAGAAAAGTGCTACAACTTAACAAGCATCGGTACGGTGGGACGCATCTGTATCGTCCGCCCGTACCGACCTCGTTACCAGGCAAAGGAAACATGAAGACGACCTAGAATCTATAATGACCACCGATATGGGTGCATCCTGCCCGTACCACACGGTCGTACCAACTTTGACGTTACCCTATAAAAAAGATCAAAAGATAAGAGAGACGACGAGGTGCAGTACGGGCAGATCCCGTCCGTACTACATGTCCGTACCAAGGACCAACTTCATGCAACAAGTATAGGGACGGATACATAAAAGTTATAACCCCTCCAATCCTTTTATTTTTACAATCTCAGGTTAGTGGGTTGCCTTCTACATGTTCCATTGTACTTTGTTTTCTTTATCGACCTTCAAAACTCCCTAGCCTATAATTCTTTGTAGTGTTTCATGTTTCTTTTATTTTCTTTTCATTGTTGGTTGAATGAGCTCTATTCGTACACCGAATTGTTTGCTTTTACTTTGTTTGTTATTTTTGTAGGGACTTGAACCTTGTGTGATGACGTGCATGGTTTGTGTCAACTGTGCAAATACTTGCATAAGCCACTTGGTTGTTTCAACTCGACGCTTCAACAAGGAAGTATTCATTTAACCAAAGGTCCATGTCCATCAAAAGTGAGGATACTCGTACCTCAATAGTAAAGTGTGTCACCCTTGCTTTATTCAAGCTTGGGGAGGTAACCACTTCTCACACTCTCTTTTGATAACTGCATTTTCTCTTTTTATTGTAGTAATCTATTCAAGTTTGGTTCTTGCAAAAGTTCTATCCTGGGGAAGTTACTTATGCATGTGTAGATTCTTGTGCAATGTTCTTGTTTGATGAAACTTTTTGTACAATCATGTATCCAGCTATTTTTTAATTCTTTCTTAGGTAAGTTCTGTTCCATGTTTATATAATGGATGCACTTGCTTTTGTGAGGATTCATAAGAGTTGAGTTAGAGCTTTTATTCGCTATGTTAAAATCTTTATCTAGCTTGAGAAGAACTTTGTGATCCTCTAGAATACATTGCCATGATTTCTACACTTAAAATGAATAAAAGTATGTTGATGAAGCCTCTAAATAATTTCTCGAGTGATGTTTAATTGTTTTAAGAGCCTATCCTTATAGATACTCAACCCCATATAGATTTACTAATAGAGACTTGATGGCACTCTTGAAAGGAGTTATTTGATAGAAATGAAGTCTAGCGGTAATTGTGATTCATGACAAAGCTAACCTTGTCAAGCAAATGTGATACTATTTAAAGAGTTTTATGTTTTTGATGCACACCTTGGGATGCCAACAACTCCGCTGGCCTACAAACGATCTATGGTACAACCCCTGATTTCGCCTATGAGTTGACGACATGGGTGGAATAAATGTCACTGTAATGGGAAAAAGTATTGGTACTCTCAAAGTTTGTGCAAACCATTGTTTAGAATCCTCCATGACAGGAGAAGAAAAATATATGAAGATCCACATAACAAATCCTTGGCATGGTCTCATTACTACTTTATGAATTTTCTTGAAAGACAATGGATGGAATAATAGTGTTTGATAGTCTTTATCTATTTATCTGGGTGTTCTAATGAGACACTCTAATGCTAAGCTTCTTATTACATGATCTCTCACTCTTATTTTGTAAATCCCTTACTTTACAAAAGTGAGGAGATACAAAAACAGAAAAGGCACAATAAGAGGATCACAAGTTTGCTTTCAAAGCTAGATTCACTTTTGAAATGGATCATTGAAGTTTTAGTTGATCTTTTATGGATTGACATAACTGAGCTTGTGTTGCCTTGTATGAATATGTTATTTATTACTTTAAGCTTGCAGAGAAAATAAGGATACAAGGCATCGATCTTCTACATCTGATATTATAATTTTGTTTCAATTTTTTGCCTCATTTAAGGTATCGACTCGTGCCTCATGAACATGATGACCTTGTCCATAATCCACCGTCTTGCTCAGGGATGAGCAATCTAGCTTGGGGAAGTTGATGAGTCAAAAATTGAAGCAAATTGAAGTATATATATTAATCATATTGTCACTCATTACATGCTACATATATCTACAACTATGCCTAATATGTGGATCAGTATTTCTCATTCATTTTCACATGGACTTTGCATAATTAGTAGTTTAGTAGGATTTTATTACCTTTTCCTTGTCTTTCACTCGTGTGTAGCTGCTATGAACAATCATGGATAAAAGGAGTCGAGAGGATGCAATATGGAGGAGTTGTAGGCACCATACTTAGCCATTTTAGGATAGGAAGAACTGAATTTCCCGTCAAATATAACTGAATATCTCAGGACATGGTGTTATAGCCCTCGTCCATACGAATCCAATGAGTCAAAAAACACCTCAATTGGAGTCCGTATGAAGAAATGGCGACCAAAACACTGCAGAGTACTGAGGGCATAACGACCACTGGTACGGGCAGAGCCCACCTGTACCGTACGGTCATACCACTCCCCAAAGGCTTCGTTTCGTTAACTAGAACAACATTTATGTAGGCCCAATGGGCATATTTGGTCCCTATCTCCGTCGGTTTGCAAAACCGACCTCTATATATCTATTTAAAGAGGAGAAAACCCTAGAAGAGGGGAAAGTTCACCCATGCCATAGGGGCAGAGCCATGCCTCCTCCATAGCCACCGCCCACAATATCTAGACCACCATAGTACTCAAGGGATAGAGGGTACTTTCATCTTGAAGTTCTACGCATCAATCTTCATCAACAAAGTCTCGAACTTTGACCCCCTTTGTTTACTTTGTTGTGATCCAATCTCTATTGTAGATTTGCACTTGTATTCAATCGTACCTTCATATTTCATCTGTAATATTTCCATGATGTTGATCCCCTTCATGTATGAGTAGTTTCCTTGTTCTTGGGGAGAGGTTGTGAAACCCTAGTATTATTATGCATTGAAATAAAGATGATCTATACTTGTGTCCATTTAGTTGTTGGTCTATGATGTTTTTATGATATTGTGTTTGATCTCTTTCTTTCGATAGTATGTGTAGTCGAACACATATTATTTTCCTTCGGGACTAAAGAAAAGGGTGAAATCCTTAGGACGTGATTGGACGTATGCCCAATGCTATTGTGACTTGCGTTGGCTTATAACCCACATGGTCTAAGGAGAAATAAAGAAAGATTCACTAAGCTAATTACAATATCCATGGGGAGACCCTTAATTGCGGTGGTCTGTATGGGTGAATGCTCCCTGTCGTCAGATTGATGACAAGTATGCCATGAGGGGGTCCTCGAGGCGTGTGGAAGAGAGGGGTGTGAGTCGTACGGGATTCCAGGACAGTGAGCACATAAGTTTACCCAGGTTCGAATCCACCGGCTTTGGATGGATCCTACTCCTGCTAGCAATCCAGTAATACGGCAGAGCCGAAATATGGGTTACAAGGGTTTCGCCTATGCGAGTTGAGATTGTAGACTATTGTGAGGGGGGGGTGCCCTAAAGGCTCTTCCTAGGACGGCTTAAATAGATATCCGGCCTAAGGTTTATAGGAGAGATCTATCCGTCTATGACTAAGAGTCGGTTACAGAGTACATCTTGGTCTACAAGTAACACTATGGGCCTATGTCGGTAAGTCTTCTGGGCCTTCACGTTGCCGGACTGGACTCCGTCTCTTCTCCCTGACTGGGTCGCCCGTGAAGCGAAGCTCTAACCTGAAGTGGGCCACCCTGGTCAGTGAGGAACTGTGAGGATACCCGGAAAGTATATCCCCAATAGCAGCCCCCGAAAGCCTCCAAGATCCAAAGTCGGATTCATCATCATCTAGCTTGATCTTCGGCTTGCAGAATCTTGAAGTGTTCCCGAAACTTCAAAACAAAAGATACGATCCGGGTCTCAAAAAATGAGTCGGACCTATAAGTACATTATTCGTGTTTCTAGCTCGAAATTCAAACTAAGCCGGAACTTGGTCTCTAACGTAATCTGACAACAGTCATGGTCAAGTCACATCACTGACAAACATTTCCTATCAGCACGACCATTGGTGGGTCTGCCTTTCGCGAAACCGAGGCGCCGTTTCAATGCGTGCGTGGAGATCGAGGCGACGTAATCATCACGCAGGTGTTTCCCAGTCCTTTCCACGACGCGTGGCATGTTCACTGTAGCGTTTACACGAATCTTGACGCGCCTGGCGGATATAAGTGGTGTAGATTCGTTTCCCCATCTTCTTCACCAGTTCTCAATGCCACTTCCTTGTCCTCTACGCGTCCCACGAACTTAGCGCTCCACTAATCCCCAAAAAACCTCCGGTGCCGCCCATCCAAAGTCACCGGAGCACCGGAAAGAATGGCTTCTTCATCATCCTTCGGCCCGGCAGCGACGACAGTGGAGAAGGAGAGCCACCATGGGGTTTGGATCCCATGCGTCCTCGACGATCCAAACTTTTGCATCGTTGAAGATGAAGGTCTCCTCCACACCGACGACTGGCGGAGCGGCTTCGGCGAGACCGTCCCCAACCCCCGCGACGATGAGTGAGTGCACTTCGACACTCACCTTGATAGAGGTCTGAGTTTTCCTCCCTCAGATTTCTTTTTTCGAGGTCATTAGTCACTATGGAGTTCATCTCCACCATATCCCCCCGAAATCCATCTTAGAGATGAGTGCGTATGCCGCTTTGTGCGAGGGGTATCTTGGCATTTGGCCGATCCTTGCTCTCTTCCGATACTACTTTCATGTCCGGAGAAATTCCATAACTGCCGGTAATCCTTATATTACCGGTACCATTAGTTTTTCGGTTAGGCGAGAGCGTGTTTATCCCCGGATCATGGAAGTGAGTCAGTCAAACAATGGCCATCCACTTTTTTCTATCACAAGGATATCCTTGCTCCTGGCAAAGATCATGCTTTGCCGGCTTTCATCGACGGAGCCGCCACGCCTCAAGAGTCCCGGGACGAGCTAGCTCCGGCTCTCAGTGATGATCTGCTTCTCGCCAAGAGGCAGATTAAATACTTGATGAAACACAAGGGCCTGAGAGGGTCTGATTTAGTTCACTGCTGGGTGGCATGCCGGATCTAGCCTCTTCAACATCATGGAGATCGACTAATGCATTCCATCACATCGTCAAAGAAGGATTCGCTCCGCATCTACCCCAAATCCTTAGAGCCAAAAGATTATGTAAGCCAAATCAGATGGCTGATAAGGGAGCGGATCGAGAGGACGATTCCGGAGCTGTCTTTGGACATGCATAAAACGGAAGATCCCGTTGTGCCGATAAGATTCAGCAACAACTCCTTCTATGTGCCCATCTTTATGTTATCTTTGCAATACTGAGATACTTCTCCTTTTCATCTTGCTGACCTCCCCGAGTCAGAGTTCTCTCCTATCGAGGGATATCCTCCTGAGTTTTCTTAGGACGAGGGTGAATTGGTCCCAATTCCGGATGTCGTTCCTCAGAAACACAAGGCTCTGACATTGGCCATCAGCAGCAAAGAAGTGCCCGTTGTGAAGAGGTAATCTTTCCTCACAAGGTCTTTGTATTTTTCTTTTAGTTCCTTTTGAGATGTAATGTTCTTTGTTCTATTATCTTCTCAGAGCTAAACAACTCATCAAGGGCAAGGGGAAAGGAGATGCCTCGAAGCCCCTGCATCAGTCGAAGCACAAATTAGCTTCTCCTGCTGTGGCTCCTCCGACTCCTACTCCTCAGCCTTCTACAGCGCCGTAGATTACTTCATCTCTGACCGTTGTAGAAGTGACGAGGTTTAATCTCGTCAATGCCCATTGTTATGGACTTGGGTTTTGGAGAAGATGGGGATGCTGGAGATCGTGGCACTTAATGGCACAAGCAACCGGGGACACGAGATTTACCTGTGTTCAGCCCCGGAGGGAAAACCCTCCCGCTTGTCTCGCTTTTGATTACGGCGGAACCGGAGGTTACAGGTGCAGATTCGATCCGCGTGGATGCGTGCAGCGAAAGTATGAGTCGAGTTGCCCTAGGACGTGCCCTCCTGGCCTTTATATAGACTTAGGCAGGTCCCGGGCGTAGTCCTAGTCGGTTACAAGTTCTAGGGTTTTACCCCTTTGAATTTCCTATCTCCTCTAGTCTTGCTCTCCAAGGATCCGAAGACGTCATGGGCCTTGGCCACCCGAAAATCTTCATGGGCCAGCGTATGTCTGCCGTGGGCCTTCCTTGGGCTGGACTAGGTAGGCTGAAGTTACGTACCCGTAGGGTATAACCATGTCAGTAGCCCCCGAGTGATTAGTCGAATCGTAGATTCGGCTGAGGACTCTTCCATCCTTCGGGAGCAGTTATATGTTAATAGTATATGTGTGTAGGGATTGTTGATGCGTGTGCCTAACTCACCCGACGGATCAGGGTTAGTTAACTGTCTTAGGACGAAACAACATGATCTTCTTCAGGTTCGGGTCCCTTAACCCGGGCCTGGAACATATGCTGGCGTAATTCAACTCAGGCCGCGGAGGACTTATAGGAGTGGAATTCCAGTGATTTTAATTGGTGTACCCAACACGTCCGTCGGGATTTTTCATCGTACCTGCTAGTACGGATTCATACTAGCAGAGCGCAGTCAGGTGCGTTGCCAGGCCATCAGATGATATCTGTAGGTCTTATCTTTGCGTCGCAGACGTAGCATCCGAACATTTATCACCTCAGAGGTGTTTCGGGTGGCCAAGGAGATTGTCGCTCACTCAGCGTTTTGTTGGGGCAGAGTTGCCAAAAAGGTTTTTGCATGCGGAACCGGAAGATCGCAGTCAAAGATTTCATAGGGTGCGCGACCAGCGCTCCCTATGGGAGTAGCCCCCAAGTGTCTGTTCGAGTCGTAGACTCGAACGGAGACTTTCAGTTCAAGCATTGTTTCAATCATTAGGTCCGTAGGACTCGAAAATTTTCGGATGCTTAAATCCATCCTCCCTATGGGAGTAGCCCCCGAGTCCGTAGTGGAGTCGTAAACTCGACGTAGGACTCAGAGAAATAATTTTGTCCTCATTTGTCTGTCGGGTGCGCGGCCAGCGCTCCTGATAGGAGTAGCCCCCAAGTATTTAGTCGAATCGTAGATTCGAGTGAGTACTTTTAGCTGTGGAGCCGAAGTGGTGCTAGTATAGCTTTTGATAGCGACGCTGCCACGATCGATGACCTCAAGCCGCTCTACGCCAGAGATGACTTGATCGGACGAAGCGTGGGTCCCACTTGCTGACTTTGAATTGACCGTCACGCCAAGGCGTGAGATGATTACTGGCGTCTCCTCGATTTCCGCACGTAGTGGACGGCGTGGTAACGACGGTTCGCTTTGGTGCTGAAACGGTGCGGCCAGATCTACCGTTGGCGTAGGGTCTTCTCGATGGACGGCCAGCGGTCGTTGTCTTCGCTGTTATAATCCCTCGTGAAATCGTGGTTTGTTTTTCACCGCAGCGGTTCATCTATTCACGCCCCTCGTTTGAGCTATTCTTGGCGCCGCTGAGAGTTTCCTCCACATTTCCTGTCTTTGTTTTCTTTGTTGGCAACGCCACCACCGCCCGAGCGCCATGTGGAAAACAAAGAAGTCCTCATCCGCAATTGGGACCAGCGCCGGAGGCAAGAAGGGCACCGCCATCGCCGCGTCACCGACGGTGGTCAAGCGGCGATCGTAAACGCGGAGAGCGATCTCCGCAAGAACTGCACGAGCGAGCCTGATCCCGCAAGACACGACGGCCGTGAGACTCCCGCAATGAGGTAATCCCCGCCCCCATCCGGGTATCGGGTTATGTTTGTTGCCTTCATGATTCGGGTTTTCTTTTCCGGTCCATGACTTCCTTCGTGGACTACTCTTTTCTATGGGGTTCAACTCCATCATCTGCCTCCCAACTCCCTTCTCCACATTGCGTGTTTTATCACGCTTATGCAGTGTTGGCTTGGCATTGAGTCAAGACTTTGGCCTCTTCCGAAGCTTTATTCCGTGAAGAGGAAGTATGGTTCGGATGGTGTGTATCCCATTTGGTGTTTAATCATCACCATCAGTCACAATGTGCAATTCTTTTCCATTTCCATGTCCGAATATGTCCAAGATCAAGGAGGAAATGGTTTTACATCCGTGACTGCATCGCTGGGCAAGATTTTGTCTCGTTCGTTTGACCCTCCCAATTGATTGAGAAGAAAAGATCCTGAAAACCAAATCTTAGACGGTGAAGTGGCGGAGATAGAGGCCTCTGCATCATCGGGTGGAGGATCTCCAATTGATTCCTGAGAAGGAGGTGAACGGTGTCGACATCATCCGGACGTTTCTTGAGCGTCGGGTGCAGCCTCTCCAAGCGAGAGCGCACCCGATGTTTCTTTACTCTGGGCGCCATGATCCGACGAGGGTTTCGAGTGAGAAAATCTCCGAGGTGGAACTTGACAAGGCTCTTCGCGCGCTGTTGAAGTTCAATGGCGACGAAGAAATCCCGGGGAAGTCGCTGACTCCTCCCTTTTCTTCGACGTTGGTCGTACCGAAGGTGTAGATTTGCGCACGTAGTGCTCCCCTTTTGTTTTTGTCAACTGTGTACTTTTTCCTTTGTTTGCTAACAAAGTTCCTTTTCCTTTTGCAGAGCTTCAAAGTGCCGGGCATGGCACCACCGTTGCCCGAGAGGTATCCGAATGCCCCGGACAATGAAGTGGTGGATTCCGTGTCCGAGCTACCGTCAGCGCGATCCCCAGCAGAGGATGCCGATGAATCGAGTGAGGACCATTCGCGCAAGCGATCACGGAGCTCTAGCAAGTCGTCAGATGCCTTGACTCCTCCGACTCCCAGAAATCCTCTGGGCCTTGAGCGTCATGATGATGTTCATGGGGGTTCTTCCTCTCCCCTTCCTGCCATTCCTGTGCGGGCTATTGCTCCGCACCCACCAGCAAAGCGGAAGAAGGAAGAAAAGAAGGAGGAGAAGAAGGAAGAAAAGAAGGAGGAGAAGAGGGACCGAAGGGCTTCTCCTATCTTCGACCTGAGCGCGTTGGGCTCGTAAGTTTTCTTGTTGCCACTGTTGTCCTTTGTTCCCTTGTTATTTTTGCGCCTGTGTTGATTGGTTCGTATGCAGGAAATCCTCCGACGGCTCTAGTGATGGTGCGCGCCTGAGTCGAACATTGCGTCGCCTCCTCCTCAGACGGTGGCGACTTTTGGTGATGCTGCGCCAGTTCCTCCTATGCAGGAGAGGCTGGTGGTTGCACCTGAGAATTTCGCAGGCGGGCCTGCGGGTTCGCCTTCGGAGCACGTAAGTTTTTCTGCTTGATGTTACGGGGGGAGGCCCCGAGTGTCTTCGTATGCTGATGTTGTTTATGCTTCTTTGTGTTGGGCGTAGCCCCGTCCTGCTCTTACTACTATTGCCTGTTGCTGCAGCCCTTTGTCCAAGAGGCCAAGCGGCTGGTGGAGGAACGCCTGACGCTGGAGGCGAAACTGCGGCAGCTTCAAGGTATTCGTCTGCCTTGTAGTACTTCTCTTGCTTATCCTGGTCCTGTTCTTTGACACTTGCTTGTTGTAAATGCAGAGGAGCATAACGACTCTCCGTGAGGTCGATGCTCAAGAAGAGCCTTGGGCAATCGGAGTATACGAAGCTGCCGCCAGCGAGAGAGCGCCTTGAGCTGGAGCTGACGAAGGTAGCCGAAGCGAAAGAGTGTCTGCAGCAGGAGGCCGCAGATCGTGAGGAGCAGCTGGCCACCATTGCGGCTGCTCGCGAAAAAGGGGTGGCGGAGAAGCTCATGGCTGCTGCCAAGGCTATTTCGGGTGAGCGTTAGCTTTTGTACTTGCTCCTTTTTCTACGGATCTTCTTCTATGTTGTCTTTCTTCATGTTTTCTTCTTTTTTGTCTCAGATGCCGCAGTATCGAAGTTCGACTGATGCTCGAGCACGGAGTGCTCTAGATGATGCCACCGTGGCGGTCGAAAACCGCCGCACCGTCGTCAACTCTTGCCAAGGCGAAAGAGGTCCTTGGTCGCTTCTACCAGGAGCTCTTCCCGAAGGGCGCATCCCTTGAAGACGTGGATGCTCTGGCAGAGGCTTTGTCACCGGCGCTTACCGCAGCGCATAAGCGCAAGCGTATGGCATCGGCGCCGTCTGGCCGGCTGGCGATGGCCATGGCGGCCGGGCGGAGCTGGACCTGCCCCAGACATTTCTGATGCCTACGGCCGCGGATGGATCCGAGGTAGCCTTTGCCGCTTACTCCGCCGCAGCATTTATATGGGCCCAAGATCATTGACTTGCCCGAGTATACACATTGCGGCGAGGGCGAAGTCAAAGCTAGGCAGCCCAGTTCGAGGCGACTCGGTGCCTCCGCCTTAGGCGTAGTAGACGAGGGTAGTTTGTAGTCTATTTTTGTTGTAAATATCTTTTGTAGTACCATCCTTGTGGCAATGAGTGGCCTTATATACTTTAATGAATTTCTCCGAGTTGTGCTCTATCCTTGGCTGAATGTCTGTGCCTTCTTTTTTCTCGCTGCTATAGGTTCCTTCGGTGTCGACCGATTGACTCTTCATCCGAAAGGCCCTTGCGAGCATCATTGATGATTCCTCGCAGCTCGCTTTTCTTCGAGATCGCTGCAGCAGCTTGGAGAGAGATTTGCTTGGGTTACGCTGTCGCTACCGACGTTTGGAAATCCAAAGCAGACCGTGGTGCAGCCAGAGAGGAGTATTTGATGGCGGAGCTGGGTCGGCTGTCCGAGCAGCTGCAATGTAAGTTGATCCTTCTTTCGGGCTGTAGCTCAGTTCTTCGGGTGAGCCTGTTGGCCTTACTCTTATTTTGTGCGGTTGTCGCAGGTGCCAATCTTGCTCCGAGGGAAGAAAAGGAGTGTATTGCTGTTCGAGTCAATTGCTTGACTCAACAGGACATGGAGGCCGGCGGCTTCTTCTGGATGGATCGTGATCGCGCCATAGTTCTGGCGACGGTGCAGGATCGTGTCTGCCAGGTTTCGCGGGTGCTCCGCCGGGCGCAGACATCGCTTTCCTCGGTGCTGCATGTCATGTTTCCGTTGGATGCCGTGCCAACGACCCTTGTAGGTCTTATGACGAAGTTTCGGAGTGCCAGCAATGTCAGGGAGCTGGTGGGGCAGCAGCTCGTCGCAGGGGTGAAGGCTGCCTTGTCTCTTGTGAGGGTGCATCGCCCTGATGTAGATTTAGCTCATGGCGATTGGGCCACCTCCTCAAGATGGTGGCGAGTGGAATATGCGTCCATTACGCGGCTGTAAGGCAAGATGTCAACAGATTGTAGATTTGTTTGAGCAGCGTGCTCAGGTTATTCTTCAGAATAGGTAGGACCTGAAAATAAACAGATAGATGTAAAATTTGTATATTGCGGCTGGGCGTGTATGTGCCCTTTGTTGTAAAGGTTCGCTTGTTTGCGAGCACGCAGTGCTTTGATTTAGTACGTGCCCTTTTCGTTTGCTCGACGTGGTCGCTACTCAGTGTACACGTTTTGTCCTCACCGATGTAATCGTGAGGTGGGGGAGCCCCTGAAAGCGTATGTAGCATGTAGTAAAGTTGCAGAAAATAGTCAACCGAGGGTTGGGGGCGAGGTACTTAGCTTTATTTATATCGTAATGGAGGAGGTACATGATTCGGCTGAGTAGCCTTGGCTGAAAGCCTTATTGAAAGTAAAAAGGGGGGTAGGTTGCTACGGGTAGAATCGTCGCAGGTGCGAGACGTTCCACGGGTTGGAGTATGCGACTCCAGACTCCACGTGCTTGAGGCGATAGGCGCCACCTGGGATGACTTCGGTGATGACATAGGGTCCTTCCCATGGTGAATCGAGTTTGTTCGGTTGCTTTTGCTTGAGTCGCAAGACGAGGTCTCCTTCGACGAAGGACCTTGGGCGCAGCCGGCGGCTGTGATAGTTGCGGAGACTCTGCTGGTACACCGCTGATCGAGCGGCTGCTATATCCCGCGCTTCATCGAGTGTGTCGACGGCGTCTTCGAGTGCAGCCGTGGATTCGGCTTCGCTGTAAGCGACGACTCGTGGAGCCTGGTGGCGTACTTCGGCTGGTAGCACGGCCTCAGCTCCGTGCACCATGAAGAACGGTGTGTAGCCGGTGGAGCTGTTTGGCGTAGTACGTAAGCTCCACAGGACAGACGGTAGCTCTTTCGTCCAGTTTCCAGCTTTGTGCTCGAGTGAGCTCATGAGGCGCTTCTTGATGCCAGCGCCGATTAGGCCGTTGGCCTTTTCCACTTGCCCGTTTGTTTGCGGGTGTGCCACTGAGGCATACGTGATATTGATCCCGAGGCCTTCGCAGAAGTCCTGGAATTCTTCGGAGATGAAGTTCGATCCGTTGTCGGTGATGATGCTGTGCGGTACGCCAAACCTGTAGACAATGGATTCGAAGAACTTGACGGCGGTTTTGCCCTTCTGGTTGGTGACTGGCATGGCTTCGATCCACTTGGTGAATTTGTCGACTGCGACCAGGAGGAAGACGTGTCCTCCTTTCGAAGATTTTGGCAGTTTGCCGATCATGTCGAGGCCCCATTGGGCAAAAGGCTAGGCTATGGGTATGAGTCGAAGTTCGGACCCAAAGTGCGTCGGTTTGTCGGCGAACCGTTGGCACCTTGCATCTTCGGACGATGTCCTTTGCGTCGCTCATGGCCGTTGGCCAGTAGAATCCTGCTCGCAGAGCTTTGGCGACGAGGGAGCGGCTACCTGCGTGGTGGCCGCAGATGCCCTCGTGGATATCTTGGAGTATGGCCTTGCCGTCATTGATGGTGACGCACCGTTGCAGTATGCCCGTAATGCTGCGTTTGTACAGCTCGCCGTTGATGATGGTGAAGGCTTTTGACCGACGAGATATGCGCCGGGCATCTGTCGGGCTGTCTGGCAATTCTCCGTTTATCAGGAACTGGAGGTATGGACGTGTCCAAGTTTCTTCGACTGCCATGACCTGCATCAGGTTGACCATGGCAACTTCGGTATCCAACTTTTCGGGTCCTTCATGACCATCGGTAGCGAGCCCCGAGTGTTCTCGCTTCTTCGGGTGATCCCTTGGGGAATTTCCGCTTGATGGATGGCACGCAGATCTGTTCGAGGAACACACCTGGTGGTACCTTTGCACAAGTGGAGCCGATGTTGGCGAGTCTATCGGCCTTCTCGTTGCTCTCTCTTCCAACGTGCCGAAGTTCGCAGCCATCAAATTCTCCTTCAAGTGCGTTGTATAGCGCGCGGTACGCGATCATGTTTTCGGCGTGTGCGTCGCACTCATTCATCGTCTGCTGTACGACAAGGTTGGAGTCACCGTAGATGACCAGGCGCATACACATATTTTGCCATCTTCATGCCATGGATGAGGGCTTCAGATTCGCCTTGTTGGAGGCTGAATTTCATCCGGAAGGACGACTTCATCTTGTCACCTTGCGGGAGGTCGATGACTCCTGCCCCGCCCGCTTCGCTTTGGAGCCGTCAAAATGCATTGTCCAGATCTGCGACATGTCCGGGTGTCGCAGCTGCAGCTCCGTCGAGGCACCAGAAGTCCTAAGGACTTGAGATTTGATTATGCGGTCGCTTCGTAGATGATGTCCAGGTGATAGTTCAATGCCCCACAGGGCCACGCGCCCTGTGGCCTCCGGGTTATTCAGATGCTGTTTAGGGGTGCCTCGCTGACGACCATCACCGATGCTCCCGGAAGTAGTGGCTCACCGTCGAGCCGTCATGAACACGCCAGAGGCCAGCTTCGTAGTGCGGGTACCGCTGTTTTGTTGGAGTGAGAACCTCCGAGGTAGTAAATTGGGCGTTGTACCCGTGGGTCTTGCCTTCGGGTCGTTCGACAACGAGTACTGCGGTCGACCACTGGTGTGTGGCTGCTATGTACAGCAACGAGGCTCGCGCTTTTGGCGTGACCAAACTGGCGAGGTGGAGAGGATCCGCTGAGGCTTTCGAATGCGCTGCTGGCTTCGTGTCCACTCGAACTTGTTCCGCTTTGGCGCAGCAAATGGTAAAATGGTAGGGCCTTCTCGCCCATGCGGCCGATGAACTCGCTTAGTGCCGCCATCGCCTGCGAGCTGCTGAACGCCCTTGAGGTTTTTCGCTTCTCCATTGTCATGATAGCTTTGATTTTCTTCGGTTCGCTTCGATCCTCGCTGAGAGATGAAGTACCCGAGCAATGACCGAGGGGACGCCAAGGCGCACTTTTCGATTGAGCTTGATCCTGAGCGATCAAGGTTGTCGAACGCCTCGCGGAGATCGTCGATAAGTGTTCTTGCCTCCTTGGTTTTTATGACTATGTCGTCGACATAGACTTGGACGCTCGACCAATCTGGTCCTTGAGGCAGCTCGCATGCATCGCTGGTAATGCGTGGCACCCGCGTTCTTAGCCCAAGGGCATTGTGTTGTAGCAGATAATTCAACGGTGTGATGAACGCCGTTTTCTCTTGATCTTCGACCTTGAGTCGAATCTGGTTATAGCCTGAGTAGGCGTTGAGGAGGGAGAGTTTCTCACAACCTGCAGTCGAATCGATGATCTGGTCGATCCGAGAAAGAGGGAAGTGGTCCTTAGGGCAGTGTTTATTTAGTGACGTGAAGTCCACGCACATCCGCAGGATGTCCGTGTCCTTCTTCGACCATCACCGTTTGCTAGCCACCGCTTCCTTGATTTCCCGGATGAAGTCTGCTGCAAGTAACTGTTGATCTCCTTGCCGATAGCTTTCGGCTGGGCTGGCGCCTTCGGATGGACCGCTTGACCGCTTGGTGTCCGAAGACATTGAGTGCGTGCTCGGCTGGAACTCCTGGCATGTCCGCAAGACACCAGCGAAGATTTCCCAGCCACGGCGAATTCAACGAGCGCTTCCTATGCGCGGTGCCGAGGTCGCTATATCAGCACCGTCTTGAGGCATCCCTGGATGGACCTGCACTTTCTTGGTGTTGATGGTGGAGTCGAAAGACATGTCGTGCGTTCGCTTTGTGACTGGGGTAGCCCATTGTCCGCCCTCGCGGAGCCTTACAAGCTCGCCTTGCATGCCGAAGACTGGAGATTTTGTTGAAATCCCTGCCGCATTGGTCCGATCGGGTGAAGCTCCCGTGGATCGTGATGACGCCTTGGTCCCTGCATCTTGAGTAGTAGGTATGCGTAGTGGGACGGCCAGAACCTTGCGAATGCTACACGCCCCAGATGGCGTGGTATTGCGACGGCCACCACCACTTCAATTCTAGCGCTTCGCCGAAAGTTGTCCGCCTCCAAGATGACGCCGAGCCCTATCTTGCCTAGGGGAAGATGCCCTTCCTCGACAATGCCGTGGAACGTTGTGTCACATTGTTCCAGTCGGCATTGCGGGAACCGCATACCTGCTAGAGAGCTTGCTAGCAATAGGTTGATTCTGCTGACGCCGTCCATGAAGACGCGACTCATCACGAAGCCTACAATCTGCCCCTCCAACACCAGGGCGCATGACCTAGGCGAGGGATCGCAAGGGTGATCCGCGCGAGTGAATGTGATGCGTGACTCGATCCATCAAGTACTCGGGGATTGCAGCGGAGTTGCCATGGCCAAGTTGATTTGTCGGGTGATTTTCTTCGCACTCTGGTGGGGCGCCCTTCGATCATATTTAGTGCTCCCTTTGGTGGGGGTATGCGACCGGCATTGTTTTGATACTGGTGCGATCTGGTTGATTTGGGCCTCCAATAGGCGGCGGTGGAGGAGCTCCGTGTGCTATTTCACCTGGCGCAGGTGCGTTTCCGAATGCAGGAATTGGAGCTTGTTGCCTCATCTGCATCATGCCTTCGCTGAGTTTCTGGAACTCTTGGCAGTCCTTGAGCATGTGGCTAGCTTTCTTTTTGCCATCTTGTTTGTCGATGTAGAAGTGGATGGTGCATGGACCCGAAAGTTTGTCGAATGCTGAGGGTCCGTTGTCGCGTCAAGCGCTGCTACACGATCGCGTTGGTCGTCCGTTGTCGCGGAAGTTTCCGCGGTATCCTCCGCCATTGCGGTTGTTGTCGTTACGGGCGGTCGGTGTAGCCGATCGCGACCATGTCGGGTCCGTCATGTCCTCGTAGACGCGCGATCTCCTCTTGCTGCGGCGTTCGCGTCTTCGTCCGTAGTTGTCCTCTTCATCTGATTGCGCCCGCTGGATGCAATCTTCGCCGTCTCCCCAACTGTTGGCGATTTCCATGAGCTGGTCGAGTGTCTTGGGCTTTACACGTCCAAGTTTCTCCTTGAAGTCTGGGCGCTTGACGCCGTCCCGGAAGGCATCGATGGCCCTTTCTTCAGAGATGTGTGCTGCGGAGTTCTTGGTTGTAGACCAGCGTAGTATGTACGAGCGAATAGATTCACCCGATCTCTGAGTGTAGGCTCGCAATTCTTTGATTGAGGCGGGCCTCTTGCTGGTGCCTTTGAAATTTCGGATGAAGCTATAAGCGAGCTCCTCCCAGCTTCGGATGGATCCTGATGATAGGCTGCTAAGCTGACTCGCACCATACCGCCGGCTGCCTGAAGGCATTGCATGGCGGTTTCTTTGTTGCCTCCGTGAAGCTTAACGGATGATGATGGTCACTGAGCCAGGACTTTGGATCTTGCGTGCCGTTGAATTTCAGAGTATCCGAAGGAAGCTTGAAGTTGCGTGGCATCTGTGTTCGCCGGACGGATCTGCTGAAGCATCAAGCCCCGCAGAGTTCTCCTTCGTCTTCATCCATCTCAGATTCAGACGAGCATGCGCGTTTAGCGCGTGCTTTGTCGATCTTGCGCTGTGTAAGCTTGTCTCTGGCGTCGTAGTCGCGTTTATGGCGGTGCGAGCTCTTCTTCCTTCGAGGGAGTGGGGATCCGGTCGCGCCTGGCCGGAGCTTTCTTCTTCGGCTCCGTAGGAGCGTCTTCGTGGAGCGCAGCTCCGATTAGTTCTAGTCCGGTGAGTGCGGACCTATGCATGGCCCTTTTCGGGTCCCCCTCCGGAGGTGGGTGAGCCGCGAGATACGCAGTGGCTGCCATGATCGCAGCTTGTGGCGTCTTCGGGATGATGTTGCTGTCGGCGTCCATATCCATGAATGATGTATGGAGAGTTCGGGTCATGTCACGCCGCTCCTTCGGGTCCATGTTTTCCACCCGAGAGCGGTCCTTGTTTCCCTGGTTTCCGTTTGTGCTAGAGCCGGGTGCCATGGCGGAGAGCGCAGCTCGTCATGGCTGACTCGGAGGGCTGCTTGCGTTTGTCGAGCGTCTCCTGCATCTTGACTTGTTTCTTGTGCTCCTCGATGAGGAGGTAGTGGTATGCCATCAGTAGGTCACGTGAGGAGTCCAGAGGTAGGAC
Organism: Avena insularis; assembly: GCA_023614405.1. Classification (NCBI taxonomy): domain Eukaryota; kingdom Viridiplantae; phylum Streptophyta; class Magnoliopsida; order Poales; family Poaceae; genus Avena; species Avena insularis. The sequence continues at coordinate 469,188,913 of CM042686.1, forward strand.
TATTTTGCCTGCGATGGCGCGGCGTGCTTCGACCCATCCTTCTTTGCTTAGTTGGATGAGGTGTCCCCTGTTTTCCATGTTTTCGCCGTTTCCACCGTTTTCGCCGTTTCCGTCCTGCGGGTTGGGGTTGGGCGGCGGGTTAGGCGTTTCCTCGTCGGTTTGGATGATCGGCGCCTGAATAGCGCTTCAGATTGGTTGGCTTGCCGTAGCTTCGGATCCGGAACCGTAGGTCCCTTCATCCGAAGGTGGATCGCATGGTCGGAGTTCTGCTGCTGCTGTAGAACTCATCTGTTGATGGTGACGTGCGTAGCACGGGGTGTGGAGCCCATGAAGCGGGCCTAATTGACGGCACGGGCACCCGCTCAGGGAGGCGGAGGGTGCCAGTTTGTCCCACCTGGAAGTAGAAGCTCCCGAACAAGATTTCGAGTCTGTCGCCTATGGGATCGAAATCCTTCATGGTGGCCGGCGAGTGGGCGGTGAAGTCGAAAGCGCCGAAAAGGAGGTGATTCTCCGTCGCCGCGGAGTTGTAGATCGATCGGGTCGGAACCGTCACGACCGCACAATCAGCAGCCCCAATTCCCACGGATGGCGCCAATTGACGAGGTTTAATCTCGTCAATGCCCATTGTTATGGACTTGGGTTTTGGAGAAGATGGGGATGCTGGAGATCGTGGCACGGTTAATGCATAAGCAACCAGGGACACGAGATTTACCTGTGTTCAGGCCCTGAGGAAAACCCTACTCGCTTGTCTGCTCTTTGATTACGGCGGAACCGGAGGTTACAGGGTGCGCAGATTCGATCTGGCGTGGATGTGTGTGCGAAAGTATGAGTCGAGTTGCCCTAGGACGTGCCCTCCTGGCCTTTATATAGACTTAGGCAGGTCCCGGGCGTAGTCCTAGTCGGTTACAAGTTCTAGGGTTTTACCCCTTTGAATTTCCTATCTCCTCTAGTCTTGCTCTCCAAGGATCCGAGGACGTCATGGGCCTTGGCCACCCGAAAATCTTCATGGGCCAGCGTATGTCTACCGTGGGCCTTCCTTGGGCTGGACTAGGTAGGCTGAAGTTACGTACCCGTAGGGTATAACCATGTCAAGAAGATCCGGCTCCTTCAACAGAGCCAGCGATCCTTGAGTCGCAGACTGACGTCACCATGGCTGACTGAGGTTTTGATAAGGGTGAACCCTCTTCGGGTAATGATCCCTCGGCAGAAGTTTTCACCGACAACCTCCTGAGCAATCCGGGACTTGCCAAATTTGGCTTATCTCGGAAATCTGCGGAGGAGATCCAACAGTTGGCCAGGGAATGCCTTGAAAGCCGGACCATTTCTACCGAAGAATAAGCACAAGAAGTAGAGGACATCAAGAACTCTGATCTTCTTGAACAAGTCCGTCTTCGAGACGAGAAGCTGAGGACCGGCGAACTTCCAACTACGCCAGTTTCCCCCCTAACAATCTCGCCCGTGAACAATATGTAAGTCGGAATTCCAAACCACATTTTTCTTTATGTTACTTTATATCATCCTCTAGCCCCCAAGCATGAAGTTGCATAGATAATCCGGGTTTATGCTTTAGTAGGATGCCAAAGAATGAACTAGTGTATCCCCCAAGGCGGCGTGCTGATATTAGTAAAAATATTAGCCCGAGTCTTTAGTAGACCTCTGACTATGGGTATTCTGACTTACAGAAAGTATATTCCTATAACCAGGATTTATTGAAGAATGTTTGCAACAAGCGGAAATAGATCAAAGCTCTCTGACTTGAACATGCACAATTGAAAATTTCCAAGGATGAGGCCGAAGGTAAACATTCCGAAACTCAAACCTTGTCTTGTGTTTTCATAGTCGAATATTTTGTTGAACTGTTGTTCTTTTGACTTATAGCACTGGTAAAGCAGTCTTGCGCTATGATTGAAGAAGCCAAGAATCTTAAGACCCTGGTGGTGGAAAACAAGGAACTCCAGCAAGAGCTGGATAAGCTTAAGGCGGATCATGATAAGAGCATTGCTCAAATTCTTGAATCCACCTCCATGGCCACCGATGAGCGTGATCGTAAGATTGCGTCCCAGGATAAGAAAATCTCGGATCTTAGCAATGATTTGTTCAGAGAGAGTGATATCGCTGGGGCACTCCAGGCTGAACTCTAGAGCCTTCGTGGGGAGAAAACCAAAGTCGACGATGTCATCTTTGGTATGTTTCCATCTTTCGACTCCTTTGATGTCGGATTTATTCAACTAATCATTTTGCATGATATGCATAGGTCCTCTGAACTTACTAGACTCAGCCTCTGCCGAGTCTCGTACCAGCCGACTTACTCAAGTCGGCAATCTACTTCATGACTTCCGTAAATCCATCGAGGATATTGGCGAAGTTCTCAAGGTTCCGGATATGCATAACATGTCTGGTTTTCAAGTGCGAGACAAGGCCAAGGAGATGCCGCAGCTTGTCTAGGACTGGAACATGTCCTACGCGTGAACCGCAACGCAGAACACTCTCACCATGGTCATGAGCCACCATGGAAGCATGGAGATCTGGCAATTGACCAGGGGATATTCTATTGTGGATGAAGACAGCCAGGAGCAGGATATTAAAGCCATCATGGACTCCTGTGTCGGATATGGGTGCCATGTAGCTGACCTGACCAGCTATGATACTCCCTTATTCACTCGTGTAGAGACATCGCCTCCGCCCGTCAAAGAAACCGGTGAAGCTTCCGACAACGAACAATCCATCTCGTATTTGAACGTCTCGGAAAGATACCGAAGCGAGGCTGATGTTTCCAGCGAGCCGGCAGCTCCTTCTTCTTCTCCTGCATCATAGAGCATTAGAACAAACATTGTATTATTCTGAAAACAATCCGTGTTGTAAATCAGTAGTGTAATACTTTTGCTAGTGCTAAGCTTTTATATATGTATTTAGCACTTTTGGCTTAAATGTGTTATGTGCCTGAAATGTTAGCATAAGAACTTTTGTTTTTTGTCTATACTTATCGTTTATCTGGCTTTCCGCCTCGTCCCTTTCATGAGCTGGCCAACCTTCAGCACGGAAACTTTGTCGAGCAACGGAGCTCAATTGCTAAACCAGTTTAAACTCGGAAACAAAGCCGGCTTCCAGTACCAACAATTCACTACTTAGAAAATACCTGCATCCGGCAATCAGACAAATAACCAAAGCACAGACTATAAAAATTAAACTTATACCTGAAGGTAGCAATTTTAGAATCAGAAATCTAAACCAGAACAAACATGAGCATAAATTACTTTCAAGTATTTTGGGATTTTCGACTGTGACATGATCATTCGGAAATAAGATGGTAAAAAACTTCTCAGAAAAACTTGAGGCAACCAATACTTTATTTCTTTTTGAACATGTACACATATATGATTACAAAGAAGGATAAACTAAGAATAAAAGGGACGTAGCTGAGCAATATTCCATGGTCTGTCTAATTCTTCAGGGTTTGTACTGCCTCCAACTCTCTTTATCTTCTTGGTAGAAGGTCTTTCTTTGACTCGCCGCATATCAGTTAGGTAGTATGAACCATTGTGCAATACTCGACTAACCAAAAAGGGCCCTTCCCATACTAGGGAAAGTTTGTGCTTTCTTTGTTGCACAAGCTGGAGAACCAAATCGCCCTTATTGAAAGATCGGTTTCTGACCCTCTGGCTATGATACGTGCGTAACTTCTGCTGATAGGCTCTTGATTTCATTTCAGCAACGACGCGAACTTCTTCGACTAAGTCGAGATCATTTTGTCGAGAAATCTCGGCATCCTCTTCAATATACGCAGACACTCTAGGAGAAGTGTGAACCAAATCACTAGGAAGAACTGCTTTTGTGCCATAGACCAAGAAGAAAGGTGTGTATCCGCTTGACCTGTTTGGAGTTGTTCGTAAACTCCATATTATAGAAGGTAACTCCTCTGCCCAAGCCCCCGCATCACGTCTTAGTGGTGCTTCGAGTATTGGTTTTAGGCCTTGTAGGATTAAACCATTTGCTCTTTCGACTTGTCCATTAGCCTATGGATGTGCGACTGACACAATGTCAAGCTAGATATTTTGTTCATTGCAGAATTCGGCAAGCTGTCCCATAGAGAAATTACTCCCGTTATCCGTGATAATGCTATGCAGATAACCATACCGGATTATAACATCCTTGACAAATCTTCTGGCTGTTGCTCCATCACAACTAGTGACGGGTTTAGCCTCAATCCATTTGGTGAATTTATCCACCATCACTAAGAGGTGAGTAAATCCACTTGGAGCCCGTTTGAACGGTCCTACCATGTCAAGCCCCTAGACCGCAAAAGGCCATGTTATATGTATTGTTCGCAGCTGATCAGCCGGAACATGAGCTTGTTTGGCATATTTTTGGCAGCCCTTGCACGTCTTGACCAGCCGTTCAGCATCTGCCTTTGCTGTAAGCTAGAAAAAGCCGTGTCGAAAAGCTTTTGACACTAAAGATTTGGATGCAGCATGGTGACCACTATCGCCTTCGTGGATTTCTCTTAAGATTTCCACTCCTTCTTCTGGAGATACGTAGTGTTGAAAGACCCAAGACACACTCCGTTTATAGAGCTCACCACTAACTAAAGTATAGGCTTTTGCTCATCGGATGATCCGCCGGCTCAGAACTTCGTCTTCGGGTAATTTGCCATCTACCAAATAATCAAGGTAGGGTTGAGTCCAGCTGGGAATTACAGCCAAAACTGCAACTAAAGGTGAGTCGGATTTGGTCGGATATTCCTCGTATACTCCTTTTATTGAAGGAACTTTGACGTGCTCTAAAAAATTGCCATCCGGGACCTCTTTCCGTGCAGAGCCTATCCGAGATAATGCATCTACTTCCTCATTTTCTGCTCGAAGGATGTGCTGAACCTCAAACCCTTCGAACAATTTAGATAAATCATCCATGACAGCTTTATAAGATGCCATGTGCTTATTTGCAATACAAAAATCTGACACTTGTTGAGCAACAAGATCCGAATCTCCGTAACACATCAAATGTCGGACGCCGATATCCTTAGCAATCCGGATTCCATGTAGTAGTGCTTCATACTCAGAAATATTATTTGTCGCCGTGAAGTGGATCTGCAACACATATAGAAGTTTATCTCCTTGGGGTGATTTGAGCACCACGCGAGCCCCCGAGCCCCCGTGAGCCTTAGACCCGTCAAAATATAGGGTCCAATATTCCGACTCAGGGAGGGTCACATTCTCCTTTGTCTCTGTCCAATCAGCAACAAAGTCAGCAAGGATTTGGGATTTGATTGATGTCCGAGGATTATACTCAATATCGAAAGCTGAAAGCTCTATGCCCCATTTTGCGATGCATCATGTAGCTTCGCTGCTATTGATTATATCTCTCATGGGAGCTGTGCTGACCATGGTAATTGGATGTTCCTGAAAATAATGCCGTAACTTACGGGATGCAAAAAAACACCATAAGCCAGCTTTTGATAGTGCGGATACCGCTGCTTCGATTCAGTTAGGACCTCACTGAGATAATAAGTCAGACGCTGTACCAGGTGTTCCTGATTTTCCTCTGGTCTCTCCACTACCATGACGACACTGACGACCCTGTTTGTCGCAGCGAGCTAGAGCAACATTGGTTCCCTTGGTTCTGGTGCTGCAAGGATAGGAGCAGACGAGAGTACTTCTTTCAAGTCTTGTAGCACAGCTTCAGCTTCATCAGTCCAAACGAATTTCTTGGTCTTTTTCAAGAGTTTGTAAAGTGGTGCGGCTCTTTCTCCGAGCCGGCTTACAAACTGACTGACAGCGGCAATGCAACCAGTTAGTCTTTGAACGTCCTTCAGGCGAGTTGGCCTCGAAATATTCAGTATAGCCTTAATCTTGTCTCGGTTCACCTCTATGCCTCTTTGAGACACGATGAAACCTAACAATTTTCCGGCTAGGATTCCAAAGAAACACTTCTTCGGATTAAGCATTATGTTGTATTTTCGTAGATTGGCGAACCTTTCCTCCAAGTCAGAAATTAATGTTTCCTTCTTTTTGTACATCACCGCAATGTCATCCAGATATGGATGTACGTTGCGTCCGATTTGGTCGTAGAGGCAACGCTGCATAGTGCTGGTATGTAGCTCCTGCATTTTTGAGCCCAAAGGGAATCGTAACGAAACAAAAGGTTCCAAAGGGGGTTACGGATGAAGTCTTTATTTTGTCCGATTCCTTCATCGAATTTGGTGATAACCGGAATATGCGGCAAGAAAACAGAGGAGTTCCGAGCCAGCCGTAGAGTCGATAACTTGATCAATTCTAGGTAGAGCAAACAGATCTTTGGGACAAGCCTTGTTCAAGGCAGTATAATCAACACACTTCCTTAAATCAGTGGTGTCCTTTTTAGGGACCAGTACAGGGTTGGCCGACCAATCAGTATGGATGATCTCTTCTATGAATCCGGCTAACTCAATCGGGCTAGTTCCTTAGCTATTGGCTTATGCTTTACATCGCCAAAATGTCGTAGGGACTGTTTGATGGGTTTAGTGTTCTGGTGTAGATTTAGAGAGTGCTCACCAAGTTCCCTATGTACTCCGGTCATGTCAGATGGATGCCATGCGAAGATGTCTTGATTTGCTTGGAAGAACTTGACGAGCGCGCTTTCCTATGCACTATCTAGGCCTACGCCTATCTGGGTCACCTTGGTGGGGTCATCATCCTTCAACGGCGTCTTCTTCGTCTCTTCCGATGCCTTGAACTCCGGATTCGGCTTTGTCACCTCCTTCTTCATTCTAGGTATCTTGGACGGATCTATGGTCTTCTTGATCTCCTGGTACTCCTGAGCGTGCAGCACGGCTTCAGCAAAGGCGACATTTCTTCGGGTCTCCCCTGATTGTGATCACACCGTTGGGACCTGGAATTTTCATCATATTGTAAATGTAACACGGACGAGCCATAAAAGCCCAGTTAGCCAGACGTCCGAATATAGCATGGTACGCGCTCTTGAACGGGACCACTTCGAAGGAAAGTGCTTCCGTCCGATAGTTCTTTGGAGTTCCAAAGGTAACATCCAAAGTGATCTTTCCTAGGGAATTTGCTTGTCTTCCTGGGACAACTCCATGAAAGATCACAGAGCTTTGATTCAGCTGGGTCTCCGAGATTCGCATCCGGCGTAGCGTTTCGACATATAGAATATTGATGCTGCTTGTCGTTGTGGTGTCACGGCAGATGACATGGATAGGCTAAAGGTGGGGACAATATGCACTAGAGGAATCCAGGGAGGGATAGTGTGGTGATTCCAGACACAGATGCTTTGTATTCAATAGGTATCCAAGGTTTACAAGTGCTCCTTGAGCTATATTGGGGAGAGGAGGAAGAAGGAACTCTCTTACTCTCTCCACCAGCTAGCTCTCATGGACTAACTAAAGATCAACCAAGTAAAGCTCAACCAAGTAAAGATCAACCAAGTAAAGCTCAACCCCCTCTACAGATGCCCTAGCCCTCCTTATATACGGGTGGCTAGGTCTCTAATTAGGGCATACTGGAGGCATATTCTAGGGAATATGCCTCTTTCCAAAATAGCAAACCGACCGGGTCACTTTTCCCCATCGTAAGCCATGCAGAGGCTACGTGAGCCTCTACGGTGCCAGCATCATCCGACACAGGGCACGTCACCCTTGTCGACCACGCCTCGGTGGTCCTAGCCTCTGTCCGCTTCGCTCACGCTCCAGCATACAATGACCTCCTTTTGACCAACGAGATACCTTCCTTCTCTTGCAAGCCTGATTTAACCCGGATCGTACCTGGTTAATTCGGTCACACTGGTACCTGCATGCAAGTTACATAAATCCTGCCGGCATATGACATACGTCGGCTGGGACTCAGTTAGGCGGACATCCTCCGGTCCGGGTTACTCCGTGATTCGGGCTGCCTTGAGGTGACTCGGCCAGCACTTGCTTTGACCTTGCCGTACCTCGGCTAACTCGGCCTTTATACCCCGGCGTGACCCTAGCTGGGGGTATCCCCCCAACATTAGTCCCTGAAGCTGGTGCGGTCTTAGAAGCTCCAGTTGCTAAGGCCACGGCAGGTTCAACTTACCGAACCTTTCGCTCCTTTTTTCGAGTTGTCTCATAGTCCGGATTCCACAGGCTAACTTTCCCTTGGCGCATTCCGAGTCTTCACTCGCTGGCCGGGTCACTCTTTGGTTATCCGGGTTATCCTTCCTTCTCCCGTATGCTTCCCCACGTCCCACGTTGAGGGTAATTATTATTTTGCCTCATTTTAAGGGTCTGCGCCAGTTACTGCTGCAGTTAATGTCAGGTGTTACTGTTGCGCACGTCACGTCGCGTCTGTCTCCTCGTTAACTGTATCACCACGTCGTGTCGTGGGATCCTCTATGCCCTGTGGCCCTTCCTGTGGCTCGCCTCTGATTGGCTGACCCGGCAAATACACGGCCACACCGTGTGGCCTTGCTGCACCGCACGATCCCACTACCTTAGCTAGGGTGTCGTTAAATAGGTGCAGGGCACGCCCCTTGGTATTTTTCCCCATTCTCGCGCCCCTCTGCCTCTTCTTCTTCTTCCTAGCGACAGCGCCGCCGCTGCCACACCTGCTTAGCAGCGCCGCCGCCGCACCACTCCTTGCACCTCCCTTGCTACCGCTCCCTCGCATCTCCACCGCCACGGGTCCGTGCCAGTCCAAGGCACTGCCGCCCACCTCCGATAGGGCTAGTGAGGGCAGCTATTTGGACATGATCGAAGAGGAGATCACCATCGCGGAGGCAGAGATGGAGGAGGGGGCGGGGAATGCTGAACGCGGCGCTTGGGCTGGCTCCTGGGTGTGCCAGGACGACCTTGACTGGCTCTACCACACGCGCCGCATCCCAGAGGGCGTGGTTGCCCGTCTCGCCGCCGAGGAGCTCGCTCCCTCACCCAATCCGGGTGAGTTCGTAGTGTTCCTCTCCCACTTCCAGCGCGGGTTCGGCCTCCCCATTAGCGATTTGTTCCATGATTTCCTTGATATATATGAACTTCAACCGCACCACCTTCCGGTGAACGCCATCACTTCCCTTTCTTCCCTTGCCTCCACCATAGAGGGGTGCGTCGGATTGTGGCCCACTAAGGAGCTCTGGATCCGTTTCTTCGGACTACGAAGGAACGTGATTCTGAATAAGGAGCTTGACTCGGAGGACAAACATCTTACGCAGTTCGGCGCAGCTTCTATATCTCCCCGGAAACAATCCATCTTTCCCCGGGTCACGGGGCTTGATTCATGCAAGGGTTGGGCCCGAACCTTCTTCTATGTCAGAAATGGCACGAATGAAGATCTGATCCGGCTGCGCCCCTACGTTCCGGGTCCTCCTAATCTGGATTTGTGGGACCGGATCTCCAAGAAACCCACTGTCTTGGCGAATCAAGTCAACAAACGGTTTCAGGAGCTGAAGGACGTGGGCCTGCGCAACGAGGATGCCATGATCACCTTTGTTCGTAGTCGAGTCTCCCGTCTCCAGAAGCGCACACACAAACTGTGCCATATGAGCTGGCAACTTGACCCCAACCGGACTTCCTCATTCGAACTGAGTAACACCAAGATATTCCACCGGGTCAAGGCCCTCTTCACGACCGTCAAAGACTTCTCCGCTGATTGGGAGTGGGGGATTGAGCATTTCTACCGAGACAGGCTTCCTCCTACGGAAAATCTCGTGATCCAATCTTTTTTTGAGTTATATCATATGTCGGAATTTGTTGTTTGTTTGATTCCTTTGCATTTTCTCCTTAGTTGTTTCTTCAGCAAACCCTTGAGGATGGCACCGAGCCTTCTACCAAATGGGCGAAGGATCAAGATGCTCCGGACGAGGAGGAGCCGGATCAGGAAATGTTCCTGCCATTCCCTGATGTGACTAAGCGACCCACCGGTAACTTCTCTTTCTTAAGAGATTGGCCTGATGATGAGGATGATTCCGACGTTGAGGTGATGGAAGCATTTGACGTTGTCCCCCTTTCTTATGCCTTTTCAGCATCAGCTAACCCGGGTGGGCAGATCCATGAAGATCCTCCTCTCGCCACGGGCGAGCCTGTCCCGGCCGCGTCAAAGAAAAGAGCAGCTGCTTCTGCTTCTTCTTCCGGACCTTCCAAGCCAACCAAGAGGCGAAAGAAGTCCGCAGACAAATCCGCCACCAAGCCTACAACTAAGGCCATAACTCGAAGGGCTTGGAAGCCCAAGGAGCCATTGACTTCTGATGAGTAAGTCACTTTTCTCTTTGTCCAGTCCTTTGTTTCATGCTTTTCTTCTGTTGTAACTTATTATTCGTCATTTGATTCGGTAGGGCTGTGGTGGAGGTTCCTCAGAGCGGATCCATCAATGCTTCTCCCCTCCGGCGTAGCCCTTCTCCCCCTCGTGGAGACGATTCATGCCCGTTGAGCCCCATTCAGGAGGGTTCAGCGGCTGCTCTGGGTTTTAGCCCACCTCGTCTAGATGAGGGCAACCTCGGAGCAGGGGGAAGTGGTTCTGCCGAGGCAGCGGTTGCTCCCAGCTCCTCTTCGGCTCAGCCACAACCAGCCACCACCGAGGTACCCACAGCACGCCCGCCAAGACCAGCACCAGCATGAGCAGCAGCACTAGCCCCAACAGCAGCAGCACAAGTACCAATAGCAGCACCAGTACCAGCAACAACACCAACTCCCTCCGCCTCGTCCGAGTCTTCCACGACTCGGCAAGAAGGCCCGGTTAGCACCAAGGTCGCGCCCAAGAGCAAATCCGCGGCTCAAACCTGAACTTCTCAACAGCAGCCTAAGGGCAAGAAAACTTCCGACGCTGCTAGGGCAGCCTCTATCGAGGCTGGACAGCGTACACTCACGTCCATGCTACCGAAGAAAACTCCCCCGAAGAAGGACATCTCTCCCGAGCCAGCTAGCACACAACTTGCATTGCACACCAGTCCTGCTGCTGCCCAAGTTGAGAGGAGGGAGGCCCATGCCAAGGGTTTAATTGCGCCACATATGCTTAGTGGAGAGCGCTATCCTCCGGCCTTGATCAAGTTCGTCAATAACTGGAACAAGGCGGAGTTCGTCCATAACGACGATCTCCTGGAGAAATTTGGGCCTGCCGAGTTTGCTGCACAGATGAACACAGTTGTCGAGGCTATCAACCTTGCTGGCCGGATGATGGAGGTATGCTACCTTGTCTTTTCTTTAAGATGCACTAGTGCTTAGTGATATAACCATTAGTCCCAGAGCCTCCGGGGGAGTAACTTGTTACTCGACCGGATGCTCCTTAGAGAACTAGCGTAGCTCCTTAGTAACTTCGAATATGCACACACCTAGAGCCGGGTTAAGTTCCACTTGGCCCGGATCTTGTACACTTCGAATATGTACACACCTAGAGTCGGGTTAAGTTCCACTTGGCCTGGATCTTGTACACTTCGAATATGCACACACCTAGAGCCGGGTTAAGTTCCACTTGGCCCGGATCTTGTAAACTTCGAATATGCACACACCTAGAGCCGGGTTAAGTTCCACTTGGCCCGGATCTTGTACACTTCGAATATGCACAAACCTAGAGTTGGGTTAAGTTCCACTTCGCCCGGATCTTGTACACTTCGAATATGCACACACCTAGAGCCGGGTTAAGTTCCGCTTGGCCCGGATCTTGTACACTTTGAATATGCACACACCTAGAGCCAGGTTAAGTTCCGCTTGGACCGGATCTTGTACACTTTGAATATGCACACACCTAGAGCCGGGTTAAGTTCCGCTTGGCCCGGATCTTGTACACTTTGAATATGCAGACAGCTAGAACCGGGTTAAGTTCCACTTGTCCCAGATCTTGTACACTTCGAATATGCACATGACTAAGATATCCTTGCTCTTTTCAGGTGACTACCAATCGCCGGAGCGCTGAATTTCAGCGCCTCCTGGACACACATAAGGCAATGCGCTCGAAGCATTCTACGCTTCTCGCTGAGTTCGAGAAAAGGGGTAAGTTTTCTCCTTAGCTTTTTTCCCATCTTCCTTTCTCCTTTCCTGCCGAACTAATCTGTTATTCGGATTGGGAAGCCGAAGTGGAAGCCGAGAACACCATCATGAGCAAGAACTTGGACCAAATAAAAGGTAAGTCATTTTTGCTTAATCTTCTTCTGCGCTCTTTCTCCTTTTCTTCTTGGACCAAACAAACTGTTCCAGCATCTCTTGAAGATAGTGTGCCCGTGCTTGACATGATGCTGCATTTTCTCGAACAAGCAGGGCAGCATCAGGCCGAACTTAAGAAGAAAGATGATGAGCTTGCCTCCTCCGAACCAAAGATGATGAAATTGCCAAGCTAAAGGCAGAAATGAAAAAGCTTAAGGCGCTCCACAAAACCGAGATGGATAAAGCTGGCCAAGATTTCACTGAAGAGCTAGAACGTCTCAACCTCCAAATTGCCAAAGATCAACAACTGCTGAAGGAGGTCGACGTGAAGCTTGAGTCGGCAAATGCTGAACTTGTGAAACTTCGGGAGAGACGTCATAACTGCACCAAGGAGCTGACCCGGATCCATACCCATATTTCTCATAATTTCTTTTCACTCAGCCGACATGAATCTTTCCAGGTTAATTTCCTTTACTTATTTCACTTGTCTTGTTTTCAGACAAATTTCCGGAGGGTGATGCCATTGCAACTACTGTCGTTGCCAAGTTCCGCCAGAAGAGGGGTACCCCAACTGGTCCTGGCGCTGAAAATATTCCTTATGACATGGAGGACCTGCTGGTCAGCTTATCTTCTCGCGGCGAGATTGTGAAGAACTACGGTTCGGGTCTCCTAGATGCAGAAGTCCGGATTTGCAATGCCCTTTGGCCTTGTGAAGATACTCCGGAGGGATCCACAGCTCTAATTAACAAGTTAATGGAGTGTGAGACCCAGCTTGATCTTTGGAGGGAATCCACCGGACGCGCCGGAGCTGAAATTGTCCTCCACTACGTGCTCACATAGTATGAGAAAATAAATCTGAATCTTCTTGAGCGTACACCGGATCAAGGTGGTCCACTGATACGGATTGGATAGCTCGACGCAAGGCTTGCGCCCATAGCCTCATTCAGTTTGCCCCCATCCACCAATGGAACGATGGACCAAGCTTTCTCGAAGTTGTTGACGACGAATATGTCGAAAATGGTTCAGATGAGGAGGAAGAGGACGAAGCCTCGGACGTCGAGGAAAATGAAGATGACGCTGAAGCTGAGGCCGGAGTTCCACCTGCTGGCGCCGAGTTACCTCCTGCTGCTCCTTGATCACCAATAAACACTTTGAAGTTTATCAGATCCCGGTATGTCGGGTGCAAATGTATTAAGCACACAAGTTATATTTTGCTACTAAGTTGCTCGTGCCGGATTAACTTGGGCGTAGTCCCCGAGTTTTATTTTCTTGTTTCTCCAATTTCCTAGCTCGGCTTGTGTCTACCTTGATTCGGTTTTATGACTTACGAGTCTGAGTTTCACAAATTGACTTAACAATACTTGGAAACTTTAGGACCAGCTCAAAATAATTCAGCATAATAAAAATAGGGTAAACATAAAGTTAGTCCAAATAACAAATGTCGGCTCGATTACGTTCTTTTCCTTAGTCGTTTTTTGTGTGCTACGCAATTCCAAACTTGTTCTCTTGCTTGCCATGAAGCCAAATCTAGTTGGACAATAGCAAGTCGAAGAGTTGAGTTTTTGGTGCTCACACACTACTAATCTGCCTTAGGCAGAAGCAACTTAAACCAGCCGTCATAAAAATAAATAACAAGTATAGAAGACAACAAATATTATTTAAGGCAGTCCCCGAGTTACTGCTCGAGGTGCCACGATTTCATTGATAAACTCATTGCCGGCACACATACCGACTTATGACAGACTCGGATACACACACTTCTTTGCTAAGTGTAGAACGGATGATGTAGAGCTACATTTCATGGACGCTTAGATTCCTTGCCAGACCTGTCCGCCTTGTTCTTCTCCTATGGTTTTGCATCGATGAGATAATACGAGTCATTGTGCAATGCTTTGCTCACAATGAATGGCGCTTCCCATGGGGGGATAACTTATGCATGCCAGCAGTACATTGTACCAACCGGAGTACCACATCACCTTCCCGGAAGACTCGGGGGTTTACTTTCCGGCTATGATAGCGTCGGAGATTTTGCTGATATATGGCGGATCTAGACAATGCCAATTCTCTCGCTTCTTCCAGCAGATCAACATCATTTTGCCGGGCTTCTTGCACTTCGTCTTTTGTGTATTGGGTGACCCTAGGCGAATCATGCTCTATGTCGGCTGGTAATATAGCTTCTGCCCATATACCAGAAAGAATGGCGTATAGCCAGTTGATTGATTTGGAGTTGTTCTAAAACTCCATAGTACCGTTGGTAGTTCTTCTATCCAGCACCCCGCTGATCTTTACAGCGGCTCAATGAGCCAGAGTTTTATCCTGGATAATACTAATCCGTTAGATCTCTCCACTTGTCCGTTCGATGCGGGGTGGGCTACCGAGGCAACGTCCAGCCGGATCTTCTTATCTCGGCAGAATCGTGCAAATGCTCCTTCAGCAAAATTTGTGCCATTATCTGTTATGATACTGTGAGGATAGCCGTATCTCAAGATGATATCTTGGAGGAATGTCACGGCGGTAGCTCCATCACATTTTCTTATTGGCTTCACTTCAATCCATTTTGTAAACTTGTCAACCATGACTAAGATGTGGGTCATGTTCCCTCTTGCTGGTTTAAACGGGCCAACCATATCCAAACACCCTACAACAAATGGCTAGGTAATTGGTATGGTCTTGAGCTTCGACATTGGCATATGTGTCTTGGTTGCATACCTCTGACAACCATTGCATTTTCTTACTAGATATTCTGCTTGTTCGAAGGCACTTGGCCAATAGAATCCGTGCCGAAAAGCTTTTGCCACTAAAGCTCTAGATGAGGCGTGATGCCCACATTCCCCTTGATGTATATCCCGGAGGATGTCAAGCCCTTCTTCCGGATCAATAAATCGTTGGAGGATGTTTGTGACACTTCTCTTGTATAGTTCGGCATTGGTAATTATCTACGCCTTCGCGCGCCTCTGAATTTGCCTGGAAAGCACCTCTTCACTGGGTAAAGTTCCATTCTTCAGGAATTGAAATATGGGCAGTGCCCAAACTGGTATAGCTCGCACCGGAAACACATCCTCATCTATTTCCATTTGATCCACCGACATAACCTTGGCCGGGTTGCACTGCATAGTCCCCGGGTTCTGCATAGCAGTCCCCGGGTTTCCTGAACCACTTCCCACATCAATGTCCATGGGTACAGCTCCGGGCTCCGGATCTGTCGGGATGAAAATTGAGTCGGATTCCAGGGATGGCCTGATAGATGGTTTTCTGAGGTGCTCTAGTGCTACTCCTGGTGGAATTGCTTGTTGGGTTGATCCAAGCTTCGACAATACATCGGCAGCCTCATTTTCTAGCCGAGGTATATGATGAAATTCGCATCCCTCGAAGTATCCCGATATTTTCTGCACATGGAATCTGTACGATGCCATGTTTGCATCCAAAGCATCCCATTGCCCTGAGACTTGTTGAAGCACTAGATCCGAGTCATCCAAGCACTGGATCCGACGTATTCCAACTTCTTTTGCCACTTTGAGCCCATGCACAAGTGCTTCATATTCTGCGACATTGTTCGATGCTACAAAATGGATCTGTAGCACATACTTCCGTTGATATCTTTTGGGAGAAGTGAGCACAACTCCGGCGCCTAACCCGGTTTTCATTTTTGATCTGTCAAAGTGCCTTCTCCAATAATTCGAATCTGGCAATGGTGGCTCGTACTGCATCTTGGCCCAATCCACACAAAAATCAGCTACTGCTTGAGAATTGATCGCATCTCTTCTATCAAATTGTGGAGCATAAGGGGCTAGTTCAATTGCCCATTTTGCGATCCGGCCGCTTGCATCCTTATTGACCATTATCTCAGATATGGGGGCTTCACATATCACTTTGATGGGGTGTTCTTCAAAATAGTGCTTCAGCTTCTTTGCCGCCATATATACACCATATGCCATTTTCTGATAGTGAGGATAGTTCTGCTTTGATGCTAATAATACCTCGCTCAGGTAATAGACTAGCCTTTGCACCGACTTACCCTCTTCATCGCGCTCTACCACTATCACTTCACTTACAACTCGGTTGGTTGCGGCTACATAGAGCAATATTGGCTCTTTTGATAGTGGAGAGGCTAATACTGGTGCAGTGGCTAACATTTTCTTCAGCTGGATGAAGGCTTCATTGGCCTGCGGCGTCCATACGAATTTGTCGGATTTTTTCATTAGTTGATAGAGAGGCAATGCCTTTTCTCCCATCCGACATATAAACCGACTTAAGGATGCCAGACAGCCAGTGAACTTCTAGACATCGTTAAGACACTTCGGAAGTTCCATTCGCTCTATAGCTCGGATTTTAGTTGGGTTAACTTCGATACCTCGAATGGAGACAAGAAAGCCGAGTAATTTTCCAGCCGGGACACCGAAGGTACATTTCTCCGGGTTAAGCTTCATTCGAAACCTTCTTAGGTTCGTGAACGTTTGCCTGATATCATCAAGGAGCGTTTTGCTTTCCTTGGTTTTTACAACCACATCATCCACATATACTTACACATTTCGACCGATTTAGTCGTGTAAACATTTTTGCATACATCTTTGGTATGTTGCCCCTGCATTACGTAAACCAAAAGGCATGGTGCGATAGCAATAAGCCCCATACGGGGTAATAAACGCAGTCTTTATTTGATCATTTGGGTTCAGAGGTATCTGGTGGAAACCAGAATATGCATCTATGAATGACAACAGTTCACACCTAGTAGTACAATCTATGACTTGGTCTATCCTTGGCAGTGGGAATGGAGCTTTTGGGCACGCCTTATTCAGGTTTGTGTAATCGATGCACATAAGCCAGACCATTGCCCCATTCAGATCATCTTTCTTCTTTTCCACCATCACCGTATTAGATAGCCAATCCGGAGAAAGTACTTCCATGATGAACCCAGCTGCTAGGAGCCGAGCTATCTCATCTCCAATGACTTTTCTCCTATCTTCGGCGAAGCGGCGGAGAGGTTGCTTCACCGGCTTTGCTCCGGGTCTCACATTCAAAGAGTGCTCAGCCAACTTCCTCAGAACACCTTGCAAGTCCTGTGTGGACCAAGCAAAGATATCCCGATTCTCACGGAGGAAGTTGACGAGCTCGCTTTCCTATTTGTCATTTAACCCAGCACCAATTGTTACGGTTCTCTCTGGGAACAGATCATCAATAGGCACCTTCTTTGTATCTTTTGTTGCTTGAAATGAAACACTTCCATGCGGGTTACTCAGCGCTGGCATATACTGCTAAGCGGATTGAGCCAATGCCGCCACCTCCTAGATCTTTCTTTTCTCTTGTGCAATCACGAGTGACTTGGCCAGGTTAGACCCGGCTGACGCACACTCAATGGAACGTCGGAAATCTCCCTCTATAGTAATCACTCCATTTGGCCTGGGCAACTTCATCTTCAGGTAACTGATGTGACAACTTGCCATGAATTTGTTCAGGGCAAGCCTGCCGAGTAACGCGTGATATGCGCTTTCTAAGTTCACAACCTCAAACTCCAAGTTCTCAGTTCGGCAGTTATCTCGTGTGCCGAACAATACGTCTACCCGGAATTTGCCAATGGGTTCATAGGAAATACCTGGCACAATGCCATGGAAAGTTGTCCTTGTGGCCTGGAGCATGTTCTCCGAGATATCCAACTTGCGCATTGTATCCACGTACATAATATTGATGATGCTGCCATTGTCAATCAGCACCTTAGAAAATCTCAAATTGATACTTGGCCCGATGAACGTCGGGTCCAGCACTAAAGCATACGAACCAGGACTTGGCATAAGCTTGGGATGATCCTTGATACTCCTTGTGATTTCCTGGTCTGACCAAGGCATATACCTTGTCACCGCGGGCATTACCGCATTCACTTCCATATGTCGGTGCTGCAAACTCTTTCTATCTGTTTCCTTTGTGGTAAACACACAGTAACTCTGGTGATGCTCTCTGTATTCATTTCTCCCCTCATTTCCGGGGTACCTTTGATCTGGCTGATGTTGGTTTTCCACCTGATGCACTGCATCCCTTCTCTCATGGTTCTCATACCTCGACAGAGGTGGTGGCAACATTAACTGTTGCGTGTTCGCTCCGGAGAGTAATTGCTGCCGGGGTAACTCCTGCCGAGGTTGATCGTTCTGAGGTGCCTGAGCATTCCCCGAACCACTTTGTTCTATTTTCCTCATCCAATCACATTGCCGAGTTGTGTGACCCACCGGGTTACTCAGTTTTGGCGTGTGAAATTTGCACGGCTGATCCAACATTGACTCATATGTATACCTCGGACGGTCCTTCTTTTCTTGCCACTGTTTCTTCTGTTCTGGCGCCCAAGTTTTCTTGCCATCATTTCTTGGAGTCCATTGTTGCCCTCCAGTTTTCTGACGCTGATTACTCCCTGCTCCCAGTTGATCTTGACTTACAGCAGCAACTTGTTGCAAACTGTACCTGTAATCCAGTCTATCATCTCTTCTCTTACCTTGGTAATCATTCCGCCGTGATGACACGGCTCCATCTCGCTGGTAGTACTCCTCATTTGACTCGTTTGGCATAAGCCTGGGTTGAGTCGGATTACCCAAGGCATATGAATTAGCAATCTGGATTGTCTCTGCAGGTGTAGTTGGCATATCCCTTTGCAGCCTTTGCCACAGCATGCTTGCATACCTACATCCTTGCGCAAACCAAGCTATGGCCTGTGACTCAATCACACCCTCACATGAGTTTCGCACATTGCACCAATGGGTTAAGAACTCCCGGTCTGTCTCATTCGGTCTCTGCTTGCACATCGCTAGGGTCTGTGGCCTATTCGGCCTCTGATACGTGCTCAAAAAGTTACTGATGAACATTTCCTCGAAATCGATCCAACAGTTGATACTTCCTGGTGGTAAATTGTTTAGCCATACCCTCGCTGGCCCTTCCAACATCTGAGGTACATATCTCACAGCCCATCTCAAGTTGCCTGTAGAAATTTTCACCGTTGTCGCGTAGTTGATCAACCAATCCTCCGGCTTGGTGCTACCGTCATATGTTTTTGTCCCTCTAGGTAGCTGGAAGTTAGGTACTTGAGGCTCCTTCATGATCCGGGGTCCAAAACACGCCGGACCCGGAGGACCTTGACACTCAATTTGCTCCGACCTATAAAGCTGACCTAGTTTTAACCTAGCGTCGTCAGGCATGAAGTTTCTGCTTCCCAATCTTGACCCTATCACGTGATAGTCCGGCCTAGGATACCCTGCGTTCACCATTTCCGAATCACCATCATTGTATCTATCTTGCTCTTGTGGAGCTGCTCTCTGTTGCATACCTCGGCCGGCACTTTGCTCTTGCCGTGGTATATTCCGCTGCTGCGGTTTCCCTGCACCCGCCGAGTTCGCTGTCCGGCATTGCCGTTCACAGCATTTCCCTGACCGACATTGCCTTGGTCGCGGTTACCTCGGGGAGCTTCACCTCGGCTCACACTTCGTCGATCCTCATTTCCCTGAACTTCTTTTCCTTTCCCTACCCTTGTCGGGCCATATGGGACTATCTGCTTGTTTCTCCTCGCTGAGGTTACCACTTCCTCTCTTCTTGGGCCTCCATGAGGTGACGACACAGCTCCAGCAGATTTCTCCGGGTTACCTATTGCTGAATGAACGACTTTGGAGGCCCTAGCCCTTGCCGGATTAGCCCTGAGCAACTCTTCATTTTGTCTGTTTGCGATCCGAACTAACTCATTGACCCTATCATGCTGTCTTTGCCGGGCTTCACCCGTCAAACCCTCTAACTCGGACACAGCTGCATCTGCTGCTCTGAGGTTTTTTGCCTGGGTACTGTACTTCGGTAGCCCCACGGACAGAATGTTCTCTGATTCCTCAACTCTAGTATCACCCTCTTTGTTCATTTCACTAATGAGGTTTCTCCCCTTCACTTTTACAGCATCAACCTTATTTGCCTTTGCATACTCACGCAGTGTCATGTTCAACGACTGCTGAGCCGCTGCTATCTTTTTTGCACCCTCTAGTATTTTCTGCCTAGTCTCCTCTAACTCGGCCTGTGCCCGAGCCGGATCTACCGCAGGTGCTATGGGGCTCTCTAGGCTATCTATCGCCTGCTGCAACACGTTCTCTGGCCTCTCTAGTGGAGGACCTCTACTTTTCCTTGGTGCCTTGGGTGTTACCTCTGGATCTGGTGCCGGATCCTTGCTTGCGCCAGCACCAGGCGCCGTCATCATCACCTCGGCGCGGTCAGGGGAGCAAGTGATACGCGGCCCATGAGCCGCGCTAAGGGGTCGCTCGCCTCCCTCGACAGCGTGCCGTGGGTGAACGCACGACACATTGACAGCGATGTAGATCTTGTGCGTGCCGAGCTTGACGAAGAGGCCGTTGCACGGAAGAGGTCGCTTGCCGAAGCAGCCAGCATTGTCGCTGACGAAGTCCAGCGCTCCAAAGCGCTGAACGAGCCCGGAGACGATGTGCTCGCTGTTGCTGATGAGGTTTCCCGTCTGGATCTTCACTCCTGCTAGCGCCTTATGCCCCACGGTGGGCGCCAACTGTCGTGGTGGTGTCACGGCAGATGCCATGGATAGGCTAAAGGTGGGGACAATATGCATTATAGGAATCCAGGGAGGGGTAGTGTTGTAATTCCACACACAGATGCTTTGTATTCAATAGGTATCCAAGGTTTACAAGTGCTCCTTGAGCTGTATTGGGGAGAGGAGGAAGAAGGAACTCTCTTACTCTCTCCACTAGCTAGCTCTCATGGACCAACTAAAGATCAACCAAGTAAAGCTCAACCAAGAAAAGCTCAACCAAGTAAAGCTCAACCCCCTCTACAGATGCCCTAGCCCTCCTTATATAGGGGTGGATAGGTCTCTAATTAGGGCATACGTGGAGGCATATTCCAGGGAATATGTCTCTTCCCAAAATAGCAAACCGATCGGGTCACTTTCCCCATCGTAAGCCATGCAGAGGCTACGTGAGCCTCTGTGGCGCTAGCGTCATCTGACACAGGGCACGTCACCCTTGTCGGCAACTCCTCGGTGGTCCTAGCCTCTGTCCTCTTCGCTCACGCTCCAGCATACAGTGACCTCCTTTTGACCAGCGAGATACCTTCCTTCTCTTGCAAGCCTGATATAACCCGGATCGTACCTAGTTAATTCGGCCACACTGGTACCTGCATACAAGTTACATAAATCCTGCCAGCATACGACATACGTCGGCCGGGACTCAGTTAGGCGGACATCCTCCGGTCCGGGTTACTCCGTGATTCGGCCTGCCTTGAGGTGACTCAGCCAGCACTTGCTTTGACCTTGTCGTACCTCGACTAACTCGGCCTTTATACCCCGACGTGACCCTACCTGGGGGTATCCCCCCAACACTGCTACCTCCATCCATTAGAGTCTTGGATAAACCATATCCGTCAATTAGTGGATTGACGACTAAGGCGTATTTTCCTCGCTTGTGCAACTTAGGCGGATGATCAGCACGGTCAAAGGTGATTTCAACTTCCGACCAGTCCAGATACTGGGGGACAGCCGAAACTATCGCGTTGAGCTCATGCAGAACTACTTTCTTGACCTTAGCTGGTTGAGATCCGAGGAAGGTGACGTATGTGTCTTTCCTTGTCGGGAAGTTCTTCTTCCCTTCCGCCTTTGGATTTGAAGCATCAGCTTCCTCCATGTCGGAATCATCCTTGGACTCTTTATCTTTTTCGGGATTCTTATTTCCCTTCTTCCGCTTAGCCCTGTAACCAGCAGTATCGTCTTTCTTGATGTCGTCATTGAAACGACACTCGGCATTTGTGTGGGACGAGCCCCCATTGGCGTCTAAATGATGCACACATGGGTTGTTGGAAATGTCGGCCTAGGAGTAGGTTTTGCCAGGTTGCTGGTCTCCTCTACCTTGAACTCTTGACGTCCCATGTCCGCGTCCATGGCCACCAACGCGCCCTCCTCGTCCTCTAGACCCAAAAGTAGCAGTGACCACTGCCGTTTCTGTGTTGGGCTTTTCTTTTGAGGTGTTCTTGCGCTTCTGAGCTTGCTGCTTTGGTTGTTTTGCCGACTGTGGCATAGCTAGGGCGTTACGTAATCCCTCTGCGTTGTCATCAGCATCTGTATACTTGCTCACTATTTCTATCGTCTCTCCCAAATCAGTGACCTTGTCACACTTCAAGCGATGACGTAGTAAACCAATTGGGAGACCTGTCATTTACTCCTTCACAGGAGTTCTTAGTGTCGATCCATCATCCGAGATAATCTCGGCAAGTTTCTCCAGCTTTCTGGGTGCAACGCTGTAGGTCTCCTACCGTACAGGGCCTCCGGTATGTGCCTTCGAAATTCCGAAAGAACGCACTTTGCATGTCATACCAGTTGTGGATGGTGTTCTCGAGAAGTTCATTGAGCCATGATCGTGTCGTCTTCCGCAACATGAGTGGGAGATATCGGGTTGCGACAAGGCTATTTTTGCCTTTAGCGATCCAACAAGCTTGGAAAAAATTCTGGAGCAAAGTATCTGGCCGAGCTATGCTGTCGTAGGCTTGGATGTGTCTTGAGATAGCAAATCCTTCTAGGAATTTTGTTGCTCTTATGCGTGGTCTGAAGCACTTTGGGCCCACGTATATATTATCATTTTCGTAGCGCCGTGCCTCTATATTGGAGTTAATCATGTGCCGTGCGTCACTTGGGGATAAAGATCGTCCCGAATGACGACTATGGTTGCAGTGCCATGGAGCTAGACTTTGGCTTCTACCACCACCTCCTCCGCCATGACGCCCTCCTTGGCCTCCTTGGGGACCGTTGTGGTGGCTTCTTGGTGGAGAGGGTGGAGCAGTTGGATTGTTTTCGGCTGATCGCCGGCCTTCGTCCGGAGCATCATTATTCTGGCTCTAGGGAGGATCTTCATTACGATGAGCCCCCTGTCGGCTTGTCTCATCATGGTGTCCATCGTTCCTTCGTCCATCAGCCGGACGGCTTGCATGTCTAGGAGGTGGCATTCTTTGATGGTCCTCCTCCCGTCGTTTCTCTTTGTCTTCATCCCTGCGATCGTTCGACTCTCGCCAGGGAGGATTTTTTGGATTCAGTGCAGCAATTGCCTCTTGCTCCGCAGTTGGAGTAACATTGCGCCAATCACGTGCAGTTTTGTGATGCTGTCCTGAAGATCCAGTTCTTGAGTAGTTGTCTTCCCAACGGTCGGAGCGGTGATGTTGCTCCGGAGCACGTTGGGGTCTTACGTCATTCCAGGCCGGATCCGTGCAGCATTGGTCAGATTGGGAGACTAGTTTTCCACTTCCTGACAAGGCGGCCTTCTGCTGCTCCAGACCCTTGTTGAGTAGCTTAATGCCCAATCGAATTTGCTCTGGGCATGGATTATTTGCTAGGATTTCTCGAGCCACAACAATGTGTTGTACTGGTGTTGGATACACCCAGTCTCCCTTGCTGTCAAGCCGAGGCATCCCATGGTCTCCTCCAAAGAGGACTTTGTGAATTTCCGGGAATTGGTCGCCACGCGTGTGGCGTTTCCGGGTCTTCTGATGCTGCTAAGAGATGTTCTTGTCCATAGTTGCCATGCGCCTCTTTTCTTGCTCGATGTTTTTGGCCTCATCGAGGAGTACTTGGCAACGCGCTTCTAGGGCCTGGGCCCTTTCGTCCAGCTCTTCAGCAGTAAGTTCTGCAGCTGTAGGAATAGGTGTGGTTAAGCATCGATGAGTTTACGCGCACCTTCGGTGATCACGTGTCCGTCCACCAATTCTTCTTTGGGATCGTCTGGGATAAGTGCTCCATCCGAGTCTTCCTCGTATTCCTCGGCAATCACCTCCTCTGCCGAAGGATCTTTTGTCAGGGTCTTGTTCTTCTTGTTCTTCTTTTTTGCCTTCTTGGCAGCACCGGTAGCAAAGACGGCTTTGGGTCCGTTTCCTGGAGTCAAACTCTGATCGTTACTTTCAGACATCTGGACCTCGAGATTACCTCCGATATCCATACCATCCTGTGCTTTGGGAGAGTTTTCCCCGGATCCTTCATCCATGGCTTCTCCTTCTTCTGCAGCTTTGGAGTTGTACTCCTCTTCATATTCCACGGAGAACTTTCGGAAATCCGCCGATGTCATCGAATCATCCGAGGATGCGGGTACATTGGCATTTGTTCCGATCGCCTCCAGCACTGAGTCAGTGTTGTCCCCAGCATCGGTAGAGCCAGATCCGGAACCAACATATCCGACGAAGTGCGACGCATGCCTCCTGAGATAGTTCCGGCTCTCGCGATTGGCTTCCTCGAAGCACCTGATGGTCTCGAGAATATCGTCCATGCTTGCGTCTTGCATCATCATGCGCCTCAATGTGTATCTCAGGAGAGGTCTATCTGTCCTGGTATTATCAGAGCCGGAACCAAGGTTGTTTTCTTGCTCTCCTGGATTTCGACCTCCACAGGTGGGTCGATCTGGGATTCAACCTCGATAGGGAGATCCACTCCAGATCCGACTTGCACTGCGAGATCTGCCTCAAGTTCAGCTTTCTCCACTATCTCCACAACTGGTGCGTGCTAGGTGGGATGAGGGTTTTCTGAGATCTGGAACTCTGCCGCCTCCGTGGACAAAGGGGATCCAGAAATTTCCTCTGCCTCTATCATCACCGCTGGGGTGGATGGGACAGGTTCAGGAAAACCGATGTAAACATCGATCTCACCGAAAGACATGATGGTGTAAGTGGTCACGGCCTCCCTAGCCGGAATATAGGTATCGTCGAGAACGATGAGCGGGACAACACTGGTGTAGAGGATGCGACCAATGGCGATAGTCTCGCCGATTCTGATTCTTGCAGATTCCGCTCAGAACGCAGATCCGAAGCTCACTTGCCCCATGGTGGGTGCCAACTATCGTCAGATTGATGACAAGTATGCCATGAGGGGGTCCTCGAGGCGTGTGGAAGAGAGGGGTGTGAGTCGTATGGGATTCTGGGACGGTGAGCACACAAGTTTACCTAGGTTCAAATCCACCGGCTTTGGATGGATTCTACTCCTGCTAGCAATCCAGTAATACGGTAGAGCCGAAATATGGGTTACAAGTGTTTCGCCTATGCGAGTTGAGATTGTAGACTATTGTGAGGGGGGTGCCCTAAAGGCTCTCCCTAGGACGGCTTATATAGATATCTAGCCTAGGGTTTACAGGAGAGATCTATCCGGCTATGACTAAGAGTCGGTTATAGAGTACATCTTGGACTACAAGTAACACTATGGGCCTATGTCGGTAAGTCTTCTGGGCCTAGCCGGACTGGACTCCGTCTCTTCTCCCTAACTGGGCCGCCCGTGAAGCGAAGCTCTACCCCGAAGTGGGCCACCCTGGTCAGGGAGGAACTGTGAGGATACCAGGAAAGTATATCCCCAACACTCTCAGACATTGCGGTGATTATTTAGAGATGACATCATCCTTGGATCAACAAAGTAACTGCCTACGAGCCTTGCGGTGAACATCTTATTATTGAGCCCTCTCCACACATATCATGACACAATATATAGGTTATCCTAATCATTCATAATTCTCCATGCTAGTGGTGAATCCTACACTCCTTGAGAACCCCTCAACCATATCACACAACACTTCATAGAGACTCTCTTGCTTTATTTTACTTTTGTTATTTACTTTGTTGTTGTTTATGTTAGCACTTATTCAAACACACTCTTTATACACCATTACATGGAATTAGAGATAACCTACAGGTAATCTCTAGTGAATAGTAACGAGGGGCATAAAAACCTCTACCAATAACTCTCTGTGGGATCGATACTCTTATTTAGAAACTAGCTACAATTGACATGCAACATTAACCGTTGGCTAGCCCCACGTGTTGTCAAAAATCATGGGGGAGCAACTTCCAAGGAAGGACAGGCCCTACAACATCCAACAGAGAAGAGAACACCACCGTTTCATGCGCACGGCCACGATGCATGTAGTCGCAGTTCCGTGTTGAGCAGGATAGCGGCAGGACCCACCGACCGTTTGGGCCCTTGCCCTTTCATTTTCCATGAGGGGACACAAGCATCACAAGCACCCGGGGGCTACTGTCAGGGTTCTAGTAACTAGGGTACTACGACCTGACGATCAACGTGCCCACCGCTTGAGTAGGGATGGTCTAGAAGTGCCGTCGCCCCATGATGCATCGCCTCACGAGCAAAGTAACGAGGGACTAACCCCTAAAGATCCTCAACTAGGTCGCCTCCTGATACCTTCTATCCAGATTACGGATGTAGCATAGCTTCTTTTTCCCTAGTAGACCTAGGTTATCGAATCCTCAGGAAGCGAATGCATAGTGAAGTTACTTTAACAGACCTTTGGGAGTTTTAGAATTCCTTTGTGTTTTTACCGGACCAATAGCTTGCGTCTTTTTGTTGTTGTTGATGATGGAGAGAGAGGTCCTAGGGCGTTCGGTTTCACCTGTAGATGTGCAAAACATCTGATGGAAATAAAAGATAGAAATAAAGTATGCATGTACTTGTTAGAGCACGATAAATTATATGTGGGCAGTGCATCCATAATTTCTATTACCTCCGCAACTGCTTATAGAAATAACCTACTAGTCTCATCCATAGAAGAAAGGGAACTAATGATATGCATAGTGATCCCAAGCAAATCCCTCATATACAGCCGTACTACCCCTTCTATCACTAGGGTTCCCAACCTGCAGATCAGTGATCACTCATACTCCCTATACCTAGCTCAACCCTCAGGGTCTTGGGTACCGGACAAGTCCTTAGATTGAGGCAAGAAAGGATACAATAATCATCATGTCATACAAACTAATACACGATCCCATCTATGATAAATAACATGCACAATTGCTACATGGCTAGGCCAAAGCCCTTAGCCCAAGGTGAATTACTCACACATAGAGATGAGATCAACAATCACAAACATTGTAATGAAAATCAAGGTTGATAGCAATAGTCTTACAATGTCGCTAATCGGAGAAGAGATCTACTATTACAAGTGGTGGAATATGGCTATGGAGATGGAGAAGGGTTTGGAGATCCGGAGGAGGCTGGTGATCTGTGGCAGAGACTTTTTGGCGAGGTCTGGCTTGTTTTCTCGTTGCCCGAGGCTTCTTTATATAGGGGTCCCTTCATGAAAGTTGTTCTGTTTGACCTAACGGTGGTGGCGCCAACTATACGATCGGAGCTATATGGCCGGAATTTGTGCTCCGGTCGTATAGTTGGTCGTTAAAGCGTCTGCCTCCGTTGTACGGCTCCTGGTTTCTTTTGGTTGTTGGAAATCTCGTATCTTTGACTTTAATGTAGTGATTCCCTCCTTTAAACGACATTATATTTGCATGAAAAATATAAAAGAAAGGATTGCATACCCCTCTGAATATTAGCATCAGTGGCAGGGTTTAAAGAGATATTTCATCAAGAATATGAGTAATATCCAGTTTAAATGTGGACGTAGATGGCTATATTTCAGAGCCATTAACCTCCCCAAGCTTAAACTTGATCGTCCCCGAGCAACAAAAACAAAATAAAAAAGGAAATCAGCATTTAAACTAAAAGAACGAGATGGTGATCTTACTCATGATTAGTAGTCTCATGTTTCCTCCACTTCATAAATCTGAAAAACTTCAGCATAGATAGAGTAATGGCAAGTGTATCAACCGTGTTTCATGCATCATTATAGTGCAACAAAATTATTGTAAACATGGATGATTTAAATGAGTAAACTTTATTCCGTATCAAGTAATCACTCATAGGCTTGCCTTTGAACAATAAAGTATAATCATGTAAATTAAGAGTGTGAGAGTTGTCATGAAAAGCATATACACTAGAGTATCTCAATTCTCCCACATCAATGAATCAAGACTTGGAAGCACTACTTTTCTATTCATTGTCCTTCAAGAATTTCAGTTTTTAAGTAATTGAGAGCATGCTAAAAAAATATTAGTTTATCGGGCTGTGATGGACACTCATGGCATCACTAAGGTTTTGTTCCCTTTGCATAATGATTTCTCATAACAGCCAGAGGAGTCATTCCATCATGATTACAGCTACCCGTGAGTGCCAAGAATCTTACCCACTATAACATTGCTACTACAAGTGTTTAATCAACTCATAGCCAAATATACGAGTTTCCTCCATGAAGATCATTCGTAGGCCAGCGGTGTTGTTGTCATCCCATTAGGTTTGACACGTGTAAAGCTATATCGTTCTTATGATTAACAGGTCAAACTTTGGCATGCTCACAAAAACCGCTAAACATTAATTCAATCAAACAAATCCTTTCAAAGAGAGCTATTAAGTCAATCAACATTTTTAGTGGTGTTGATTGTCTCTAGAAATAAACCTTCAAGACTAAGCACTACAACACCCAAGCCTTCAATTGTGAGACTTTTTCTTATTACAATTGTTTAGCAATTTTTAGGCAAGACTTGGTTAATTACGAGAGCAGGAACAAAATGTACCCAATTAAATACCCATGCAAACGGACATCTTACTACAATACAAAGACTCACTCCACCAATATAATATCTCAACATTTACTACTAACAAGCATGGGCTTCTCAAACTTCAAAAGTGGGGAGTCATAAGGCATACCTCTCATGTTTGGTTCCACTTCTCTCTTCCTTTTTTATTTGTTTCTTGGAAACTCGAAGTCGATCACTCTCCTGCAAATATATGAAGACCTCGAGACAGAAAGAAAAGAAAGAGGGAAAATAAGGAAAAATGGAGAAACGGAGAAATGGACAAATCTTTTTGTGGTTTTTAAGAGAGGGACTTTAAAGAATAGAAAATTGGTGTCAAAGCTCGGCTAGAAAATTTCAAAAGCAATTAGAAAGAACTAAAAATAACGTGTTGGAGAAACCAACACGAGTGCTTATAAACTCAAATAAAAACACAAACTCTAAAATAAATAAAATCAAATGAACGCCACGTAAAGATACCTGAGGAAACTTCCCCAAGCTTAGGCTTTTGCAAGCCCTTCAAATCATTGTGGTGGCGGGAAAAAGTCATTACTCCAGTTTGTAAATTGAGTTGAGAGGTTACTTATTGATTCTTGGAGGTTCAAAGAGAGGCTATGCATCCTCTCCACAGTCCCTCCAAGTCCTTGGAAATCTTGGTATGTGGTGAACCGGGTTTGTGGCTTCTCCTCTTGATAAGGAACTTCTTGCTCCTCCTCTTGGTCCTCATCCTCCTCCAGAATCTCTTCCTTGGGTTAGTGTTTCTCAACCTACGAATCATATAGCAAACGTCCTTCCTCGATAGAGAAAAGACCATTAGGCATAGGAGCGGGATAAAGATGCCCAGCTCTAGCAATATGCAGGTAATTGATACGTCCATTTTGCATCACTACTATATGTCATAATTAACTATTATTAATTGATATATTTCGTATTGAGAGGTGATACTTATGTTATTTCATCTGTTTTTGCATGGTTGATGACTTTTGGAGCATGGACCGCTATAGTCAGGATTCTGATGGAAAAGGTGCTGTTTGGAGGCAAAATTCGCAAAGATCAGAAAATCCGGGAAAATATACGGAAAATCCTATTTTTCCAGAAGACGAAGGAAGCCAGAAGGGGGGCTGGAGATGGGCCACAAGGGGCCCACACCACCCCCTTGCACGGGCCAGCCTAGGCCGCGCCACCAGGTGGTGTGGCTGCCCTGGTCCACCCCTGGCACTCCCCTCTGGCGTATATTATCCTCCCGAAACTCTAAGACTCGGGGAGCGACCATAGAAAGATTTTGCCACCTCTGCGGGGCGGAAAACACTGAGAGAGAAAGATCTCTCCGGTAGATAGATTTCTGCCGGGGGAATTCCTTCCCGGAGAGGGGAGATCATCGCCATCAACACCACCATCAAGCTGGACTTCATCGGGATCGTCATCATCATCACCACCACCATCAGCACCCTCATCACCATCTGCATATTGCTGTAACAATTGGGTTGAGTCTTGCATAGTTCATAGGGTAAACTTTCCCGGTGTTGATTACTCTTTGTAGTTGATGTTATTGAGTGAACCATTAAAATATTGTTTATGTTTAGATTGTTATACATCATTATTCCATCTCTGATCATGATCCATATGATGTCTTGTGAGTAGTTCATTTTGTTCTTGAGCACATGGGAGAAGTCATGTTGTTAGTAGTGGAGTTGTGTTGAGAAAGATTCAATAGTTTGATATTTAAGTTCTGGTGTACTTCTTCTAGTGGTGTCATGTGAACGTCGACTACATGACACTTCACCTATAAGGGCCTAGGGGAATGCATTGTGTATTTGGCTACTAATCGTAGGGGTTGCCAGAGTGACAGAAACCTGAACCCCCGTTAGGAAACCATTACACAAGGGACGTAAGGGTCTTAGAGTTTAAAGTTGTGGTTAGGTTTTTACCTTAATTACTTTCTTGTACTTACAGATGTTTGCAAGGGGTATAATCACAAGTATGTATTAGTCCTAGGAAGGTCGGTACATTAGCACAGGTTCACCCACACAACACTTAGCAAGCTAAAGAAGATTAATCAACTATATGAAGTGAAAACACTTGACAGTCTTCCCATGTGTCCTCGAGAATGTTTGGTCATCTTAAGTAATACAACCGGCTTGTCCTTTGCTGCATAAAGGATTGGGCCACTTGCTGCATTTATTCCTACTGTCTTTTGTTTACTCGTACTTTGTTTACTTGCTTTATCAAAAACCCCTAAAAATCCGTTTGCTAAGTATTTGCAGAGAATTCCTGACCCATACCACTACCCAGCACCTTCTTATCCTCGTTGGGTTTGACACTCTTACTTATCGAAAATACTGCGATACACCCCCTATACTTGTGGGTCATCAAGACTATTTTCTGGCGCCGTTGCCGGGGAGTGAAGCGCTATTGGAGAGTGGAATTGGTAAAGGAAACTTCTACTATGAGTATTGTTTACTTCTGTTAGTTGCTTTATTTTCATTATGGATAATTCACTGAGTTTCTTATTTGGTAATGCTACTACCACTACTAAGGTAGTAGATAAACCACCACCTGCTGAGAATGATGTTTTTAAAATACCTACAAGAATTATTGATCGTGTTATGGATAACTACTATGTTAGGGACGGAATTGTCCATCCCGGTGATCATTTGCTCTTTATACACGAATTATGCGGGTTGTTCAAGTGTGCAGGTATTACTACAGATCAAGTTAAGAAGAAGTTATTCTCATTATTACTGAAAGGAAGAGCTGAGGAATGGTATAAGCTGCTGAAGAATGGTCAAGATCTGGAGTGGGAAGAAATAGTGCCTCTCTTTTATTCAAAGTTTTATCCTCCTAGTGAGATTCATAAAGATTGGAATCAAATATACAACTTTTGGCCTCTTGATGGAGAGAGTACAGCTCAAGCTTGGGGGAGATTGAAGTTACTAATGCTCAAATGTCCCATTCATGAGCTCCCCAACAATATTATTATCAATAACTTTTATGCTATGCTTTCTCTTCATGATAAAGATTTATTGGATGCTTCTTGTGCTGGATCATTCACTCGCATGGAAGAAGAAGCTCAATGGGATCTTCTGGACCGTATTCAAGACAATGCTGAAGCTTGGGAGAATGACAAAGGTAGAAAGTCAGGTATAAATTATGATTATGAATGCATTGAATCTTTTATGGGAACTGATGACTTTCAAAATATTAGTAATGCTTATGGTCCTGATTTGCATGTTATTACGAATTGCTTTAGAGCTTTTGCTTCCTATATTGAAATTCCAAAAAGGGGATGGAATAAATACCATGCACCTTACAAAGATATTGTTGACTGGGTTCCTATTGGGAGTGCTGAGTATTGCATTATTGATCCCATCTTACCTGAACCTTATATCGAGAAGATTCCCTTCCCAAAAAAGGCAAGGGATCATCCTATGATAACTAATGTAATCACCAAAAGTGAAAAGAGAACTGTGAAACCTGATGAACAAATAAACGTTGAACCTATGGTAGCAATTGTGAAAGACATTGTCACTAAAAGCATAGAAGATGGACACATAGTCTTTTGTGAGGATGCTTCTAATATTTTTTCACATCCTAATAGAACTAAAAAAGCTAGTGTTCCTGTGCTTTCTATTAGAATTGGTGATCATTGCTATTATGGTTGATGTGATATTGGTGCAAGTTCCAGTGCTATTCCTTATGAGCTTTACAGAGAAATTATGCATGAAATCAGTCCCTGTGAATTGGAAGAGATTGATGTGGTTATTCACCTTGCTAATAGAGAGATCATCTCTCCAATTGGTATTGTATGAGACGTGGAAGTTCTTTTTGGTAAGATTAAGTACCCTGCTCATTTTTTAGTACTCGGTTCAGCTGCTAGTAAAACTTATCCTATTATTTTTGGTAGACCTTTCTTGAGTACTTGTGGAGCTATTATAGATTACAAAAGGGAGAAAATCTTGACTAAGTTTGCTGGGGAATCTTATGAGTTTAATTTCTCGAAATTTGCTAAAGAACCTTGTGAAGAGGAAACCCATAATGAGGATTTTAGAGTTGAACAACTTGCTTCTATTTCTGTTGCTCCTAACAATGCTTTGCAGCAATTTATGGAAGATAATGATAGTGAAATCTTCATGGAAGAAAGGAATGAGATTGACAGGATTCTCCGTGATCAGCCTAAGATGCTTAAGCATAACTTGCCTGTAGAAGACTTAGGTACCACGTTGCCACCTAAAAAGGATCCGGTTTTTGATCTAAAACCTCTCCCTGATGATCTTAAATATGCTTATATTGATGATAAAAAGGTATATCCTATTATTATTAGCGCTAAACTTTCAGGAAAGGAAGAAGAAAGGCTATTGGAGGTTTTGAGGAAACACCGAGGAGCTATGGGCTATACTCTGGATGATTTAAAAGGGATTTCACCTACTATATGTCAGCATTCTATCAACATAGAACCAGATGCAAAGCCGGTAGTAGAGCACCAACGATGTTTAAATCCTAGGATGAAGGAAGTGGTAAGGAATGAGGTATTGAAACTCCTTGATGCTGGTATTATTTACCCTATTGATGATAGAGAATGGGTTAGTCCTGTTCATTGTGTTCCTAAAAAAGGAGGTATTACCGTTGTTCCTAATGATAATGATGAGCTTATTCCTCAAAGAATAGTAGTAGGCTGTAGGATGTGCATCGATTTTAGAAAACTCAATAAATTTACTAAGAAAGATCACTACCCGCTTCCTTTTATTGATCAAATGTTGGAAAGGTTGTCTAAAAAGACCCATTTGTTTTCTTGATGGTTATTCTGGTTTCTCTCAAATTGCTGTTAAGCAACAAGATCAAGAAAAAACTATGTTTACTTGCCCTTACGGAACTTATGCTTATAGACGTATGCCTTTTGGTTTATGTAATGCTCCTGCTACTTTACAAAGGTGCATGTCTGCTATCTTTCATGGTTTTTGTGAGGAAATTGTAGAAGTGTTCATGGATGACTTTTTTGTCTATGGAACTTCTTTTGATAATTGTCTGCACAACCTTGATAAAGTTTTGTAGAGATGTGAAGAAACTAATCTTGTTCTTAATTGGGAGAAAGGCCACTTCATGGTTAATTAAGGGATTGTCCTTGGGCATAAAGTTTCTGAAAGAGGTATAGAAGTTGATAGAGCTAAGGTTGAGGAAATTGAGAAGATGCCATGCCCAAGAGACATCAAAGGTATTTGTAGTATCCTTGGTCATGTTGGTTTCTATAGAAGGTTTATTAAAGACTTTTCTAGGATATCAAAACCCCTCACTAATCTTCTTCAAAAAGGTGTACCCTTCATTTTTTATGATGATTGTAAAGGAGCTTTTGAAACTCTTAAGAATGCTTTAACTACAGCCCCTATTGTTCAACCACCTGATTGGAGTTTACCCTTTGAAATAATGTGTGATGCTAGTGATTTTGCTGTGGGTGCTGTCCTTGGGAAACGAATTGATAAAAAGTTAAACGTTATTCATTATGCTAGTAAGACTTTAGACGCTGCTTAAAGGAATTATGCTACTACTGAAAAAGAATTTCTAGCTGTCATTTTTGCTTGTGATAAGTTTAGACCCTATATTATAGACTCAAAAGTCACCATTCATACTGATCATGCTGCTATTAAATACCTTATGACGAAGAAGGACGCTAAGCCTAGGCTTGTTAGATGGGTGCTGCTTTTACAAGAGTTTGATCTACATATAGTGGATAGGAAAGGTGCTGAAAATCCTGTAGCTGATAATTTATCTCGATTGGAAAACATCTCTTTTGACCCTATGCCTGTTAATGATAGTTTCCCAAATGAACAGTTAGACGCAGTAGGGGTAAGCTCGCGAGAGTGCCCTTGGTACGCTGATTATGCTAACTTTATTGTCTCCAAGTATTTGCCTCCAACTTTTATAGCTCAGCAAAGGAGGAAATTCTTCTATGATTTGAGGCATTATTTTTGGGATGACCCACACTTATACAAAGAAGGAGTTGATGGTATTATGCGAAGATGTGTTCTAGAATATGAACAAAAGGAGATATTGCGTCAATGTCATGGTAGTGCTTATGGAGGACATCATGTAGGAGATAGAACTGCACAAAAGGTGCTACAATCAGGTTTCTACTAGCCTACCCTTTTTAAAGATGCAAGAAAATTTGTTTTATCTTGTGATGAATGTCAGCGTGTTGGTAATATTTCTAGACGCAATGAAATGCCTATGAACTACTCTCTAGTTATTGAACCTTTTGATTGCTGGGGATTTGACTTTATGGGTCCTTTCCCTCCCTCGAAAGGTTATACTCATATTCTTGTTGCCGTTGATTATGTTACTAAGTGGGTAGAAGCCATTCCTACGAAGAGTCTTGGGAAACTTCTCTAAAAATGCTTAAGGATGTTATCTTTCCTAGGTTTGGAGTGCCTAGGTATCTCATGACTGATGGGGGGTCTCATTTCATTCATGGTGGTTTTAGAAAGACCCTTGCTAAATATGATGTTAATCATATAATTGCTTCAGCCTATCACCCCCAAACTAGCAGGGAAATAGAGTTATCAAATAGAGAAATTAAATCCATCTTGCAAAAGACTGTTAATAGATCTAGAAAAAACTGGGCTAAAAAGTTGAATGATGCTTTATGGGCTTACAGAACTGCCTACAAAAATCCTATGGGGATGTCTCCTTATAAAATGGTTTATGGGAAAGCTTGTCACCTACCTTTAGAATTAGAACATAAAGCCTACTGGGGAGTTAAAGAACTAAATAGAGATTGTAAGCTCGATGCTGAGAAAAGATTATTTGACTTAAGTTCTTTAGATGAATGGAGGAGTGAAGCCTATGAAAATACTAGGCTCTTTAAGGAAAAAGTTAAAAGATGGCATGACAAGCGAATACTTAAGAGAGAATTTCATGTTGGTGAGAAGGTTTAATTGTATAGGCCGCGTCTCAGATTTTTAGCAGGAAAACTACTGTCAAAATGGGAAGGGCCTTTCATTATTGAAGAAGTATACCGTTCAGGACCAATAAAAATTTCTTATTTAAAAGACAATACTACACAAGTAGTGAATGGGCAGCGACTCAAACACTATATTGCTGGAGATTCTTATAATGAAGATGTTGATGCCTTTCAAGTTATAACTCTGGAAAGATTTATCAAGGACCAAATTCAGAGACCTGCAGAGTCCGCCTTCAAATAGGTAACAGTTCTGGTAAGAAAAGTTCCGCGAAAATACTATCCAACTATATATTTGCAGTTTTTAGTCAATAAGGAAAGCTACGAAGCGAAAGAGGGACGGAAATGGAGCCAGGGTGGCTCACACCACCCTGTGGCGTGGGCCCTCCCCATGCCACGCCACCAGGTGGTGAGGCCACCCCAGACTCCGCCTCCGACCCGTTTTCGCCCAGTACCTTCCTTTTGTTATGAAACTTCGTAATATATAACCCCCGGATCCCCCAAGGTTCGTATATCGTGTTTTCGTCGCGTTTTTGTTTCTATTCTGTTTCTGCCAGGACATACTCTTTGAAAGTTTAGAAGCACAATGGTGTCTGCCAAGGATAAAGGGAAGGAGCCTATGGAGGAGGACTTCCAATACCCCGGGAAGGAGAAGGAGATCAAGAGTGAAGATGAAGAGGAGGCAAAGCACACTGGCACTACCATTGCAAGCATTGGAGTGGTGGCAAACCCTGCCAGGACTATGTCAATTGGAGGGAAGCCTCCTCATCACCGTTCAGATCCATGGTCACTTCCTCCATGCATCAAGAATCCTTTCCATACCCTTATCCATGAGCATCAATACCAGAATATGCCCAGGGGGAAATTACCCTCCAATTGGGATTTGCCTTGTTCTAGCCATGCAGGAAAAGAAGACTTCAAGGAGGAAGAGTGGGGAAAGAATAGCAAGAGATGGAATTCTCAACCCGACATGATCATGAGCCGCATTGAGCAAAACTCATAGCTGATTCGTAATCTCACGTTCGAGATTGAGGACTTGGGGAAACTCATCAGAGAGCTCATCAAGAGGATACCACCACCACCAAAGGAGTAATTCGTCGTTAGGTTTGGCATCCCCTTGGTTTGTTCCAAGCTTGGGGGAGTGCCGCGGTATCACATCACTATCTTGTTTCTTTTTACCTTATTAGTAGAGTCATATCATGAATAGAGGAGTTATTATGTACTATGGTTTGCATTATGGAAGTGTCCCCTCTCTCGTTAGATATGTATCCCTTGGTGTGAGTTGTTGTTATGGAATATTAATGAGAAGTTCTATCATTCACTCTTTTTCATAGCTTATATTTGTTTTCAATTCGTGGTTATATGATTGATCTTGTTGTTAGTATTGGTATCACTTTAGGATCATTAAGTTAATTTAGTTGGTTTTGGCAAACCTGGCTCGGTCAGTAGCAACACTATTTTTGAGAGTTGAAAGAAAAGATAAAAGTACTCTAAGGAAATATAATTTCATCATCTTTCTTTCTTGATTTGCTCATAAGTCTAGTATTCTCTAGTTAAGATCTTTTATGCTTCCAAAGAAGATTGCATGTTTGTCTTTATCATTTGTATGTTTGTTTGTTTCCTTCAACTCTTGTACTTGCTACCCAGCCTTGCTAGCCAAAAACCTGTACTGAGAGGGAATTCTTCTCATGCATCCACCTCCCTTAAACCAAACCCATGCCATTTGTGTCCACCATACCTACCTAGTAGCATTATTGCTATTCCAAGTAAATTCTTGTTTTATCTACCTCCCAAATTAAACTTGTTATGTGAAAATTAGTGATTAAAGCTCTCACGAACTTGATGGAACACTTTACTTTCTTGCATTTAATAAACTTGAACCATTGGGTCCTTCTTTGTTGCGTATATGCTTGCGCTTTATGAGTTGAAGTTAGCAGAACCATGTATCATGGGGACCGCTTTCAACACTTCATTGGTACTTGTACCTAGTTGATATCATGTTCTTTTGCTTATGGATCCCGACGGTGTGAAATAAAAGTGGAACTTGTAAGTTCATGGAGTTTATATGTGTGTTAGAGAAACGCCTGGGCCGCTAGCCTAAGCCATGCCTAATCATGGTGGAAACTTGTAGCATAACTATAGTGAGCATTCTATGAAGCATCCTCAATAAAAACCTATGCAAATAGAAAATAAAAAGATTGCTGAGATGCTCACTGTCTGCTTGCCTTGTCATTTTGATTA
Source organism: Avena insularis (assembly GCA_023614405.1). Lineage (NCBI taxonomy): Eukaryota > Viridiplantae > Streptophyta > Magnoliopsida > Poales > Poaceae > Avena > Avena insularis. The sequence continues at coordinate 469,226,586 of CM042686.1, forward strand.
TGGGATAGCTCTTGTGTCATGTGCAAGGGGTACCCTGTTGGCGGTTCTCAATGATACGCATGTATTTACAATGACAAGAGCTTGCTCGTGACTGAAGTTGAGTAGCATGAGGTTCGGTACTCATAAGTAAGGGGCATGGGACTTCAATTTATAACTTGTCAATCATATCCTCTTAGTTGTGTCACTTTAACCTTAACCACCAAAAGATGCCTATGATAGGGGAAATGAGAGCTGAAAGCTAGTAAGTATCATAATTTTTGGGAGCTCTTTATGAGACTTGCAATCCCTGCTTCCCTCTGCGAAGGGCCTTTCTTTTTGCTTTGTAGTTGAGTCAGTAAACCTACTCCCTTCTATCCCAGCAAGTATTTTGAGTTGTTGTGTTTCATTCATTCATATGAGGATTTATTCAATCATGTTTCTTATGTTCCTTGTTTTGCACATTGCTCTTATCTTGATGTTTACTACATTGAAATCTATCATTGAAAAACCAGTTATTTGTGAACTCAAGCAAATTATCAACTATTCTTCGACCAAGAGCTAAGTTTTCCATTACCAATTATGATTCACTTTATGTATCTTTATTGTGTTTCCTTTACTCATTGCAAGTTGAGTTATATAATAGTGAGTTGTCTTCTATTATGATCTATGTATTGATGAATGTGATGCTTCTTGTCTGTATTCTTTTATCGACTCTTCACTCCATAAACCTGAGGCCATGTTTATTGAGCTCAATTTCGCTTGAGGACAAGCGAAGTCTAAGCTTGGGGGGAGTTAATACGTCCATTTTGCATCACTATTCTATGTCATAATTCATTGGTATTCATTGATATATTTCGTATTGAGAGGTGATACTTATGTTATATCATCTGTTTTTGCATGGTTGATGACTTTTGGAGCATGGACCGCTGCAGTCAGGATTCTGATGGAAAAGGTGCTGTTTGGAGGCAAAATTCGCGAAGATCAGAAAATCCAGGAAAATATACAGAAAATCCTATTTTTCCAGAAGACGAAGGAAGCCAGAAGGGGGGCTGGAGATGGGCCACAGGGGGCCCACACCACCCCCTGGCGCGGGCTAGCCTAGGCCGCGCCACCAGGTGGTGTGGCCACCCTGGTCCATCCCTGGCACTCCCCTCTAGCGTATATTATCCTCCTGAAACCCTAAGACTCGGGGAGCAACCACAAAAAGATTCCCCCGCCTCTGCGGGGCGGAAAACACCGAGAGAGAAAGATCTCTCCGGCAGACAGATTTCTGCCGGGGGAATTCCTTCCCGGAGAGGGGAGATCGTCGCCATCAACACCACCATCAAGCTGGACTTCATCGGGATCATCATCATCATCATCATCACCATCTCCATATTGCTGTAACAATTGTGTTGAATCTTGCATACTTCATAGGGGAAACTTTCCCAGTGTTGATTACTCTTTGTAGTTGATGCTATTGAGTGAACCATTGAATTATTGTTTATGTTCGTATTGTTATACATCATTATTCCATCTCTGATCATGATCCATATGATGTCTTGTGAGTAGTTCGTTTTGTTCTTGAGGACATGGGAGAAGTCATGTTGTTAGTAGTGGAGTTGTGTTGAGAAAGATTTAATAGTTTGATATTTAAGTTGTGGTGTAGTTCTTCTAGTGGTATCATGTGAACGTCGACTACATGACACTTCACCTATAAGGGCCTAGGGGAATTCATTGTGTATTTGGCTACTAATCATAGGGGTTGCCGGAGTGACAGAAACCTGAACCCCCGTTAGAAAACCATTGCACAAGGGACGTAAGGGTCTTAGAGTTTAAAGCCGTGGTTAGGTTTTTACCTTAATTACTTTCTTGTACTTACGGATGTTTGCAAGGGGTATAATCACAAGTATGTATTAGTCCTAGGAAGGTCGGTACATTAGCACAGGTTCACCCACACAACACTTAGAAAGCTAAAGAAGATTAATCAACTATATGAAGCGAAAGCACTTGACAGTCTTCCCATGTGTCCTCGAGAACGTTTGGTCATCTTAAGTAATACAACCGGCTTGTCCTTTGATGCATAAAGGATTGGGCCACTTGCTGCATTTATTCCTACTGTCTTTTGTTTACTCGTACTTTGTTTACTTGCTTTATCAAAAACCTGTAAAAATCTGTTTGCTAAGTATTTGCAGAGAATTCCTGATCCATACCACTACCCAACACCTTCTGCTCCTCGTCGGTTTCGACACTCTTACTCATCGGAAATACTGCGATACACCCCCTATACTTTTGGGTCATCAGTAATAGACACAACCTCTCCTAGTAAGCATTACACATGCTCTCAAAGTGGAGAAACCAACATGTGTCTCACCTAGTGCGGGTTGAAACTCACCTAGGTTGAGGCCTAGGGCAGTGGCAAGCACGGTGATGACGCCTCCACCTGTGATTGGCCCTTGGCTTTGGGAGGCTTGGTGCTCCAAGTAGCACAGAAGGATGGCACCCAAGTTGATTGACAAGCCGCAGTTGATGTAAGCAGCTTTTGCAAGGACTAGCATGTCCTTCTCGTTGAGTCTCGTGAACTCATTACATGCCTGCAAGTTGTTAGCAATAACACAGAACAAATAGCGAACTTTAGGATGTTGAATATTCTTCCCCTTCTTCACTCTACTAGTGAAACTCATTCCATTATAGTATCGTTAGGGGGTAGGTTCTAAGCCAGTAAAAGGCATGAATATAATTGTTTGGGAAATTAAAGCATGCACACCATTCATCTAATGTGAAGGTGTAGTTGTTGTTCATCATACAAAAAGAAAGTGTCCTCTCCATGCCATTGTTTAATGGTGCTTTGCAACGAACTTAGAAATTCAATGGTTAAGTGATGATAAGTAGGTACATAATTGTACACAAAGTTTTGCAGGCCACCTCTATTGCAAAGTAAATTAAATTCATCAGAAATACCAAGTTGGTTCAATGTAATGGGGCAAGTCCACTTGGTGGCCTTCACTTCGCGGTTCTTGATCCTATTGAAGCGATCACGATGGGCCTCATCCCTAAACCATATCCCATGTGTTCCTGAGCGGCAGCCCGAGAAGCGCTAGAAGTGGCACGAGCACGAGTTTGGTTCCTTCTGTTCATCATCTAAAACATTGATAAAAGGAAAAAATAAAACTTTTTGATCCAACAACACTAAGTGCATCATATTCCTCATCATAGCACACTAAAGAATTATCCTCAAAATAGTAATCTAGGTAAGAAAATCATGGCAATTGGTTCTTAGTAGGTATCACCCTAGATTGATAATGACAATAGATCGGAGATGAATTTGCAAAAGGTAATTGGAGGATCAAAGGATAAAAATACCATAGATCACTCGTGTGCGGGGAAATCGAACGTAATTGAGTGGAGATGAAGATCTCTTGAGGTTTTGAGAGAGTTTGGAGGTAGAAGAAAGAAAAATGATTGAAGTTTTGGAGTTGGAAGTACCTTCCCGTGCGATTTTGTGGTCAGACGCAACTATACGGGCGGAACTATACGGGTGGAACAAGGTGTTCCGGTCGTATAGTTTGCCTTTTGACAAAAAAATAGGGTTTCCTCCTGGCGGCGCAGCTATACGGGCGCAACTATACGGCCGGAACACAATGTTCCCACCGTATAGTTGGTCGTTAAACTGCCTATCCCTGTGAAATAAAATATACAAAGGCATCGATATCTATACGACCGGAACTATATGGCCGGAATTTTTATTCCTGTTGTATAGTTGGTCATTAAACTCTCAGAACATTGGAAAAGAAATTGTATGGAGGCACTAATATCTATATGGTCGGAGCTATATGGCCGGATTTTTTATACGATCGGAGCTATACGGCCGGATTTTTTATTCCCGCCATATAGTTGGTCGTTAAACTCTCAATACATATGAAAAGAAATTTGTCGATGGCAAAGATATTTATACGGCCGGAATTTTTATTCCCGCTGTATAGTTGGTCGTTAAACTCTCTGTGTGCATAAAAAAAATCTATTTCTTTGAAAACTATTTCTTTTCCTATAACTTAGTAATATACCTTGTTTTTGACAGAAATTTGATAGTAAATATTGTTAACCAACAATAGCATGAATAAAGCAGAATTTCAAGTACTACCGAACTTCTTCTCCTCAGATGGAGTTTTCTAGCACTCTTCATTAAACATAAACTAAATCTAAAACTAAAAACTTTACTCAAAGCTTTATTTCACATGGGTTCCCTCCCATGAAGCACTCTTTTATGGTCAATAGCTTGACCTTAATGATACTCACTTGGGCCAGATGAGTGGAACACCCACTCCAAAGCAATTGGCCTTCAAATTGATGGCCTCCTTTTCATCATGCTTGGCTTTCTTCTTCCTGGGAAAATAAATAACAAAAGGATCTCGCGAAGGCAATTACAACTTCTTGTTCCCTTCATGCAGATTAATCAAAGCCTTAATAGTTCTTAAGAAAGGACGACCTAAGATAATAGGAGTAGTAGCATCTTAAGGCATGTCAACAATAACAAAATCAATGAGAGCAGGACAACCTTTAATGTATACTAAAGTGTTCTCCTTAATTTCTACAGCTTGTTTGTAGGTAGAATCTGCTAGATGCAATTTTAACTCAGTAATTTCAAAGGAGCCAAGATTTAACTTGTTAAAAAGACTCTTTGGAATTGTTTAGATGCTTGCACCTAGATCACAAAGTGCAACTATCTCATTGGTTCTAATTTTAATCTTAATAGTAGGCTCAAATATGTCATCTAGTTTAATGGGTAATTTTTCAGCAATTCGTTTGTATTCTTCCTCAAGCTCACGTACCTTTATGGCTACTTCATTGACAAAGTGTTGGTACATAGCTTCCTCACTACCTTCACTTACCGGAATCTTGACGTTGATCCTTTTTACGAGATCTTCAATGGTGTAGCTTGGTGAAGGAGCATTACTATAGTCGAGTTCTTCAGGCTCCTCCCTTTGGATCCTCATCATTTTGAGTTCTTCAACAGGATTGGGCTCAGCTTTACCTGCAAATTTAGCTAGAATGAGAGTTTGACTCTCAGTTATGTTACCTAGCCATGCCTCAACGATCCTCGTTTTTTCTTGGAGGGCCTACAAATCATTTCTCAAACTAACAGCTTGGTTAGATAATTTATCAAGCATGGCATCATGGTTCTCCATTATTTTAACAAGAATATTGTTTTGTTCATTTTGTGAGTCTATGAAAGACTTAAGTGTTTCTTGGAGACTAACATTACTAGTTCCCATATTATTATTAGAGTTACCTGCCGGACTAGCATAATGTTTCTGAAAGTTAGGATTGTTACTCTTATTCTAAGTAAGATTATAATCATTACGAGCTACGAAGTCTATTTCTTCAATATTTGTTTCAGGGGTGGCTCTTACCTGGGTTTCCTTACCTTTTACGGCTAGTATGAGCACATGCAACTTAGCATTGAGTTCTTCGTTTTCTTGTGGTGAAATAGAGTTCACCTTCTTCGTGTTTGATCTTTCCACATGCCATTGGGCATGGTTGTCTTGCATATTGTCTAGCACCTTCTTTGCTTCGATAATATGTTTAACCATAAATGTTTCTCCATTTGCAGTATAGAGCATAGACTTAGACATAGGATTAAGAGCATTGTAAAATAAATGGAGGATTGACCAATCTTCCATCCCATGACTAGGATAGTTTCTTAAGCATTCTTTCATCCTCTCCCATGCAAGCGCTAGTGGCTCATGCTCTTCCTATCTAAAGCCAGAAATATTAGATCTGAGTTGCATAGTCTTTGCAGGTGGGAAAAATTTGGTCATAAATAAAGAAGTACATCCCACCCATGATGTAATAGTATTTATAGGCAAAGATAGCAACCATAATTTTGCTCTCCCTCTTAGAAAGAAAGGAAATAAACACAATTTGATCGCATCAGGGTCGACGTCTTTTATATGCATCATATCACATATTTTAGTGAAAGTATTTAAGTACATACCTGCGTCTTCAACAGCAGAGCCTCCAAATTGATTATGTTGAACCAAAATTAATTAGTGGGGCTTAATTTCATAGTCATCAGCAGTGATTGCTGGCTGAGTAATAGGAGTATGCAAATAATCATTATTGGGAGTAGCAAACTCCCCAAGCTTCTTTTCAGCCATATTTCATATGTTTTGGGGTTTTATTAAACAAAGAATTATAATAGTAAAAACAAGAACTTAAAGGCTAACTAATTTTTTTGGTTTATCAAATAAAGACTGAAAGCAAACTATCAAAATTAAAAACAAGAATTAAAACTAGCAAGGTTCGTAATAACCTCACCAGGGTAGTTATTGGTTCCCCGGCAACGGTGCTAGAAAAAGGGTTGATACCTTCGATCCGGATTACGGATGTAGTATAACTTCTTTTTCCCTAGTAGACATGGTTATCAAATCCTCGGGAAGGGAATGCATAGTGAAGTTACTTTAACGGACCTTCGGGAGTTTTAGAATTCCTTTTGTGTTTTTACTGGACCAATAGCCTGCGTATTTTTGTTGTTGTCGATGATGGAGAGAGAGGGCCTAGGGCGTTTGGTTTCACCTATAGCTGTGCAAAACATCTAATGGAAATAAAAGAGAGAATAAAGTATGCCTGTACTTGTTAGAGCAACATAAATTATATGTGGGTAGTGCATCCATAATTTCTATTGCCTCCGCAACCGCTTATAGCAATAACCTACTTGTCTCATCCATAGAATAAAGAGAACTAATGATATGCATAGTGATGTCACCGTTGATCCCAAGCAAATCCCTCACATACAGCCATACTACCCCTTCGGTTCCCAACCTGTAGATCAGTCATCACTCATACTCCCTATACCTGGCTCAACCCTCGGGGTCTTGGGTACCTGACAAGTCCTTGGATTGAGGAAAGAGAGGATACAATAATCATCATGTTATACAAACTAATACACGATCCAATCTATGATAAATAACATGCACAATTGCTACATGGCTAGGCCGAAGCCCTTATCCCAAGGAGAATTACTCACACATAGAGATGAGATCAACAATCACAAACATTGTAATGAAAATCATAAGATTGATAGAAATAGTCTTACAATGTCGCCAATCGGAGAAGAGATCTACTATTACAAGTGGTGGAATATGGCTATGGAGATGGAGAAGGGTTTGGAGATCTGGAGGCCGCTGGTGATCTGTGCTAGAGACTTTTTGGCGAGGTCTGGCTTGTTTTCTCGTTGCCCGAGGCTTCTTTATATAGGGGTCCCTTCATGAAAGTTGTTATGTTTGACCTAACGGTGGCGGCGCCAACTATACGACCGGAGCTATACGGCCGGAATTTCTGCTCCGGTCGTATAGTAGGTCGTTAAAGTGTCTGCCTCCGTTGTACGGTTCCTGGTTTCTTCTGGTTGTTGGAAATCTCGTATCTTGAATTTAATGTAATGATTCCCTCCTTTAAATGACATTATCTGCGCAGGAAAAATATAAAAGGAAGGATTGCATACCCCCCTGAATATTAGCATTAGTGGGAGGGTTTAGAGAGATATTTCATCAAGAATATGAGTAATATCCAGTTTAAATGTGGACGTAGATGGCTATATTTCAGAGCCATCACCTCCACACCGACTGCCTCATGAGGGTAACACTACTATCTTACCCAAGGAAGGGCGCATGAGGCACCGCGTAGCTGCAGATGTCGTCAGTAGACTCAACCTTATGGGGATCGGTGGACCGCGGGCAACGCTATAACTTGTCCACACAAAGTAGACTAGTGAACTAGGCACCCTTCGGCAGGCAATGTGGTGACCCTTCCTGTCCACTGTTTGCGGGGAAGAGGCCTGGCGCCCCTATAAAACGGGGTGGTACCGCAACCTTAGAAAGGATCGATCTGGCAATCTCCAACCCTATACACTCATCTACCTTTGTACCCTCGTGAAGCACGTGAGCAATATAACCAAGCAGGAGTAGGGACTTTACCTCCCCGCGAGGGTCATGAACCTGGTTAGAAACCCCTATGTCACTCTCTATCGTGTGTGTGTGCCTCATCACTGTTGTTGTTGTCGGCCAGACCTGAATGTGTGTTCAGCCTCTTCATGAATTCAGGGCTCGTCAAACCCCCTGTTCCTTCGCAGGACGCTAGTCTCCGACAACAATTCAACCGGATGCTAATGCGCTCTTTATCTTCCCGCGGAATGAGATTGATAACTACACAACCAAGTCAAAGGCATCTAGTTGACACCAGGCAAAATTCCAAGAGGAAAATCAACTAGAGACACTCACGTTGGAGTTGCTCGCCGATCTGGGCCACCTCACCTATAAGATACTTCTCCCGCTCAAATGCTTTCTCCTCCTTTGATTTCCACACATCAGTGTTCCCTTTGATGATCGCCAGTGTTCTCTCCATCTCGTTAACTTGATCTCACAGAAGGGGCAGTAGGGACAACTCGTTAGCTCTCGAATGCCGAAGGGGAACCAAAGGAGCAGCCGAAGAGGCGGTACCCGGTGCATCGATGGTGGAGCCCTACACATGAAAACAACCAAAGAATAAGAGCCTATGAGACCATTCGACAAGAAAAAAGATTGAGCAAACAGGCACTAATAAAGATATCAGCAGAATACATTTATACAAATTTATCCAAAAGCAATAGAGTCATTGGCAGTCACCACCCACCAGCTATGAGCACTATGACTACAACCAAGTACTAGGATTACAAAAGAAAGGAAATCGTAAGCGGTGCCGAGCTACCTAAGCATCACGGCACCCACAGCAGCTTCCGCCATGGTCGCGTTTTCCGCAGCGAATTGTTTCTACTCCTCGGAGTACTTGGCAAGCAAATCAATTAGCCGAGTGCCATATTTCTTGCAGCGCTTGGTGGAAGGTCCAAAAGCGACATCCTTTCCATCCAATATCACTGACATTGGAGAAGTGACCTTGCTAACATCAAGGTTACACCTTACGCCTGAGCCATAGCAAGTCCGAAGGAGGAACCCGCGACCTTCTTTATATGCTTGTATTCCTTGGGAGCGTCATCCACAAAAGCATCTGCAAGGCCGCTAACAACTTCAAGGGCGACAGCCTTCAGGAACATCTCCTGGTGGAGGAAACTAAGAACAACCTTGGACTTGATGAGAGCTTCCCTGGCATAGTCGTTGCGATCTTCGATTGCACTCACGACACCAACTAGCAAGTACTCACGTTCAAGCGCTTGGTTGTTGAAGTTGACACCAGCCGCGTCTGCAGATGCAAAGGGAAATGTCCTAAGAAAACACACCAATTAAGAGGAAGATGCAAGTAATAGGCAAAGGACAATTACCAGATAATGCCTACACAATAGTCATGGGATGTTCAGCCAATACCTTCTCCATCTCTACCGAAGCTGCTGCAAGGCTCTCTTCATGTTGCTTCGACTCCAACTTCAGGCGCTCAACGACTTCCACACGCTCTTCTCCTTCACCTTGGCGTTGTTGAGACTCTTTTCGAGAGCCTCTAGGAGACGCAGATCCTGGTTGTTCCCCTCTTGCACACAACAAATCACCGTCCATCAAACGACGGACATAGCAATTAACCAATATGCAAAGGAGAAAACCTCACCTTGAAGCTGCCTAAAGTCAGATTCTAGCCGCACGTACTGCTGGCCCATCCACACCATGTTCCGCACATATGGATGCGCAAGTGTTTGAGTCAATGCAAAGAGCTCGGGGGCTTCTAAGAGGAAACAAAAGAAAACTTACATTTTCGCTCGAAGACTAGAAGATCTTGCTCCACATTCCAAGTGGCGATGACCATGTGCCCACCTTGCTTGGATGAGCTTGAGCAGTTGTCATCATCGGTGGCCATCGTCTTTGGAGAAGAAGCAACCGCCTTAGTGATCGTAGCCTTAGAGTCTACAACTCCCTCCTCCACATCGTCCTTGATGAACTCTTCTGGGGAAGACTCCCTAATGATGTAGTACATAAAACCATCCTTCAAGACCCAACCAACATACTTAAAATGGCATGGTAGAAGTCGAAAATACTCAAATGATGAAGTTCTCAAGGTTGAACACCTCCTTCTTCTGTTTCTTGGCTTGAGGCACAGGTGGTGTAGCCCAGAGGGGTATTGATGGAATTAGCCCAATAGCACCTGCATTAGCGTTAGGACCATCCGGAGTCACCGGAGTCAAGGCATCCGAATCTTCACTCCCACCAGTCTTGCGAGTGCCATCACTGCTAGACTCAGGGGATTTTTGTGACTGAGCAGCAGGGACAGTGGAGTCCATTTTTTCTAGCTCCTCACCCTCAGGGGTGTCCTGTTGGGGATATACTTTCTGGGTATCCTCACTGTGCCTCACTGACCAGGGTGGCCCACTTCAGGTTAGAGCTTTTCATCACGGGCGGCCTAGTCAGGGAGAAGAGATGGAGTCTAGTCCGGCTACGGGAAGGCCCAAATGACTTACCGACATAGGCCTATAGTGTTACTTGTAGTTCAAGATGTACTCTGTAACCGACTCTTAGTTGTAGCCAGATAGGTCTCTCCTTTAAACCGTAGGCCGGATATCTATATAAGCCATCCTAGGGAGAGCCTTTAGGGCACCCTCACAATAGTCTACAATCTCAACTCTCACAGGCGAAACCCTTGTAACCCATATTCCGGCTCTGCCGTATTACTGGATTTCTAGCAAGAGTAGGATCCGTACAAAGTCAGCGGATTCGAACCTGGGTAAACTTGTGTGCTCACCGTCCTGGAATACCATACGTCTCACACCCCTCTCTTCTGCACTCCTCGAGGACCCCCTCATGGCATACTTGTCATCAATCTGACGACAGTTGGCGCCCACCGTGGGACAAGTGAGCTTTGGATCTACGTTCCGGGCGGAATACGCAAGAACCGGAATCGGCAAGACCATCACCGTCGGTCGCATGCTCTATGCCAGCGACGTCCCTCTCATCGTTCTCGGTGGGACTTAGATTCCGGCTAGGGAGGCTGTGACTGCCTACACAATTATGTCTTTCGGTAAGATCGATGTTTACATCGGCTTTGCTGAACCTACCCCACCCATCCCAGCGGTAATGATAGAGGCAGAAGAAGTTTCTGGCTCCCCTCTGTTTGCGGAGGCGGCGGAGTTCTGGTTCTCAGTCTCTCGTCGCGAAGACGAACTTGTTCAAGAAGTTCGGAGACTTTATGTCCTTTGCTTCTTGTGCTTCTTCTTCGGCAGTGATAGTCTGGCTTCCTAAGCATTGCTGGCCTAGCCGTTGGATTTCCTCCGCAGATTTCTGAGAAATGCCAAGTTTGGCAAGACCCGAATTGCTGAGCAGGTTTTCAGCGAAGATTTCTGCCGAGGGATCATTATCCATAGAGGGTTCACCCTTATCAAAACCTGAGTCATCCATGGTGACGTCAGTTTGAGACCCAAGGATCGTTGGCTCTGGTTGAGCCGGATCTTCTGCAACAGGTGGAGATGGAGTAATCTCCGACGCTGCGGAAGGCTGTGGGGCAGGAGTCGGAGGTGATGTGACAGGAGAAGTCAATTTCAGCGTTGACTGGTGCAGGGGCTTTGACAATCCTCCTTTACCCTTTCCCTTGGAGAGATTTCTAGCTCTGAAGAGGTAATAGAATGAAAATCGTTACACTTCAAAAAGAATAATGAAATTAATACAAAGACCTTGTGAGGAAAGTTACCTCTTCACAACGGGCACTTCTTTTGTGCCGATAGACACTGTCAGAGTCTTACGCTTCCGAGTAAGTACATCCGACAGTGGAACCAACTCTCCATCATCCTGAGACAACTCAGGAGGATATCCCTCGATAGGAGCAAGCTCCGACTCGGGGAGGTCAGCCATCTGAAAAGGAAACCGTATCACAGTATTGCAAAACAATGTATAAGATGGACACATAATTCGGGTTACTGCTAGAAAACTTACTGGTATCACAGGATTGTCAACTATGTGCATGTCCAAGGACAAGTCTGGAATTTTCCTCTCGACTCGCTCCTTGATCAACCATTTGATTTGGCACTCATAGTCCTTTTTCGAGTAGGCCGTGGAGAAGATTCAGAGAGAGCCCGTCTTGCTCTTGGTGACGGAGTGCATAAGCCGGTCTCCATGGTGTTGAAGAGGCTGAATCTGGCGCGCTAGCCAGCAGTGCACTAAGTCGGATCCTTTCAGATCCTTGTGCTTCATCAGATATTCGATCCGCCTCTTTGCAAGAAGCAGATCATCCGTGAGAGCCAGAGCATCCGCGTCCTAGGACTCTTGGGGCATAGCGGCACCATCGACAAAAGCCGGCAGAGCACTAGCTTTTCCGGGAGCCGGTCTGTCCTTATGATAAAAGAACATGGACGACTACTTTTTGACCGACTCGCTAGCCTTAATCCTAGGATAAACGTGTTCTCTCCTAATAGAAAAGCTAAGCGTTCCGGTAATGTAGGGATTACCGGCGGTGATGGAATTTCTCCGGGTACCAAAGTAGAACCAGAAAAGAAGAAGGCTCGGCCTAATGCCAAGATACCCCTTGCACAAAGAAGCATAAGAACTCATCTCTAAAATAGAGTTCGGGGGGAGATGGTGGAGTTGAACTCCGTAGTGATCTATGACCTCGGAGAACAAATCTAAGGGAGGAAAGCTCAAACCTCTGTCGAGGTGGGTGCCGAAATGCACTCGCTCGCTGGCCTTGGGGTTGGGGATGGTTTCTCCATAACCGCTCTGCTACTCGCCGGCACGGAGGAGCCCTTCCTTCTCCACGAGGGGGAGCTTGGCTTCATCAAGAACGCACGGGATCCAGACCCCCACGAAAGCTTTATTTCTCCGTTGCTGCCGTCGCTGCCACCGCTGCTACTGCAGAAGATGAGGCTTCAGCCATCTTGTGGCCTCCGGTGACCTAAGATGGGCGACACTGTGGGAGTTGGGGAGGCAGAGGAGCTCTGTTTTTGTGGGAAGCGTCGGGACGAAGGAAGGAGCACAAGTGCAGGTGAAGAAGATGGGAAGGAATCTTAACCACTTATATCCTCCAGCTGTGCCAAGATGCGTGTAAACGCAACAGTGAAACATGCCATGCGTCGTGGAAGGAGATGGATAACCTCCTCGCGAGGATTACGCCACCTCGATCTCCGTGCATGCATTAAAACGACGCATTAGTTCGGCGCGAAGCGGACCCACCAACGGTCGTGGTGTCAGGGATGTCTGGCAGTGACATGACTTGACCTTGACTGGTGTCAGGTTATGTTAGAGACCAAGTTCCGGCTTAGTTTGAATTTCAAGTTGGAAACGCGAATAATGTATAAATGGGTCCGACTCGTTTTTGAGACTCGGATCCTATCCTTTCTTTTGAAGTTTCAGGAACCCTTCAAGATTCTGCAAGCCAAAGATCAAGCTAGGCGATGATGAAATCCGACTCTTTATCTTAGAGGCTTCCGAGTTCTACTATTGGGAATATACATTTCGGGCATCCTCACTGTGCCTCACTAATATGTTGTTAACGTATCTATAATTTTTGATGTTCTATGCTTGTTTTATATCTACTTTCTTATGTTTTGTCCACACTTTGGAGTATTTTTATACACTTTCTGGGAATAACCTATTAACAAGATGCCACAATGCCAGTTACCTGTTTTCTGATGTTTTTTGGTTCCAGGAAAGCCAGAAAATGAATATTCTCGGAATTGGACGGGAGAAAAGCCAAAGTCAATTTTTCACCGAAGGGAACACGGAGCTAGAAGACGAGAAGAAGAAGGGCCTCGAGGGGGCCACACCCCCTAGCCCGTGCCTGGGGGGTGCAGCCGCCTCGGTCACCCCCTCGGTCTCCCCTTTCGCCTATAAGAAGCCTGCAATACAGAAACCCTAAGTACCCGATCAAAACTCCACGAAAGAGTCTGTAGCCACCGTCATCTCCATCCCCTAGATTGGGAGGGATCTGAAGCTCTTCCCGTTACCCGGCCGGAGAGGATAATTCACCCTGGACGCCTTCTTTATCACCATGCCTGCCTCTGGTGTGATGTGTGAGTAGTTCATCCTTGGACTATGGGTCCATGTAGTAGCTGGATGGTTGGTTCTTCTCCTTTGTGCTATCATGTTTAGATCTGGTGAGCTTCGTTTATGATCAAGATCATCTATTCGTAATCCTACATGTTGTGTTTGCAGGGATCCGATGGATATTGAGATGCTATTTCAAATTTATTATTGATTTTATCATGTCTTTGTTATTCGTGATCTTGCATGCTCTCTGTTGTTAGTAGCTATCTTGGCCGACTAGATGCTAGCAACTCCAAGAGGGAGTATTTATGCTCGATAATGGGTTCATGCCTCTAGGAATCTGGGGAAGTGACAGAAATTTCTAAGGTACTAGATGTGTTATTGCTACTAGGGAGAAAACAGAAATCCTTTGTTCATAGAACAATCGTATTGTTTACTTTACACACTTTTCTTAATGCAATTATCTGTTGCTTGCAACTTAATACTAGAGGGGGTTCGGATGATAACCTAAAGGTGGATTATTAGTCATAGATGTAGTTGGATTATGGTCTATGTATAATGTTGTAATGCCCAATCAAATCTCATAGGAGTCAAGATGATTAGTATATGCATGTATGCTTTCTCGATGTTTGTCAATTGCCCCGCTGTAATTTGTACACCTAACATGTCATCTATCTTAAGGAGAATCACCACTAGTGAACTATGGACCCCGATCCATTCTTTTACCATCAATCTACATTCTACTATTTACTATTTTCTGTTTACTTTCTGCAAGCAATTACTATCTTCCACACAATACGTTTAATCCTTTGTTTTCAGCAAAACTAGTGAGATTGACAACCTCACTATAAGTTGGGGGCAAAATTCTGTGATTGTTTTGTGTAGGATTCCAAGTTGGAAACAATACCTTGGAGGTGTTTCCTTGCTCCTACTAGTTCGATAACCTTGGTTTCATAACTGAGGGAAAACTTGTTGCTGTACTCATCATACCTTCCTCTTGGGGTTCCCCCAACGAGCTCAACATATTGAGTAAGCAAAACTTTTTCTAGCGCTATTGTCGGGGAGTCAAGGACATCTTCGCAAGGGGAGTCCCTCATAACCAATCTCTTTACTTTGTTTTATTTGTTTTGCTTAGTTTATTTCTTCTTTGTTTGCTTGTTTCCTTATCAAAAACACACAAAAAATTAGTTGTACTAGTTTGCTTTCTATATTAAAAACAAAAAAAAAATAGTTCCTACCTTAAGTTGCCATTATGTCTAGCATTGCTCCAATCACTATGTCACCTGAGGAAATGTTTTTTACTTTCAAACAAGGAATTGAAGAGAGTTTCAAAGAAGCTTGGTCTAGAATCTCTGATTTACATGAAAAAACTGAACCTAAAATGACTCAAAGCTTGTTTCTTAGCAGTTTTTACTTTGGAACCGCTCTTTGCTATAGATATGCCTTGGATGCTGTAGTGGGAGGAGATTTCCTCCAATGCAATGAGGATGAAGCTTTCAAAGCCATAAAGGAGTTGGTCTTAACATATAACTTGCCTAGCAAATCTAATTCTTCCTTTATAAACATATTTGCTAGATTGAATACTCTTGAGACCCACACTGCTAGTTTAAAAGAATGCTATAACATGCTTAGAGAGAATCATGATTATGTTTCAATAAATTCTGAACCCTCAAAATGGCTTCCTATAGTAAAAGTTGTTATAAATAATGAAACTTGTCATGCTCGCTGTGATATCATGTCTGAATTTTGTCGTATGCCTAAAGATATTTATAAATCTTTGAATCTTTGGGGTCTTTCTGAAGGGGGAGAAGCAATATCTCTTGCTAATAATTCCACAATATTACCCATTAGAATAGCTAAAGGAGTTTTTACAAAAATTCTAGGGAAAGTGGTGTCTACTAATTATCTTGTTATTGAATGTGTTGGAAAAGGACAAATCACACTTGGAAGATCCCTACTTAAACTCCTTAGAGCAACAATAGATGTGGAAAAGGGCATCATACACTTTGCTTCCGCATCGAACAATCATACGTTCCCCAAGTATAAGAATAAAAGTAAGAGAGGTAAGGGCAAGAAATTTGGTCTTAATGCTTCTTCATTTGAGAATACTTGATGCTTTTCTTGCTTCTTATGTCTAACTTAAAGGTGTTAAAAAAGTACTTATTGGGAGATAAACCAAAAGTTTTAGTTGAGACTTGGAAGTTATTGCTTTAGTAATAACCTCTCCTTATCCTTTTTGTGTGGTTTTTGTGCCAAGAGTAACCTCTAATGAGAGAGAAGTAATGCTTGGGAAAGTTGTGGTTCTGAAACAGATTTTTGTGCTTCGCTGTAAAAATTCGTGAAAAATCTCTGTACGTCGGTTTGAGCTGTAATTTTTTGTGCTTCTGCCCCAGGTTGTTATCCAACTTTCTTTAATTCAACACTTTTCGATTTGAGCAACATAAGGTCTTCAAAAAAATCGGTTTCTACTTGATGGTCTGTTTTGACAGATTTCTGCCATTATTTGCATTTGCCTCTTAATCTCTTTCTCTTTGATCATTTGAACTTTTTAAAAGAAGTGTTACACTAGCTTGTGTTTTAATGGAAGTTTTACTTATGTTGAGACTGAACGAAAAGACTTATTATCTTGAGTACACTAATGTTGCGAATGAAGATTGTGTGAAGTTTTGTATGAAGGAAATTTTCAGGTGTAGGGAAAGAATGATGTGATGAGATGAAGAATAGACTAAATCTCGAGCTTGGGGATGCCAGCCGTGTCACCCCAAGGAATATCCAAGAAGTAGAATCGTCAAAGCTTGTGGATGCCCAAGGCATCACCTTCTTCATCAATAAAAATCTCAGGTTTCTTCAAAACACTTCATTTTTATTGTTTCATGCAGAGTTGTGTTGTTCTTGGAGCGTCTTCATTTCGTTTTTCGTTTTCGTTTGCTTAGTTTGCTTGAATAAATTGGTTGGGCCCCCTCATTCATACATTAGTTTTCATATAAGTTGGTTTGGATTGGAAAAGAGTAGGAAAAGTTCATGCTTAAGTGGTTAAAAGGAGCTTGTTTTGACTGCGGCCTATACTTTGTCATGTCATGCTTGATATTGTTTTGGCTTTATGCTTTGTGATTTTTGCTATAGCATGACATGTTATAAACAATTGAGATTGCTTAATGTGTCTTGAAAGAATCATGCGTTGTTTTAGCATATTAAAGCATAGTATTGTGGTATTCTCCTTTGGTGCTTTATTTGGGTTAACTTGGCGCATGCTCACACCATGTTATGACTATACCAAGTCACCATAGCCTCTATGATCCTTTAGTTTTTGACTTGTAATATCGCTTTATGTTTTAATTAATGATGTTTTGTCGCTTTGCATCATTATGGCCATTATTGCTCACTTAGTTGGTCGCTCCCAGTCTTTTGCTAGCCTCCATACCAAGTATGAGTCCCACTCATGCATCCAACTCCAAATAAAAGCAAGTTATTCCAAAGAGTCTACCGTACCTACCTATTAGCATTTGCTACTCCAAGTATATTCATGTTTTTATCTACCTTCCGAATTAAACTTCTTATGTGAAAATTAGTGATTAAAGCTCTCACGAACTTGATGGCACACTTTACTTTCTTGCACTTAATAATCTTGGACCATTGTGTCCAACTTTGTTGTGTATATGCTTGCGCTCTATAAGTTGAAGTTAGCAGAACCATGTATCATGTGGAACGCTTTCAACATTGCACTTATTATTCTGTTGATATCATGATTCTTTTGCTTATGGATCCCGGCGGTGTGAAATAAAAGGGGAACTTGTAAGATCATGGAGTTTGTATGTGTGTTAGAGAAACGCCTGGGCCGCTAGCCTAAGCCATGCCTAATCATGGAGGAAACTTGCAGCATAACCATAATGACCATTCTATCAAGCATCCTCAATAAAAACCTATGCAAATAGCAAATAAAAAGATCGCTGAGATGCTCATTGTCTGTTGCCTTGTCATTTTGATATGGGATAGCTCCTGTGTCATGGGGAAAGGAGTACCCTATTGGCGGTTCTCTATGATACATATGTACTTACAATGACAAGAGCTTACTTGTGACTGAAGTTGAGTAGCATGAGGCTCGGTACTCATAAGCAAGGGGCATGAGATTTCAGCTTATAACTTGTGAAGCATATCCTCTTAGTTGTGTCACTTTAACCTTAATCACCTAAATATGCTTATTATAGGGGCAATGAGAGCTGAAAGCTAATAAGTACCATAATTTTTGGAAGCTCTTTATGAGACTTGAATCCCTGCTTCCTTCTATGAAGGCCTTTCTTTTACTTTTATGTTGAGTCTCCATCTTCTATCTTTATGCACCTATTGAGAGAGCATAGTGGCCATTATTAGTTTAATGTGCATTGTCCCAAGACTTGTTGATTGATGCATAACTTTGATATTGCTTGTTCTTAAACTATTTGTATCTAGTCACCCTTATGAACTTTGAACGTGTCCTATGCATTTACGTTTTGCTACACTATGAGGGACAAGCTGAATACCATTATCATTATGTTTTCTTTATGTGAAACAAACAAATGTCTTGCAAATCATTGTTATTCATGAATCTTTTGTTTGTACCTTTACATGCTACAACATAGTTGCTATGTCTTATTGTTAGAACTATATCTTTCATGCTATGTTAAAGTACTATGATCCCAGCTATCAATGTTTTACAAATACGTTGATCAAGATTATGATGGTGCATGTCACCTCAAAAATTATTCTTTCTTTTAATCACTTATCTACTCGAGGACGAGCAGGAGTTAAGCTTGGGGATGTTGATACGTTGCTAACGTATCTATAATTTTTGATGTTCCATGCTTGTTTTATATCTACTTTCTTAAATTTTGTCCACACTTTGGAGTATTTTTATACACTTTCTAGGATTAACCTATTAACAAGATGCCACAATGCCAGTTGCCTATATTCCGCTGTTTTTGGTTCCAGGAAAGCCAGAAAATGAATATTCTCGGAATTGGACAAGATAAAAGCCAAAGTCAATATTTCACCGAGGGGAACATGGAGCCAGAAGACGAGACAGAGAATGGCCTCGAGGGGGCCACACCCCTGGCCACGCAGCCAGGCCTGGCCCGCGCCTAGGGGGTGTAGCCGCCTCGGTCACCCCCTCGGTCTCCCCTTTCGCCTATAAGAAGCCTCCGATACAGAAACCCTAAGTACCCGATCAAAATTCCACGAAAGAGTCTGTGAAAGTGGGAGGGATCTGATGCTCTTCCCGGCACCCGGACGGAGGGGAGAATTCACCCTGGAGGCCTTCTTCATCACCATGCCTGCCTCCGGTGTGATGCGTGAGTAGTTCATCCCTAGACTACGGGTCCATGTAGTTGCTAGATGGTTGGTTCTTCTCCTTTGTGTTATCATGTTTAGATCTTTTGAGCTCTATTCATGATCAAGATCATCTATTTGTAATCCTACATGTTGTGTTTGCGGGGATCCAATGGATATTGTGATGCTATTTTAGATTGATTATTGATTCTATCATGTCTTTGTTATTTGTGATCTTGCATGCTCTCTGTTGTTAATAGCTATCTTGGCCGAGTAGATGCTAGCAACTACAAGAGGGAGTATTTATGCTCTATAGTGGGTTCATGCCTCTAGGAATCTGGGGAAGTGACAGAAATCTCTAAGGTACTAAATGTGTTGTTGCTACTAGGGAGAAAATAGAAATCATTTGTTCATAGAACAATCGTATTGTTTACTTTACACACTTTGCTTAATGCAATTATCTGTTGCTTGCAACTTAATACTAGAGGGGGTTCGGATGAAAACATGAAGGTGGATTATTAGTCATAGATGCAGTTGGATTACGGTCTATGTATAATGTTGTAATGCCCAATCAAATCTCATAGGAGTCAAGATGATTAGTATATGCAAGTATGCTTTCTCGATGTTTGTCAATTTCCCCTCTATAATTTGTTCACCCAACATGTCATCTATCTTAAGGATAATCACCACTAGTGAACTATGGACCCCGGTCCATTCTTTTACCATCAATCTACATTCTACTATTTACTATTTTCTGTTTACTTTCTGCAAGCAATTACTATCTTCCACACAATACGTTTAATCCTTTGTTTTCAGCAAAATCGGTGAGATTTACAACCTCACTGTAAGTTGGGGGAAAAGTTCTTTGATTGTGTTGTGCAGGACTCCAAGTTGGAAACAACACCTTGGAGGTGTTTCCTTGCTCCTACTGGTTCGATAACCTTGGTTTCATAATTGAGGGAAAACTTGTTGTTGTACTCATCATACCTTCCTCTTGGGGTTCCCCAATGAGCTCAACATATTGAGTAAGCACTCACTGACCAGGGTGGCCCACTTCGGGTTAGAGCTTTGCTTCATGGGCGGCCTAGTCAGGGAGAAGAGACGGAGTCCAGTACGGCTACGGGAAGGCCCAAATGACCTACCGACATAGGCATGTAGTGTTACTTGTAGTTCAAGGTGTACTCTATAACCGACTCTTAGTCGTAGCCGGATAAGTCTCTCCTGTAAACCCTAGGCCGGCTATCTATCTGTCCTAGGGAGAGCCTTTAGGGAACCCTCACAAGAGTCTACAATCTCAACTCGCTCAGGCGAAACCCTTGTAACCCATATTCAGGCACTGCCATATTACTGGATTGCTAGCAGGAGTAGGATCCGTCCAAAGCCGGCGGATTCGAACCTGGATAAACTTGTGTGCTCACCGTCCCAGAATACCGTACGTCTCACACCCCTCTCTTCCGCACGCCTAGAGGACCCCCTCATGGCGTACTTGTCATCAATTTGATGACATGTCCCACTTCTCGGGTAAAGGGGTATCATGCCTTTATCCTTCAAATACTACAAGAGAAGAAACAACACCATCAAGTTTCCACCAAGTAATCAAAGATAAAGGAAATACTAGCAAGGACATTACGTCTGGCACAGGCTTGCCGACGCAAAATTGCACAATGAACGTCTCTGCTAGGAGAGCCTCCTTAGGAGCCAGTTTCTTCAAAGTCCTGATTTTCTTCTCCACTTCCATGGATGACTGATGTCTACGCACTTTTATTCTTATAGACAGTTGTTGGGCCTCCAAGTGTAGAGGTTTGTAGAACAGCAGCAAGTTTCCCTTAAGTGGATCACCCAAGGTTTATCGAACTCAGGGAGGAAGTGGTCAAAGGTATCCCTCTCAAGCAACCCTGCAATCAAGATACAAGAAGTCTCTTGTGTACCCAACACACCCAATACACTTGTCAGGTGTATAGGTGCATTAGTTTGGCGAATAGATAGTGAAATACAAGTGGTATGGATATAAGACAACGGTGTAAAAAATAGCTTGGTGGCGTGGAAGAGACTAAAAGATGGCAACAAGCAAACATGTAATAAATCTAGTTGCAAATAGTGTTTCGATGCTTAGAAACAAGGCCTAGGGATCATACTTTCACTAGTGAACACTCTCATATAAACATCTTCTCTTCATGATACTACTCTTAACTAATCTCCGGTTGGACACTCTAATCCATGGTAGGGCTATAACAGCACACCTCAAAGTTTGCTTTCCCCATCTAGATAACCCCACACTGTCACCTTGAGCTCTAGATGGTTCCAACAAACACCACAATTTCATAGAAACATCCAACTCCAAATATAACTCATAACAAGTATTTGTAATCTCTAGCCTAAGTGCCACCATGGTGTGCATGCTGTCACTTTCACACACATGAGGAGAGCAGAGATCTATTAAAGCACTTGAGTAGCAAGGTAGATCTACTTGATTACAAAGCTCATGACCACAATATGATCATGCATAAAGAGAGATGAACACATAGCTATCGGTAGAACCCCTAGCCTCGAGAGAGAACTACTCCCTCCTCGTCATGGGAATCAGCAATGATGATGGATATGGCGGTAGAGACCGATGGAGATAGCTCCGAGGGCACTTCCCTGTCCCGGCAGGGTGCCGGAACAGAGACTTTCTGTCCCCCGAATCTCCCCTGCGGTGGCGGCGGTGTTGTGGAACTTTTCGTGGCTGGAGGCTGGTCGATTTAGGGTTTCCGTCCCAAGGGCTTCTTATAGGCGAACGGGCAAGGTCGATGGCCGGCCAGGGAGCCCACACCATGCCCTGGCGCAGCCTAGGGCTGCCTGCGCCAAGGGGTGGTGTGGCCGCCCTGTGGCCCCCCTTCGCCTCTCCTTCGGCCTCCATGTGGCTTCCGGTAAAATATTGACTTTGGCTTTTGTCCCGTCCAATTCCGAGAATATTCATTTTCTGCCTTTTCTGGAACCAAAAATAGAAGAAAACAGGAAAATGGCAATGTGGCATCTTGTTAATAGGTTAGTCCCAGAAAGTGTATAAAAGTATCTCAAAATGTAGACAAAACATAAGAAAGTAGATACTAAACAAGCATGGAACATCAAAAATTATAGATACGTTTGCAACATATCAACATCCCCATGCTTAACTCCTACTCATCCTCGAGTAGGTAAGTGATAAAAAGAAAGAATAATTTTTGAGGTGACATGCACCATCATAATATTGATCAGAGTATTTGTAGAACATTGATAGCTGGGATCATAGTACTTTAACATAGCATGAAAGATATAGTTCTAACAATAAGACATAGTAACTATGCTGCAACATGAAAGGATACAAACAAAGGTTCATGAATAACAATGCATTGAAAGGCATTTGTTTGTTTCACATATAGAAAACATAGCATAGTGGCATTCAGCTTGTCCCTCATGGAGTAGCAAAACATAAATGCAAAGGACACCTTCAAAGTTCATAAGGGTGACAAGATACAAATAGTTTAATAACAAGCAATATCAAAGTTATGCATTAATCAACAAGTCTTGGGACAATGCACATTAAACTAAGAATGGCCACTATGCTTTCTTAATAGGTGCATAAAGATAGAAGATGGAGACTCAACATAAAAGTAAAAGAAAGGCATTCATAGAAGGAAGCAAGGATTCAAGTTTCATAAAGAGCTTCCAAAAATTATGGTACTTATTAGCTTTCAGATCTCATTGCCCTATCATAAGCATCTTGAAGTGATTAAGGTTAAAGTGAAAAAAACTATGGAGTATATGCTTGACAAAGTTAAGTTGGAAATCTCATGTCCCTTGAATACGAGGGCCGCTCCTCATGCTACTCAAGTTTAGTTACCGGTAAGTTCTTGTCATAGTAAGTACATGTGTATCATAGAGAACCGCCAACGGGGTACCCCTTGCCCGATGATACGGAAGAATCCCCATATCAAAATGACAAGGCAAGCTGACAACGAGCATCTCAGCAATCTTCTTATTTACCATGGGAAAATGGTGTTTTTTTCTCTCTTCCCTCTTGTCTCATATCTCTTTTTTTCTTTCTCTCTTTTTCTCAATATCTATCTCTTTTTTATAAGAAGAATGCTTCATAGACAACTCATTATGGTTACGCTGCAGGTTTCCACCATCATTAGGCATGGATTAGACTGGCGGCCCAAGCGTTTCTCTAACACACATACATAACTCCATGGACTTACAAGCTCCCCTTTCATTTCACACTGACGACATCCATAGACAAAAGAGCATGATATCAACTAGGTACAAAGTACAAGTGCAATGTTGAAAGTGTTCCCCCTGACAGCATGGTTCTACTAATCCCCAACATATAAGTGCAAGCATATACAACATAGAAAAGTAAAGTGTGCCATCAAGTTCGTGAGAGCTTTAATCACTAGTTTTCTCATAACAAGTTTAATTCGGAAGGTAGATAAAAACATGAATATACTTGGAATAGCAAGTGCTAATAGGTAGGTATGGTGGACTCTTTGGAATAAATTGGTTTTATTTGGAGGATGATGCATGAGTGGAACTCATACTTGGTTATGGAGGCTAGTAAAATACTGGGAGCGACCAACTAACAGAGCAATAATGGCCATAATCATGCAAAGCGACAAAACATCATTAATTAAAGCATAAAGTGATACTACAAGTCAAAAACTAAAGGATCATAGAGGCTATGGTGACTTGGGATAGTCTTAACAAGGTGTGAGCATGCTCCAAGTCAACCCAAATAAAGGATCAAAGGAGAATACCACAATACTATGCTTTAATATGCTAAAACAACGCATGATTCTTTCAAGGCACATTAAGCAATCTCAATTGTTTATAACATGTCATGCTATAGTAATAATCACTAAGCATAAATCCAAAACAATATCAAGCATGACATGACAAAGCATAGGCCATAGTCAAAAACAAGCTCCTTTTACCACTTAAGCATGAAATTTTCCTACTCTTTTCCAATCCAATCCAATCTTTTTTTGAAACTAATGTATGGAAGAGGGGGTCCAAACAATTTATTCAAGAAAACTAAGAAAACCAAGAAAACGAAATCCAAAAACAAAAACAAAGACGCTCCAAGAACAACACAATTGTGCATGAAACAATTAAAATGAAGTGTTTGGAAGAAACCTGAGATTTTTATTGATGAAGAAGGGGACGCATTGGGCATCCCCAAGCTTTGATGCTTGTACTTCTTGGATATTTCTTGGAGTGACACGCGTGGCATCCCCAAGCTTGAGATTTACTCCATTCTTCATCTCATTACAACATTCTCCCCATACACTTGAAATTTCCTTCATAAAAAACTTCACACAATCCTCATTAGCAACATTAGTGTACTCAAGATAACAAGTCTTTGGGTTCAGTTTCAACACCAATAAAACTTCCACTAAAACACAAGCTACTGTAGCACTTCCCTCAAAAATCTCAATTCCCAAAAAAGAACCCAAAAAGGAATCAACAAGAAGCAAATGCAAATAATGGCAGAAATCTGTCAAAACAGACCAGCAGGTAAAAACCAATTTTTTCGAAGACCTTATGTTGCTCAAATAGAAAAGTATTGAACTAACGAAAGTTGGATAACAACCTGGGGTAGAATCAGAAAAAACCATAGCTCAAACTGACGTACAGAGATTTTCACAAATTTTTATAGCGAAGCACAAAAATCTGTTTCAGGACAACAACTTTCCCAAGTCTTACTTCTCTCTCATTAGAGGTTACTCTTGGCAAAAAAAGCAAATAAAAAGGATAAGGAGAGGTTATTACTAAAGAAATAACTTCCAAGTCTCAACTAAAACTTTTGGGTTATCTCCCAATAAGTACTTTTCTTTAACGCCTTTAAGTTAGGCTTGATAGTTTGAGAAGATGCTCACATAAGAAATATGAATTGAAGTAAAAGAGAGCATCAAGAAGCAAATTCAAAACACATTTAAGTCTAACCCACTTCCTATGCATAGGAATCTTGTAAAGAAACAAGTCATGAAAGCACAAAGCAACAAGCATAGTAAAGCAAAACAAGTGAAACTTCAAGACTTTCAACATAAAGAGGGGAAACTTAATATTATTGAGATGCATAAAACCATGTTTCCCTCTCTCATAATAACTTTTAGTAGCATCATGAATAAAATTAAAAATATAACTATCACATAAAACATTCTTATCATGAGCCATATGCAAAAAAGAATTAATACTCCCCACATAAACATAGTCATTCTTATTAATTGTAGTGGGAGCAAATTCAACAAAATAGCTATCATTATTATTCTCATAACCATAATCATCAAATATAGGAGGCATATCGTAATCATAATTAATTTTCTCCTCAATGGTAGGTGGACTGAAAATATCATATTCATCATTGCAATCATCATATATTGGAGGTGTAGTATCATCATAAGCAATAGAATAATTATCTTCCAAAGTGTGTTCATTTGTAAACATGTCATCATTGGAAGAAACATGGATAGCACTAATGGTACAAAAATTATTAATATCTCATTTTAAGAATTGGAACCAAAGATATTTTCAATATCAAAAGAAGTGTTCTTTTCCCAATCATGATCACTACTATAGGTAACAGGCATAGGAACATCATCGAGTTCAGACTCATCAAAAACTATAATAGGAGCAACATGCTTAGGGGAAAATACAGTTTCCTCTCTCCTTTTACTCCTTTTCTTCTTTTTCTTCTTCTCTTTAGGAGGGAGAGGCTTGAAAGGAAACTTCTCCATATACCCTGGTTTATTGTTAGAGACAATAGAAGAAACTTTGGAGGATTCCTCCTTTTCATTAATAAGATCAAAACACATATTAGTCCTGTCATATTTTGGTAAAACCTCATCTTTTATAATATTTTGTATGTAAGTATTTGTGTGGCAATTATCAACACAATAAAGATGACAATCATGCAGGACACTATTCATATCAAAAGCACCCATATCTACCAAAGAGGTTTTTCTTGACAACTCTTCACACCCCAAAAATAATGTAAGTTCATCATGCTGATTAGGAGTGATCATGTCTTCACAATACAAACTTGCAGTACGCATTGGATTAGAAGGGCTATTATTATGGCCTGAGCATTGAAAATTGAAATGACCCACTTCAAAGCAAAGTTCACAAACAAAAGGATAGAGGGCACAAACTTTTTTACCAAGATCATTTAGAGCCCTATACCATGTTCTAGTTTTTTCATTCCTATGGGTGATACATCATTCTTCTTCAATTTGATTATTCTCACAAGGTCTATGTATTCCACAAAAATTAGCATGCTTATAAGAAATAGTACTTTCAGAGGTTTGAGCATGTTTATTGCTATCATTAATAACAATTTCATTTTCCATGCAAGTGTCTTTAAAAGGCTCATGATACATGTCCCATTTTTATTTAGGAGCATTAATATGAGAAGCAAAGGCTCTAAAACAATCAATAGGAATTTGAGGATCAAGACCATATTTAGCACTAAGCTCTTGAGAATCAACAGTTTCAGCGAAAGAATTAATGCAATCATACTCATAGTTTATACCTGGTTCTTTACCTTTGTCGTTATCCCAATCTTCGGTATTCCTTTAAATTGTTTCAAGAAGATCCCACTTAGCTTTGACCTCCTTACTTGTGAAGGATCCCTCTAAACAAATATCTAGATAGTCCTTGTAATGTCCTGAAAGCCTTGCATAGAAATTATTAATAACAATATTACTGGGGAGCTCATGAATGCGACATTTGAGCATTAGTGACTTCAATCTCCCCCATGCTTGGGAAATACTTTCTCCACCATGTGGATAAAAATTATAAATGTAATTCCTATCTTTATGAATTTCACGAGGAGGATAAAATTTAGAGTAAAAGAGAGATTCAAGTTCCTTCCACTCCAAATGATGAGGATCATCTAGTAGCTCATACCACTCCCTTGCTTTGCCCTTAAGTGAAAAAGGGAATAGCTTCCGCTTAACTTGGTTCATTGAAATACCTACACACTTGAACAACTCGCATAATTCGTGTATAAAGAGTAAATGATCACCAGGATGGACAATTCCATCTCCCAAATAATATTTATTCAAAACACGTTCAACAATTTTTATAGGTATTTTAAAAGGGATGCCTTCAGTATGTGGATTTAAAATATCACAAGTATCATTAGAATTACCACATATGGGAGATAAAGTATCATCAGAGCAAATTTTCTTCTTTAAAGCTGGGGAACTAAAAAGATCATTTTCATATAAACTAACTTCCCCAAGCTTAGACATTTCCATAGCATTAGTAACAAAGGTGTTCAAAAGATTCATACTAATAACATTGCTATTAGCATGCAACGAAAGTTCCATGGGTTTTTAATTTTCTTTTCAGACAATTCATGTTCTATATTAGGAAAAATACTAAAAAGCTCTCTAAATTTTTTGTTGTTTTTCCATTAAGCCTAACTAGTGAAAACAAGAAAAAAAAAGACAAAATTGCAGAATCTAAAGGAAATAACTTCGAGCACTCACACTAGAGGATGTCAGTACCTTTTACCTTACCTCCCCAGCAATGGCGCCAGAAAATAGCTTGATGTCTACACACTTCTATTCTTATAGACGGTTATTGGGCCTCCAAGTGCAGAGGTTTGTAGAACAACAGCAAGTTTCCCTTAAGTGGATCACCCAAGGTTTATCGAACTCAGGGAGGAAGTGGTCAAAGGTATCCCTCTCAAGCAACCCTGCAATCAAGATACAAGAAGTCTCTTGTGTCCCCAACACACCCAATACACTTGTCAAGTGTATAGGTGCACTAGTTCGGCGAAGAGATAGTGAAATACAAGTGGTATGGATATAAGACAACGGTGCGAGAAAATAGCTTGATGGCATGGAAGAGACTAAAGGCAAACTAAAATAAAGATGGCAGCAAGCAAACATGTAACAGATCTAGTTGCAAACGGTGTTTCAATGCTTAGAAACAAGGCCTAGGGATCATACTTTCACTAGTGAACACTCTCATATAAACATCTTCTCTTCATGATACTACTCTTAACTACTCTCCGGTTGGACACTCTAATCCATGGTAGGGCTATAACAGCACACCTCAAAGTTCGCTTTCCCCATCTAGATAAACCCACACTGTCACCTTGAGCTCTAGATATTTCCAACAAACACCACAATTTCATAGAAACATCCAACTCCAAATATAACTCATAACAAGTATTTGTAATCTCTAGCCTAAGTGCCACCATGGTGTGCACGCTGTCACTTTCACACACATGGGGAGAGCAGGGATCTATTAAAGAACTTGAGTAGCAAGGTAGATCTACTTGATTACAAAGCTCATGATCACAATATGATCATGCATAGAGAGAGAGAGATGAACAGATAGCTACCGGTAGAACCCTTAGCCTCGAGAGAGAACTACTCCCTCCTCATCATGGGAATAAGCAACGGCGATGGAGATGGCGGTGGAGATCGATGGAAATGGCTCCGGGGGCACTTCCCCGTCCAGACAGGGTGCCGAAACATAGACTTTCTGTCCCCCGGATCTCCCCTTTGGTGGCGGCAGCGCTGCGGAACTTTTCGTCGCTGGAGGCTGGTCGATTTAGGGTTTTCGTCCCAGGGGCTTCTTATAGGCGAAGGGGCAAGGTCGGTTGCCAGCCAGGGGGGGCACACCATGCCCTGGTGCGGCCTAGGGCTACCCACGCCAAGGGGGGTGTGGCCGCCCTGTGGACCCTCTTCGTCTCTCCTTCGGCCTCCATGTGTCTTTCGGTAAAATATTGACTTTGGCTTTTGTCCCGTCCAATTCCGAGAATATTCATTTTCTGCCTTTTCTGGAACCAAAAACAGAAGAAAATAGGCAAGTGGCACTGTGGCATCTTGTTAATAGGTTAGTCCCAGAAAGTGTATAAAAGTATCTCAAAATGTAGACAAACCATAAGAAAGTAGATACTAAACAAGCATGGAACATCCAAAATTATAGATACGTTTGCAACATATCAATGATAGATCTTCCACAGACGTGCGGGTTTTGTGTTGGATGAACCAACATACAGGAACATCAAATACGCTATGACCTATAGAGGATGTATCCGATGTTGCAAAAATATTTGAATGGTGTCGATGCCTATGGGCTCTTTGATATGGACCAATTACAGATTCAACACCCGCTCGTACAAAGTTTCGACTTTTGTGGTCACACCTGAAGGAACATCATTCTTTTAGGATTGCTTCTTCTTCGTATCTTCACTCACGTCAGACGGGGCAAGGCCATACTTTTGGTCTGCCAACTTCTGATCGTGGATGTAGAACCACTTGTCTCTCCATCCTTGCGTAGAGTCAACAAATTTGAAGTTGAAATGCTGCATGTCCAAGTGAATGGATATGTCGCATCCGCCAATCCCATACACCATGGATCTAGAACCCGACTACCTCTTCAATCTATATAGCTTCTTGAAGATCCCGAAGTGCGGCTTAATTCCGAGCCAACACTCATAGAGGGTGATGAAGCAGGCAATGTGAAGAATCGAATTGGGAGATAGCTAGTGTAGATTAATCCCGTACAGAAAGAGCAAACCACGCACACACTTGTGGAGGTGGATAGAAAGTCCTCGAAGGATGAAGGAAATGAACATCACCCGAAATCCAACAGGAGGATCGGGGATTACCTCGATGACGGGAATATTGCAATCGTCCTCGTCCATAAGAATCAGCCGGCTCGGCAGAGCGGCCGCAAGTCGGTAGCCCTCACTTAGGAGCACAACCACGCGCCATTGGTGACGTGGCTCCCTACAACCTTCTTCTTGGGGACGGCGGTGCTACTCGATCCTGCACCAATGTTTTTCTTGCCCTTCACCATCGTCGTAGCATGCCGCCTCCATCAGGATCACAAGAACAAACTTGGAAAAACACGAAGCACGTCCAGTGCAATAAGTAGCTAAATAACAAGGGCACAGTATGCATAGGAGGAGATGCGAGGGAGCAATGAAGACAAAGATGAAGATGGGGATTTTTTAACTAAAGCAACATGTTACTTAACAGGGAAGATGCGCAATCTCGGCGATTAATTCCCACCTTCAGACGTGTGGCAGGTATCAGCGCAAACACGCGGCATCATGAAATCGAACTATCATCGCACGCTCTCCATGACGCATGGAATCGAGGAGGCACACTTAAATACCACAAAATACGCCATGACTAGTCAGATCGTGGTCAGATTTTGGGGCCCACGGTGTTGCCTCTTGTTACACTATTCACACTAATGGTTGAGCTCATTTGTCATCACTAAAGACGTCACAGGAGTTCAGGCCCTCATCAACAATTGAATCCAATGACACAATCTTCTTCGATTGCCTCATGAACTTAATTTATTTTGAGTCTATGATTCAATCAAACACTTGGGGCTACTCCTAACAGGACACTGGTCGTGCACCAGACGTACTTTCGGGTCCAGTGTATAACCCAACAATTACATGCCTTGATATGGTATGCTTCGACTCCTTTTTCAGGGGGCTACTCCCATAGGGAGTGTAAATCGTGCATTCGACAAAGTACAACCGCTCATGGCATTCACAAGGCTCGACAGCTGTAAGTCCCTACTTGAGTCTATGACTTGAACAAGCACTTGGGGGCTACTCCCATAGGGAGCACTGGTCACGCGCCCTATCAAAATGAAGAAAAAAAGAAGGGTGTTCATTCACTCGAACATCTATGTCGACTGCGTCTGTAGCATGGATTTGTGCATCTGCAATCGAAAATATCGGTGACTTCTCCCGATTACAATGTCAAGTTCAGAGATAACATCTCCTTGACCACCTGAAACACCGCCACAGTGACAAACATTCGAATGCTACATCTATGATGTAAAGTTAAGGCCTACAGATAACATCTGCTGGCCTGCCACTCGCATCCACTTTGCTCTACCAGATAAATACCATACCAATAGGTGTGATGAAAAATCCCGACAGATGCGTTGGGTACATAAACACTACCACTGGAATTTGACTCAGTATGGCCTCCGCAGCATGAGTCGAATCACACAAGCAATTTCCGAATTCGAGTCTAGGGACTCAAGTTCGAGTAGATGGTGTTATATTTTCCCAAGAGAAATTAACTGGTCCTGAATAGTCGGATGAGCTAGGCACATACATCAACCATTCCTACGACTCACATTGTGAACGGATAAACTTTCAGGTGATAAACACTCCCTCCTAATAGCTGAAACTTAAAAGTCTCCACCCGAATCTACGAATGGAATGGACACTCGGGGCTTCTGATTATGCCCTATGGATGCCTAAGATGGGCCTACCCGGTTCAGCCCAGTAGGAGCCCATGCGATGATCTGCCACCAATGGTGAATCCCATGAAGATTCGGGTGGATCCAGGCCCATGAAGGACGCGACTCCTTGATGGATATAACAAGATTTAGATATAAAGTTTAAATAGTTAACCCTAACTTGTAGCCAACTCGGTTGTATCCTAAGACCCGACCTCCTCATATAAAGGCTTGGAGGGAGCAACGAGGAGGATCATCGAAACCCTAGCTCATACGCCAGATCACATCTGCGCACCATCAACATCAAGGCACCCCTGTAACCCATGGTTCTTCATCAATCAAGAGTAGACAAGCATAATTAGGATTTTCCCTTTAGGGGCCTGAACCTAGGTAAACCACTGTGTCCCGTGTTACTTGCGTGTTCGCCGACAAAGTTCCCAACTCGCTGATCTTCCTGAAACCCAAGTCCATAAACAATGAGCATTGACATGTTAATCACACGTCACATTTCCACTTAGCTGCAAGAGCCTTGTGATGAACTATAATATGCAAGGGATGGATAAGTCTCTCCCTGAGCTTATTGTGATGATGAAAACTATGGAAGTGGAATCAAGGAGTATCAAGTGTTGATGGTCAATAATACCACTAGTTTCAAGAAGAATGCAAAGAAGGGGAACTTCAAGAATAATTTCAAGCAAGTTTCCACTCCCTTGAAGAATCCCAAGTCTGGACCTAATCCTAACACTGAGTGCTTCTACTACAAGGGACTAAACACTGGAAGCATAAGTGCCCGAAGTACTTTGCAGGTAAGAAGGCTAGCAACATCAACAAAGGTATATTTGATATTAATTTTATTGATGTGTACCTTACTAATTCTCGTAGTAGCATCTTGGTATTTGATACCGGTTCAGTTGCTAATATTTGTAAATCGAAATAACAGCTGCAGAATAAACAGAGACTATCAAGATACGAGATGACGATGCACATTGGAAAATGTCTCCAAGGTTGATGTGAATGTCGTCATCATGCTCCCTCTACTATTTGGTGCCTGCGTTAAGCATGAACATTATATTTGTATATTGTTTATTGCAAAATGGTTATTCATTTAAATCTGAGAATAATGGTTTTTCAATTTATATGAGTAATATCTTTTATGGTCATGCACCCATTGTGAATAGTTTATTCTTGTTCAAACTGGATGGTAGTGATACACCTGTTCATAATATTGATGCCAAAATATGCAAAGTGAATGATGATAAAGCCACATACTTGTGGCCCTGTCGCTTATGTCATATTGGTGTAAAAAGTGTGAAGAAGCTCCATTCTAATGGACTTCTAGAATCACTTGACTCTAAATCATTTGAAACATGTGAACCATGCTTTATGGGCAAGATGTCTAGAACCCCATTCTCCGACACACTGGAGCAGGCGAGTAACTTGTTGGAAATAATACATATCGATGTATTTGGTCCAATGAGCGTTCCTATATGTGGTGGATATGGTTATTTCCTAACCTTCACTGATGATTTGAGTATATATTAGGTATATTTACTTAATTAATCACAAGTATGAAACATTCAAAAAGTTTAAAGAATTTTAGAGTGAAGTAGAAAATCATCGTAATAAGAAGATCAAATTCCTACGATCGGATCATGGAGGTGAGTATTCGAGTTACGAGTCTGGTATGCACTTAAAGAAGTGTGGAATTGTTTCGCAACTCATGCCACATAGAACACCATAGCATAATGGTCTATCTCATAATTGTACCTTACAATATATATGGTGTGATCTATGGTGTCTCTTACTGATTTGCCACTATCATTTTGGTGCTATGAATTATAGAGATCCGCATTCACTTTAAATATGGTAGGATCAAAATACGTTGAAGCTATTGTTTCTTAAGGTTTGGGGATGTGATGCTTATCACTACAAGAAAAGTTGGCTTTTACAACGGACGATTTTATGTGATTGAAGGCCCATTTTTTGTGGCTAAATAGTCTTCCACGACAGATGTCCTTCGTGGTAAAAGCCGCATCACAGAAGAATCTACCACGGGTTTTTTCGACCGTGGCGGATCGCACCCTTCAGCCATGAAAACTCATTTTGTCGTAGATCTGTTTGCCAGCTGCGTTGACTGATGACGTCATACAAACCGCTACATGGAAAACGTCGTAAACGCCTAATTACCGTCGTTAATGGTCACATAAATCATGGTAGAAGGCTGCCCAGCCAAAGCCTGCTAATTTTTAAGTGGGCAGGCCCAAGTTGAGAGACCAACAAGAGGATGACCCGTTACTGTGTCGTCCTGCACTGTTTGAAATGTGTCCATTAGTGCAGCCAGCTATGGCCCGTATGATTTCAGGCCCGTTACAATTTTGGACTAAAGATGGGCCATCTTGTTCCAATACTATGCGGCCCATTAGCGGCATGCGCTAGTCAGTCCGGTGCTATTAAGGCATGCGGTCGACCCGTTACTGTTCCTATAGCCCATAGGGTCCGCTACTATTCTACCCATTTACTATTATTTCCTTTTGCATTTCTGGTTTTCCACTATTAGGGTCCTTTACTATTTGGGTTATTTATTCGTTTGCCACTTGAGGTGTCTATGTACTCAGTTTTTCCACTAGATCCAAATCGTCCTCAGTTTTACCACTTCTTCGGGTGCCCGAAATCGTTCGGTCGACGTTGTCATTTCTGCCAGGTCAACGTTCTTGACTCAGCCGTTGCAGCCTGTGGGACCATGCGCATGGGGCCGGGCGGAGACGCATTTCAATAATACGACCGTTGCCACCTATGGGACCGCGTAGAGAACCATTGGTCGCGCGTGTTAAAACCGGCGGAACGCGTCGGCGAAGATCGCAGTGTTGAGCATGAATTGGAGGCAGGGGACGGGGTTAGAGGTGGGGGACGAGGTAGGAGCTCGTAGCGGTGAGAAAGAATCTATCTCCATGTCTTCCTCAAGCTCCCGTGCCACCCTGTCGATTGAGAATTCGGTGCGCGTGGAGATGCCGATCTTCCTCTGTCTGTGGTGCCGGGCGGGCATTGATCGGAGGCTTTCGCGCACATCCAAGAACACCAATAGTCTGATCTATGTGTGCAGTGCGAATGGGGTAAGAGACTGAAGTGTATTTTCACAATTTTTGTGATCAGTATCCTTGAGAAATACAGGGGTTGATCTGTTTAGCGTGCTTGCAGACGAAATGCTTCTTCCTTTGGGTCGATGTTTTGGCGCAGAAGCGGATGAATGAGCTCATCGAAGAGCATGAAGAATGGTTGTCAATCCTGCCACAGATGATAGCGAATGCAACACGAGCTCCGGTAGAGGAGACATAGGGTGGAGAACTCATTGATAGGGAGGTAGTTACTGAGCTAATTAGGATGAACGAGGAGATTAGGGAGCTCGAAGAGCAATCACAAATTTGCGATTACATTTGGACATTTTTAGGTGGTATGGTAATTGCACTTGGTGTAATGTTGAAATTTTGTGAAAAGGCATGAATTTGGGAGGAATTTCTAAGCTTGAAATTGTATGAAAAATGCTTGAATTGAGAAATGGCTTGTTATCATTTGTAAGGGAAAAGAAATGAAAAAACTTCCTGTAAAAAAAATTATCCCAGAGCCGAGAGGCCAGTGTCGGCTTAACTAGTGGGCCAACTCCATCGAATTAGGCCCATTCAGAGTGGGCAAATGAGAAGGGCTGGAAAATAAACAAAAAAGGTGGGGTGCGGCTAGGATTTGAACACATGACCACGTGGTTTGGTAGTATGAAGGGTTGCGCTGGTAACTAGTGGGATAGAAAGATGCTGAGAAGCAAAGGGAAGAACGCTACCTATAGATCGTGATTAGGTTTAGGGTTTAAAAACACCTGTCATGTTTGTGATTTTCACGAGCATGTTGTATTTGTATACACAGATAAATGATTTCTGGTCATTTTTCGACACACATAAAGATCATTTGGGCATAGACATTTTTCAACACACCACTTATTTATCTCTGGGCACTTTAACACACCATTCATTTGAATAACTTGATGATGAGACTATCTTGGTAATAAAGGTAGTGTTTATTTGTAGACTAGCTTGGTAATAAAGGTAGAGTTTATTTGTAGACTAACTTGGTAATAAACATCCTAAAACATACACTCCTTGTTAGTTGTTACGCAATTTATAGACTAGTTTGGTAGCCATGTGAAAAATTTCAACACATAATGATGAGATCTTTGGGCATGAACACGAATACTTTTGAACACACAAATGGTTACATAAGATAAATAAGATGCAAATGTGACCACCATTACATAGATAAGTCCACGGACACAATACGACACATGACAGAGAAAAACACAATAAACACGATGAAACTAAGAACTCGAGGGTAAACTAAATGCATGACAAGCTTGACAAACAACTTATCTGGGCTAGCTTCACGAACATCTTCATCTTGCACTTTCTCTTCCACCTTGGACACCTTCACCACCGTCGTCTTCAACTTCACTCCTCCTCCTTGTAGGGGAGGCAATGCTTCTGATTTGGGGTCAGGAAGATGTAGTCAATATTGGTGAAGATGTTGTACATCGTGAACAAGATTGACTCGCAGCCACACCAAAAGACATGGCCGAGCAGTGCGTACGTGTCGAACGGGTTGGTGAACGTGACCATGAGAAACTTGAGGGCGACACCATCATAAACATCGTTGAGGCGATACATCACCTGTGAGTCCCGTGGGAGGTGGGCAAAGCCGGCGGTGAGGAAGCCGTGGGCGAGCTCGACGAGGCCCCTCCACCGTGACTACGCCCACACACGAAGCATGATCTCCACGAGAACACCTGCGGGGTAGCATAGCTCTAGCACGGTAGGAGGTCGGCGAAAGGTTGGTCTGTAGTACTACATCTTCGGTGGTGCTTGGGGCGAGAGGATGGCGGGCTCGCTTGGGGTTTGGAGTGGAGATTTCTGCTCTGGCTTGGGTGGTGTGTAGGAGAGGAAAATGGTTGTATAAATAGGCTAGAAACATCGAGTTTGGGTTAGGCAATGAAACGATGGGCATATAAATGTGTGTGTATCCGTGCGTCTGAATTGAGGAGGTGGTGGCGGGTGGAACTGTATCGAGCAGGTGGCAGCACATGGAACTGAATCGAGCAGAAGGTGGCTGAGTCACTACAGCGAGGCGCGCATGCATGCGGATGGCGCATCTGAATCTACT
This sequence comes from Avena insularis, assembly GCA_023614405.1. Lineage (NCBI taxonomy): Eukaryota > Viridiplantae > Streptophyta > Magnoliopsida > Poales > Poaceae > Avena > Avena insularis. The sequence continues at coordinate 469,263,245 of CM042686.1, forward strand.
TAATGGCTCTAGTGCAATGAATCGCTATGGTAAGGCATGCATTCATGGCGACGTCCTCACTTCCCGCGCATGCATGGCCACATCGTCGCTTCCCGCGCATGCCTGGAAAGGCTGAGACCTATCATGCCCGTGCATTGCACAGCGGACACGAGCACAGACCGCGACATGGCCCAACGGTCCATATAGCATGCCCACTCGGAACGCCCATCTATGTTGAGAAAAAAAGCGTCCAACGAATTAGATAGCAAAATGAGCTTCTCGCGAATCGCCCAAGCCTGCCCACAGATTCCTTCTAGAAGTATGATCGGACGGCTACAGTTCAGCCTTAGGGTTAGATTGACGGTCATTGTTTGGCGCTAGGGTTAGATCGTTCATGGTTTGGAAGCAAGTTTGACTAGGGTTTGAACAAATACTCAAATGAGTTTGAAATAGTTTTAAGTTTGGAGTGACTAAGAAGGATCCAGGCTTAGTTTTTCATTTTCTTTTGAAAAACTAGTTTAAATGTTGGTTAAAGTTAGGTTTGACCAAATACTCAAATGAGCATAAAAATTAAAAAAAACAAAAAAAATGAAAAACCTGTGGACATAGACTTCTCATGTCATATACTAAGGATTCAAGTCGATAAACAAGGTCTACATAGTTTCAAATAGAAGGTTCATGTACAATATGCAATATCTCGAACTCTGTTGTACGAAGCCAATGGTGAAGAGAAGGGGTTTAGGTTTGGATCAGGAAAAGTTTCAAAAACCACACCAAAGCTTCATTTTGGAGTGACTAAGAAGGATCTAGGCATAGTTTTTCATTTTCTTTTGAAAAACTTGTTTAAATGTTTGTCAAAGTTAGGTTTGACCAAATACACAAATGAGCATAAAAATTCAAAGAAGCAAAAAAATGAAAAACCTGTGCACATAGTCTTCTTATGTCATATACTAAGGATTCAAGTCGATAAACAAGATCTACATAGTTTCAGACAGAAGGTTCAAGTACAATATGTGATATCTCGAACTCTGTTGTACGAAATCAAGGGTGAAGAGAAGGGGTTTAGGTTTGGAACAGTTTTAGGTTTCAAAAACCACACCAAAGCTTCATTTTGGAGTGACTAAGAAGGATCTAGGCTTAGTTTTCATTTTCTTTTGAAAAACTTGTTTAAATGTTGGTCAAAGTTAGGTTTGACAAAATAGTCAAATGAGCTTAAAAATTCAAAAAAATGAAAAACCTTGGTCATATAAACAAAGTTAGGTTTGACCAAATAGTCTTCTTATGTCATATAAACAAAGTCTACATACTTGGAAACAATAATACAACAACATTGGTCCAAATGAGCATTGCAACATCCAAATAACATAGATCCAACATTATTCAACACAAATACAACAACATTCATAATGTTTCAAACATTATACTTGGTTCTTGCGACCACTTTGCTCCTTGTGTTTCTGGCCACCACTTTGCTCCTTGTGATCCTTGTGCTCTTCTCTTCTACTCTTATCCTCTTTGTTTTAGGTACCTAAAGTACCTCAGAGCTCACTGCCACCACTTTGTTAGAACCTAGCACAGAGCTGTACAACCCTAACATAAAGGGTTGTGAGATCATGTCAAGTGATAAATGTAAAATAGTATTGGCAAGATTTACATACCAAGCAGAACTCGCAACCACAGAAGATTGGTCACCATCATTTGGAGCATCAGTTGGAGCATTATTTTGTTGATCATTTGGAGCCTCAATTTCATCATCATTTTGATCATCATTTGGAGCCTCAATTTGATCATCAATTTGATCATCATCTGAAGCCTCATTTTGATCATCATTTTGATTACCATCTGGAGCCTCATTTTGATCATCATCTGCAACCGGCTACTGACCATCATTTTCATTGTTGAAGCACTCTCCGAATGCTGGATCTACTGCGTTATCACAATACTTTGCAAAATGACTAGACCCACCACACCTTGTGAACTTACGCTTCCTTGCTCCAAGTCCAGCTCCTTCGTTGCGAGGTATTATTCGACTCTTCCTCGGTCTACCTGCTGCCCTCTTCAAAACTGGAACACAAAGTATGAAACCAGGGTCCACTATGTCCCATTGTTGTTTTCCCTTCAGAGTAGGTAAGGCATGTGCATATGTAGCTTTGAACCTTGCAACATATTAGTATTCATGAACATACTGATGTATGTTCCCTGCTTGACCAAAGAGAGTTGTGATGAAAAACAAGGCATGAATGCATGGCAACCCAGTTATCTGCCATTGCCTACAACTGTAAGTTCTAGCTTCTAAATCCACTGGATATCTCCATTCCCTCTTCTCTTTATCCAAAAATTACACCTCGGTTGTGGTGGCCGAGCAAAGAGTCATGTCCATTTCCAAGCCTCTTATTTTGTGCTTCAATTCATTCAACACGGAAGGGATGATAATGTGGCCCATGAATTTTTCCGTGGATATTCCTACATGAACATGAAACTTCTTAATGTATTCTATCTTTATCTTGTCAAGCAAATCCAGCAAATAAAGTCCCTTTAGTTTCTGGATCGTTGCGTTGAAAGACTCTGCAAGATTATTGTGCACATAGTCAACTTTGCTCAGTTCACTAAATTGGCTTCTAGCCCATAACTTGGAGTGGTGTGTTTTCAAGTATTCCTTCACTTTGTCATTCCTGTATAGCTGCCTCGTGTGGTAGTTGTGCTTCTTCACACTACAAGTCAAAGATGCTGGCCACAAATTGTCAGCATACACCTTTCCTTTGAATTTCTTCCCTATGCTCTACTCTAGGTAACATATTGTCCACTGCCACTTCTAAACCCATGCATGTATCTGTATGAATTACCAACCCATTCGGATGTTCAATAGCCTGGCGCAGATTCTGCAAAAACCAAGTCCAGCTCTCCTCAAACTCTATCTCTAGCACACCGTACGCAACTGGAAATACTAAATTGTGTCCATCAACTGCACAAGTTGCTACTATCTGTCCTTTAAACCTCCTTGTGAAGGAGAGTTGCATCAATAGCTAAATAAGGCATACAACCTTCCAAAAAAACCGGCAACAAGCCTCAAAGAAGACAAAAACCCTCCTGAAGCATTCCTTGGTCACTGTCACTCCCCTCAATGTGTACTCCATGGAGTGGTGGTCAGTATCTACAATACTACCTGGGCTGGTCCTCTCCACTTCACCTTTGAATGAATACAAAATTTTAAAACTTTCCTGCCAATTACCATAAATAGATTTCATAGCATATTGTTTACCATTGAACACCCTCATGTATGGTATCTCTATCTTGAACTTTTCTTTGAGGTTCTTCTGCAACTCCTTGTACCCACTTGATGGTTTTCTATCACCCACCGCTTTACTTCATCAACCACCCATCTTGACTTGGCTCTATTAATCGTTTCCTTTCTAAGGGTTGATTCTAGGCATGTGTGCATAAAATGGTTCACTTTGACCTGAATATTCGTGCTATTTCACATTTTAGATGCGTGCATCCTCCTTGGACAATCATCAGTCAGATAGTGCACTCTGTAACGAATAGTGTCGCTATGGTCAACTATGAATGTACGTTCTACTTTGATGTAGTACGTCACAAGTGCATTTCTACACTCACTCATGGATGAAACAAATGGAACCTTCTTCCATCTGAGGGTTCTTAGGGTCCCATTGAACAGGTGGAAGGTCTTCCTACTCACCCTCCTCGTCATCAATTATAGAAGCATCATTGACAGCCTCATCTTAGTTTTTAGCACGACATGCCCGTCATAAATTATGAACATCAGAACATAGCCTATCTTCATCATCTACGTAGTCAGGCTCCACTCCTCGAGGGACCCTAATGCTGGTTCCCACGCTTGTCGAGCCACCACGTCGTTGTGCACTAACTAAAGGTCCTATAACTGAATTGTTCTGGTTAGAGCTTCCATTACGACGACGTGATTCTGCCCGAGAAGGTCCTAGTGCTAGCACAACCATGTCATTTTGCATCCTCACATGAAATTTCCCTTTCTCCTTATGCTTAGCAAAATGGTAGCGAGCTCTGCGTCATTGCTAACTTTCACCCATTCAGTTCCTCCATCGTAATATCTGAATTCCACTTCATCATGCAAACCCCAAGGACTTGGACTTCAAATTGCCTCCCCAAACTGTCAAAAACTACAATTTCAATCCATTGGCAACGGATAATCGAACCCTCCTTGGGGTTTCTTCTTATCATTTGTATCCACGATGTACCGGTACCTTCTAATGCTAACCAAGAAAGCAAACCGCAACTCCATACTAACCCATGAAAAACAAAGAGACAATTAGCACACCAATACCAAAATCAACCACAAAACTAATTAAACCATGTGGAATCGACTATTGCAATGCACAAAAAAGCTCAATGGTAACAATACTTACCCCTCGAGAACCCAGTCATGGACGCGGAGGGTCTCCGGCCCGACACCTGCCTCATCAAGGTCGTCGCTGCCGCTCGCCATTTCGTCGAGCAGGTGGCGGGCATAGTGGCGGAACAAGCGCCATATTGGTGGCGTCTGATACATTGCAAATGTATCTATAATTTTTGATGTTCCATGCTTGGTTTTATCCACTTTCTTGTGTTTTGTCCACACTTTGGAGTACTTTTCATATGATTTCTTGGACTAACCTATTAACAAGAGCCACAGTGTCAGCTGTCTATTTTCTGCTGTTTTTGGTTCCATGAAAGTCAGAAAATGAATATTCTCGGAATTGGACGGGAAAAAAGCCAAAGTTCCTATTTTTCCGGAAGTCATCAGATGCCAGAATACGAGACGGAGAAGGGCTGGTGTCCGGCCACACCACCTGGCCGCACGGCTAGGCTTGGCCCGCACCAGGGGGTGGTCTGGCCGACCCGAGCACCCCCTCGGCCTCTCCTTCCGCCTATAAGATGCCCTCGGGACGAAAACCCTAAGGACCCGATCAAAAATCCACGAAAGAGTCTGTAGCCGCTGGCATCTCCATCCCTAGATCGGGAGGGATCTGGAGCTCTTCCCGGCACCCTGCCGGAGAGGGGATTTCACACTGGAGGCCTTCTTCATCACCATGCAAGCCTCCGGTGTGACGCGTGAGTAGTTCATCCCTGGACTACAAGAGAAACAACAATCCTTTATTCATAGAACAATCATATTGTTTACATTACATGCAATTCGTAAAGCAATAATATGTTGCTTGCAACTTAATACTGGAGCGGGTTCGGATGATAACCTGAAGGTGGATTATTAGTCATAGATGTAGTTGGATGGCAGTCTATGTATAATGTTGTAATGCCCAATCGAATCTCGAAGGAGTCAAGATGATTAGTATATGCATGTATTGCTTTATCGATGTTTGTCAATTGCCCCGCTGTAATTTGTTCACCCAGCATGTTATCTATCTTAAGGAGAGCCACCTCTAGGGAACTATGGATCTCGGTCCTTTTCTTTACATACAATCTACAAACTGTTTACTGCTTTGTGTTTACTTTCTGCAAACTATTACTTCCTTCCATCGATACGTTTAATCCTTTGTTTTCAGCAAAACACGGTGAGATTGACAACCTCATCACAAGTTGGGGACAAAGTTCTGTGGTTGTGTTGTGCAGGTCTCCACGTTGATACTAGCACCAGTAGTGCGCCCTGGCAAGCCTCAGCTAGCAACACCTTTGGGGTGTTTCCTTGCTCCTCCTGGTTCGATTAAACCTTGGTTTGATAACGGAGGGAAACTTGCTGCTGTGCTCATCATACCTTCCTCTTGGGGTTCCTAACGAGCTCTACATCAACACTGAGCCATCGAGCATTTTTATGGCACCGTTGCCGGGGAGTCGAGGACATCTTCACAAGGGGAGTCCCTCTTAACCAATCACTTTACTTTGTTATTTTTGTTTTTCTTAGTTCCTTTTCGCTTTGTTTGGTTGTTTCTTTATCAAAAACACAAAAAAATTAGTTCTACTAGTTTGCTTTCTTTATCAAAAACACAAAAAATGACTACTCTTGAAAACACTAAGTTGTGTGACTTCCCTAGCACCAACAACAATGATTTTATGAGCACACCTATTGCTCCACCAGTGCCTGAAGATACTTTCTTTGAGATAAAACCTGCTTTACTCAATCTTGTTATGAGAGAACAATTTTTTGGTATTGGTAATGAAGATGCTGCTGCCCATCTAAATAACTTTGTTGAACTTTGTGAGATGCAAAAGCATAGGGATATAGATGGTGATATTATTAAGCTTAAATTGTTTCCTTTCTCTTTGAGAGGAAAATCTAAAGAATGGTTGAATTCCTTAACTAAGAATAGTATTGATTTTTGGACTAAGTGCAAAGATGCTTTTATTCGAAAATACTATCCTCCTGCTAAGATTATATCTATGAGAAGTGAAATAATGAAGTTTAAACAATCTGATAATGAACATGTTGCTCAAGCTTGGGAAAGAATGAAATCTTTGGTAAAGAATTGTCCCACTCATGGACTGACTACTTGGATGATCATCCAAACTTTTTATGCAGGATTGAACTATTCTTCAAGGAACCTATTGGATTCTGCTGCTGGAGGTACCTTTATGACCATTACCTTGGGTGCTACAACAAAACTTCTGGACAATATGATGGTTAATTATTCTGAATGGCATACTGAGAGAGCTCCACAAGGTAGGGAGGTAAATTTTGTTGAGGAAACCTCCTCCTTGAGTGATAAGATTGATATTATTATGTCTATGCTTGTTAATGGGAAGGCCCATATTGATCCAAATAATGTTCCTTTAGCCTCTTCGGTTTCTCAAGAAGAGCAAGTTGATGTGAAGTTTATAAGAAATAACAATTTTGGCAATAATGCTTATAGGAACAATTTTGGTAACAACAATTATAAGCCATATCCTCCCAACAATGGTAATGCTTATGGAAATTCTTACAACAATAATAGGAGTGCTCCCTCTAAACTTGAAGTTATGCTTAAAGACTTTATTAGTAAACAAACTGCTTTCCATAAAACTATTGAGGAAAAACTCTCTAATGCTGAAAGAAATATAGCATCTTTGGCTGATGCTCAATCTTCTTTGAATAAAATGGTTGCTAAACCTGAAACTAATGAGAATCCCTTTGAAGCTACTAATGCTATACAAGTAAGAATTGATGAAAATGTTAGACTATTAGCTCAATTACATGCTAAGTGGGAGAGAGAAGATGAAATTGCTAGAAACATTAGTGTCTCTACTATTACCACCACTAGTGTTTAGGCTAGTAATAGTTCTACTACTTTAGATGATAAATTTGATTTTGATCTTGATGGTTGCAATATCTCTGAAGTTATTAAGTTCCTACAAAAGCTTGCAAAAAGTCCCAATGCTAGTGCTATGAACATGGCCTTTACAAAACACATTACTGATGCTCTCATAAAGATCAAAGAAGAAAAGATGAAACATAAATCTTCTATTCCTATAAAACAAGAAGATGGTTCGAAACCCATCATTAATATGAAAGTGAATGACTTTGATTTCAAAGCTTTATGTGATCTTGATAGTAGTGTTTCTATTATGCCTAGAAGGATTTATGATATGCTTGATTTGCCTCCACTTGAAGATTGTTATTTGAATGTCCCACTTGATGATAATGATAAAAAGAAAATCATGGGGAGTCTTAATGATGTTCTTATTATGGTTAACAATGCTTATTTCCCCGTTGATTTCTATGTTTTGAATGTTGAATGCAATGCTTCTTGTCCTATTACTTTGGGAAGACCTTTTCTTAGAACTGTTGGTGCCATTATTGATATGAAAGAAGGCACCATTAAATATCAAATCCCACACAAGAAAGGTATAGAACACTTACCTAAGAAGAGAGAGAAGATTTCTTTTGTTTCTCCTATGAAAACAAAATTTGGTCTTAATGCTTCTTCATTTGAGAACACTTGATTAGTTCTTGCTTCTTATGCCTAACTTAAAGGCGTTAAAGAAAAGTACTTATTGGGAGATAACCTGAAAGTTTTAAATGAGTCGTGGAAGTTATTACCTCTATAATAACCCCTCCTTATCCTTTTTATTTGCTTTTTGTGCCAAGAGTAACCTCTAATGAGAGAGAAGTAATGATTGGGAAAGTTGTTGTCCCAAAACAGATTTATGTGCTGCACCATAAAAAATCATGTAAAATATCTGAACGTATTTTTGAGGCGTGAATATTTGTGCTTCTTCCCCAGGTTGTTATCTAACTTTCGTTAGTTCAACACTTTTTGATTTGAGCAACAGAAGGTCTTCGAAAAAAATCTTCTTTACATGCTGGTATGTTTTGACAGATTTCTGCCATTTTCTGCATTTGCTTCTTGTTGGTTCCTTTTTGAGTTCTTTTGGGGAACTGAGCTTTTTGAGGGAAGTGCTACAGTAGCTAGTGTTATAATGGAAGTTTATTTGGTGTTAGAACTGAACCTTAAGACTTATTTATCTTGAGTGAACTAATGTTGCTAATAAAGATTGTGTGAAGTTTTGTATGAATGAAAAATTTCACGTGTATGGAAGGAATGAGTAATGAGATGAAGAATGGACTAAACAAGCTTGGGGATGCCACGCGTGTCACCCCAATAAATATCCAAGGAGTACAAGCGTCAAAGCTTGGGGATGCCCAAGGCATCCCCTTCTTCATCAATAAAAATCCCAGGTTTCTTCCAAACGCTTCATTTTTATTGTTTCATGCACAATTGTGTTTTTCTTGGAGCGTCTTCTTTTTTGTTTTTGTTTTGGTTTTTCGTTTTCTTTGGTTTTCTTAGTTTGCTGAATAAATTGGTTGGACTCCTTCTTTCATACATTGGTTTGCAAATAGTTTGGTTTGGATTGGAAAAGAGTAGGAAAGTTCATGCTTATGTGGTAAAAGAGCTGGTTTTTGACTGTGGCCTATGCTCTATCATGTCATGCTTGATATTGTTTTGGCTTTATGCTTAGTATTCTTTGCTGTTGCATGACTTGTTATAAACAATTGAGAATTCTTAATGTGCCTTGGATGAATCATGCGTTGTTTTAGCATATTAAAGCATAATATAGTGGTATTCTCCTTTGATGCTTTATTTGGGTTGACTTGGCGCATGCTCACACCATGTTATGACTATCTCAAGTCACCATTGACTTTATGATCCTTTAGTTTTCAACTTGTAGTATCACTTTATGCTTTGATCAATGATGTTTTGTCGCTCTACATGATTATGGCCATTATTGCTCTCTTAGTTTGTCGCTCCCAGTCTTTTGCTAGCCTCCACAACCAAGTATGAGTTCCACTCATGCATCCAACTCCCTAAACCAAGTTATTACAAAGAGTCCACCATACCTACCTACTATCTTATGCTATTCCAAGTATATGCATGCTTTTGTTTACCTTCCAAATTAAACTTGTTATGAGAAAACTAGTGATTAAAGCTCTCACAAACTTGATGGCACACTTTACTTTTCTTGCCCTTAATAAACTTGAACCACACTGTCGTCTATGTTGTATATGCTTGCACTTATTTGTTGGGAATTAGCAGAACCATGCTTTCATCGGGAACGCTTTCAACATTGCACCTGGTACTTGTACCTAGTTGATATCATGCTCTTTTGTATATGGATGTCGTCGGTGTGAAATGAAAGGGGAGCTTGTAAGTCCACGGAGTTATGTATATGTGTTAGAGAAACGCCTAGGCCGCTGGTCTAATCCATGCTGACATGGTGGAAACCTGCAGCATAACCATAATGAGCTGTCTATGAAGCATTCTTCTTATAAAAAAAGAGTCCTATATTGAGAAAAAAGAGAAAAGAAAAAAAAGAGATTATGAAAAGAGGAAAGAGAGAAAAAAGCACCATATTCCCATGGTAAATAAGAAGATTGCTGAGATGCTCGTTGTCTGCTTGCCTTGTCATTTTGATATGGGGATTCTTCCATATCATCGGGCAAGGGGTACCCCGTTGGCCGTTCTCTATGATACACATGTACTTACAATGACAAGAACTTACCGGTGACTAAACTTGAGTAGCATGAGGAACGGCCCTCGTATACAAGGGACATGAGATTTCTAACTTATACTTCGTCAAGCATGTACACCATAGTTTGTTCACTTTAACCTTAATCACTTCAAGATGCTTAAGATAGGGGCAATGAGAGCTGAAAGCTATAAGTACCATAATTTTTGGAAGCTCTTTATGAAACTTGAATCCCTGCTTCCTTTTATAAAGGCCTTTCTTCGACCATTATATTGAGTCTCCACCTTTTACCTTTATGCACCTACTTTGAGAGCATAGTGGCCATTCTTAGTTCTATGTGCATTGTCCCAAGACTAGTTGATTGGTGCATAACTTGATATTGCTTGCTTTAAACTATTTGTATCTAGTCACTCTTATGAACTTTGAAGGTGTCCTATGCATTTATATTTGCTACTCTATGAGGGACAAGCTGAATACTAGTATGCTATGTTTTCTTTATGTGAAACAAACAAATGTCTTGCAAAGCATTGTTATTCATGAATCTTTTGTTTGTGCCTTTTCATGTTGCATCATAGTTTCTTTGTCTTATTGCTAGAACTTTGTCTTTCATGTTATTATTGAAGTACTATGATCCCAGCTTTGAATGTTTTACAAATACTTTGATCAAGTCTTTGATGGTGCATGTCACCTCAAAAATTATTCATTCTTTTTATCACTTACCTACTCGAGGACGAGCAGGAGTTAAGCTTGGGGATGTTGATACATTGCAAATGTATCTATAATTTTTGATGTTCCATGCTTGGTTTTATCCACTTTCTTGTGTTTTGTCCACACTTTGGAGTACTTTTCATATGATTTCTTGGACTAACCTATTAACAAGAGCCACAGTGCCAGCTACCTATTTTCTGCTGTTTTTGGTTCCAGGAGAGTCAGAAAATGAATATTCTCGGAATTGGACGGGACAAAATCCAAAGTGCCTATTTTTCCGGAAGTCATCAGATGCCAGAATACGAGATGGAGAAGGGCTGGGGGTCGGCCACACCACCTAGCCGTGCAGCCAGGCCTGGCCCGCGCCAGGGGGTGGTCTTGCCGACCCCAGCACCCCCTCGGCCTCTCCTTCCGCCTATAAGATGCCCTCGGGACGAAAACCCTAAGGACCCGATCAAAAATCCACGAAAGAGTCTGTAGCCACCGTCATCTCCATCCCTAGATCGGGAGGGATCGGAAGCTCTTCCGACCACCGAGAGGGATTTCACCCTGGAGGCCTTCTTCATCACCATGCAAGCCTCCGGTGTGATGCGTGAGTAGTTCATCCTTGGACTACAGATCCATGTAGTAGCTAGATGGCTGGTTCTCCTCCTTTGTGCTTTCATGTCTAGATCTTGTGAGCTCCGTTCATGATCAAGATCATCTGTTTGTAATTCTGCATGTTGTGTTTGTGGGGATCCGATGGATATTGAGATGCTATTTCAGATTGATTATTGATTCTATCATGTCTTTGTTATTTGTGATCTTGCATGCTTTTCGTTGTTAGTAGCTATCTTGGCCAAGTAGGTGCTAGCAACTCCAAGAGTTAGTATTTATGCTCGATAGTGGGTTCATGCCTCTGGTAATCTGGGGAAGTGACAGAAATCTCTAAGGTAATCTGGGGAAGTGACAGAAATCTCTAAGGTACTAGGGAGAAAACAACAATCCTTTGTTCATACAACAATCGTATTGTTTACATTACACGCAATTCATAAAGCAATAATCTGTTGCTTGCAACTTAATACTGGAGGGGGTTCAGATGATAACCTGAAGGTGGATTATTAGTCATAAATGCAGTTGGATGGTGGTCTATGTATAATGTTGTAATGCCCAATCTAATCTCAAAGGAGTCAAGATGATTAGTATATGCATGTATTGCTTTCTCGATGTTTGTCAATTACCCCACTATAATTTGTTCACCCAGCATGTTATCTATCTTAAGGAGAGCCACCTCTAGTGAACTATGGATCTTGGTCCTTTTCTTTACATACAATCTACAAACTGTTTACTGCTTTGTGTTTACTTTCTGCAAACTATTACTTCCTTCCATCGATACGTTTAATCCTTATTTTCAGCAAAACACGGTGAGATTGACAACCTCATCGCAAGTTGGGGACAAAGTTCTGTGGTTGTGTTGTGTAGGTCTCCATGTTGCTACTAGCACCAGTAGTGCGCCCTGTCAGGGCTCAGCTAGCAAAACCTTTGGGGTTTTTCCTTGCTCCTACTGGTTCGATTAAACCTTGGTTTCATAACTGAGAGATACTTGCTGCTGTGCTCAGCATACCTTCCTCTTGGGGTTCCCAACAAGCTCTACATCAACACTGAGCCATCAGCGTCTCAAGACGGCGGTGGCAGAGCAGGTGGTGGTGGAGTAAGTGGCGGTGGAGTAGGTGGCGTTAGAGGAGCGGGCGGTAGAGCAGGTGGACACGCCGGACGGCCACGACGGCATAGGTGGCGGCGCTGGTGGTGGTAGGAGGAAGGGTGGTTCGATAGCGAGAACAGGGGCGATGGTGCTCGTGGTCCCACCTGTAAGATGAGGGGGCGATAAAAGGGCCGGGAGCACTGTCCCATGGTCCCACCGGTAAGATCTGGACCCACCCTGCCACTAACGGCATGAGAAGGAATCGGGCCAAAACTAGCTGTTTGGCCTCGCCAGAGCAGATGCGCCCGAGGCAGTGGTAAAACTGAGGACAATTTGGCTCTAGTGGTAAAACTGAGTACATAGAAGCATTAAGTGGCAACCGAATAAATAACCCTTACTGTTTAGACCTTTTACTGTTATGGCCTTCTAATGTTCTGATATTTTACTGTTCCGGTCATTTACTATTTTGTCCTTTTGCTATTCTGGTCTTTCACTGTTCTGGACTTTTAACGTTCCAGCCATTTACAGTTCAGACCTTTTACTCTCTGGTTATTTTTCTCTTCTAGCCTTTTAATGTTCTGGTCGTTCACTATTTGGGCCTATTGCCGTGTGGCACTTTTACTGTTCTGGCTTGTTAATGTTCAGCCGTGTATGTTTTCAGGGTCTTGGCCGCTTATGCGGCCTACCAATATTCTCACATGCCACTTATGGCCTTTTACTATTTATTAGGTCCATCTGTTGGCTGACATATTTGCGTATTCTATAACTATGGCGCAATTCATGTTTTAAACAGTTCGTTAATATTTCGGCCCACTGATGGCTACGCGAGGATCGCCATATTACATTAACAGATTTTTTTGAAATTTATTACAAGCCAGAATTTTAACAAAAACAAGATGAAGCATTACAGAGTACAAAGAACTAGATAGACATTATAGTATAATCACTTGTGAACATGTAGAATAGGGAATGACAGAATATAAACAAACATTTAAATGACATAAAGTTTGCCATGGCGACAAAATAGAATGCAGTTATAGTCACTCCTTAGCACGAACAAGAGAGAAATTATAATGATTTAACTTGTTAAATAGGATTGCAAACAAATATGAAAAGTGCCATAAAATTTGTTATGGTCCATAGAGCAGGCAGTTATTGTACTAACATTAGGACAAATAATATAGACATTACAATGGTATACCTCGTGAACTTATAGAGCAGGGAATGCAAACCCGTATGTGAAGTGACTTAAAATGCCATGAACTACATAATAGAAGGTAGATATTGGTGCTACAGAAATTATAATTGAGAAACTTAAATTTATAGAGCAGGGCATGCAGATAACCCTATTAAGTGCCTTAAAACTTGCCATGTAATACAACATCCAATCCAAAATAAATAAGGCGTATAAATTTTTCACAAGTCAATCGACGCAAAATTCGACCAAGTTTGTAGAACATAACAGGAACATCTACCATGCCAAACAAATGCCATTCGATACACGGGGACATATATTTTCATAGACGCAAATGCCACAAATAAACCCTTAATATATTTTTCTATGAGCTTGGTCAAAGTTATCATTTTTTGACTTTAAAAAAGTATATGCCTTCTTTTATGGAATGGATGTAGTACACAACATACAGCAGCTACTATTGGAGATTAACTGAAATAAATAATAATAGAATAACTTGCAGAGGGAATGAAAAACCAATAAGTTTAATGACATAAAATTTGTGATGAAATACATAAGAGAAGGCAGTTACTATGGTTGCTTAGTATAACTAGATTGAAATTAAAATAACATAAATTCTGAACTTGTAGAGCGGGGAATGTTAACCTACATGTTCAGTGCTTAAAACTGCCAGTGAACTCCAAAATTTCATGCAGTCAGTATTGTAGCAATGGACAAAGCAAATGCACATTATGATGACATAAATTGCGAACTTGTAGAACAGGTAGGTGATGACTGCAAGTGCACATATCATTTTTAGCTAGTTTCGAAATAAAGATATCGATCCCACAGGGAGCAGGAGTCTGAAGTCTAATAACTCTTGAAATAAATACTATAATAGAAATGCCAAATAAAGTTCTAAGTGACAAGATAAAATGCGAGTATTGCGTAAAAAGGTGTTTTTGAATTTTTGGTGTAAGAGCAACAATAAGTATGGGAGGAACTCTGTATTTGGACAAATAGGCAGCAACCACTATGTATGTATGGGAGGAACTCTGTATTTGGACAAATAGGCAGCAACCACTGCTCACATCATCCCCATAACCACAACAGTCAGTAATCGACATCAATCGAATTACTGAGCTATTAAGGGACATAATCCTATAGGATGTATCCCATGGCATGGATTGTGTTCCGTGAGTTTCCTCGGTTCCTAAGTTGATACATAAGGAGTTCCAATAGCTTTATAGTCACTGTAAGTGCTAACACACCTCCATCTACCAACAAGTAGTCCCTCCATCAAGTCCCCATGAGAGGCAAATATTGAGAGGTCGACATCTCTCAACATCAAGATGAAGACAATCTAACACATCGTCACAATGATGAATATCATAATAAACTTTATCTTATTTCAATTTCATACTAGGGTTTATCCATCTCCCCAAGAACTAAAGAACTACTCAGACATGGAGGCAATCAACATCATGGCAATAACAATGGAATCTATCATAGAGGGATAGTACTGGTATAAATCCACAACGAGTACATAAATTACAACAAGATCTAGACAAGATGTAGATGGGATGGATGGAGATGGTGGTGATGCAGCGGTTAATGATGAAGATCGATACCTTAGACTCCCGGATCCGCACAGGGCGAAGATGGATCCCCGATGGACAAGTTCCCCACTCTAGATGCCTTTCAAAGGTGAGGTTTCTGCGATTTCTGGTTATTCTGTATGCCGTCTTTCTGATCCAGTTGCATGGGGTGAAACTATTTGAGGAGGCGGTGGCGGCGCCAACTATAAGGCGGGAACTATACGGTTGGAAAATTTATTCCCACCATATAGTTGGTCGTTAAACTGTCTATGTGCCTTGATCGCTTCGGGTTTTCTTCTGGTATTATTGATATTTCCCAAATAAGCGATTTACGTTGTTTTTGACTCCTTTTCTCCTTAGTACAACTGCTCCAAAAATTGTGTCCATTGTATCCATCATTTGTCCTAATCCTGGTGAAAACAGATATAAAATGTGCGTGCGAGCGCCGTAAAATACCAAGATCCTACATCTACAATGCAAAATAATAATATAAAACATGATACAAATATGCACTCATCAATTTCCCCAAGCTTAGACTCTGCCTGGTCTCGAGCAAGTTTTAGCTTAATGGATGTGATCCTCATATTCATGAAGCTGAGTCGGTGAAATAAATGAGGCAGTTGCAGCATGTGTTTATCATATATGATATATATAGGAATTAGTTCATGAATAGTACCTTACTCGAACCATCCGAATAATATTAGCAGGCTTCCACACCTTAGTGTTTAATAGTTCACAAAAGATCACTCTCAATATGATGTAAAAGTATTCAGTTCAACCGAATGAGTTATCGACGTAGTCCCAAGTGTTTTAGGATTAACATGTTCACTTGGGATTCAAAATATCAAAGCGTCTCTTTGTCATACTACAATATAGTGGTGTATGCCTATTTGCTCTTTGCACATTTGCTCCTTTTCTTCTTTCGTTTCTTATCTTTTGTGTATATGCTCACACTTTTGTTTAAGTGTTGTGCAAAGGAGATAGCCATACATTCCACTTCATATAGCAATTCAAAGTTTAACAATCTCAATTACAAAATTCCAATTGTATATGAAGCAATCTTTATAGCTTGAATATTCTACCTCGTCTTGTTCTCACTCTAATTTGATAGCACTTTTTCCTTTGTTAAAGGTTTCTTTTCAACTTATCTGATTATATAATTTTTCTTTCTTTGTAAATCAAACCATGTACTTATAACATATTGACTCAATTATCTTTGTATGTTCCATTAATACCGATGGTGTGGTAGAATCCTATTGCTATCATCAAGTGCAAGTAAAATTATACTCAAGCCATTCATATATCCAATAGAACAAACACGAACTCGATATTTCTCCATAAATGATAATAAACTCAGAATTTCATAAAAGGGATCGACTATTCCTGAAGGGAATTCTAATGATGCAAACTTTATTTCTAGTTTGAACTAATGCAAGACTAAAATTGTAATGTAAAACTTATAAGATAGGTTACAAGGTCTTAAAGATCTCCCCAAGCTTGGAATCAAGCAAGGCGGGATCAAATAATCCCTTGCAATTATTTGATACCGTGGTTACTGTGGATCACTGTGGTGCCATGGCACGCGGTATCTTCTCCTCACGGGCTAGCCTGAGACGCGGGGATTGATTGACAGTTTCTAATTCTTTAACACGCAGCTTGTAGAAGAGATTATTCCCCTCCAGCACTTTCACTTGTTCTTTAATGAACTCATTATTATCTTGAAGGGTTTGTAGTACCTTGAGACTCATAGAAAAACATGCCTCGGTTGTCTGCTTGATATCTTCATCAAGTTTATCAAGATAAAGTTGCAGCAACCGAAGATGTTTGGGTGTCCCTGGTGCCTCCTTGTCCATCTCTTCAATCTTCAGCTCGAGGGACTTAAACTCCCTCTTCCGACGTGCATTGTTGGTGTCAAGGAACTCCATAGGGACAATCTTGATATCCTTGCCTTGCTTGCTATTGCTCCCGATCTCCATAGGAACCTTTCTTCTTAGCTTCTGTCCCTTGGTTGCGTGTCCTCACGTACGAATAAGAGGTAGATTAGTTTCTAGAGATTATGATTAGAGAGAGAGACAATGACAGTATATAAGGGGGGTCAGAGGTCGGTAAAACTCACAAGAAACACCAAATTCTCTCCCAAGAAAAGAATCTTAATGAAACATGGAAAGAAATTGCGGATTTGGAGGAGTCCTACCGCGTAACGACCAACTATACGGGTGCGACTCTTATAGATCCGGCCGTATAGTTGGTTAAGTTCCGACTCGAACCCGACAATAATGTGTTTTTTTAATAGGGAAATACGAAAAGGTAAACGAAGATGTCTGAGAGTTTAATGACCAACTATACAGCCGGAATATCATCTCCGGTCGTATAGTTGCGACTATATAGGTACATACATAAAAAATCGAAAGTGTCTGAGAGTTGAACGACCAACTATACAGCGGGATTTTTATCTCTGGTTGTATAGTTGCGCCCGTATAGGTCCAGACATCGAAAACAATTTCACGTAGAAGCTACAGAGGTTTTAATGACAACTATATGGTGGGAGCTTTTTCTCTGGTCATATAGTTGTGCCCGTATAGTCGGTAAAAATCTCCAGAAACTTCAGAAAAACACTAGGAATTCAAAGGCAAAAATTTCAAAAGTAAAATATGTGAAAACAAATCACTTATTTGAGTAAGAACACTTACCTTGAACTTACCATTTACTTATTCGGGGATGACAAGCTCCTCCAACAACAAAGACTTCTTCTCTTTTGGAGGAATTAACCTTAGTTCATTGAATAATTCTCATACGCAAAAATCACCAGGACTAAAGTTCCTCTCAATAAGATTGGTGTCTTGCTAGGCAAATATGGACATTTCATCCAACATCTTTATTTATTGCCTCTGCATAATCTGCAACTCCAATTCTTGAAGTAAAAGAATCCAACGGATTAGTCTTGTCTTATGGTTTTTCCTCTCAATTAGTTCTTTTAAACCCTCACGATCCATATGAACTCTTACTTTTGCATCAACTATATAAGAATGAAATTTATCACAAGAGAATAATATAGAAAAAAGTTCCCTTTCTTCCTTAGGATAATTCTTTTGAGCACTGTTAAGAGTTCTACTAGCATGATGTATAATATTAAATCTGAGACCTATGTGTTGTCCCAGAGTTACTCCTACAACATCATCACTAGCTTCACATATTAAGTCAAAAGTCATATCCTAGATAGGTGATTTAATGATAGGAGCACAAGAAAAAGCATTTTTAAGTTGATCAAAGGCTACAAGACATTTGTCATCAAAATTAAATCTTACTCCCTTTTGCAGGAGGTTAGTCAAAGGTTTAGATATTCTAGAGAAATTTCTGATGAACCTTCTATAAAAACCAACATGACCAAGGAAACTTCGTATACCTTTAATATCCCTAGGTTGTGGCATTCTCTCTATGGCCTCAACTTTAGCTCTATCCACTTTAATTCCCTTACCTGATACCTTACGTCAAACGACTATACCTTATGTGACCATAAAATGGCACTTCTCCTAGTTTAGAACAAGTTTAGTCTCTTCGCAACGCTGCGAAACTCTTTTGAGATTATCCAAGCAACAAGTAAATGAAGTTCCATAGATAGAAAAGTCATCCATAAATACTTCCATTATCAGTTCTATAAAATATGCAAAAATAGCAGTCATGCATCTTTGAAAAGTAGCTGGAGCATTACATAAACCAAAAGGCATACGTCGGTAAGCATGTAAACCGTAAGGACTAATAAAAGTTGTTTTAAGTTGGTCATCAGGATGAAGAACTATTTGAGAAAAACCAGAGTATCCGTCCAAGCAGCAAAAATGAGTGGGGTTCACCAACCTCTCCAAAGTTTGATCTATGAACGGTAAAGCATAGTGATCTTTTCTAGTTTCTTTATTCAATTTTCTGAAGTCTATGCACATCCTATGCCCAACAATAGTTCTAGTAAGTATCAATTCATTGTTTTCATTAGGAACAACAGTAAACCGCCCTTCTTAGGGACACAATGAATAGGACTTACCCATTCACTTTCTTTTACATGCTAGACTATACCTGCGTCTAGTAGGCGTACAATTTCTTTTCTTACCACTTCCTTCATTTCGGGATTCAGTCTTCTAATAAATTCTGTAACTGGTTTAGCACCTTCCTCCATGAATATTCGATGGACGGTTATCATGGGACTAATGCCCTTCAAATCATCCATTGAGTACCCAAAGGCCTTATGATGCTCCTTAAGTATTTTCATGAGTTCTTCTTCTTCTCCTGAAAGTTTTGCACTAATAATAACAGGAAATTTATTTGTATCATCTAAAAATCTGTATTTAAGATTATCTGGTAGAGTCTTGAATTCTGGGGGTGGTAACTCCTCGCCCCCTCTCTTTTCTGGATCTTCAAAACCTGCATTAGTTGGAGGCCCTATAATGGGAAGTGAATCGAATTCATCTTCTAGTTCTTCTAGGGACTTGTCCTCCATAACTATTTATCCATAATTTAAGTCTTCATTTGTTTCTTCTTTTTATCACTAAAGAAGAGAGCTGTCATTTCCTCAATAGTTTTCTCTTTCTCTTCTTCTTATATTTGTGGAGGTCTATCTTTAAATTTGGAAAAGTGGAATTCTTTTTCCGCTTCCCCAAGCTTAAGAGACACAATCTCCTTTTTGAAATCAACTTCGGTACCTACATCACTTAGAAAGTTCCTTCCCCATCTAATTGGGAAAAGAGTGTTAGCTGGCATATCAACAACTACAAAATAGATAGGAAAGCTTTTGTTTCCAATTGTGATAGTTGCATCTCTATTACTCCCGTTGGAATTCTAAGAGTTTTGTTGGCTAACATGATTGTCATATCAGTATTTTCAATTGTAGCAGGTTCTATTTCTTCTTTTATTCCTAGATAGAAATCATAAGATATAACATTAACATTGGTGCCAAGATTGCATAAACCATAATGCGAGGTTTCCTTAAATATGTAGGGAAGATAGGCTTACCCACATCTTTTACATTTGTTTTACCTTCAAGCAATACGGAAGTCTATTTATGAAGTTCAACCATGTTACAATGTGCATACATAGCCATAATTGCTTCCTTGGTTACCTCTTCATCTTTGGTTTCTTCTAGATGTTCCATGACTTCTGGTATACTTTCCTCTTCCTTCATCTCCTGTACTGCTTTGACCTGTTCATATCCAAATATATGCTTCTATGCAGTGTTAGGGAAAGGTATCTCATATGTTGGTTCTAGGACGGCCAGTGTTGCTTTAACTTCTCTTTTCTTCTCAGGTTCAGGTGGCGGATCATACTTGACCAAACCCTCTTTTGGAGCTTCGATGTGCTCTGTAAAAGCTTTAACAACTTGCAACACAATATCTGAATCCAAATAAAGTTCCTTAGATAATTCTTTAACATGGCCCTTTTATTATAGTCATGTATACAATCATGATCTATTTCTATGCCTGCTTTGCTTTCTTGAACAAAATTTCATGAAACTCTATGATCACGAATTCTATTAAGTAAAGCCCAAGCTTTAGTTATAGGAAGATTCATAAAGGCTCCTTCCGCGAAAGAGTCTAGTTCAATTTTATTAGGTTCAATTAAACCGCCATAAAAGATATGCAATAAATACCATTCAGGCAAATCATGATGAGGACATAGATTAAGTAAATCTTTAAATCTGATATAAGCTCTTACTAGTCCTTCAATAGGACGGTTCCTCCAAGTCATTATAAGATGCCTAATTCCAAAAGATTTTGATAATGGGTAATATTTCGCTAGAAACTCACAGGCTAAATTATCCAAGTAGTAGTGGCTTCTGGGGGGTAGAGATCTATACCATGAGAGAGCTGTACTAGTCAAAGTATGACTAATTTTTTTAACCCTTACCTCGTTAGCAGTATATCCCGTTAATTGAGAAGTGCCGCATATACTTTGAAACATGCAATATGCTCATATGGATCAAGATCTTCTTCATCCCCAGTAAATTGCTTCTTGTGTAGAATACCAAGTAATAGAGGATTTATTTCAAACCCCCTTGTCTTTTTATTGGAGTTATCTCTTTTATAAATATCCTAGGGCTTCCCAAAGTGGCTCAGTGGGTTAGCACTAGTCATATGCAGAAATTCCATCATGTTGGTGGAAACCTGTAACTCAAATCAAAACTTAGCAAGAAAAAAATTAATAAGCAAAAACTAAAAGATCTACAACGCTTAGCTCCATGGCAATGGCACCAGAAAATAGCTTGATGACTGCAAGTGCACAGATTGTTTGTAGCTAGTTTTGAAATAAAGATATCGATCCCACAGGGAGCAGGAGTCTGAAGTCTAATAACTCTTGAAAAAGTACTACAATAGATATGCTAAATAAAGTTCTAAGTGACAAGATAAAATGCGAGTATTGCGTAAAAAGGTGTTTTTGGGGTTTTGGTGTAAGAGCAACTATAAGTAAAGTAAAACAACTGCACACAGAAAGTAAGTATCGCGTATGGAAGGGATTGGAACTGCAATAGGGAAAATGCATTCTCAGGGAGTAGCGGATACACCACTAGCATTACAAAGGACTAAGGTAAAGATTATTATCATGAACATTCTCAACTATGTATGTGTGGGAGGAACTCCGTATTTCGAAAAATAGGCAGCAACCACTGCTCACATCATCCTCATAACCACAACAGTCAGCAATCGACATCAGTCGAATTACTATGCTATTAAGGGGCATAATCCCGTAGTATGTATCAGATGGCATGGATAATGTTCCGTGAATTTCCTTGGTTCCCAAGTTGATACGTAAGGAGTGCCAACAACTTTATAGTCACTTTAAGAGCTAACACACCTCCGTCTACCAACAAGTAGTTCCCTCCATCAAGTCCCCATGAGAGGCAAATATTGAGAGGTCGACTTCTCTCAATATCAAGATGAAGACAATCTAACACATGGTCATAGCGATGAATATCATAATAAAAAATATCTTATTTCAACCTCATACTAGGGTTTCTCCATCTCCCCAAGAACTAAAGATCTACTCAGACATGGAGGCAAATAACATCATGGCAATAACAATGGAATCTATCATAGATGAATAGTACTTGTATAAATCCACAACGAGTACGGAAATTACAACAAGATCTAGACAAGATGTAGATGGGATGGATGGATATGGTGGTGATGCATCTGTTGATTATGAAGATCGATGCCTTAGCCTCCCGGATCTGCGCAGGTCGAAGACGGATCCCCGGTGGATGAGTTCCCCCTCTAGATGCCTTCCGGAGTGAGGTTTTGGCGATTTCTTGTTGTTCTGTATGTCATCTCTCTAATCCAGTTGCAAGGGGTGAAACTATTTGAAGAGGCGGTGGTGGCGCCAACTATATGGCGGGAACTATACGGCCGAAAAATTTATTCCCGCCGTATAGTTGGTCGTTAAACCGTCTGTGTGCCTTGATCGCTTCGGGCTTTCTTCTGGTATTATTGATATTTCCCAAATAAGCGATTTACGTTGTTTTTTACTCCTTTTCTCCTCTGCACAACTGCTCCAAGAATTGTGTCCATTGTATCCATCATATGTCCTGATCCTGGTGAGAACTGACATAAAATGTGCACGTGAGCGCCGTAATTTACCAAGATCCTACATCTACAATGCAAAATAATAATATAAAACATGATGCAAATATGCACTCATCAATAGGAAGATTTAGATGTTCAGTGAATTAACATTTTCCATGAACTACATAATACCAATGAACTCTAATGATGTCACTTTTGTACTACCAAAATTGTTTATATATATTAAGAGTAATTATTGGTCAAATAAAAAACACACAGAACAAGGACGCCTTATACCTTGAAACGAAAGGAGTAGTTCAACACCTGGATTTAACATAGACTACACCGAATTTATCAAGGGAGAGTGGGATATCAATTAAGCCAGTATTGAGCTAGGAATTTACCACCAATACAAAAATGCAGTTCACTATTGAAGGCTTATACCTGCTATGTTGAAACAAACAAGCATATCTGGTTTACCTAGGTCACTACATCGTCTACGCATACACGACATCTTTGTGGGTCACGTCAAAGACGCCGAGGGTGCCCGGTAGTGGTCAGTCACGGTGAAGCAGATATATCACGGCAGTGTCCGTGAAGCGGATCTGTGGAGGTTGTTGATGGGTCTAGCTTGCTTGACAAGATGGCCGGTGAAGGATATCCGGTGTAATGCATGGCGTTGTCGGTGAAGCAGATCTATTATGACCAATTATGGATTCAAGGCGTTGCACAAGAGCATCGGTAAAGTAGATCTGGTGTAGTGGATTGTTGAGTCCGTGAAGCAGATCTAATGCAGCACACATCATCGTAGGTGAAGCAGGTCAGGTGCTGTGTACGAGGGAGTCGGCAAACCAACATGATTGTATGGAAGATGGTGTCAAAGAACTAGGTTTGGTAAGGTGGACATCAGCTGATCCGGTAGACTAGTGAGGAGTATAAGGTATCAAGGTATGGTGTGTACACCAGCAAAGTGCGGTGGTGCAGGAGCCACTGGTGGGATAGGGGTTTGGGGTGGCGTGTGGGCCGGAAAAGTGCGGAGGGTATGTTCCGTTGCGGTGGTGCAGGAGCTAGAGGTGAGATAGGGGCTTGGGTGGCGTGTAGGTCGGCGAAGTGCGGCAGAGATTATTACGGTGTGATGGTGCAAGTGCTGGAGGTGACAGGGGGGTGGCTGGCATGTAGGTCTGCAAATCGTGGTGGGGATGCTCTGGTGCGGTGGTGCAGGAGCCGGAGGTGAGATAGGGGTTAGGGTTTTTCGGAGTGCTATGGGGGAAATGGTGTCGGTGGAAGGTGGACTACCCAGCTTCAGAGTTGTGGGGATCGGGGGGAATGACAAACCATACTCATGCCCCTACATTAGTAGTTAGTCCATTGTCAGGGGTAGAAAAGGAATTTCGTATGGCTAAAACTTGGGGCATGACCACTCGAAATATTTCAATGGAGGTGAGGCGGGAGAATTTGCCGCTCTAGGATTTTGAATTTGGCTATACAAATCAAAAGATATAGGATAATAATGTCCTATCCTAGGAGTAGCTATAATCCAATTACTAGAAAAAATACTTTACTGTAATGTCCTTGCCTTTGCAGGTACGGAGTATTTCTAGAGTCATTTCTTCAATAATAGGGTCTCTGTCTTCTGCTTAATTACGTATAGACATGTTATTACCTACTATGAAGGTAGTAACATGAACTAGTAGCACTATGTTATTAGTACCCACTATGACCAGCCTAAGAGCATCTCTAGTGGCTAGTGTATCCGGTAGTTTAAGCCAAATATAAACCACCACTGACCAAAAAATGTGTCCAGTGGCTTGTGTATTCGGTGGTCTAAAATTTAGACATCCTCCAAACTAGCTACTTGTTGTCCATATTTGGACAACTGAGCCACCATGTCTAAAGCAAAGCTGGTCGCTCGCGGGCTTGCTCCCACGCCAAAACAGAGCATGTGTTGTACTGAATTGCTGTGTATATAGACTATTTGTGTGCATATGGACATATAGACTATCAAATTGAGACTATCCACAAGAAAAATGAATACACCATTATCTATGTGAAGATGTAGACTACCAAATTTAGACAAGCCACTAGAGATGCTCTAAGAGACTACCAAATTTAGACAACCACTAGAGATCAAGGAAAAAAATACTAGCGTGCTATTTAATTTAGCGTGGCTTTTCTCCACACGATATGAAAGTTATAGTGTTCTAACAATGCGCTATTTTACAAAATATCATTTTGTAAAAAATAAAAAATAAAACAGGTATATCATGAATATCAAGGATTTCAGCATCTAATGAATTGCCTAGGGTAATAATTCTACATTAATAACCAATTCCAGCGCTATCCATGTTGGAGGAGAACCAGTAGGGCTAAATCTAGGTACAGCGTTGGATGTTGCAGGAGGAGGCGGCGTCTTGACGTGATCACATAAGTTTAACAATGAAAAGTTTCATCATAAGTATGCTTACTCGACACATTCATCATATGCTCTCTTACTCCATACATGCCAACAAAACAATAACGTGTTACACTTGAAATATCGCTAACGCTATGATGCTTTAGTGTGATATAGCAAGCTATTTAAAAACTAGCTCCCTAGCAAGCAAAATATTGAAAAAATAGCGTGGACACTCCAAATTCGCTATAGCACGCTAAATAGCGTGAAATAGCGCGCTATTTTTTCCATGCTAGAGATGCTCTAAGGCTGGTTAGAGTGGTAAGTACCTTGTTGTAGTAATATGCATACATTATGCTAAAGACTATCAAAAGTAGTATCTTTTAGATGCTAAAATGGAAAACAAGATCGAACGACTGACAATGTTTGGATTTGAGAGTCTTGATCCAACGCTCAATATTCGAAATTATTCGTACACCGTATATAATAACTAGTGAGTTGCAAGTGCCTTGCACGTGAGAATCAGATAATAGAAATATGACACATCATTTTTTATATACAATTATAATAGGTGAATCTCAAGAAATAATTATAATTTCGCGCCACGTTCATAAAGTATCGCATGTGTTTGGTTCTTGTACTTTTTGTATCAACTAGAAATCAACCTATAGCTACCTAAATAATTTGCATCCCTAAAACTGATCCGTAAATAAGTTCTATAGGAGTATGTGGGCGGGGCCAGGGGAAACTGCATGCCCTTCGTCTCCACAACTGCGCATGCATGCATCTCCCCATCTTTCTAGCGGTTCCTTTCATCTTCTTGATCCAATTCTTTTTTTTCACCCGGGCGGACCTCTGCAAAACAAAAGAAGGCGTCAATCGCCGTCCATGGCGCCACCGTTTGACAATGTGTACTCCTTCCTGGACCCTGGCAACACCACCAAACTACAGGTGGTGTATGCCAACAGAGTGTCGGTGGTGAACGATTACATCAAGAAAATTCAAAAAGCTCCTGGAGGAAGCGGACGACAAGATTGTTGGCCTCGACATCGAGTACACCAACAAGCAATCATCGACGCAGAAGGCTGTCATCGTCAAGCTATGTGTGGGCATAGATTTCCTAGTCGACCAGATCTACCAGGCTGACTCCATGCCCTAAGAGTTCCTCGCCAACCCTAACATTTCCTTTGTAGGCGTCGACATCGGCAATGACAGTATCAGGCTTAGGCATTCTCTAGTACCAGTAACGAACTTCGTGGACATCTAGAAGAGGTGGAAGCCTACCGGCACCACGAATGAGAAGGATTCTTTGGTTGACTATGTTGTGGCCCTCATAGACATCCGTTACAAAGCCATGAAGAAGAAGAAGAAGGACGTGGACCACAAGCAGTTGGGGAACATGCCCCTGACTGAAAAGCAGATCCAGTATGCAAGCCTTAATGCCTACACGACCTACAAGGTATACAGGTGGATAGTGAACTTCGAAAGGGGTCAACAAACTCTCGAAATGTTCAACGAAAAAAGAAGTAAAGAAGAAGGGTAAGGGCAAGCGTAAGTAGACCAAAGAAGAAGAATAAGACGAAGACTTAGAATGGTACACCATGTGACCTACGAGTATATCTTTGCATTTTGGTCTATCCTTGCTTGATACTACTAGTACTACTCGTAGAAGTTAATGCATGTATATACTGTAGGAGTATATGCAAGGGGCAGAGGTAAGAATTAATACAAGGAATCGCAATTGTTTCTTTTATTTTCATTGTAGAGTGCTAGTAGGAGTGTAGGTTTAGGCATCGTAGCACGCCACAAGCCCACCACCACCCCCCCTAATGAATTGTCTTTTCAATCAATAGTCATGGCAGATTAATTTTATAGTGCTAGAGACTTTCTTTGAGTAATTCCATTTATACTGTTGAAGGGCGGAGTACTGCTGAAGGACAGATGGTGAATGCTCACCTGATAAACTGATAGTAGGATACTCTTAGAGCAAGCACAACGTGAGATACATCTAGGCTCACGCTAAGAAAATTGTTAGCCTTGAGTCTAAGAAATGAAACATGCTTCACCGTTTAGCCCATGTAAAGCCCCACCAACCAGCATTGAAGGAAACAGTAAAAAATGTCTACCAAACACTGAAATGTGGGTCCATCTTGCACTTGATTCCCTTAGACATATGTATAGTACTAGACTCAGGATATAAGAAAACTTGACTAGATACACCCTCTCCACTGCTTAGACACGGGTCTAAGGTGAAAAATATTCTCTTAGACATAGGTATTTCACTACACTACAGATGCTCTTACAAACTGATAGTAGCACTATAGCAGTAGAACCGCAAGATGAACTTTTGTCGATTGCCTAAATGTATGTTGAGTAGTACAGTATAAACATATATAATACTACATGCTATGTACTAGTACTACTACTAGCAAAAAAACATTGTCCCCACTATGGAAAGAATATGATTTCTTCCAACCAAACCACTACTCCAAAAATGGCTATATTTACTTGTCACGAAAATGGATGTATCTAGACATGTTTTAGTGCTAGATAGGAGTACATCCAATCTAGTGACAATTAAAATGAATCGTATGGGAGTACTACTACTACCGTACTCCACAATGGTACTACTACTATGTACTAGTACCTCTATTTGGCATTATTAGGCCATTGAGCTTTTTAAAAAAATTAGAAATTATAATAGCTATCTTCTTTATTGTCTTAATTCCCGTGACTGATTGATTTAGATATCTCTCTTATCTCCCAATGCATGTTGTTTCATCTCTCATCAAGTCCCCTATTTTTATCTAGCATATCATGCATGTAAAACTAGTGGTGCATGCATAAATTAATTAGAGTGAGTAATTCATCTACTTGGTAGTATTAGTGAATTGGCCCTCTGGCCTTATAATCCTTAATAGAGGGTCTTATAATCTTATACAGCTTACTACAATAGTAGTACTACTCAGCAGAGTACATCCACCAAACCCATCGGAAGTTAAGACTTCATGAAAAATACCAAATACAATACTCGGGAGAGTACATCCACTGAACTCATCTACCTCTGTTTCAAGGAATAAGGCGCACACGCATTCCATAGTAAAGTTTGACCGAATAAATAGAGCAACTAAAATTTAATTATATTGTGTAAAATTAGTATCGTTGAATTCGTATTGAAACACAATTTCCAATGATGCTAATTTTGTACCAACATTCTTTATATATTTAGAGTAAATATTGGTCAAACAAAAAACATGAAAAACAAGGGAGCCTTATTTCTTGGGGCAGAGGTAGAGTACTACTACTAGAAAATCCACCATTCTTGGTATGCAAATGATCTTTCTGCAATTAAACCAATTAACAGCATATTACATGCCCACTAAAACTCGACGTGAATGAAGAAACACAGTTGCTTTGACGTAGCGGGACCGACCAGGTAATGCAGCAGAACCGCCAGGTAAGACATAAGGTCCTCAAACGCGACGTCGCCCAGCTTAGTGGAGCTTGGCGCATCGAGATCCACCGTCATGGTGCCGGTGCTCCTCCTGCCGCCCGTCCAGGACAGCAGTAGCGGGCATTCCACCCACATCCTCACCTTATAGACTGGCAAGTCGCACATTGCAGACCTAACAGAGACCACAGACACAGGGGGACCGTGCCTACCGTGCCAATCGTCAGGACAAACACAGCACCGTCCTGCTCGCTGACGAGGATGAGCCGGCGGGACGCCTCGCTCGGCAGCAACACCAACTCCTGGAATGCTTTCGTGGTGGCATACTAGATCTTGTGCACTTGGATCGAGTGGACCGCTTCGAGATGGGCGACGAGTGCTGGCAGCGGGGCAGCGAGGTCGTAGCCAGTCTCCGTGCAAGTGCAAGGAGCGTACTGGCATGTGATTTCATGCTCGTGGATATCGTAGTAGGGAAGAAAAATATTGCAGCCTTTATGGGCACCTTCAACTCTAGCCGCTGATAGGATGGCTTCCATGGCAGGCTTGTGGGTGAATCTGCCGCTAGGGTGCTGATACATACATTTTGCATCACTATTCTATATCATAATTCACTGTTATTCATTGATATATTTCTTATTGAGAGGTGATACTTATGTTATTTCATCTGTTTTTGCATGGTTGATGACTTTTGGAGCATGGACCGCTGCAGTAAAGATTCTGATGGAAAAGGTGTTGTTTGGAGGCAAAATTCGCGAAGATCAGAAAATCTGGAAAAATATACGGAAAATTCTATTTTTCTAGAAGACAAGGGAAGCCAGAAAGGGGGCTGGAGATGGGCCACAGGGGGCCCACACCACCCCCTGGCGCAGGCCAGCCTAGGCCACGCCACCAGGTGGTGTGGCCGCCCTGGTCCACCCATGGCACTCCCCTCTGGTGTATATTATCCTCCCGAAACCCTAAGACTCGGGGAGGGACCACAGAAAGATTCCGCCGCCTCTACGGGGCAAAAAACACCAAGAGAGAAAGATTTCTCCGGCAGACAGATTTCTGCCGGGGGAATTCCTTCCCGGATAGGGGAGATCGTCGCCATCAACACCACCATCAAGCTGGACTTCATCGGGATCATCATCATCATCACCACCATCATCACCATCAGCACCTCCATCACCAGCTCCATATTGTTGTAACAATTGTGTTGAATCTTGCATAGTTCATAGGGGAAACTTTCTCGGTGTTGATTACTCTTTGTAGTTGATGCTATTGAGTGAACCATTGAATTATTGTTTATGTTTAGATTTTTATACATCATTATTCCATCTCTGATCATGATCCATATGATGTCTTGTCAGTAGTTCATTTTGTTCTTGAGGACATGGGAGAAGTCATGTTGTTAGTAGTGGAGTTGTGTTGAGAAAGATTCAATAGTTTGATATTTAAGTTGTGGTGTACTTCTTCTAGTGGTGTCATGTAAACATCGACTACATGACACTTCACCATAAGGGCCTAGGGGAATGCATTGTGTATTTGGCTACTAATCGTAGGGGTTGCCGGAGTGACAGAAACATGAACCCCCATTAGGAAACCATTGCACAAGGGACGTAAGGGTCTTAGAGTTTAAAGTTGTGGTTAGGTTTCTACCTTAATTACTTTCTTCTACTTACGGATGTTTGCAAGGGGTATAATCACAAGTATGTATTAGTCCTAGGAAGGTCGGTACATTAGCACAGGTTCACCCACACAACACTTAGCAAGCTAAAGAAGATTAATCAGCTATATGAAGCAAAAGCACTTGACAGTCTTCCCATGTGTCCTCGAGAACGTTGTGTCATCTTAAGTAATACAACCGGCTTGTCCTTTGCTGCATAAAGGATTGGGCCACTTGCTGCATTTATTCCTACTATCTTTTGTTTACTCGTACTTTGTTTACTTGCTTTATCAAAAAAACCTAAAATCCGTTTGCTAAGTATTTGCAGAGAATTCCTGATCCATACAACTACCCAGCACCTTCTGTTCCTTGTTGGGTTTGACACTCTTACTTATCAAAAATACTGCGATACACCCCCTATACTTGTGGGTCATCAAGACTATTTTCTGGCGCCGTTGCCGAGGAGTGAAGCGCTATTGGAGAGTGGAACTGGTAAAGGAAACTTCTACTGTGAGTATTTTTTACTTCTATTAGTTGCTTTATTTTTTGTTATGGATAATTCGCTGAGTTTCTTATTTGGTAATGCTACTACCACTGCTAAGGTAGTAAATAAACCACCACCTGCTGAGAATGATGTTTTCAAAATACCTACGAGAATTATTGATCGTGTTATGGATAACTACTATGTTGTGGATGGAACTGTCCATCCCGGTGATCATTTGCTCTTTATACATGAATTATGCGGGTTGTTCAATTGTGCAGGTATTACTACAGATCAAGTTAAGAAGAAGTTATTCTCATTATCACTAAAAGGAAGAGCTAAGGAATGGTATAAGCTGCTGAAGAATGGTCAAGCTCTAGAATGGGAGGAAATAGTGCCTCTCTTTTATTCAAAGTTTTATCCTTCTAGCGAGATTCATAAAGATCGGAATCAAATATACAACTTTTGGCCTCTTGATGGAGAGAGTAAAGCTCAAGCTTGGGGGAGACTGAAGTTACTAATGCTCAAATGTCCCATTCATGAGCTCCCCGACAATATTATTATCAATAACTTTTATGCAAGTCTTTCTCTTCATGATAAAGATTTATTGGATGCTTCTTGTGCTAGATCATTCACTCGCATGGAAGAAGAAGCTAAATGGGATCTTCTGGACCATATTCAAGACAATGCTGAAGCTTGGGAGAATGACAAAGGTAGAAAGTCAGGTATAAATTATGATTATGAATGCATTGAATCTTTTATGGGAACTGGTGACTTTCAAAATATTAGTAATGCTTATGGTCTTGATTTGCAAGTTATTATGAATTGCTTTAGAGCTTTTGCTTCCTATATTGAAATTCCAAAAAGGGGATGGAATAAATACCATGCACCTTACAAAGATATTGTTGACTGTGTTCCTATTGGGAGTGCTGAGTATTGCATTATTGATCCCATCTTACCTGAAACTTATATCGAGAAGATTACCTTCCTAGAAAAGGCAAGGGATCATCCTATGATAACTAATGTAATCACCAGGAGTGAAAAGAGAACTGTAAAACCTGATGAACAAATAAACGTTGAACTTGTGGTAAGATGGACACATAGTATTTTGTGAAAGACCTTGTCACTAAAAGCATAGAAGATGGACACATAGTCTTTTGTGAGGATGCTTCTAATATTGTTTCACATCCTAATAGAACTAAAAAAGCTAGTGTTCCTGTGCTTTCTGTTGGAATTGGTGATCATTGCTATTATGGTTTATGTGATATTGGTGCAAGTTCTAGTGCTATTCCTTATGAGCTTTACAGAGAAATTATGCATGAAATCAGTCCCTGCTAATTGGAAGAGATTGATGTGGTTATTCACCTTGCTAATAGAGAGATCATCTCTCCAATTGGTATTGTATGAGACGTGGAAGTTCTTTGTGGTAAGATTAAGTACCCTGCTAATTTTCTAGTACTCGGTTCAGCTGCTAGTAAAACTTATCCTATTATTTTTGGTAGACCTTTCTTGAGTACTTGTGGAGCTATTATAGATTGCAAAAGGGAGAAAATCTTGACTAAGTTTGCTGGGGAATCTTATGAGTTTAATTTCTCGAAATTTGCTAAAGAACCTTGTGAAGAGGAAACCCATAATGAGCATTTTAGAGTTGAACAACTTGCTTCTATTTATCTTGCCCCTAACAATGCTTTGCAGCAATTTATGGAAGATCATGAAAGTGAAATCTTCATGGAAGAAAGGAATGAGATTGACAGGATTCTCCGTGATCAGCCTAAGATGCTTAAGCATAACTTGCCTGTAGAAGACTTAGGTACCACGTTGCCACCTAAAAAGGATCCAGTTTTCGATCTAAAACCTCTCCCTGATGATCTTAAATATGCTTATATTAATGATAAAAAGATATATCCTGTTATTATTAGCGCTAAACTTTCAGGAAAGGAAGAAGAAAGGCTATTAGAGGTTTTGAGGAAACACCGTGGAGCTATGGGCTATAATCTGGATGATTTAAAAGGTATTTCACCTACTATATGTCAGCATTCTATCAACATAGAACCAGATGCAAAGCCGGTAGTAGAGCACCAATGACGTTTAAATCCTAGGATGAAGGAAGTGGTAAGGAATGAGGTATTGAAACTCCTTGATGCTGGTATTATTTACCCTATTGCTGATAGTGAATGGGTTAGTCCTATTCATTGTGTTCCTAAAAAAGGAGGTATTACCGTTGTTCCTAATGATAATGATGAGCTTATTCCTCAAAGAATAGTAGTAGGCTATAGGATGTGCATCGATTTTAGAAAAGTCAATAAAGTTACTAAGAAAGATCACTACCCGCTTCCTTTTATTGATCAAATGTTGGAAAGGTTGTCTAAAAAGACCCATTTTTGTTTTCTTGATGGTTATTCTGGTTTCTCTCAAATTGTTGTTAAACAACAAGATCAAGAAAAAACTATGTTTACTTGCCCTTACGGAACTTATGCTTATAGACGTATGCCTTTTGGTTTAGGTAATGCTCCTGCCACTTTTCAAAGGTGCATGTCTGCTATCTTTCATGGTTTTTGTGAGGAAATTGTAGAAGTGTTCATGGATGACTTTTCTGTCGATGGAACTTCTTTTGATAATTGTCTACACAACCTTGATAAAGTTTTGCAGAGATGTGAAGAAACTAATCTTGTCCTTAATTGGGAGAAATGCCACTTCATGGTTAATGAAGGGATTGTCCTTGGGCATAAAGTTTCTGAAAGAGGTATAGAAGTTGATAGAGCTAAGGTTGAGGCAATTGAGAAGATGCCATGCCCAAGAGACATCAAAGGTATTCGTAGTATCCTTGGTCATGCTGGTTTCTATACAAGGTTTATTAAAGACTTTTCTAGGATATCAAAACCCCTCACAAATCTTCTTTAAAAAGATGTACCCTTCATTTTTGATGATGATTATAAAGGATCTTTTGAAACTCTTAAGAAGGCTTTAACTACAACCCCTATTGTTCAACCACCTGATGGGAGTTTACCCTTTGAAATAATGTGTGGTGCTAGTGATTTTTCTGTGGGTGCTGTCCTTGGGCAACGAATTGATAAAAAGTTAAACGTTATCAATTATGCTAGTAAGACTTTAGACGCTGCTCAAAGGAATTATGCTACTACTGAAAAAGAATTTCTAGCTATCGTTTTGCTTGTGATAAGTTTAGACCCTATATTGTAGACTCAAAAGTCACCATTCATACTGATCATGCTGGACGCTAAGCCTAGGCTTATTAGATGGGTGCTGCTTTTACAAGAGTTTGATCTACATATAGTGGATAGGAAAGGTGCTGAAAACCCTATAGCTGATAATTTATCTCGATAGGAAAACATCTCTTTTGACCCTATGCCTGTTAATGATAGTTTCCCAAATGAGCAGTTAGCCGCAGTAGGGGTAAGCTCACGAGGGAGCCCTTGGTAAGCTGATTATGCTAACTTTATTGTCTCCAAGTATTTGCCTCCAACTTTTACAGCTCGGCAAAGGAGGAAGTTCTTCTATGATTTGAGGCATTATTTTTGGATTGACCCACACTTATACAAAGAAGGAGTGGATGGTATTATGCGAAGATGTGTTCCAGAATATGAACAAAAAGAGATATTGCGTAAATGTAATGGTAGTGCTTATGGAGGACATCATGCAGGAGATAGAACTTCACTAAAGGTGCTACAATCAGGTTTCTACTGGCCTACCCTTTTTAAAGATGCAAGAAAATTTGTTTTATCTTGTGATGAATGTTAGTGTGTTGGTAATATTTCTAGACGCAGTGAAATGCCTATGAACTACTCTCTAGTTATCGAACCTTTTGATTGCTGGGGATTTGACTTTATGGGTCCTTTCCCTCCCTCGAAAGGTTATACTCATATTCTTGTTGCCGTTGATTATGTTACTAAGTGGGTAGAAGCCATTCCTACCAAGAGTGCTGACGGGGAAACTTCTCTAAAAATGCTTAAGGATGTTATCTTTCCTAGGTTTGGATTGCCTAGGTATCTCATGACTGATGGGGGTTCTCATTTCATTCATGGTGGTTTTAGAAAGACCCTTGCTAAATATGATGTTAATCATAGAATTTCTTCAGCCTATCACCCCCAAACTAGCGGGCAAGTAGAGTTATCAAATAGAGAAATTAAATACATCTTGCAAAAGACTGTTAATAGATCTAGAAAAAACTGGGCTAAAAAGTTGAATGATGCTTTATGGGCTTACAGAACTGCCTACAAAAATCCTATGGGGATGTCTCCTTATAAAATGGTTTATGGGAAAGCTTGTCACCTACCTTTAGAATTAGAACATAAAGCCTACTGGGTAGTTAAAGAACTAAATAGAGATTGTAAGCTCGCTGGTGAGAAAAGATTATTTGACCTAAGTTCTTTAGATGAATGGAGGAGTGAAGCCTATGAAAATGCTAGGCTCTTTAAGGAAAAATTTAAAAGATGGCATGACAAGCAAATACTTAAGAGAGAATTTCATGTTGGTGAGAAGGTTCTATTGTATAGGTCTCGTCTCAGATTTTTTGCAGGAAAACTACTGTCAAAATGGGAAGGACCTTTCATTATTGAAGAAGTATACCGTTCAGGAGCAATAAAAATTTCTTCTTTAAAAGACAATACTACACAAGTAGTGAATGGGCAGCGACTCAAACACTATATTGCTGGAGATTCTTATAATGAAGATGTTGATGCCTTTCAAGTTATAACTCCGGAAAGATTTATCAAGGACCAAATTCAGAGACCTGCAGAGTCCGCTTTCAAATAGGTAATAGTTCTGGTAAGAAAAGTTCCGCGAAAATACTATCCAACTATATATTTGCAGTTTTCAGTCAATAAGGAAAGCTACGAAGCGAAAGAGGGACAGAATCGGAGCCAGGTGGCTCACACCACCCTGTGGCGCGGACCCTCCCTAGGCCGCACCACCAGGTGGTGAGTCAACCCCCGACTCCGCATCCGACTCGTTTTCTCCCAGTACCTTCCTTTTGATGTGAAACTTCGTAATATATAATCCCCAGATCTCCCGAGGTTCGTATATCGTGTTTTCGTCGTGTTTTCGTTTCGATCTGTTTCTGCCAGGACATACTCTTTGAAGTTTTAGAAGCACAATGGTGTCGGCCAAGGATAAAGGGAAGGAGCCTATGGAGGAAGACCTCCAAGACCCTGAGCAGGGGCTGGTACCTTTAGTCTCTTGCCCTGCATCAACGGAAGCCCTACGAGTCACTAAGGAGTTCTGCGATAAGTACCGAGACTTGAGGAGGAAGCTGGACATGCTTCAATGGGAGAATAATAGGCTTCACAAGATGCTGGAAGACTTCCTCACATCAACTAAGAAAATATTACCACCACCACTGAAGGAGTAATTCGTCATCAGGTTTGGCATCCCCTTGGTTTGTTCCAAGCTTGGGGGAGTGTCGCGGTATCACATCACTATCTTCTATCTTTTTACCTTATTAGTAGAGTCCTATCATGAATAGAGAAGTTATTATGTAGGATGGTTTGCATTATGGAAGTGTCCCCTCTCTCGTTAGATATGTATCCCTTGGTGTGAGTTGCCGTTATGGAATATTAATGAGAAGTTCTATCATTCACTCTTTTTCATAGCTTATATTAGTTATCAATTCGTGGTTATATGATTGATCTTGTTGTTAGTATTGGTATCACTTTGGGATCATTAAGTTAATTTAGTTGGTTTTGGCAAACCTGGCTCGGTCAATAGCAACACTATTTTTGAGAGTTGAAAGAAAAGATAAAAGTACTCTAAGGAAATATAATTTCATCATCTTTCTTTCTTGATTTGCTCATAAGTCTAGTATTCTCTAGTTAAGATCTTTTGTGCTTCCAAAGAAGATTGCATGTTTGTCTTTATCATTTGTATGTTTGTTTGTTTCCTTCAACTCTTGTACTTGCTACCTAGCCTTGCTAGCCAAAAACCAGTCTAAGCTTGGGGGAGTTGATACGTCCATTTTGCATCACTATTCTATGTCATAATTCACTGTTATTCATTGATATATTTTGTATTGAGAGGTGATACTTATGTTATTTCATCTGTTTTTGCATGGTTGATGACTTTTGGAGCATGGACCGCTCCAGTCAGGATTCTGATGGAAAAGGTGCTGTTTGGAGGCAAAATTCATGAAGATCAGAAAATCCAGGAAAATATAGAGAAAATCCTATTTTTCCAGAAGACGAAGAAAGCCAGAAGGGGGGATGGAGATGGGCCACAGGGGGCCCACACCACCCCCTGGTGCGGGCCAGCCTAGGCCGCGCCACCAGGTGGTGTGGCCGCCCTGGTCCACCCCTGGCACTCCCCTCTGGCATATATTATCCTCCCGAAACCCCAAGACTCAGGGAGGGACCACAGAAAGATTCCGCCGCCTCTGCGGGGCAAAAACACCGAGAGAGAAAGATCTCTCCGGCAGACAGATTTCTGCCGGGGGAATTCCTTCCCGGAGAGGGGAGATCGTCGCCATCAACACCACCATCAAGCTGGACTTCATCGGGATCATCATTATCATCACCATCAGCACCCTCATCACCATATCCATATTGATATAACAATTGTGTTGAATCTTGCATAGTTCATAGGGGAAACTTTCCCGGTGTTGATTACTCTTTGTAGTTGATGCTATTGAGTGAAACATTGAATTATTGTTTATGTTCAGATTGTTATACATCATTATTCCATCTCTGATCATGATCCATATGATATCTTGTCAGTAGTTTGTTTTGTTCTTGAGAACATGGGAGAAGTCATGTTGTTAATAGTGGAGTTGTGTTGAAAAAGATTCAATAGTTTGATATTGAAGTTGTGGTGTACTTCTTCTAGTGGTGTCATGTGAACGTTGACTACATGACACTTCACCTATATGGGCCTAGGGGAATGCATTGTGTATTTGGCTACTAATCGTAGGGGTTGCCGGAGTGACAGAAACCTGAACCCCCGTTAGGAAACCATTGCACAAGGGACGTAAGGGTCTTAGAGTTTAAAGCTGTGGTTAGGTTTCTACCTTAATTACTTTCTTGTACTGACGGATGTTTGCAAGGGGTATAATCACAAGTATGTATTAGTCCTAGGAAGGTCGGTACATTAGCACAGGTTCACCCACACAACACTTAGCAAGCTAAATAAGATTAATCAACTATATGAAGCAAAAGCACTTGTCAGTCTTCCCATGTGTCCTCGAGAACGTTTGGTCATCTTAAGTAATACAACCGGCTTGTCCTTTGTTGCATAAAGGATTGGGCCACTTGCTGCATTTATTCCTATTGTCTTTTGTTTACTTGTACTTTGTTTACTTGCTTTATCAAAAACCCCTAAAATCCATTTGCTAAGTATTTTCCTGATCCATACCATTAGCCAGCACCTTCTACTCCTCGTTGGGTTCGACATTCTTACTTATCAAAAATATTGCGATACACCCCTATACTTGTGGTTCATCTGGTGCTCGCACTTCTGGCAGGAGGTGATCTTGCGGACGCAGTGTTGGTAGACTAGATGAATATCCATGCCTT
This sequence comes from Avena insularis, assembly GCA_023614405.1. Classification (NCBI taxonomy): domain Eukaryota; kingdom Viridiplantae; phylum Streptophyta; class Magnoliopsida; order Poales; family Poaceae; genus Avena; species Avena insularis. The sequence continues at coordinate 469,301,345 of CM042686.1, forward strand.
GGAGAAATGGAAGTTTGAAAAATAAAATAGTTGCATGAACGAACCGACAAAAGAAAAATCAATGGATTGTGAGGGAGAAAGGGAGAGACCTTGTGGACCCGCCGGGACTTAAGGGGCTGAGAGCAAGAAGAACAGTTGAAAACGGTGGCTTTCATCTTCAGAGTGAACGTCCCAAGCATTGCGATTTGGGTGGGGGAAATGAGGACTCTCTGATCTGGCTTCGAGCCATGCCCTTCTTTTATACCACCTCTAATAATCAATGAAGCTCTACTTGATTGCATTATTCCTTTCTGTACTAGGGTCCTTTTGTATATTTTGAGGCCTTATCTACAAATTCCTGGTTTAGTTGGACAATATTAGCGGGCTCATTGTATTTGTGCACCATCCTTTTATTAGTAAGTTGCATGTGCCTTGCACGTGAGACTCACATAATAATAAATATGACATATCATTACTATATAAAATTATGCTTTGTAATAGGTAAAGCTCAAAAATATGAAAGAGCCACATCTATAAAGTAACGGTGTATATTTGGTTCTTGGAATTTCTATCATGTAGAAATAAACGTTTATTGTGTACCTAATACTTGAAAATTTTGGGACCATAGTCTAGAGAAATGACGTAGGAGATTCTAGAATGATCGAGAAGTGTGTTTTCAGGTTTGCGCATAGTCATTAGACTAAACACTATCAATAGAATCTTCTAGATCTTAGACTGGAAAAGAAGATCCAAAGGTTGGCAATGTTGGGATTTATGAGTCTTGATCCAACGTTGAATATTCAATGTTATCCATACATTATATTGCGATAAGATTTGATGCATCTCCACGACTAAAAACTAAATGTTCATGTGATGTTCTATGCAACCTTATTCAAGAAAAAAATCAAATATGAGGATTGGGAGATAAATTTGCGAATCATGCTAGATTTTATCTCGTATAAAAAACATGGTCACATGATTGGGGTCTGCTTTATCTCTACCACTAGGCTACATATGTAGTAGTACCGCTAGACTAGTACTCTCTAAACTATAATCATGCGTGAAAGCACTACATGTACCTGATGGGTGCTGCCAAGAGGGGATGGGTAGAGAAGAGAGGGAGGAGCAGGGATCTATGATGATTTTCCTACAAGTTCGATGGCGAGGACATAATTATAGTGATTGTGTTGGGGGGATACCCCCGGGTAGGGTCACTCCGTGGTACAAAGGCCGAGTTAGCCGAGGTTCGGCAGGGTCAAAGCGGATGCTGGCCGGGTCACCTCAAGGCAGGCCGGATCACGGAGTAACCCGGACCAGGGGGGTCGCCTAACATTATCTCAGCCGACTTAAGGAGTAAGTCGGAAGTCCTTGTCTAACTTGTATGCAGGAACAGGTATAGCCGGATCTACCATGATCCGGGTCCCGTTTAGCTTCTGGGAGAAGGAAGGAATCTCGCTGGTCAAAAAGAAAGCCCGGTACGCACTACATGAGCGAAGTAGGCAAGGGCAGGACCACCGGGTCATGGCCGACAAGGGTGACGACCACCGTGTCGGCTGACGCGGGCGCCGTAGAGGCTCACGTAGCTAAACCATGTGTGACGCGGGGGAAAAGCACCCCGGTCGGGTTACCACTTTGAGAGGAGGCATATTCTTAGGAATATGCCCTAGGCAGAGACCAAGCCACCTCTATATAAGGGGGGCTAGGGTTTTAGTAGAAGGGGGTTGGGTTTTCTTCTATACTGATTTGGCTAAGGTTTTAGGTGTGAACTGTGGGGGAGAGTAAGAGAGCTCCTTCTTCCTCTCGCCAATACAGCTCTAGGAGCGCTTGTAATCTTAAAAGGAAAGCAATACAAACTTCAGTGTGGAGAATCACTTCACTATCCCTCCCTGGATTCCCCTAGCGTGTATTAGTCCCCAGCTTTAGCCTATCCATGGCATCTGCCGTGACACCACCACGACAGTTGGCGCTCGTGGGGCTAGTGGCGCTAGCAGGGGTCAAGATCCGGACGGGAAACTTCATCGCCACCGGCGAACGCATCGTCTCCGGGCTCGTTCAGCGCTTTGGAGCATTGGACTTCGTCAGCGACAACGCGGGATGCTTTGGCACGCACCCACTTCCGCGCAACGGCCTCTTCGTCAAGCTCGGCGCGCACAAGGTCTACGTTGTTGTGGACGTAACGTGCGCTCATCCGCGCCGCGTCGTCGAGCGAGGAACCACCCTCACTTTGTGGCGTATCGTTCGCTCCCGGACCATGCGAGAGGTGATGATGACGCGCTGTGCGGTATAAACAAGGATCCGGTGCCAGATCCGGAGGTAACGCCTAAGGCACCAAGGAAAGCTAGAGGTCCTCCACTAGAGAGGCTGGAAAATGTGCTGAGAGAGGTGATGGATAGCTTGGCAAACCCTGTAGTAGCAGCAGTAGATCCGACTCAGGCACAGGCTGAGCTGGAGGAAACTAGGCAAAAGATACTAGAAGGCGCAAAGAAAATAGCCGCGGCTCAGCAGTCGTTGAACATGACGCTGCGCGAATATGCAAAAGCAAACAAAGTTGACACGATAAAAGTAAAAGGGAGAAATCTCATGAGTGAGATGAATAGAGAAGGTGATACTAGGATTGAGGTGAGGAAGAACTGTTTGTCCGTGGGGCTGCCGAAGTATAGTACCCCGGCAAAGAACCTCAGAGCAGCGGATGCGGCTGCATCCGAGTTAGAGGGTCTGACGGGTGAGGCCCGTCAAAGACAACAAGATAGGGTTAACGAGCTAGTTCAGATCGTGAAGAGACAGAACAAAGAGCTACTCAGAGCTAACCCGGAGAGAGCTGGAGCTTCCAAAATTGTCCATTCGGCGATGGATAACCCGGAGAAATCCGCTGGAGCCGCGCCGTCTCCTCATGGTGGTCCAAGGAGAGAAGAGGTAGTAACCTCGGCCAGACGAAACAAATAGATCGTCCCGTACAACCCGACGTGGGCAGGAATAGGAAAAGAAGCATAGAAAAATGATGATCGACGAAGTGTGAGCCGAGGTGAAGCTGGCCGAGGTAATCATGACCAAGGCAATGCCGGTCAAGGAACGCTATAGCAGCAATGCGGACAATGAAACTCGGCAGGAGCAGGACAACCGCAGCAGCGGAATATACCAAGGCAAGAGCAAAGTGCCGGCCGAGGTATGCAATAGAGAGGTGCACCACAAGAGCAAAACCGGTACAACGATGGTGATTCGGAGATGGTGAACGCGGGGTACCCAAGACCGGACTATCATGTGATAGGGTCAAGATTAGGAAGCAGGGATTTGATGCTGGATGACGCGAGGTTGAAACTGAATCGCCTGTACAGGTCGAAACAGATCGAATGTCAAGGTCCACCGGGTCCAGCGTGCTTTGGACCCCGGATCATGAAAGAGCCACCGGTATCCAACTTCCAGCTACCCAGGGGCACAAAGACGTATGACGGCAATACCAAGCCGGAGGATTGGCTGATAAACTATGCTACGGCTGTGAAAATTGCCACTGGCAACTTGAGATGGGCTGTACGATACGTACCCCAGATGTTGGAAGGTCCGGCCAGAGTATGGTTAAACAATTTACCACCCGGAAGCATCAACTGCTGGATAGATTTTGAGGAAATGTTTATCAGCAATTTCTCAAGTACATATCAGAGGCCAAATAGGCTGCAAACCCTAGCAATGTGCAAGCAAAGGCCCAATGATACAGACCGTGAATTCTTGACCCGGTGGTGTACCGTGAGAAACTCGTGTGAGGGTGTCATAGAGTCACAGGCCATAGCGTGGTTTGCGCAAGGGTGCAGATATGGCAGCGAGCTGTGGATGAAGTTGCAAAGGAAAATGCCAATTACGTTGGCAGAGATGATCCAGATTGCCGATCCGTATGCTTTGGGTGATCCGACTCAACCTAGGCTCGCATCGAACGAGTCAAACGAGGAATACTATCAGAGGGATGGAGTCGGGTCATCTCAGAGGAATGACTACAGAGGAAAAAGAAGAGATGATAGACCGGATCATCGCTACGGTTCGCAACAAGTTGCGGCTGTGAATCAAGATCAACCCGGAGCAGGGAGCAACCAGCGCCAGAAAACTGGAGGGCAATGGACACCAAGAAACGATGGAAAGAAAACATGGATGCCGGAGCAAAAGAGACAGTGGCAAGAAAAGAAAGACCGTCCGAGGTATACCTATGAGTCGATGTTGGACCAGCCGTGTAAGTTTCACACACCAAACCCGAGTAATCTAGCGGGTCATACGACGAGGCAATGTGAGTGGATGCGCAAGATTGAACAAGGTGGTTCGGGGAATGCTCAGGCACCCCGGAATGATCAGCCTCGGCACGAGTTACCCCGGCAGCAACTGCTCTCTGGAGCGAACACGCAACAACTAATGTTACCTCCCCCTCCGCCGAGGTATGATAACGTGGAGCGAAGGGATGCGGTGCATCAAGTGGAAAACCAACATCAGCCAGATCAGAGGAACCCCGGAAATGAGGGGAGAAATGAGTCTGAGGAGCATCATCGAGCTATTGCGTGTTCTGCGAGGAAGCCCGACAAAAAAAGCCTGCAGTGTAGGCATATGGAGGTAAATGCAGTGATGCCGGCAGTGACGAGGTACATGCCTTGGTCGGACCAGGAAATCACCTGGAGCATAAAGGATCATCCCAAGCTTATGCCAAGCCCTGGCTCGTATGTGTTAGTGCTGGACCCGACATTCATTGGGCCTAACATTAATGTGAGGTTCTCCAAGGTACTGATTGACAATGGTAGTAGCATCAACATTATGTATGCGGATACAATGCGCAAGTTGGGAATCTCGGAGAACATGCTCCAGGCTACAAGGACAACTTTCCATGGTATTGTACCAGGCATTTCTTGTGAGCCCATAGGCAAAGTCCGGGTCAACGTATTGTTCAGCACGAGAGATAATTGCCGAACTAAGAATCTGGAGTTCGAGGTGGTGAACTTGGAAAGTGCGTATCACACATTACTCGGAAGGCCAGCATTGAACAAGTTCATGGCAAGCTGCCACATCAGTTATCTGAAGATGAAGTTACCTGGGCCAAATGGAGTGATTACCATTGCAGGAGATTTCCGACGTTCCATTGAGTGTGCCTCAGCCGGGTCTAACTTAGCCGAATCGCTTGTGATCGCGCAGGAGAAAAGGAAAATTCAAGAGGTGGCAGCTTTGGCTCAGTCCGCGCAGCCATATATGTCGGCGCTGAGTAACCCGCATGGATCCGTCTCCTTTCAAGCCACGAAAGATACCAAGAAGGTTCCAGTTGATGACATGTTCCCGGTGCGCACCGTAACAATTGGTGTCGGGTTAACTGATAAATAGGAAAGCGAGCTCGTCAGCTTCCTCCGTGAGAACCGGGACATTTTTGCTTGGTCCACACAGGATTTGCAAGGTGTTCCGAGGGAGTTGGCCGAGCACTCTTTGAACGTAAGACCCGGAGCAAGGCCGGTGAAGCAACCTCTCCGCCGCTTCGCCGAGGATAGGAGAAAAGTCATTGGAGACGAGATAGCTCGGTTGCTAACAGCGGGATTTATCATGGAAGTATTGTATCCGGATTGGCTCTCTAATCCGGTGCTGGTAGAAAAGAAGAAGGATGATCCGAACGTGGCAGTAGATTGGCGTATGTGTATCGATTACACGAACCTAAACAAGGCGTGTCCAAAAGATCCATTTCCACTGCCGAGGATAGATCAGGTCATAGACTCAACCGCGGATGTGAACTGTTGTCATTCATTGATGCATATTCTGGTTTCCACCAGATACCTCTGAATCCGGATGATCAAATAAACACCGCATTTATCACCCCGTACGGGGCTTATTGCTATCGCACTATGTCGTTTGGTTTACGTAATGCAGGTGCAACGTACCAAAGATGTATGCAAAAATGTTTGCACGACCAAATAGGTCAAAATGTACAAGTATATGTGGATGATGTGGTTATCAAGACCAAGGAAAGCAAAACGCTCCTTGACGACATCAGGCAGACATTCGCGAACTTGAGAAGGTTCCGAATGAAGCTTAACCCGGAAAAATGTACCTTCGGTGTCCCGGCCAGAAAATTACTCGGATTTCTCGTCTCCAGCCGAGGTATCGAGGTTAATCCAACTAAGATCCGGTCCATTGAACGAATGGAGCTGCCGAAGTGTCTTAACGATGTCCAGAAGTTCACTGGGTGCCTAGCATCATTGAGTCGGTTTGTATGTCGGTTGGGAGAAAAGGCATTGCCTCTCTACCAACTCATGAAAAAGTCGGATAAGTTCGTTTGGACGCCACAGGCCGATGAAGCCTTTGCCCACCTAAAAAAGATGTTGGCCACTGCACCAGTGTTAGTCTCACCACTATCAAAGGAGCCAATGTTGTTCTACATAGCCGCAACCAACCGAGTTGTAAGTGCAGTGATTGTAGTAGAGAGCAATGAAGAGGGTAAGTCGGTGCAGAGGCCAGTGTATTACTTGAGCGAGGTATTATCTGCCTCAAAACAGAACTACCTGCACTTTCAAAAGGTGGCATATGGTGTCTATATGGCGGCAAAGAAGTTAAAGCATTACTTTGAGGAGCACCCCATCAAAGTAATATGTGAGGCTCCCATATCCGAGATAATGGGTAACAAGGATGCGAGTGGTCGAATCGCAAAATGGGCAATTGAACTAGCTCCTTATGCGCCACAATATGATAGAAGAGCAGCAATCAAGTCTCAGGCTGTGGCGGACTTTTTTGTAGATTGGGCTGAGGTACAATACGAACCACCGCCACCAGATCCGAACTACTGGAGGATGCACTTTGACGGGTCAAAAACAAAAACCAGAGTAGGCGTCGGAGTTGTTCTTACCTCTCCAAAGAAGGACCAGCTAAAATACGTGTTGCGGATCCATTTCGCGGCATCAAACAATGTCGCAGAGTATGAAGCACTTGTGCATGGGCTCAAAGTGGCAAAAGAGATTGGGATACGTCGGATCATATGCTTTGGCGACTCGAATTTGGTGGTGCAGCAAGTGTCGAGAGTGTGGGACGCCCTGGATCCAAACATGGCACTGTATATATTTCATGTGCAGAAGATATCTGGTTACTTTGAGGGATGCGAATTTCACCATGTACCCCGGGTGGAAACGAGGCTGCCGACATGCTATCGAAGCTCGGATCAACCCGACAGGCAATTCCACCGGGTGTAGCATTGGAACACCTCAGAAAACCATCTATCAGGCCGTCCCCAGGAACCAACTCGATCTATGTCCCGGAAGATACAGAATCCGGAGCTAAGCCCATGGACATTGACATGGGAGGTAGTCTGTGAAACCAGGGGCTGCATCGGCAAACCGGGGCGCCTCAAGAAACCCGGGGACTACCTCGCTGGACCCGGGGACTGCTCAGCGTGATCCGACTGAAGTTATGCCGGTGGATCAGATGGAAATTGATGAGGACATGTTCCCTGCACGAGCAATACCATCTTGGGCACGGCCTATATTCCAATTCCTGAAGGATGGAATGTTACCCACTGAGGAGGTGTTAGCCAGGAAAACTCAGAGGAGAGCGAAAGCATACACGATTATCAATTCCGAGTTGTACAAACGGAGTGTAACCAATGTCCTCCAGCGATGCTTTGACCCAGAAGAAGGGCTCGACATCCTCCGAGATATACACCAAGGAGAGTGCGGGCATCGTGCCTCATCCCGAGCCTTGGTGGCAAAAGCGTTCCGGCATGGATTCTACTGGCCAAGTGCCTTAGAACAAGCAGAAGATCTGGTGAGAAAATGCAATGTTTGTCAGAGGTACGCTACCAAGACACATATGCCGATGTTGGAACTACAGACCATACCAATTACGTGACCATTTGTCGTATGGTGCTTGGATATGGTTGGCCCGTTCAAACCAGCAAGGAGAAACATGACTCACATTTTGGTCATGGTGTGTAAGTTTACAAAATGGATTGAAGTGAAGCCTATAAGAAAATGTGATGGAGCTACGGCCGTAACATTTCTCAAAGACATTATCTTGAGATACAGTTATCCTCACAGTATCATAACTGATAATGGCACAAATTTTGTGGAAGGAGCATTTGCGCGCTTCTGCCGGGACAAGAAGATCCGACTCGACGTAGCCTCGGTAGCTCACCCCGCATCGAACGGACAAGTGGAAAGATCCAACGGATTAGTATTATCCGGGATAAAACCTCGGCTCATTGAGCCGCTACAAAGATCAGCGGGGTGCTGGATAGAAGAACTACCGGTGATGCTGTGGGTTAAGAACAACTCCGAATCGATCAACAGGTTATACGCCATTTTTTCTGGTATATGGGGCAGAAGCTGTATTACCAGCCGACATAGAGCATGATTCTCCTAGGGTCACCCAATACACAGAAGCCGAAGTGCAAGAAGCCCGACAAAATGATGTTGATTTGCTGAAAGAAGCGAGAGAACTAGCACTGTCCAGATCCGCCATATATCAGCAAAATCTTCGACGCTACCATAGCCGGAAAGTGTGCCCCCGAGTCTTTCGGGAAGGCGATCTGGTGCTCTGGTTGGTACAACGTACTACCGGCATGCATAAATTATCCCCCCATGGGAAGGGCCATTCATCATGAGCAAAGCATTGCACAATGATTCTTATTATCTTATAGATGCAAAGCCACAGGAAAAGAACAAGGCGGACAGGTCCAGAGAAGAATCTAAGCGACCATGGAATGTAGCACTACTTCGTCCTTTCTACACTTAGCTAAGAAGGGTATGTATCCGAGTCGTCTCATATGTCGGTATGTATGTCGGCAATGAGCTTATCAATGAAATATTAGCACCTCGGCGATAACTCGGACTGCCTTAATAATTTTTGTTGTTGTCTCTTGTGCGTTAGCTGGAATAAGTTGTTCTACTTAACTCGGATTAGTAATGTGTGAGCACCAAAAACCCAACTCTTCGACTTGCTGCTGTCCAACAAGAATTGGCTTCATGGAAAGCAAGAGAACAAGTTTGGAATTGCGTAGCACATGAAAAGCGACTAAGGAAACGAATTTATTCGAGCTAATGTTTGTTTTTCGGACTAACCCTGTATTTATTTTCAAGTTATTATGCAGCTTTATTTTTGAGCTAAGTCTGAAAGTTTCTTAGTATTGTTAAGACAATTTTTGAAGCTCGGATTCGTAAGTCATAAAACCGAATCAAGGTAGACACGATCCGAGCCAAAAGATTGGACGAACAAGAAAAAGAAACTCGGGGACTACGCCCAAGTTAACCCGACATAAGAACTTATTAGCAAAATATCACATATACACAGGATACAGTTCCGCCCGGCATACTGAGGATCTGATAAATTTTCAAGTTTTTTAACCTAAGGAGCAGCAGGAGGAGGAAGTTTGGCGTCGTCTTTGCTGTCTTCAATATCTGAGGCATCGCCTTCTTCGTCCTCATCCGACCCGTCTTTAGCGTTCTCAGCGTTCTCGTCCCCAGTGGATTCCAGGAAGCTCGGTCCTTCAACCCATTCATGGATAGGAGAATATTCGATGAGGCAGTAGGTGCAAGCCTGGCGCCGAGCTACCCACTCCGGGTCATTAGTCCATCTGGATCCAGTGCGCCGGCGTGTAAGGAGGCTAAGGTCGATCTTCTTATACCATGTGAGTATGTGGTGAAGGATAGTATGAGCTGCGGCACGCCCAACGGACTCTCTCCAGAGATCGAGCTAGGTCTCAGTCTCCAATAGCTCCTCGACGAGAATCGCGGGGGTCTCCGGGCTATCTTCTCCGGGCCAGAACATGTTGAAGATGCAAACTGCAGCGTCGAGGATATCCTTGCCATAATTCTTGATGAGTTCCACGCGAGATGACAAGCTGACCAACAGGTCCTCCATGTCGTAAGGAACCTCCTCACCAGCAGGAGCGGCATGAGTACCCCTCGCTCGGCGAAAATCTGCAACTGCTGTGCTTGCAATAGTGATGCTCTCAGGAAATTTTCCTGGAAGCAAGACAAGGGAAGAAGGTAAAGAAAAGACATATGAAGCAACCCGAAAAAGTATGTCGGAAGGAACTTACGTGATATATGGCTGAGGATCCGGGTCAACTCCTTGATGCAGTCATCGCGTCTCTTGCGAAGTTGCTCAAGCTCAGCGTTTGCCGATCCAAGCTGCATGTCGGATTCTTTGAGTAGGTCCTGGTCCTTGGAGATCTGGAGAGTAAGGCGCTCGCGCTCTTCTGTGAAGTTCTGGCCAACCTTTTGGAGCTCGGATTGGTGCTAGGCCTTCATCTTCTCCATCTCAGCCTTGAGCCTGGCAATCTCATTGTCCTTGGTCCGGAGAAGAGCGAGTTCATCATCTTTTTTCTTCAGCTCGGCTTGATGCTGCCCTGCTTGTTCGAGAAAATGCAGCATCATATCAGGCACGGGCACACTAGCCTCAAGCGATGCTGAAATAGTATGTTGACCAGCGAGCGAGGAATGAATGTTCGCCGAGCCAAGGAGAAAAGGAAATGGAAAACACTACAAGGTGGGACAAAAAGGACATACCTTTGATTTTCTCCAAGTTCTTCCGCATGATCTTGTTCTCAGCCTCCACCCCAGCTGCAGAAACCGAATGATGAGATTAGTTCAGCAAAAGAAGATGAAGAAAAATGGAAAAGCCCTAAGGGAGAAACTTACCCCTTTTTTCATGCTCCGTGATAAGTGCAACGTGCTTTGCACGTAGCATCTTGTGGGTATCTAGCAGGCGTTGGAATTCAGCACTCCGGCGATTGGTGGTTACCTGAAAAAAGTACAGAAGCATAAATTATCTTGGTGCATATTTGAAGTGTACAAGATCCGGGCCAAGTGGAACTTAAGCCGGCTCTAGGTGTGTGCATATTCGAAGTGTACAAGATCCGGGCAAAGTGGAACTTAACCCGACTCTAGGTGTGTGCATATTCGAAGTGTACAAGATCCGGGCCAAGTGGAACTTAACTCGGCTCTAGGTGTGTGCATATTCGAAGTATGCAAGATCCGGGCCAAGTGGAACTTAACCCGGCTCTAGGTGTCTGCATATTTGAAGTTCTCATAGAGCTACGTTAGTTTTCTAATGAGCCTCCGGCCGAGTAACAAATTACTCCACTGGAGGCTCGGGGACTAATGGTTATTACCTACATCATGTAAAGGAGAAGCGACATACCTCCATCATCCGCCCCGCGAGGTTAGTTGCCTTAGCGGCTGTGTTCATTTGGGCGGAAAATTCTGCGGGGCCGAACTTTTCCAGGAGATCGTCGTTGTGGACGAACTCCGCCTTGTTCCAGTTCATGACGAACTCAATCAGGCTCGGAGGGTACCGCTCACCGGTGGGCATATGGGGTGCCACCAAGCCCTTCGCATGCGCTTCTTTCCTCTCAACCAAGGCAAGGGCTGGGCTAGTATGCAGAACCATTTGCTGCACATCAGTTGACTTGGCAGGGGCATCCTTCGTTGCTGGAGCTTTCTTGGGAAGCATTGACGCTAGGGTTCGCTGCCCAGCCTCGACGAATGGTGACTTGGTATCATCCGGAGCCTTTTTGCCCTTGGCTTGCTGGGAAGAAGTAACTGCAGCGGATTTCCCCTTAGGATCTGCTGGGATAGTTCCTCGCCGAGGTTGAGATGACTCGGACGAGGCGGAAGAACTTGGCGCTGGAGCTCTTATAGCTAGACTTGGAGCGGTTGTTGATTTTCTGATCTTGGAACTGCTGGTCTTTGGGGCGGTCTGGTGTCGAGGTAGTCTCGAAGGCTGCTGCTTGCGATGCGAAGTTGTGGGCGCCATCGCCTCGGCTAGGCGGTCTCTCCTGCTCGAGGTTGCACTCCTCTCGACGAGGTAGTGCGAACCTGAAGCCGCAACCCTCCTCTGGAATAGGGCTCAGCGGACGTGACTCGCCGTCACGAGGGGGATAAGGGCTAGGTTGGAGCGGTGAAGAGATGCTAGATCCGCTCTGAGGCACCTCCACCGGAGCCCTGCAGAAGAGAATAATGTCAGAAGAGAAATTACCAGAATGCAAGGAAAAGGGGGTTACGGAAAGAAAAATGACTTACGCATCCGAGGTTTGGGCCTCCTTGGGTTTCCGAGCCCTTCGTGCCGGGGCTTTGCCTGCCGGCTTGGAGGCAGTTTTGTCTCTGGCCTTCTTTCGCCTTTTTGTAGGCTGAGAAGGTCCGGAGGAGGAACTTGGTGCGGCTCCGCGCCTCTTCTTCGGCGCCACCGGAACCGGTTCGCCCGTGTAAGCGGAGGATCCTCGTGGATATGCCCACCAGGGTTAGCTGATGCTGGAAAGGCAAAAGAAAGAGGGAGAGCCTCAACAGGTTCAATCACGTCGACATCCGTGTCATCCTCATCATCGGGCCAGTCTCTAAGAGAAGAGAATTTACTGCTGGGTCGTTTTGTAGCGTCGGTCATAGGGAGAAACATCTCCTGGTCCGGCTCCTCCTTATCCGGGGTTTCTCGGTCCGGCGCCCACTTAAGGGTCTGATCCGTGCCGTCCTCAAGGGTTTGCTGAAGGAATAGGTGAGAAAAGGAATGAAGAACAGAGTCAAAAATACAACAAAAACCGACATATATTTAATCCGAAGTAAGTTTGCCCCGCGAAGCTTACCGCGGGAGGGAGCCTGTCACGACAAAAGTGCTCAATTCCCCACGTCCATTCAGAGGAGAAATCTTTGTGGGTGGTGAAGAGAGCCTTAACCCGGCGAAAAATCTCCGTGTTGCTCAGCTCGAAGGAGGAGGTTCGGTTGGGGTCGCGGCCGAAACTCATGTGGCACACCTTGTGGGTGCGCTTCTGGAGAGGAGAGATTCGGTTGCGCACGAACGTGATCATAGCATCCTCGTTGCGCAATCCGAGTTTCTTCAGTTCCACGAACCTCTTGTTAACCTGGTTGGCCAAGCCCATGGGCTTCTTGGAGATCTCCTCCCAAAATTCCGGGTTAGGTGGACCCGGAGTATAGGGGAGCAACTGAATCAAATCTTCAGTGCCCGTATTCCGAACATAGAAGAAGGTCCGGGCCCATCCGTTGCAGGAGTCAAGCTCGATGACCCGGGGGAAAACGGAAGTCCTCCGGGGAGAGATGGACGCAGCTCCGAATTGGGTGAGTTGCTTGTCCTCTGACTCAACTTGGATGTTGGGGACGACGTTACGACGGAGGCCGAAAAACCGGATCCACAGCTCCTTTGTGGGCCACAGTCCGGTGTAGCCTTTGATCATAGAAGCAAAAGCAGAGAGAGAAGTGATAGCGTTGGCTGGAGGGTGGTGCGGCTGCAACCGGTAGGTGCTAAGCCAATCCCGGAAGAAGTCGCTCACCGGCAAGCCGAACCCCCGTTGCAAGTGGGACAAGAACACGACGAACTCACCCGGATTGGGTGAGGGGCCGGAGCGGAGACGAGGCGTCGACGCCCGGCGGATCGTCTACTCCGGTAAAGCCAGTAAAGGTCATCTTGACAGACCCAAGACCCGGCCCACGCGCCGCGGTCCGCCGCAGCAGCGTCCTCCTCCATTTCTTGCTCGGCAACGACGAGCTCCTCCTCTGTCATCTCGTACTCGCTACCCTCGCTGGCGCTGGCGGCGGCGGGCGTCAGAAGCCTGGATTGGCGAGGACCCGTGGCGAGGGAGCTACGCAGCGGTGGCCGCGACACAGTGGCATGGGGAAAAGTGCAGCGACGGCGCTGCTGCTAGGAGCACTGGGGCGGCGGCGCGGTCGCGAGGAAGAGGAAGAAGAATAGCAACGGGCAGAGGGGCGCGGAAGAGGAAAAAATCCTAAGGGGTGCGCCCCTCCGCTATTTAACCACTCCCTAAAGGGGTGAGTGGGATCGCACCCTGCAAATGAGCCACATGGTGTGGTCGTGTATCACCTGCCTCAGCCAATCAGTGAGGAGCCACACGGAGGGCCACAGGGCAGAGGCGATCCCGTGACGTGATGCACTGATGCGGTAAACGAGGAGGTAGGCGTGACGTGACCCTCGCACAGGGATAACTGACAATTACTGCGGCGATTACTGTGCAGGCCCTTAAAATAAGACAACGTAGTGATTGGCCTCCACGTGGGTTGGCGTATGAAGGAAGGAAACAAGGCACGAATCGAACCATGGAAACCCGGACAGCCAGTAAAAACTTAGAATGTGCAGAGGGAAAGTAAAGCCATGAGATCCGAGTCAAAGTGGTAACCCGGACGGCAAGTGAATACTTGGAACGTGCGAAGGGAACGTAAATCCATATAATCCGAGATAAAGAGCTAACCCGGAAATAACGTCCAAGGCTCGAACATAAATGAACCTGATGTGGCCTTAGCGGCCAAGGCAGCTAAGACCGCACCAGCTTCGGGGACTAATGTTGGGGGGATACCCCCAGGTAGGGTCACTCCGGGGTATAAAGACCGAGTTAGCCAAGGTTCGGCAGGGTCAAAGCGGATGCTGGCCGGGTCACCTCAAGGCAGGCCGGATCACGGAGTAACCCGGACCAGGGGGCTCGCCTAACATTATCTCAGCCGACTTAAGGAGTAAGTCGGAAGTGCTTGTCTAACTTGTATGTAGGAACAGGTATAGCCGGATCTACCATGATCCGGGTCCCGTTTAGCTTCTGGGAGAAGGAAGGAATCTCGCTGGTCAAAAAGAAAGCCAGTCGCACCGCATGAGCGAAGCGAGCAAGGGCGGGACCACCGGGTCATGGCCGACAAGGGTGGCGACGACTGCGTCGGGCGCCGCAGAGGCTCACGTAGCTAAAGCATGTGTGACGCGGGGGAAAAGCACCCCGGTCGGGTTACCACTTTGAGAGGAGGCATATTCTTAGAAATATGCCTCCACGTATGCCCTAGGCAGAGACCAAGCCACCTCTATATAAGGGGGCTAGGGTTTCAGTAGAAGGGGGTTGGGTTTTCTTCTATACTGATTTGGCTAAGGTTTTAGGTGTGAACTGTGGGGGAGAGTAAGAGAGCTCCTTCTTCCTCCTCTCGCCAATACAGCTCTAGGAGCGCTTGTAATCTTGAAAGGAAAGCAATACAAACTTCAGTGTGGAGAATCACTTCACTATCCCTCCCTGGATTCCCCTAGCGTGTATTAGTCCCCACCTTTAGCCTATCCATGGCATCTGCCGTGACACCACCACGACAGATTGTAAGGATGAATGATGAATTTTTTGTGCATAGACATTAAAAGAAGTTGAATTCTTCAAACCTAATGGTGGTTTTTATATATTCAAATCTTGGGTGCCTTAAATGATTTTTGGAACCTATAACACACTCGTCGTACAAATTTGATATATATAATTTGGGTAGATCAATAAAAAGTAGTTTCAATGGGAGAAAATAGCTACTAGACATATTGGAAATTCATGTTATTACTTGAAAATAGCCCATAAACATGGTCCTCTATGTGCGAATAATGGGGTATTACCATTCTGGGCCTTATTCTTCGTGTACTAACTTAACAAATAAACATTTTGTATCACTTACAAAATTGAAAACTATTTTTTGTTCGTGAAACTTGGAAACTACGATTGTAAACACATTCTCCCGTACCAACATGCGCTCATCTAATAAATATGGGCACACTATTCATCTACTGCAATGTAGAGATAGCCATGACCCTGGTCATTTGATTTGGAAGCTAAGCATCTTCACAACATGGTAGGCCATATTGTGAAGCTGGGTTTTTGAAAGTAATCAAAACTCATATTTATCACAACTAGTACGCTCAAGAGAACACGAAGCACAAGTTTCACATTATTTTCATTTTTCTTTTATTTTCTTGAAAAACATAACTAATTCAAGCTTGTCAGCCATTGTGAAATTCTTCGAAAGAACTTGATGGTTTTAAACCTCTAGTTGTTTTTTATAGATTGACTAATGTAGTACCTTAAAGCGATTTTACGCAAAATTAGAGAGCTAGCAACCTATCATGTAGTCATAGTTAAAATTTGATCTGATTTTGATAAATCAACAACAAGTAGTTTAAGTGGTAGAGATTAGCTAGAAAAGTCAAAAAAAAGTTCATGTAATTGGAGAATTTCCCATAAAACATGGTCCTATTTTTGTAAAAATAGAAGGCTAGTAGCTAGCTTTACGAGCCTTAATTATTTGACATGTACTTTGCTAAATAATCTACAAATGTAAACATTGTTTAACTTCCTAGATGTGCATTTACCGAATACAGACATTATTATCACATAAGCATGGTCATTTCTTTTGAAAGCCAAGCATGTTCGTACATGGTATACCATATTGCAAAGAAATACTCTCAAGAGTTATCCAAACTCAAGCTTTCCATTTTGCATGGCAGGTGGATATTCGCGCAAGAGGAACTCATGCGCAAGTACTATAGTTTTTTTGTTATTTTCTTGTTTTTCCTAAAACTCACGGGAATTTTTCGGCCAACATGTAAATTATTTGCAAGATGAATCTTTCAAACCTCCTAGTGCTTTTTGAAATTGTATTGACTAACTTGTGTCCCTTAAAACGATTTCGCGGATCTAGCTCAACATGCGAGGGCGGTCCAACAGGGAAAATTTTCATTTAATAGTTTTTATTTATAATATATAGGCTATTTAGACATCTCAGGGTGGTCCATGCATCACCCTGGCCACCATTTGGGTCCGCCACTTTGTGGGCGAAGCTTAGGAGCGAGCAGCCTATCTTGCGATTGTATTTCAAGTTTGACATAATTTTGGTAAACCGATAAAGGGAGTTAAGTTGCAAAATTAGCTAGCTCGCGAATTCATGTAACTTGAGAAATGCCCATAAAATTGTGTGCACTATGTGTAAAAAAATGGGGTTGCCATATGGGCCTTATCCCATGTGTTCTTGCTTACAAAAATAGTTACTTGGAAAATTGTAACTGATTTTTCTAGTCATAAAAGTTGGGAAATTATAATTTTAATAAACATTGTTTACCATGCCAAGATGCGCCCATATACCAAATAAGGGGACCTTATCATAAAGTACGATGTAAATATGGTCATACCTTGGTTGTTTGGCTTGAAATCAAGGTATGTTCCTACATGGTAGGCCACTAGGCCATATTTGGAAGAGTTATTTCGGAAGTTACCAAAACTCATTTTTATCATTCCTCGTGGCAACCAATGTAGTATGTTCCTACTACATGGTAGGCCATATTGCTCCTAGGCACTTTCACTACTAGAAATATGATATTTGGTGACAAATAGCGTCATGACAAAGTTGCAAACTGTCATGGATATGTCTTAATAGGTGACAGTTTGGATCAAGCATCAAGCATGTGTGTTAGTCGTTGACAGTTTGATTTATTGTCATTGTTTTCCACCCCGTAAACGTCATGTATTAACAATGGAGAAGGGGTGGCCTCGTGGGTCATACAAGGGTGACAAAAAAGATTTGTGGTGTTTTAGTTCGTCGTTCATATCATGTTGGACCGACTTGTCTGGGAGAAGGAATAGGAAAGGGATAATTTGCAAAAAGATATATTTTATGTGAGCATCGAAATTCGAACCCAGGACCAACAGGTGGGTCTGCATACAACCGCTAGAGTACAGATCGATTAGTGTTAGATCTAGGATTGTTACTTGTTTTGTAGTATTTATTAGGTCTGTCGTTGTAAATCCAATCATAGAGATCGAGGTTTTAATGTGTCGGCGTCCTGGATCGGTAGAATAACTACTTGGGCTTATTGTCTTGTTAGCCACCGCTGCCACCGCGAGGGAGGCATTCATGTTGCGCCTGAAACCAATCTCGTGCCGCAGCTAGGTGATCACGCATCTGTGCTAGGTGATCCTGATCATTGCTGAGTCGGCTTTGCTGGGCGGCACAGGATTAGACTTGGCGGAGGGAAATTTTTGGTGAGTTTAGGTTTCATGTTGATTATTAGTTGATATGTCAATCAGTTTAGGTTTCATGTTGTTATTCAGTGCAATGGTATATTTGGCGTTCATTGAACTTTGGGACTAGTACGTAGGGAGTTTTTGTGATGTACAATGTTTGAACATGTACGGTCGTAGTAGTTTGAATAACTAAATGATATGATGAGTTTGTGTTTATGCTAATGCATTTAGTGTTGCAATTTGATGTATTGTAGGTAATGGATAAATCTTGGATCACCAAGGGGATAAAGTTCACAAGTCCGTACATGGAAGGTGTAAGTGAGTTTATGAAGTTTGTGCGAGATAACGGGAACGGTGACTGGATCCATTTCCCTTGCACTAAGTGCCTTAATGTTGTACAAAATTCTCAAAAGATTGTTCATCGTCACCTGAATTGCAATGGCATGGCCGTGACATATACAAGGTGGGTTTATCATGGGGAAGCATTTAGGGATGTTGGTAGCGAGCAAGGTGCGTATGGAAGTGATGAAGATGATGATGTTGAGGAAGACAATTCAAATAATTTTGATGATTTGAATAGAATGGTTGATGATCTGCAGAACTCAGGGAAGAAATGCCCTAATCAACCAAACATTTATGCAAAGCTTATTGAAGAAGCTAACAGAGAGCTTCATGAGGGTTGCAGTACAACCAAGAGGTTGAACTTCATTATCAAGATGCTTCATATCAAATCAAGCAACTGGGTCACCAGTAGAGCATTTGATCTATTATTTGGGTTGTTATGTGACTCTTTGCCAAGTGTGAATTTTCCAAGATCTTATGTTGAAGCTAAGAGAGTACTATCTCATGTTGGTCTTGGTGATGAGACAATTCATGTATGCAAGTTTGATTGTGCTTTGTTCTGGGGAGATTATAAGAACCACACTCATTGCCCTAAGTGTGGAGTTTCAAGATGGAAAGACCCGGATGCAAAGAAGAAGGTTCCGCACAAGGTGCTTCGATACTTTCCTATAATTCCAAGGTTACAAAGATTTTTTGTTTTGAAAGAAATGTCAAAGAACACCAAGTGGCACAAAGAGAAGAGGGTTGTTGAGCATAATGTATTGAGGCACCCAGATAATGGTGAGGCATGGAAGAACTTTGACAATGCGTTTGACTAGCTAGCTTTAATTTTTACACCTGCTTTTACCATATATCTAAACTGACACATGTGCTGCTTATTTTACCATAGCTACCGAAGTACCATCTAAATCTGCATACGACATTCAACAGAAGAAAATTTTGGAAGATAATGTTGATCGTTTGAATGAGCATTTGAATGAAAAAGCTACATCCTTGGGCTGACTGACCAAGACTTCTTGGAGACCGCGCGCAAATTTGTGTACGGCGGGGCACAACTCAGGACACGGCCAACCAAAAAAAGTACCGACTTGAAAGACAAGCTCATAGAAGATGACCCTGCATATGAACCTACAGATAATGAGATCGCGAATGCTGACAATGAGCACACCGTATTTCCTACTTTCAATATCAATGAATACATGTTTTTTATTTATTACTAATGTATTAAACTTGCTAGGATGTTGAAGAATCTGCACCTGCAAAACAAAAGAAGCGTTTGAAATCTCTTGTACCTCCATCTAACATAGCAACCAGATCACGACCAACTCCTACCCCTAAAGCAAGTGATTTGGAACCGATGCCACAACCAGTAGATGGTAACTGTGAAAATGTGATGTCGTCTACACAGATCCAAACATCTGGAGATAGCAACGCTCCTACTGATAATCAGATCATTCAACGGCAAGGTATGACCATCTAACTAGAACCCTTATGCTAATCGTAGTTACAGCATTTACTAACAAATTAACACTACTGTTTGTCTAATTTCAGAGTTAGTGATAACCTCTAGCCATTCTAAGCGAAAGCGACGGGGGCCGAAGAACTACTATGGGTCATGGACTTCATGAGTACATAAGAAGGAATTCTGGCAACAAGATGGAAATTCAATTCACGACTGACGTCAAGAGACCCACAAATCCTATCCATGTGGCGAAGCTTAGCTCCGAGTGTGGTGTGCACATCCGCACCAATAAAATGGCTCTTGCAACATCGAAAAAGACATTACGAAAGATGAATCTCTGAAGAATGTTATTCCAGATGCTATCAAACGTGTAGCGGTGAGTCGACACTGTTTTTTTAAACCAACATTTCTAATGCATGTAAACTCATGGGCCCTAATTTCAATTGCATGTCTATTTCATAGGAAAAGTTTGAAATGGACACAAAAAATGAAGATGCCCAAGCAGTGTGCACTGATATCATACAGAGTTGTGTACGCCAACAATGCTATAGGCTTAAGAAGAAGTACTGGGACAAGATAAAGAATCTTACTCCTGAGCAAGAATATCTTCCCGTACCACATAATGTAGAACAAACAAGTTGGGTACAACTTGTGAACAGATGGTTCGATGAGCACTACCAGGTACATATTACTTGTTTCTCTCATCCTGAGAGACTTACTTAATATACATGTAATTTAATGAATAATCATTTTGATTTAATTGACTGCAGGACATGTGTGGGAAGAATAAAATTAACAGTGAGGGTGTGAAACAGAAACACACCACTGGATCTAGATGCTGCGTTGCACACTATGAACATATTGTAAGTGATGCACTACCTATCTGCATATCATATTTCTTTTTTCATCAATATGAAGTGTGCAAAACTAATGTCCAGCATGTTGTAATTATTGCAGAAAAATCAGATCGAGGATCAAGAAACCTCTCCGATCGAGTTTTATAGAATAAGCCACACAAACAAGTATGGCTTGATGACAATAGAAGGACAAACTTCCTATGTAAGAAATACTTGACATCTACACATTCATACAGTAATTACGACTCTTACTGTCTCATACATTTAATTGCATCCTACTTGCAGGATGCAATGGTGAGCTTAAAATATGCACCACGTGCAGAAGATGAGCCAACCCTTACTCATACACAGATTGTTGAACAAGTTCTTAAGGAGAAAAGCTCTTCATCCTCGTCCACAAGCACATTCCTCGCAAGATTGGGCATTGCATCTAGCTCCAGGAATAACTCGGTTTCAGCAGCACGCATTCGTGAGCTAGAAGAAAGACTTACTGATCAGGAGCAGCAGTCAGTAGCAGCAACTGAAAAGTATCACCATGAGATGGAGGCAAGGATGCTATCCCGGGAATAGAAATTTGAGGAGATGTGACAGAAGCAGGAAGAAGAACTTGAAGCTCTGAAGAAATCAGAGGAAGAGAAGAATATTGCCACTGAGAGAAGGCACCAAGAAATGGATGCACTCCTTAATTACGTCTTAAGGACATCCAAGCAATCAAGCGCGCCTCCATCCTGATGCACTATGCTTCTTGTAGAAATAATTTCAACAAGATTTTTAAAGTCTTAATTTACACATTGCCCTATCAGTCCTAGACCATTTTGTTAGTCAGATTTACCAACAATGTGTGCGAATATTTTTTATATATAATATAATTTCCAAGTTTTCCTATAATTTCATTCAAGATTTATTCTTACACACTTTATATTCCCAGAATATTACAAAATTAAAACATATATGTATTTATAGCGCCTGTGACAAAAATGTGACATCGTCACCTCCCTATGGACCCACATGGCATAAACACATTGGTCCCACCTGTCAGAATTTTAGGGCCCACATCTGAGATCATGAGCGGGCCCATATGACATAATGCCACATCACTATGCTCTGGACCCACAGGACATCATCCACATCAGCACGGTCGATCCCACATATCAGCACCCACATCAGCATCATAGGACCCACATGTAAGATTACACATCATAATAGTTCACTATTCCTATGTACACATTCCATCTGACAATGACAAAACTCACTATATTGATTGACAAAAGGGATTATCACCTATCAACCATGATGCATGACAAAATTTCCGACCATCAACGATTAGCGTTTGATAATGACAACCAATTGCGTACCGTCACGCCCGATATTCTGTGACGGAGCTTCTGGGACAAACCTCGTGATGGACAACATTTTTCACCAACCTATTTTCGGTGACAAAAATGCTATCATACATGACAAAAGGCGTTTGTCAAAAAATACCTTTTTCTAGTAGTGTTTGTGAGTATGTGCGGTGGGCAATTTACACATAAAGTAGTCATGTGTAAGTACAATAAACCTTTAGAGGTAACTAGTGTATTGTACAAGCAGGTTGTTGGCTATACTATTGGAATTGCTCTAAGGACTAGTCAGCAGGCTATAAGTAAAATAGTAGGGCGTGTACACCGTATATTTAGGGTTCGTTTGATTCAAAGGATTTGTAAAACATAGGAATAGGAAAAGTGCAGGCATAGAATGACATGACACTTATAATCCTATAGGAACGAAAAATGCAGGAATCGGTAAGATAAGGTGTTTGATTGCACCACAGGAAAAACGCAGAAAATTTTATACGGTTTAGGTCCATGTCATAGTTGTCATAGACACATAGGAATGTTTCCAAGAGGTCTCACCTCTTTCTAGAAATCCTATAGGATTGTAGTGTAGGGAAGCAATGCATAGGAGATTTGTAGGATTTATTCCTTTGAAACAAACACACTATATTGAAAAAATTCCTATGGATTAGAATCCTATAGAATTCCTTTCGAAATCCTTTGAATCATATAGATTGTGGTGGAGCCGAGTCAATGAAACCAAGTTCTATATGAGCTACTCCTACAACCTAATTAATTAGGCCTTGCATGACACTAGATACATGTTTACCCAATACTATGAATGTAGTAACATGTGAAAGTTTTACTAGTTTAAGTTATTTAGCACTTGAGCAGCCTAAAATATGGAAGAGAAAGAAAACATCCAGCCAGAGCTCATTTTTGGGTGGAAGCACGAGGCAAACAGAAGGAAAGTTGGGATGGACCACCACGGGCCCCAACTTTCTTTGCACTGATGTTCCTGCACGGTTGTACTCCATTGTGCGGAATATTACATGGGAAGGAATAGGTGACCATGATTCGCAAAAAAGGAAGAGGTGACTGTGATTCGCAAAAAAAGGAAGAGGTGACTGATGTGATGCTTCCCACATAAACAAGTGCTAGGCATAGATGCATGAGTAGAGCAGAGCAGTCAATGCCGCATTGAAGAGGAGAGAGGGAGGATGATTCTCCTTCATCCAAGAGCCTTTTCTCTCATGAAAGGCAGCGACGAGATAGAATTTTGGTGGAGGAGCTTTTTTTTAAACAATGCAAAATATTTGTGGTCGAAGGAGCCCTTGCTCGCCTTGCTAGCAGTACGAGGTCGACTAGGCACCAAAAGTTGAGTACTAATAATACAAACAGGATTAATACTTGAGTACTACTAGTAGTTGCTATAAGTTACATAGTTCCATCCAGGAGCAATAGTGGCTAGTATAAGTACAGTAGCTTGTCAAGATCCTTCTTGCTTCCTCGAATGCCTCCTGGTCAAAATAAGGATCGAATACAAGTTTGATGATATTCATATCAGCTTCCAATGAAGCGGGATACCGCTAAACATGTTGAGACGAAGTCCATGTGCGTGTTCCTTGAACCAGAAGATAGCCATTTCGTGTTTTAAGAGCTATGCATCACTGAAAACATTTCGCCAGCTCATACTAGTAGTTATCACCGCACGCCCATTATCGCCCATGGCAATCATGACTTCATGGTAACCTTTGTACAACTCGTTGGTCACACGTAGATTTCTTTCTTCACGCAGAAGATTCTTTAAGACATTCTGACTGTAATCTAGTGAGAAGCACTGAAACCAAAAGAAAACAACTATTAGAAGTTTATGACTTGTTGATTGGTGAAATAGTAAAATATATGCCTGCTTGATTCGTATGATAGAGAAAATAATTGTAGGATTGCAATGTCATGCCCACTCCAATCCTACAGGAATTCCATATGAACCAAAGTTTGTTTGGATCTATCCTAGTAGGACAAACAAAGGATTAGGAAAAAGAGGTGTGAGTGGATGTTTGATTTCCTACAAAATCTAGTGCAAAGGAATACTTACGACTAATTCCTATGGGAATCAATCCTGCAATTGTAACAACCATCTTGGGAAATTTTCCTATAGATTTAATCCTACAAATTTCTTAGGCAAATCTTTTGGATCAGATGGCTACTAAATTTCTTACCTTTTCGAGAAAAAAATAAAATTTCTTACCATCCTGCCCCCTCCTTTGCCAAGTAAAGAAGAGGTGAGCTCGTACACATAGAAGGGTATGTCAGGTTCGATCTAGGAGACTTTATTCTCGAGAAAATCCCATCTTCTATATGATAAACGCACATTATTGTCGTAAACAATGTACCTTTCGAACCAATATTTTCACTCATAAGAAGGACCTACTTGAAAGAAAAATAAATCTTAGAGAGTAGTATATTTTTGCATAGTCTAATTCGATTTCACAATCTTAGAGAGTATCAGATCTCATCATCACTCGAACTGTCCATGATTTTCTACCTTGCTTGGAATTGGAACCTATAAATAGCATTGCAAGATACTTATTATAGCACTAAAATTCATGGAATTATAGCCAGTTCAAGTGATAAAATGTTATCCCCAACAGCAAACAACATGTTTCGCAAAGGATTCACTTTGAAAAAGTACATAAATCTCAATATATTTGTATTTATGCAGATTTAAACTATGAGGAACGAAATAGAGGGGAATGAAAGAGATCCAAAAAAATCGGTTTAGAGATAGATAATGGAATTAGTACAAAAAGAGGAACTACGAATGTTTTCTACAAGGGAGAGATGAAGATTATACCTCGTTGTTCTGGGTCACAGTCCGTGTAGCGGTGATAGGAAGATTGATCTATGCAGTCCTAGAGATGATGGCAGCGGTGAGAGGAGGCGGTGATGAGAGGATGAGTGTGTTTTATGGATGATGGTGGCCGGATAGGGCAATGCGGAGGTGGGCAGAGTAGAAAAAAGCTAATTTGGGATGCTCTGTATTGACTAACAAGGCATCACGAACTTGTGGGCTCAACCTATGATGGTTCCATGTGAATGTAGCCGTGCTTCCTCGGTGCAGGGTGATAAATGGAATATACTGAGTAATAAAGTATAATATAGGAAGGCTGGCCAGGTCCTGACAAAGTGCATCGAATGTGATGGTAGTAGTACGATATTTCTACTAAAAAATGTACTTCCTCTATCCCAAATTAGGACACATATAGTTTTTGGTCAAAGTTAACAAACTTAAATTTTAACCGACTATATAGAGAAAATTCAACATCTACAATATCTAATGCACACTATATGAAGATATATGTCATAATGGTTCTAACAATACTAATTAGAGATTATAAATATCAATACATTTTTCTATATAGTTGGTCAAATTTTGAAAAGTTTGACTTTGACCAAAAACTATGTGCATCCTATTTTGGGAAAGAGGGAGTAAGTTGAAATATTTTAAGCATAGAAGATTGTAGAATGATGGAGAAGTGTGTTTTGAGGTTAGACATGAGTCTAACTGCTAGGCCCAAAATATATCGAGCTCGTTGGGGAACCCCAAGAGGAAGGTATGATGAGGAAAGCAGCAAGTTTTCCCTCAGTTATGAAACCAAGGTTATCAATCCAGTAGGAGCACGGAAACACCTCACAGGTGTTGCTAGCTGAACTTTGGCAGGGCGCACTACCAGTGCCAGCAGCAACGTGGAAACCTGCACAACACAACCACGGAACTTTGCCCCAACTTGCGATGAGGTTGTCAATCTCATCGGTTTTGCTGAAAACAAAGGATTAAACGTATCAAGTGGAAGAAAGTAATAGTTTGCAGAAAGTAAACACAAAATTGTAAACACTTGATTGTAGATTGATGATAAAAGAAAGGACCGGCGTCCATAATTCACTAGTGGTGGCTCTCCTTAAGATAGATGACATGTTGGGTGAACAAATTACAGCGGGGGAATTGACAAACATCGAGAAAGCAATATGCATGCATATACTACTCATCTTGACTCCTGTGAGATTCGATTGGGCATTACAACATTATACATAGACCGTAATCCAACTTCATCTATGACTAATAATCCACCTTCAGGTTATCATCCAAACCCCCTCCAGTATTAAGTTGCAAGCAACAGATAATTGCATTACGCATTGCGTGTAAAGTAAACAATACAATTGTTCTATGAACAAAGGATTGTTGTTTTCTGCCTAGTAGCAACAGCACATCTAGTACTTCCCTAGATTACTAGAGGCATGAACCCACTATCAAGCATAAATACTAACTCTTGGAGTTGCTAGCATCTACTTGGCAAAGATAGCTACTAACAACGAAAAGCATGCAAGATCGCAAATAACAAAGACATGATATAATCAATAATCAATCTGAAATAGCATCTCAATATCCATCGGATCCCCGCAAACACAACTTGTAGGATTTACATATAGATGATCTTGATCATGAACGGAGCTCACAACATCTAAACATGATAGCACAAAGGAGGAGAACCAGCCATATAGCTAGTACATGGACCCGTAGTCCAGAGATGAACTACTCACGCATCACACCGGAGGCTTGCATAGTGATGAAGAAGGCCTCCAGGGTGAATTCCCCTCTCCGGCAGGGTGCCGGGAAGAGCTTCAGATCCCTCCCGATCTAGGGATGGAGATGACAATGGCTACAGACTCTTTCGTGGAATTTTGATCGGGTCCTTAGGGTTTCTATATCGGAGGCATCTTATAGGCGAAAGGGGAGGCCGAGGGGGTGCCGGAGGCGGCCGGACCACCCCCTAGCATGGGCCAGGCTAGGTCGCGTGACCAGGTGGTGTGGCGGGCCCCCTGGCCCCTCTCTGTCTCGTATTCTGGCTCCTTGTGTCCCTCGGTGAAAAACTGACTTTGGCTTTTGTCCCGTCCAATTCCGAGAATATTCGTTTTCTGACTTTCCTGGAACCAAAAACACCAGAAAACAGGCAGCTGGCACTGTGGCTCTTGTTAATAGGTTAGTCCAATAAAGTGTATAAAAAGTACTCCAAAGTTGGAATAAAACATAAGAAAGTAGATAAAACCAAGCATGGAACATCAAAAATTATGGATACGTTAGCAACGTATCAACATCCCCAAGCTTAAATCATGCTCGTCCTCGAGTAGGTAAGCGATAAAAAGAAAGAATAATTTTTGAGTTTGTTTGTTTCACATAAAGAAAACATAGCATAGTGGCATTCAGCTTGTCCCTCATAGATTAGCAAACATAAATGCATAGGACACCTTCAAAGTTCATAAGAGTGACTAGATACAAATAGCTTAAAACAAGCAATATCAAAGTTATGCATCAATCAACTAGTCTTGGGACAATGCACATAGAACTAAGAATGGCCACTATGCTCTCAAAATAGGTGCATAAATATAGAAGGTGGAGACTCAACATAAAAGTAAAAGAAAGGCCTTCATAGAAGGAAGTAGGGATTCAAGTCTCATAAAGAGCTTCCAAAAATTATGGTACTTGTTAGCTTTCAGCTCTCACTGCTCCTAGCATAAGCATCTTGAAGTGATTAAGGTTAAAGTGAACAAACTATGGTGTATATGCTTGACGAAGTATAAGTTGGAAATCTCATGTCCCTTGAAAATACGAGGGTCGCTCCTCATGCTACTCAAGTTTAGTTACCGGTAAGTACTTGTCATAGTAAGTACATGTGTATCATAGAGAACCGCCAATAGGGTACCCTTGCCCGATGATACGGAAGAATCCCCATATCAAAATGACAAGGCAAGCAGACAATAAGCATCTCAGCAATCTTCTTATTTACCATGGGAAAATGGTGCGTTTTTCTGACTCTTTTTTTATAAGAAGAATGCTTCATAGACAGCTCATTATGGTTACGCTGCAGGTTTCCACCATGACAACATGGATTAGACCAGCGGCCCAGGCGTTTCTTTAACACACATACATAACTCCATGGACTTACAAGCTCCCCTTTCATTTCACATCGACGACATCCATAGACAAAAGAGCATGATATCAACTAGGTACAAAGTACAAGTGCAATGTTGAAAGCGTTCCCCATGACAGCATGGTTCTGCTAATCCCCAACATATAAGTTCAAGCATATACAACATAGATGACACAATGGTTCAAGTTTATTAAGGGCAAGAAAAGTAAAGTGTGCCATCAAGTTCGTGAGAGCTTTAATCACTAGTTTTCTCATATCAAGTTTAATTCAGAAGGTAAACAAAAGCATGAATATACTTGGAATATCATATGCTAATAGGTAGGTATGGTGGACTCTTTTGAATAACTTTCTTTTAGGAGTTGGATGCATGAGTGGAACTCATACTTGGTTATGGAGGCTACCAAAAGACTGGGAACGATCAACTAAGAGAGCAATAAT
This sequence comes from Avena insularis, assembly GCA_023614405.1. Taxonomy (NCBI): domain Eukaryota; kingdom Viridiplantae; phylum Streptophyta; class Magnoliopsida; order Poales; family Poaceae; genus Avena; species Avena insularis. The sequence continues at coordinate 469,329,481 of CM042686.1, forward strand.
GGCCATAATCATGTAGAGCGACAAAACATCATTAATCAAAGCATAAATTGATACTACAATTTGAAAACTAAAATATCATAAAGGCTATGGTGACTTGGGATACTCATAACATGGTGTGAGCATGTTCCAAGTCAACCCAAATAAAGCATCAAAGGAGAATACCGCAATATTATGCTTTAATATGCTAAAACAACGCATGATTCTTCAAAGGCACATTAAGCAATCTCAATTTTTGATAACAAGTCATGCTACAACAAAGAATACTAAGCATAAAGCCAAAATAATATCAAGCATGGCATGACAAAGCATAGGCCACAGTAAAAATCAAGCTCTCTTTACCACTTAAGTATGAACTTTTCCTACTTGACATGGGTATACCCTACAGGTACTCGAGCTTGGTATATACGGTCTAAATACGTACAGGCCCACGGTGTCGCCAGGGCCCAAACAAAGGATTCGAGTAACCTATGGACTCTCGATTGCTTGAAGAACAAGAAGAAGCTAAAGATAGAAAGTTCAAAGGGGAAAACCCTAAATTGTAACCGACTCGACCTGCTACCCGGGACCTAGCCTATCTATATAAAGGCTGGGAGGGGGTGGCGAGGAGGACACACACACAACCCTAGTTTCCACCACCCTCGCCAGATCGATCACAAGACCATTGTAACCTTCGGTTCCTTCGATAATTCCACGAGCAGACAAGCAGGAGTAGGGACCTCTACGAGGCCTGAATCTGGGTAAATCTTTGTCCCCTGTGTGCTTGTTTGCTAGCCGATAGATGTCTCCAGCTCTCCCTCCTTCTCCAAAACCCAAGTCCATAACAATGGGCATTGATGAGTTAAACCCTCGTCACTACTCTTTTCCAATCCAAACCAAACTATTTGAAAACCAATGTATGAAAGAGGGGGTCCAACCAATTTATTCAGCAAACTAAGAAAACCAAGCAAACAAAAACCAAAACAAAAACAAAAAAGAAGACGCTCCAAGAACAACACAACTGTGCATGAAACAATAAAAATGAAGTGTTTGGAAGAAACCTGGGATTTTTATTGATGAAGAAGGGGATGCCTTGGGCATCCCCAAGCTTTGACGCTTGTACTTCTTGGATATTTATTGGGGTCACACGTGTGGCATCCCCAAGCTTTTGCTTTATTCCATCCTTCATCTCATTACTCATTCCTTCCATACACCTGAAATTTTTCTTCATACAAAACTTCACACAATCTTTATTAGAACAATTAGTGCACTCAAGATAATAAGTCTTTAGGTTCAGTTTCAACACTAATGAAACTTCCATTAAAACACAAGCTACTGTAGCACTTCCCTCAAAAAGCTCAGTTCCCCAAAAAAACTCAAAAAGGAACCAATAAGAACCAAATGCAAATAATGGCAGAAATCTGTCAAAACATACCAGGAGCTAAAGACGAATTTTTTCAAAGACCTTTTGTTGCTCAAATAAAAAAAATTTGAACTAAGCAAAGTTAGATAACAACCTGAGGAAGAAGCACAAAAATTCACACCTAAAAACAGCATAGATATATTTTACACGAATTTTTACGGTGAAGCACAGAAATCTGTTTCGGGACAGCAACTTTCCCAATCATTAATTCTCTCTCATTAGAGGTTACTCTTGGCACAAAAAGCAAATAAAAACGATAATGAGTGGTTATTACAGAAGTAATAACTTCCAAGACTCATATAAAACTTTTGGGTGATCTCCTAATAAGTACTTTTCTTTAACGCCTTTAAGTTAGGCATAAGAAGCAAGAAAAAGGATCAAGTGTTCTCAAATGAAGAAGTATTAAAACCAAATTTTGTTTTCATAGGAGAGGCAAAAGAAATCTTCTCTCTCTTCTTAGGGAAGTGTTATATACCTTTCTTGAGTGGGAGTTGATATTTAATGGTGCCTTCTTTCATATCAATAATGGCCCCAATAGTTCTAAGAAAAGGTCTTCCCAAAGTAATAGGACAAGAAGCATTGCATTCAACATCCAAAACATAGAAATCAACGGGGACATAGGCATTGTTAACCATAATAAGAACATCATTAATACTCCCCATGAGTTTCTTTTTAGCATTATCATCAAGTGGGACATTCAAATAACAATCTTCCAATGGTGGAAAATCAATCATATCATAAATCCTTCTAGGCATAATAGAAACACTACTATCAAGATCACATAAAGCTTTGAAATCAAAATCATTCACTTTCATATTAATGATGGGTTCCCAACCATCTTCTTGTTTTATAGGAATAGAAGCTTTATGTTTCATATTTTCTTCTTTAATCTCTATGAGAGCATCAGTAATGTGTTTTCTAAAGGCCATATTCATAGCACTAGCATTAGGACTTTTAGCAAGCTTTTGTAGGAACTTAATAACTTGAGAGATATTGCAACCATCAAGATCAAAATCATAATTATCATCTAAAGTAGTATAGCTATTACTAGCATTAACACTAGTGGTAGTGATAGTAGAAACACTAATGTTTCTCACAATTTCATCTTCTCTTTCCCACTTAGCATGCAATTCAGCTAACAATCTAACATTTTCATCAATTCTAACTTGTATGGCATTAGTAGCTGCAAAGGGATTATCAATAGTTTCAGGTTTAGCAGCCATTTTATTAATCAAAGAGGATTGTGCTTCAGACAAAGATGATATATTTCTTTCAGCATTAGAAAGTTTCAATTGCAAACTAGGAATTTCCCTATCTAAACTCTGAAGTTGATGGCTAATATTCTTCAAAATGGTAGATTATTCCTCCATAGTTTTAGTAAATAATTTATTTCGTTCATATTGCATTTGCATGAAGTTCTTAGCGCCTGTTTCAACTTCTAAAATTCTTCCTTCACTAGGTATTTCAGGTTTGCCATTATAACCATAAGTATTATTAGGAGGGTAGGGCCTATAATTGTTATTACCATAAGCATTGTTGCCAAAATTATTATTTCTTATAAAGTTCACATCAACTTGCTCTTCTTGAGGAACCAAAGAGGCTAAAGGAACATGATTTGGATCAATATGAGCCTTCCCATTATACAACATAGACATAATAATATCAATTTTATCACTCAAGGAGGAGGTTTCTTCAACAGAATTTACCTTCTTACCTTGTGGAGCTCTTTCAGTATGCCATTCAGAATAGTTAACCATCATATTATCCAGAAGCTTTGTTGCAGCACCCAAAGTAATAGTCATAAAGGTACCTCCAGCACCAGAATCCAATAGATTTCTTGAAGAATAGTTCAATCCTGCATAAAAGGTTTGGATAATCATCCAAGCAGTCAGTCCATGAGCGGGACAATTCTTTACCAAAGATTTCATTCTTTCCCAAGCTTGAGCAACATGTTCATTATCAAATTGTTGAAACTTCATTATTTCACTTCTCATAGATATAATCTTAGCAGGAGGATAGTATTTTCCAATGAAAGCATCTTTGCATTTAGTCCAAGAATCAATACTATTCCTAGTTAAGGAATTCAACCATTCTTTAGCTTTTCCTCTCAAAGAGAAAGGAAACAATTTAAGCTTAATAATATCTCCATCTATATCCGTATGCTTTTGCATCTCACAAAGTTCAACAAAGTTATTTAGATGAGCAGCAACATCTTCATTACCAATACCAGAAAATTGTTCTCTCATAACAAGATTGAGTAAAGCAGGTTTTATTTCAAAGAAAGTAGCTTCGGGAATAGGTGGAGCAATAGATGTGCACATGAAATCATTGTTGTTGGTGCTAGTAAAGTCACACAACTTAGTATTTTCAAGAGTAGTCATTTTTTGTGTGTTTTTAATAAAGAAAGCAAAGTTGTAAAACTAATGTTTTTGTGTTTTTGATAAAGAAACAAGCAAAAAAAGCAAAAGTAAACTAAGCAAAACAAAAATAACAAAGTAAAGAGATTGGTTATGAGGGACTCCCCTTGTGAAGATGTCCTTGACTCCCCGGCAACGGCGCCATAAAAAAGGTTGCTAGGTCCAAAATATATCGAGCTCGTTCGGGAACCCCAAGAGGAAGGTATGATGAGCACGGCAGCAAGTTTTTCCTCAGTTATGAAACCAAGGTTATCCATCCAGTAGGAGCAAGGAAACACCTCAAAGGTGTTGTTAGCTGAACTTTGGCAGTGCGCACTACCGGTGCGAGCAGCAACGTGGAAACCTGCACAACACAACCACAGAACTTTGCCCCCAACTTGCGATGAGGTTGTCAATCTCACCGGTTTTGTTGAAAACAAAGGATTAAAAGTAATAGTTTGTAGAAAGTAAACACAAAACAGTAAACAGTTGATTGTAGATTGATGATAAAAGAAAGGACTGGGGTCCATAGTTCACTAGTGGTGGCTCTCCTTAAGATAGATGACATGTTGGGTGAACAAATTACAGCGGGGCAATTGACAAACATCAAGAAAGCAATATGCATGCATATACTAATCATATTGACTCCTTTGAGTTTCGATTGGGCATTACAACATTATACATTGACCGTAATCCAACTGCATCTATGACTAATAATCCACCTTCAGGTTATCATCCGAACCCCCTCCAGTATTAAGTTGCAAGCAACAGATAATTGCATTACGCATTGCGTGTAAAGTAAACAATATGATTATTCTATGAACAAAGGATTGTTGTTTTCTCCCTAGTAGCAACAACACATCTAGTACCTTAGAGATTTCTATCACTTCCCCAGATTACTAAAGGCATGAACCCACTATCGAGCATAAATACTAACTCTTGGAGTTGCTAGCATCTACTTGGCCAAGATAGCTACTAACAACGGAAAGCATGCAAGATCACAAATAACAAAGACATGATAGAATCAATAATCAATCTGAAATAGCATCTCAATATCCATCGGATCCCTAGTGACAAGCATTAAGCATAACAAGTCGCAACAAAGTCATAAAGCACTAATAAAAGATACTAGGCACCATGCCCTAACAATCTGATGCCATTAAATGAATGATATCATCCAATCCCTACCATCCCCATGGCCTACAGTAGGGGATTACTCACTCATAGATGGGGGAAACATGGATGGTCGATGGAGAAGCGATTGTGATGATGATGGCGATGATCTCCTCCAATTCCCCGTCCTGGCAGGGTGCCAGAACGGAGTTTCTGGTGCTGTTTCGTGGAATCTGGTGGTGGCGGCGGAGTAGAACTCCTTCTGGAACGGCCAGGTCAGAAGGCTTCTTATAGGCGAAGAGGGAGACCGAGAGGGTGCCTGGGGGCCACACCATGCCCTGGCACGGCCAGGCCCAGCCCGCGCCTGGGGGGTGTGGCCAGCCCCTGGCCCTCCTCCATCTCGTATTCTGGCTCCGTGAGTCTTCTGGAAAAATAGGCACTTTGGCTTTTGTCTCTGCCAATTCCGAGAATATTCATTTTCTAACTTTCCAGGAACCAAAAACAGCAGAAAACAGGCGGTTGGCACTGTGGCTCTTGTTAATAGGTTAGTCCAAGAAATCATATGAAAAGTACTCCAAAGTGTGGACAAACCACAAGAAAGTGGATAAAACCAAGCATGGAACATCAAAAATTATAGATACATTTCCAATGTATCAGCGTCTTATAGGGGAAAGGGGAGGCCGAGGGGGTGCCGGAGGCGGCCAGACCACCCCCAGGCGCGGGCCAGGCTGGGCCGTGCGGCCAGGTGGTGTGGCGGCCCCCTGGCCCCTCTCCTTCTTGTATTCTGACTCCCTGTGTCCCTAGGTGAAAACCTGACTTTGGCTTTTGTCCCGTCCAATTCCAAGAATATTCGTTTTCTGACTTTCCTGGAACCAAAAACAGCAGAAAATAGGCAGCTGGCACTATGGCTCTTGTTAACAGGTTAGTGCAAGAAAGTGTATAAAAAGTACTCCAAAGTTGGAACAAAACATAAGAAAGTAGATAAAACCAATCATGGAACATCAAAAATTATGGATATGTTAGCAACATATCACTTACCATTGTTGAGTCTAGTATAAGCTCAAGTCTAAGAACATAAATTATTAAAAGGGCCCATAGTCAGTCTCTAGATCCTTTCTATAATGGCATCTCATGCAAATAGAAAAGCAAGATTGACTAGTATGTTTGCTAAGTAGTGGGTCCTACGAAAAAATAGTTCTACTACCCGGCAAACTTTTTCTGACACTTTTTGACAATATTTCTTAGACTCAAGCTAAACGGTGTACACGCTCCAATATTCTAGACGTAAGAATGGAAAAGAAGATCCAACGCTTACCAATGTTGGGATTTGCCAGACTTGGTTCAACGGTGAATATTAAAATTCATCCGTACACTATATATCTAAGTTTCACATGCCTTCTACACATATCAGATAATAGAAGTATGACATATCATTTTTTATATAAAATTATAATAGGTGAATCACATAAACTAATTATAATTTTGAGCCACGTCCATAAAATATCATGTGTATATTTGGTTCTTGTACTTTGTATCATGTAGAAATCAATCTATTAGGTACCTAATACTCGACATGCTCTAGAGAATTGGTGAAGAATATTCTATAATTAATGAGAAGTGCGTTTTGAGATTTGTGCATAATGTTCATAGTGCTAAACACTATCAGTAAAGTATTCTATATGTACACTAGAGTGGATACAAGATCCATGGTTTGCAATGTTGGGATTTGCTAGTATTGATCCAAAGGTCAAAGTTCAAAGTTATTCGTACACTATATATAGTACTAGTAAGATTATATAATATAAAAAGCTCAAAAAATTATAAATTTGATCAACATCTATAAAGTATGGGTGTATATTTGGTTTTTGTACTTCGTACCATGTCAAAGTCAACAATTATAAAGTATGGGTGTATAAACTGAAAATTCCAAGTCCCTTGAGAACGAGGGTCGCTCCTCATGCTACTCAACTTTAGTTACTGGTAAGTTCTTGTCATCGTAAATATGTGTGTATCACAGAGAACCGTCAACGGGGTACCCCTTGCCCGATGATACGGAAGAATCCCCATATCAAAATGACAAGGCAAGCAGACAATGAGTATCTCAGCAATCTTCTTATTTACCATGGGAAAATGGTGCTTTTTTCTATCTTTCCTCTTTTCATAAATCTCTCTTTTTTTCTTTTTCTCAATAGCTATCTCTCTTTTTTTATAAGAAGAATGCTTCATAGATATCATTATGGTTACGCTGCAGGTTTCCACCATGTCAGCATGGATTAGACCAGCGGCCTAGGCGTTTCTCTAACACAAATACATAACTCCATGGACTTACAAGCTCCCCTTTTATTTCACAATCGACATCCAAAACAAAAGAGCAAGGTATCAAATGGGTATATATTTACAAGTATTGAAAGCGTTCCCCATGACAGCACGGTTCTGCTAATCCCTAGCCTATAATTTGCAAGCATATAACTTTCATGGAGAGTCACAATGGTTCAGGTTTATTAAGTGCAGGAAATAAAGTGTGCCATCAAGTTTGTGAGAGCTTTACTAACTAACTTTCTCATAACAAGCAAACATTGTATTCGGAAGAAAACAAGGCATATTGGATATGCACGGAAATAGCAAATGATGCTAATAGGTAGGTATGGTGGACACTTTGGCAATATTTTTGTTAAAGGGAGTTGGAAACATGAGTAAAATACTCAGTGAAAGTGAAGGCTAGCAATAGTAAGGGAGCGACAAACGAGACAGCAATAATGGCCATAATCATGCAGAGCGACAAAACATCATTGATCAAAGCATAAAGTGATACTACAAGTTGAAAACTAAAGGATCATAAAGGCTTATGGTGACTTGGGATAGTCATAACATGGTGTGAGCATGCGCCAAGTCAACCCAAATAAAGCATCAAAGGAGAATACCACTATACTATGCTTTAATATGCTAAAACAACGCATGATTCATCCAAGGCACATTAAGCAATCTCAATTGTTTATAACAAGTCATGCTACAGAAAATAATACTAAGCATAAAGCCAAAACAATATCAAGCATGGCATGACAAAGCATAGGCCACAATTAAAAACAAGCTCTCTTTACCACTTAAGTATGAACTTTCCTACTCTTTTCCAAACCAAACCAAACTATTTGCAAACCAATGTATGAAAGAGGGGGTCCAACCAATTTATTCATAAAACTAAGCAAACAAAAACAAACGAAAACCAAAACGAAAACGCAAAAGAGGACGCTGCAAGAACAACACAACTGTGCATGAGACAATAAAAATGAAGCGTTTGGAAGAAACCTAGGATTTTTATTGATGAAGAAGGGGATGCCTTGGGCATCCCCAAGCTTTGACACTTGTACTTCTTGGATATTTCTTGGGGTGACACGTGTGGCATCCCCAACCTTGAGCTTTAGTCCATCCTTCATCTCATTACTCATTCCTTCCATACACCTGAAATTTTTCTTCATACAAAACTCCACACAATCTTTATTAGCAACATTAGTGCACTCAAGATAAATAAGTCTTAAGGTTCAGTTATAACACTAAATAAACTTCCATTAGAACACTAGATACTGTAGCACTTCCCTCAAAAAGCTCAATTCCCCAAAAGAACTCAAAAAGGAACCAACAAGAAGATAATGCAGAAAATGGCAGAAATCTGTCAAAACAGACCAGCAGGTAAAGACGAATTTTTTCGGAGACCTTCTGTTGCTCAAATCGAAAAGTGTTGTACTAATGAAAGTTAGATAACAACCTGGGGCAGAAGCACAAAAACTCACTCATCAAAACGACGTACAGAGATTTTACACGATTTTTTACGGTGAAGCGCAGAAATCTGTTTCGGGACAGCAACTTTCCCAATCATTACTTCTCTCTCATTAGATGTTACTCTTGGCACAAAAAGCAAATAAAAAGGATAAGGAGCAGTTATTACAGAAGTACTAACTTCCAATACTCATCAAAAACTTTTGGGTTATCTCCCAATAAGTACTTTTCTTTAACGCCTTTAAGTTAGGCAAAAGCAAAAAACTAAAATGGATAGAATAGAAGTAAGCAGAGATAATCATGGTGAAAACATTGTTTTGTTCAATAAAATCCTTTTATTAACAAGGTTGATCAGGTCTTGTTACCACAACAATTTCATATGAGACAAAACTTTGTATTCCACTAATGATTATGTTACCTCAACCTTGATAGCAATGGTCCCAATCATAATAGTTTCAAATTTTTCTCTTGGTATGGGACAATATATTTCTCCAACTTGAATGCCCTCAACATGTTCAATTGAATTCAAACCGTAAGTCCTTTCAATCTTCTTGGGGAAATAGACAGTATGTTCCTTGTCATTCACATTGAAAGTTACCTTTCCTTGGTTATAATTGATAACAGCTCCTGCAGTATTAAGAAAAGGTCTCCCAAGAATAATAGACATATTATCATCTTCAGGCATTTCAAGCACAACAAAATCAGTTAATACCAAGCAATTATAAGCCACTTGAATATGTACATCCTCACATATACCCACAGGAATAGTGGTAGATTTATCATCCATTTGCAAAGATATATCAGTTGGTATTAATTTTTCTAGTTAAAGCCTCTTATAGAGAGAGAAAGGCATAACACTAACTCCAGCTCCCAAATCACACAAAGCAGTTCTAACATAACTGTTGTTAATAGAGCAAGGGATAGTTGGAATCCCTGGGTCTCCAAGTTTCTTAGGAACCTTACCATTAAAGGAATAATTAGCAAGCAAAGTAGAAATTTCTTCATTAGGGATCTTCCTTTTATTCGAGACAATGTCCTTCATGTACTTTGAGTAAGGAGGCAATTTAATAGCATCAGTCAAAGGAATTTGCAAGAATAAAGGTTTCATCCACTCACAAAACTTATTATAGTGTTCATCTTCCTTTGACTTGTGTTTCTTATCAGGGAAAGGAATAGGTTTTTGGACCCAAGGTTCTCTTTCACTACCATGTTTCTTAGCAATAAAATCATCTTTAGTGTATTTGATATTCTTAGTGTGGTTTTCAGGTTCTTCTTCAACTTTTTATTCATTAGGAACTTCATTTTCTTCATTACCACTTTCAGTTTCAGCATCAGAGATAGATATACTATTAGGATCTATAGCAGGTTCAGAGGGTTCTACAATAGTTTTATGTTTCCTTTTCCTTTTCTTACGAGTAGAACCACTATTTTCAGCTTGTTGAGAATCCTGCTCAATTCTTTTGGTATGCCCCTCGGGATATAGAGGATCCTGGGTAGCAGCTCCACTTCTAGTTCTAATTTCATAAGCATGTTTTTCTTTGGCAGCATTAACTAGCAAGTCATTTTGCACTTTAACAAGTTGATCTATTTGAGTTTGAACCATTTGAAAGTGTTTAACAATCATTTTAACATCATTAGAGGTTCTTTCCACAATATCTTTCAACTCAATAGTAGCTCTAGTGTTTTCCATTAGATGATTTTGCACCCTTTTATTAAAGTTATCTTGCTTAACAATAAAGATATCGAATTCTTCTAAGCATTGATCAGGAGGTTTAGAGTAAGGGATATCACCTTCATCAAAGTGTTGGAGAGAGTGTTCCTCGATAGTGGATGAGTAGGGGATAGGCTTACATAGTTCTTCTATATGAGGTAAATTCTTGACATCTGCAGCTTTAATTCCCTTCTCCTTAAGACATTTCTTAGCTTCCTTCATCACTTCATCATTTAATTCAATAACTCCCCTCTTCTTTGATGTTGGAATAGGCAGAGGAATAGTTGGTTCAGGTACAATTACTTCAGGTATAGCTTGTTCAGGAGGAGTTCAATCTTCATAATTCTTACTTATTTTTGCCATTAATTCCTCAGCTTCTTTAGGAGTGTTATTCCTAAAAACACAATCAGCACAACTATCTAGGATGTCCTAGATTCTTCGGTTAGTTCATTATAAAATATATCAAGAAGCTCATTCTTAGGTAATGGACTTCCAGCTTGTGCATGAATCAAAGCACAAAGCCTTGTCCAAGATTCAGGCAATACCTCTTTTTCTCCCTGTTTAAAATCAAAAAGTTCCTGCAAAATAGCATGTCTAGCACTAGGAGGAAAATATTTCTACAGGAAAGTACTAATCAAGCACTCAGGGCTATCGATAGATCCAGGAGGTAAATTATTAAACCAAGTTTTAGCCCCTCCTTTCAGTGAAAAGGGGAAGATCTTGGCAACAAAGTAAGTACGCATCTTAATATCATCAGAAAACAAGCCACTCATGGTAGAAAGTTCATTCATATGTGCTACCGCACTTCCATTCATAGTCCCACAAAAAGGTTCTTTCTCGACAATAGCTATATAAGATAGATCGAGAGAGAAATCATAATCTTCATCTATAATGTTTATGGGAGAAGCAGCAAACTTAGCAATAGGAGACAATTTGGGTCTAATAGTATGCCTCTCAAGGAGACTCTTAGCAGCACTCCTATCATGGGTGTTTTTATATTCTTTAATAAATTCATTGGTCATCTCAACATAACCATCTTCAATATCATAACCTTCACTAGACTAAGGTGAACTAACAGGTGTAGTAGTGTCTTCATTAGGTATTTCCAGCTATAGTTCTAGCAATCGTAGCATCTAGGAAAGGACCTAATGAACCACTCTTATCAAGCACAGTAGAAGCAGCATCATAAGCATCAGAAGTTTCAGATTCAGCAGTAGTAGCAGTGTGTGTAGCATGTGTATGTGGTGGTGTAACGAGCTTACTTATAACAGATGGTGAATCAAGAGCAGCAGAGGTGTTCAGAACCGTACCTCTTGTTGTAGTGGATGGTAAAATAGGAACCTTGACATCACGAGATTTACCTATGATGGATGGATAGCAGCGAACAATAGAGAATCCAAGTGAACTTGATAAATAAAGCTATGCTCCTCGGCAACGGCGCCAGAAAATAGTCTTGATGACCCACAAGTATAGGGGGTGTATCGCAGTATTTTCGAGTGAAGTGAAACCCAATTTATCGATTCGACACGAGGGGAGCCAAAGAATATTTATAAGCCTTAACAACTGAGTTGTCAATTCAGCTGCACCTGGAAACAATCTTGCTCATAGCAGTTTATCAGTAGCAATAGTTTTGTAGTAGAAATAGCAAAGTAGCAACAGTAGTAAAGTAAAGACAACAGTGACAATAGCAGTAAACAGTAGGATTCGATTGCGGTAGGCATAGGGATGGATGGACGGGCGTTGCATGGACAAGACAATTCACATAGCAATCAGAACATAGGGCAATTGCAGATAAATAAGATAAAGCATCCAAGTACTAGATAATCCTAGGCATGTGTCCCATATATAGTCATACGTGCTCGCAATGAGAACTTGCACAACATCTTTTGTCCTGCCAGCCCGTTTGCAGCAGGGCCTCAAGGGAACTGCTGGCAATTAAGGTGCTCCTTTTAATAGAGCACCGGAGCAAAGCATTAACACTCCATGAACACATGTGATCCTCACATCAAAGCCATTCCCTCTGGTTATCCCGATTTACATCGCCGGGGCCATTGGTTCCGGACAACAACGTGTGTATACAACTTGTAGATAAGACCAAAAACAATACTATCATAATGAATCAATAACATGTTCAGATCTGAAATCATGGCACTCGGGCCCTAGTGACAAGCATTAAGCATAACAAGTCGCAACAAAGTCATAAAGCACTAATAAAAGATACTAGGCACCATGCCCTAACAATCTGATGCCATTACATGAACGATCTCATCCAATCCCTACCATCCCCATGGCCTACAGCTGGGGATTACTCACTCATAGATGGGGGAAACATGGATGGTTGATGGAGAAGCGATGGTGATGATGATGGCGATGATCTCCTCCAATTCCCCGTCCTGGCAGGGTGCCAGAATGGAGTTTCTGGTGCTGTTTCGTGGAATCTGGTGGTGGCGGCGGAGTAGAACTCCTTCTGGAAAAACGTCGAACCCCCCGGAGTTTTTAGGTCAGAAGGCTTCTTATAGGAAAAGAGGGAGACCGAGAGGGTGCCTGGGGGGCCCACACCATGCCCTGGCGCGGCCAGGCCCTAACTGCGCTGGGGGTGTGGCCCAGCCCTCCTCCTCTCTTATTCGCTCCGTGAGTCTTACGGAAAAATAGGCACTTTGTCTTTTGTCCGTCAATTGAGAATATTCATTTTCTGACTTTCCTGGAACCAAAAACAGCAGAAAATAGGCAGCTGGCACTGTGGCTCTTGTTAATAGGTTAGTCCAAGAAATCATATGAAAAGTATTCCAAAGTGTGGACAAACCACAAGAAAGTGGATAAAACCAAGCATGGAACATCAAAAATTATAGATACATTTGCAATGTATCACCATCTTATAGGGGAAAGGGGAGGCCGAGGGGGTGCCGGAGGCGGCCAGACCACCCCCAGGCGCGGGCCAGGATGGCCGCGTGGCCAGGTGGTGTGGCGGCCCCCTGGCCCCTCTCCGTCTCGTATTCTGACTCCCTGTGTCCCTCGGTGAAAACCTGACTTTGGCTTTTGTCCCGTCCAATTCCGAGAATATTCGTTTTCTGACTTTCCTGGAACCAGAAACAGCAGAAAACAGGCAGCTGGCACTATGGCTCTTGTTAATAGGTTAGTCCAACAAAGTGTATAAAAAGTACTCCAAAGTTGGAACAAAACATAAGAAAGTAGATAAAACCAAGCATGGAACATCAAAAATTATGGATATGTTAGCAACGTATCACTTATCATTGTTGAGTCTAGTGTAAGCTCAAGTCTAAGAACATAAATTATTAAAAGGGCCCACAGTCAGTCTCTAGATCCTTTCCATAATGGCATCTCATGCAATTAGAAAAGCAAGATTGACTAGTATGTTTGCTAAGTAGTGGGTCCTATGAAAAAATAGTTCTACTACCCGGCAAACTTTTTCTGACACTTTTTGACAATATTTCTTAGACTCAAACTAAATGGTGTACACTCTCCAATCTTCTAGACGCACGAATGGAAAAGAAGATCCAACGCTTACCAATGTTGGGATTTGCCAGACTTGGTCCAACGGTGAATATTAAAATTTATACGTACACTATATATCTAAGATTCACATGCCTTGCACACGTGAGAATCAGATAATAGAAGTATGACATATCATTTTTTATATAAAATTATAACAGGTGAATCGCATAAACTAATTATAATTTTGAGCCACGTCCATAAAATATCATGTGTATATTTGGTTCTTGTACTTTGTATCATGTAGAAATCAATCTATTAGCTACCTAATACTCGACATGCTCTAGATAATTGGTGAAGAATATTCTATAATTAATGAGAAGTGTGTTTTGAGGTTTGTGCATAACGTTCATAGTGTTAAACACTATCAGTAAAGTATTCTATATGTACGCTAGAGTGGATACAAGATCCATGGTTTGCAATGTTGGGATTTGCTAGTATTGATCCAAATGTCAAAGTTCAAAGTTATTCGTACACTATATATAGTACTAGTAAGATTATATAATATATAAAGCTCAAAAAATTATAAATTTGATCGACATCTATAAAGTATGGGTGTATATTTGGTTTTTGTACTTTGTACCATGTCAAAGTCAACAATTATATTATTAGCTATCTGACACTTGAAAATTTTGGTAACATGGTCTAGAGAAATGAGAGAGAAGATTCTAGAATGATAGAGGAATGTGTCTTGAGGTTTGTGCAGAACATTCATTGTGCTAAAGACTATCAATAGAATCTTCTAGATGCTAGAATGGAAAGAAGATCCAACAACTCGAAATGTTGGGATTCGCTAGTCTTGATCCAACGGTCTAATATTCAAGATGCTAGAATGGAAAAGAAGATCCAACGGTTGTCAATGTTGGGATTCGCAAATCTTGATCGATCCAACGGTCAAATTCATAGTTATTCATAAACTATATAGTGATAAGATAAGGTAAGAAAGACTAACAATAATAGATGCTAGAATGGAAAAGAATATCCAACGGCTAGTAATGTTGGGACTCGCGGGGTCATGATCCAACGGTCAATATTCAAAGTTATTCGTACATTATATACTGGTAAGATAAGATAACAAAGACTATCAATAGTAGCTTCAAGATGATGGAATGGAAAATAGAATCCAACAGCTAGTAGCAATGTTGGGATTCGCGGGTCATGATTTAATGGTCAATATTAAAGTTATCTGTACACTATATATAAAATAAAAATACAATATTGGTAGGACAAGAAAAAAAGGGGATAGTATATCTTCTTGCTGCTAAAATGGACAAGAAGATCCAACGGCTGGCAATGTTGGGATTCACGAGTCTTGATCCAATGGTCAATATTCAAAGTTTTTCATACACTATATAGTGGTAAGATAATATAACAAAGACTACAATAGTATCTTCTAGATGATGGAATGGAAAATAGGATCCAATAGCTAACAGCAATCTATGAAATCACGAGTCATGATTGAACGGCCAATATTCAAAGTTATCCCTATACTATATATAATAGTGGTAAGATAAGAAAAGAAATACTATCAATAGTATATCTTCTCGATGCTAAAATGGAGAAGAAGATCAAACAGCTTCCAATGTTGGTATTCGTGAGTCTTGATCCAACGATCAATATTCAAAGTTATTCGTAGACTATATAGTGGTAAGATAACATAACAAAGACTATCAATAGTATCTTATAGATGATGGAATGGAAAAGAGGATCAAACAGCTAGCAACAATTTTGGGATTCATGGGTCATGATTCAGCGTCTAGTATTCAAAGTTATCCCTATACTATATATTATAGTGGTAAGATAAGAAAAAAAGACTATCAATAGTATATCTTCTTGATGCTAAAATGGAAAAGAAGATCCAATTGATGGCAATGTTGGGATTCGCGAGTCTTGATCCAACAATCAATATTCAAAGTTATTCGTACACTATATAGTGGTAAGATAAGATAACAAATACTATCAATAGTATCTTCTAGATGATGGAATGGAAAAGAGGATCCAACAGTTAGCAGCAATGTTAGGATTCATGGGTCATGCTTCAACAATTAATATTCAAAGTTATCTATACACTATATATAATAGTGGTAAGATAAGAAAATAAAGACTATACATCAATAGTATATCTTCTCGATGCTAAAATGGAAAAGAAGATCCAACGGCTGGCAAAGTTGGGATTCGTGAGTCTTGATCCAATGGTCAATATTCAAAGTTATCCGTACACTATATAGTGGTAAGATAAGATAACAAAGACTACCAATATTATCAATCTTCCAAGTGCTAGAATGGAGAAGAAGATCCAATGGTTGGCAATGTTAGGATTCGCAAATCTTGATCCAATGCTCAACGAATAACTTCGACTATTGAGCATTGGATCAAGACTTTTAGATCCCAACATTGCCAGGCATTGGATCTTCTTTTCCATTCTATCATCTAAAAGATACTATTGATAGTCTTTAGCAAGACAGACACTATGCACAAACCTCAAAACACACTTCTCCATCATTCTAGAATCTTCTCCCTCGTTTCTCTAGACCATGTTACCAAAAAATTTAAGTAAATTAGGTATAGCTAATCAACATTGACTTCTACATGATACAAATACAACAACCAAATATACACATAATTTATAGATGCAATCAAAATTATAATTTTTTGAGCTTTACCTATTATATAATCTTACCACTATATAGTGTACGAATAACTTTGAACATTGACCATTGTATCAAGACTCGTGAACCCAAACATTACAAACCGTTGGATATTCTTTTCCATCATAGCATCTAGAAGATTCTATTGACAGTCTTTAGAGCAAGTCTAGCAACACCCCTATATTTTCTCACCTATGTGTGTATGTAGGGGCCTTCCCTAAAAAAATCTTCTCCTAAATTTTGCTTATATCTAGGAGCAACCCTAAATTAGCTCCCCTATATCATAACCACAATATTTTAAAATGGGAGAGCCCACTTTATCAATTTGTTTTAAACCATCAACTCAGTGATCCACGTAGGGCCCACAGATAGGGGAGGTCGCGGTCGCCTTGGATGCACCACAAAATTATGACTGGGCCCTCAAGTGCGGGAAGTAGAGTCATTGTTCTGTCCCATCACTTACCCTATTCTTCGTCATCGATATTTGCCACACGCATCGGCTTCATCAACGACATTGATTGTTCCCTCGGTTCGGTAATCTGCCACATTACTCTCAGATCACATCCTTCCTATTTATTCTCTCCCCTTCCTCACACCAAACCATCTCCAATCCCCCGCTTCTAGCAACCATCTCCGTCCTCGTCTGTCATCCATGGCCACCTTCCGACTTCCGCCCTCCGTACAGGAGAGCAAAGACCCCAACATCTCCGCACAGGAGGACAATGCACTATGCATTTGGGCCTTCTCCCCGCGGAGAACACCGTGGCAGCTAGAGTGTGCCTTCCTCGACACCGGGTATGGTCGCCACAAGTACCATATGTACGGCCTTCACAAAAATCCGTACAGGACGTTGATGGTCAAGTTCGTCAACTTCAGGGACGCATGTCTCCTCTATAGCGAGGCCTTCCACTATGGCTACGAGATCGTGGTGTTCATCGGCGCCAACATTTTCACCAACTACTGGGACAAGTTCCCCAACAATGGCAACTTCATTCATAGTGTCCTACCAGAGCCACCGATGGCTCAAGAGGTGATGACACCTTATCCAGAGGTGCCTCTGATGGCTCAGGAGGTGCCGCCGCCTTATCCGGAGGTGCTGATGAGTCAGGAGATGGTGGTGGCGCTGGAGCTGGCATTGGTGCCGATGTCTAACGAGTTGCCGCTGGCAGCGCAGACTAGGTGCTAGGAGATGTCAAACCTACACTAGTTCAACAGGGATTCCTATATATGTAAACTTGTGTTATTATGTTAATGGTTGAATGAAATTTGGTACTATATCATCAAAAAAAATCTTTTGGTACTACTCATTGTACAATGTACCTCGTGTTAGGAACCCATCTCAGCTTTGCTCTAACATCGGACTGCCTTCAAATCCTCATCTTTGAAGCTCTCTCGCTGCCTCTGTGCTCATAGTCTCTTCTTGCTCTTTATTTTCTTAACAAAAAAGGAAATAAATTCTTCTTAGTTGTTTTTTAGAAAATAAATTCTTGTCACTTGGAAAATTAAAATTGATTCTTTTTTGTTTTTAAAATCTTTGATTGTTTTCAAAATATGGCCAAATTTGTCGGCATGCAAATTCTTGGATATGGTATCATCAGCATAAAGTATGATGTAGATATATTGAATTTTTTAGAACTCTCAGTGGTTTTGCTGTACTGAATTCCTAGTTAGCTTTGAAAGAAAAATTTAAGAGAAATCTACCGCATTTAGTTGTACTCCTCTATTTAAAATTTTACACGGGAGATGGAAGTACATTTTACATCAAGGACCTAAAAAAATGGAAAATTAAATCGACGGCCATACATTTAGCACAAAGGACCCTAAAATTAAGAAAATAAAACAGTCGAGTTTGGCTCCTTCTCGAGAGGTCAGCTAATCTGAGCCAAACTCTTCATACTACTTCCTCTTTGATTGTTTTCAAAATATGGCCAAATCTATCGGCTTGCAAATTCTTGGATATAGGATCATTAACATAAAGTATGATGTACATATGGCCTTGACCTTGGCCGTTCGTCTTGAAATCCAAGAATATTCATACTCATTCACAACTAAGCTTAAAATTGTTTAAATATCACCACTTACTTTTAGGTTAGAATTTTACATGGGTGACGGGAGTACATTTACATCAAGGACCTAAAAAAGGAAAATTACATCGAGGTCCATACATTTAACACAAAGGACCCTAAAACTAAGCAAGGAAAATAGCCGGGTTTGGCTCCTTATTGAGAGAGCAGTTGATCGATCCATACTCTTCATTCTACTTCCTCTTTGATTGTTTTCTTAATATAGCCAAATCTGTAGGCATTCAAATTCTTGGATATGGGATCATCAGCATAAAGTATGATCCTTCGGCTTGAAATCGAAAAAATGTTCATACTCGTTGACAACTAAGCTTAAATTTGTTTAAATTTCACCACTTACTTTTAGGTTAGAATTTTACATGGGCAGTGGGGGTAGAATTTACATCAAGGACTTAAAAAAGAGAAAATTATATCGAGGTCCATAAATTTCACCCCCCTGAAATTAAGCAATAAAAATAGTCGGGTACGACTCCTTCTCAAGAGATCAGCTAATCGAGCCATACTTTAATAATACTTCCTCTTCGATTGTTTTCAAAATATGGCCACAATTTAGTCGGCATGCAAATTCTTCGATATGGGATCATCAACATAAAGTATGTTGTAGATATGGAATTGACCTTGGTAGTTCGGCTTAAAATCCAATAATGGTTCATACTCGTTGACAACTAAGCTTAAATTTATTTAAATTTCACCACTTACTTTTAGGTTAGAATTTTACATGGGCGGTGGGAGTACATTTTACATCAAGGACTTAAAAAACGGAAAATTACATCGAGGTCCATACATTTAGCACAAAGGACCCTAAAAGGAAAAATTTCTGGTTCGGCTCCTTCTTGAAAGATCATTTGATCTAAGCTAAACTCTTCATACTACTTCCTCTTCAATTGTTTTTGAAAATATGGCCAGATTTGTCACCATGCAAATTATCTGATATGGAATCATCTACATAAATTATGATTTAGATATGGCCTTAACCTTGGTTGTTCGGCTTGAAATCCAAGAATGTTCATACTCGTTGACAACTAAGCTTAAAATCGCCTAAATTTTAGCACTTACACTTTTAGGTTGAAATTTTACATGGGCGGTGGGAGGACATTTTATATCAAGGACCTAAAAAGGGAAAATTACATTGAGGTCCATACATTTAGCCCCAACCCCCCTAAAATTAAGCAAGGATAAACAGTCGGGTACGGATCCTTCTCGAGAGAGCAGCTAATTGAGATATACTCTTCATACTACTTGCTCTTTGATTGTTTTAAAATGTGTCCAAATATATCGGCATGCGAATTCTTGGATATGGGATCATAAGCATAAAGTATGATGTTGATATGGCCTTGACCTTGGTCATTTGGCTTGAAGTTCATGAATGTTCATACTCTTTGACAACTAAACTTAAATTCATTTAAATTTCACCACTAACTTTTTGGCTAGAATTTTACATGGACCGTGGGAGTACATTTTACATCAAGGACCTAAAAAGGGGAAATTACATCGAGGTCCATACATTTAGTACAAAGTACCCTGAAACTAATCAAGGAAAATAGTCGGGTTCGGCTCTTTCTCGAGAGAGCAGCTAATCAAGCCATACTCTCCATACTTCTTCCTCTTCGATTGTTTTCAAAATATAGCCAAATCTATCGGCATTCAAATTCTTGGATATGGGATCATTAGCATAAAGTATGAGATATGGATATGGCCTTGACCTTGGTCCTTCGGCATGAAATAAAAGAAAATTTATATTCGTTGACAAATAAGCTTAAATTCATTTAAATTTTACCACTTGCTTTTAGGTTCGAATTTTACACAGGTGGTGGAAGTACACTTTATATTAAGGACCTAAAAAGGGAAAATTACACCGAGGTCCATACATTTAGCACAAACCCCCCTAAAATTAAGCAAGGAAAACAGTCGGGTTTGGCTCCTCTCAAGAGAGTAGCTGATTGAGCCATACTCTTCATACTACTTCCTCTTTGATTGTTTTCAAAATATGTCCAAATATATCGGCATGCAAATTCTTGGATATGGGATCATTGGGACATATAAAGTATGATGTTGATATTGCCATGACCTCGGCCCTTCGGCTTGAAATCCAATAATGGTTCATACTCATTGACAACTAAGCTTAAAATCATTTAAATTTTACCATTTACTTTTAGGTTAAAAGTTTACATGGGCGGTGGCAATATATTTTACATCAAGGGCCTAAAAATGCAAAATTAGATTTAGGTCCATTTATTTAGCACAAAGGACCCTAAAATTAAGCAATGCAAATATTCGGGTTCGGCTCCTTCTCGGGAGAGGAGCTGATAGATCCATACTCTTCATACTACTTTCTCTTCGATTGTTTTCAAAATATGGCCAAATCTGCAAGCATGCAAATTATTGGATATGGGATAATCGACACATATAAAGTATGATGTACATATGGCCATGACCTTGTTCGTTCGGCTTAAAATCCAAGAATGTCCATACTCATGTTTATCTTGGTAATTAATTGTACCTGAATCATGGTCCATGTTTTATGTGAAAACTAGGGTTGCGGCATTCCGAGCCATTTTTTTCATGCTTGCTTTACAGAAAAAACATCCTCGTCACTTTGAAAAATGAATTTTTTTCTTATAAGTTGGAAACTCCCATTAGCAGTGTTATCGTTCACCATGCCAAGAACAAAGAACCCATGTGCCAAATATGGGAAAACAACTGACGGGGGTTTAACTCGTCAATGCCCATTGTTATGGACTTGGGTTTTTGAGAAGGAGGGAGCGCTGGAGGCATCAATCGGCTAGCAAACAAGCACATAGGGACACAAGGTTTACCTAGGTTTAGGCCTCGTAGAGGTCCCTACTCCTACTTGTCTGCTCTTGGAATTATCGAGGGATTCGAAGGTTATAGGGGTGCGCAGATGCAGTCTGGCGATGGTTGTGGAAACTAGGGTTGTGATTGTCCTCCTCACCGACCCCTCCTAGCCTTTATATAGATAGTCTAGGTCTCGAGTAGCAGGTCGAGTCGGTTACAGATTAGGGTTCGTCCTTTGAACTTTCTATCTTAAGGTTCTTCTTGCATCGCAAACAATCAAAGAGTCTGTGGGTCACCCAAATTCTGCATTGGGCCTTGGCAACGCCGTGGGCTTTTGTCGTATCTAGACCATATATGCCAAGCTCGAGTACCTGTAGGGTATAACCATGTCAGTAGCCCTCGAGTGTCCAGTGGAATCGCAGATTCGACTGGAGACTTTATGAAGTCTTTCGAGTGCATGACTGAGCATATTTTTCGAGTGTTCTGTCCGTGTAATAGGTATTTTTGATATACGTGCCTGATTTACCCGATGTATCGGTATCAGTTAAGTGCCTTATGGAAAAACAACGTAATATAATCAAACTAGAGTCCCCAGACTCGAATTCGGAAAAGTGCTGGCGTAATTCGACTCAGGCCGTGGAGGTCTTATAGGAAACGAATTCCAGTGTATAAATGTGAGCACTCGACGCGTCCGTCAAGGCATGTTCATCGTACTTGTAGGTACGGATATATTTCTAGTAGTGTGCAGCAGATGCGTTGCCAGGCCTTATTCATGTCTTATCTTAATGCTGTAAGCGCGGCATCCGAATTTTTGTCATCACGCTTGCACTTATATGTTGGGGATTAGCAGAACCATGTTGTCATGGGGAACGCTTTCAACATTGCACTTGTACATTGTACCTAGTTGATATCATGCTCTTTTGTCTATGGATGGCATCGGTGTGAAATGAAAGGGGAGCTTGTAAGTCCATGGAGTTATGAATGTGTGTTAGAGAAATGCCTGGGTCGCTAGTCTAATCCATGCCTAATCATGGTGGAAACCTGCAGCGTAACCATAATGAGCAATCTATGAAGCATTCTTCTTATAAAAAAAGGGATAGATATTGAGAAAAAGAGAAAAAAAAGATGAGAAAATAGGAAAGAGAGAAAAAAGCACCATTTTCCCATGGTAAATAAGAAGATTGCTGAGATGCTTGTTGTCTGCTTCCCTTGTCATTTTGATATGGGGATTCTTCCGTATCATCGGGCAAGGGGTACCCCGTTGGCGGTTCTTTATGATACACATGTACTTACTATGACAAGAACTTACCGGCAACTAAACTTGAGTAGCATGAAGAGTGGCCCTCATATTCAAGGGACATGATATTTCCAACTTATACTTTGTCAAGCATATACTCCATAGTTTGTTCACTTTAACCTTAATCATTTCAAGATGCTTATGATAGGGGCAATGAGAGCTGAAAGCTAATAAGTACCATAATTTTTGGAAGCTCTTTATGAAACTTGAATACCTGCTTCCTTTTATGAAGGCCTTTCTTTTACTTTTATGTTGAGTCTCCACCTTCTATCTTTATGCACATATTTTGAGAGCATAGTGGCCACTCTTACTTCTAGGTGCATTGTCCCAAGACTTGTTGATTGATGCATAATTTTGATATTTCTTGTTCTTAAACTATTTAACTAGTCACCCTTATAAACTTTGAAGGTGTCCTATGCATTTATGTTTGCTACTCTATGAGGGACAAGCTGAATGCCACTATGCTATGTTTTCTTTATGTGAAACAAACAAACGTCTTGCAAACCATTGTTATTCATGAATCTTTTGTTTGTGCCGTTTCATGTTGCAACATAGTTGCTATGTATTATTGTTAGAACTTTATCTTTCATGCTATGTTGAAGTACTATGATCCCAGCTATCAATGTTTTAAAAATACTTTTATCAAGTTTATGATGGTGCATATCACCTCAAAAATTATTCTTTCTTTTTATCACTTACCTACTCGAGGACGAGCAGGATTTAAGCTTGGGGATGTTGATACGTTGCAAACGTATCTATAATTTTTGATGTTCCATGATTGGTTTGATCTACTCTCTTATAGGAGTTGAATTCCAGTGTATAAATGTGAGCACTCGACGCGTCCGTCAAGGCATGTTCATCGTACTTGTAGGTACGGATATATTTCTGGTAGTGTGCAGTAGATGCGTTGCCAGGCCTTATTCAGGTCTTATCTTCACGTTGTAAGCGTGGCATCCGAATTTTTGTCATCACGGAGATGATTCAGGTGGTCTAGGAGATGTAATCTCTTTGTAGGGAAAATATGAGGCGGAGTCGCCATAGCATTCGAGTGTGGATGTTATCAACACATAGTACGATGTGCAAATAATCATAGGGTGCATGATACGTTGCAAACGTATCTATAATTTTTGATGTTCCATGCTTGGTTTTATCTACTTTCTTATGTTTTGCCCACTCTTTGGAGTAATTTTTATACACTTTCTTTGACTAACCTATTAACAAGATGCCATAGTGCTTGTTGCCTGTCTTCTGCTATTTTTGGTTCCAGGAAAGTCAAAAAATGAACATTCTCGGAATTGGACGGGACAAAAGCCAAAGTCAGTTTTTCACCGAGGGGGACACAGAGCCAGAATACGAGATGGAGAGGGGCCAAAGGGCCGCCACACCACCTGGCCCTCGCCAGGGGGTGGTGTGGCCGCCTAGGGAACCCCCTCAGCCACCCCTTTCGCCTATAAGATGCCTCCGATACAGAAACCCTAAGGACACGATGATAAATTCCACGAAAGAGTCTGTAGCCGCCGTCATCTCCACCCCTAGATCGGGAGGGATTTGAAGCTCTTCCTGGCACCCTGCCGGAGGAGAGAATTCACCCTGGAGGCCTTCTTGATCACCATGCAAGCCTCCGGTGTGACGCGTGAGTAGTTCATCCCTAGACTATGGGTCCTTTTACTACCTAGATGGCTGGTTCTTCTCCTTTGTGGTATCATGTTTAGATCTTGTGAGCTCGGTTCATCATCAAGATCATATATTTGTAATCCTACATGTTGTGTTTGCGGGGATCCGATGGATATTGAGCTCCTATTTCAGATTGATTATTGATTCTATCATGTCTTTGTTATTTGTGATCTTGCATGCTTTCCGTTGTTAGTAGCTATCTTGGCCAAGTAGATGCTAGCAACTCCAAGAGTTAGTATTTATGCTCGATAGTGGGTTCATGCCTCTAGTAATCTGGGGAAGTGAAAGAAATCTCTAAGGTACTAGATGTGCTGTTGCTACTAGGGAGAAAACAGCAATCCTTTGTTCATAGAACAATCGTATTGTTTACTTTACACACAATGTGTAATGCAATTATCTGTTGCTTGTAACTTAATACTAGAGGGGGTTCGGATGATAACCTGAAGGTGGATTATTAGTCATAGATGCAGTTGGATTACGGTCTATGTATAATGTTGTAATGCCCAATCAAATCTCAAAGGAGTCAAGATGATTAGTATATGCATGTATGCTTTCTCGATGTTTGTCAATTGCCCCGCTGTAATTTGTTCACCCGGCATGTCATCTATCTTAAGGAGAGCCGCCACTAGTGAACTATGGACCCCGGTCCTTTCTTTTACCATCAATCTACAACTGTTTATTGCTTTCTGTTTACTTTCTGTAAACTATTACTTTCTTCCACACAATACGTTTAATCTTCTGTTTTCAGCAAAACCGGTGAGATTGACAACCTCATCGCAAGTTGGGGCAAAGTTCTGTGGTTGTGTTGTGCAGGTTTCCACGTTGCTGCTAGCACCGGTAGTGCACCCTGCCAAAGGCCAGCTAGCAACACCTTGGAGGTGTTTCTTTGCTCCTACTGGTTCGATAACCTTGGTTTCATAACTGAGGGAAACTTACTGTTGTGCTCATCATACCTTCCTCTTGGGGTTCCCCAACAAGCTCGTTATTACACGAGTCAGCAAGTACTTTTCTGGCGCCATTGCCTGGGAGTCAAGGACATCTTCACAAGGGGAGTCCCTCATAACCAATCTCTTTACTTTGTTGTTTTTGTTTTGCTTAGTTTATTTCTTCTTTGTTTGATTGTTTGTTTATCAAAAACACACACAAAATTAATTTTACTAGTTTGCTTTCTTTATTAAAAAACAAAAAAAAAATTAAGTCTTTTCTATAGTTCTTACCTCTTCCTTAGGTCACCATGTTGATCCCTAAATTCACCCTGAAAGACCTTTCAATAGGTAGTGGCTCTATAATTGGAAAAGATAATATTGAAGAATTCTTTAATCATGTTAGTAAGCATGAGGATATTGAGGATAGATCCCTTGCAGAACTTGCTCCAAACTATGAAATTGCTGCAGCTTCTTTAGTTCACATGTTGGAAGCTAGGTTTGTTAACTTTAACCCCTTAATGCAAATAATTTTTCTTAAACTTAAAGAAATCAAGGACCCTGAAAAGAGAGATTTTATTCTGGACACTTTGCTTAAGGAATTCTATGATGTTGCCAAGGAAGCTAGAAAAGTCTTTGAATGTTTTAATATGCTAGGCTCATGTGTAGATGTTGTTGGTATACGAGAAAAGATGAACAAAACCGAACCTAATGGGGAGGAAATTAAGATACCAATACCCTTCAAACTTGTAGCAATGCATGAAGCCATAGAAAAGAATCTTGATTGGATTGTTTCCGAAAACCCGTTTGATGAAAATAGTGAACCCAAGAGCGTTGAGAGAGGATCCTCTAGAACTTATTTGGATGAGATACCTTGCCTTGTTGAAGATATTTCGGGTATTAATATTAATGCTTCTTCATTTGAGAACACTTGATTCGTTTTCTTGCTTCTTATGCCTAACTTAAAGGCGTTAAAGAAAAGTACTTATTGGGAGATAACCCAAAAGTTTCAGATGAGTCTTGGAAGTTATTACCTCTATAATAACCGCTCCTTATCCTTTTTATTTGCTTTTTGTGCCAAGAATAACCTATAATGAGAGAGAAGTAATGATTGGGTAAGTTGCTGTTCCGAAACAGATTTCTGTGCTTCACCGTAAAAATTCGTGTAAACTCTTTGTACGTTGTATTGAGGCGTGAATTTTTGTGCTTCTGACCCAGGTTGTTATCTAACTTTAGTTAGTTCAACACTTTTTGATTTGAGCAACAGAATG
Organism: Avena insularis; assembly: GCA_023614405.1. Lineage (NCBI taxonomy): Eukaryota > Viridiplantae > Streptophyta > Magnoliopsida > Poales > Poaceae > Avena > Avena insularis. The sequence goes on from CM042686.1 coordinate 469,356,071, forward strand.
TCTTCGAAAAAAATAGTTTTTACCTGCTGGTCTGTTTTGATAGATTTCTGCCATTATTTGCATTTGCTTCTTGTTGGTTCCCTTTTGAGTTCTTTTGGGGAATTGAGCTTTTTGAGGAAAGTGCTTCAGTAGCTTTTGTTTTAGTGGAAGTTTTATTGGTGTTGAAACTGAACCTAAAGACTTATTATCTTGAGTGCACTAATGTTGCTAATAAAGATTGTGTGAAGTTTTGTATGAAGGAAAATTTTCAGGTGTATGGAGAAAATGATGTAATGAGATGAAGAATAGACTAAAGCTCAAGCTTGGAGATGCCACCCCGTGTCACCCCAAGAAATATTCAAGAGGTACAAGCATCAAAGCTTGGGGATGCCCAGGACATCCCCTTATTCATCAATAAAAATCCCAGGTTTCTTCCAAACACTTTATTTTTATTGTTTCATGCACAGTTGTGTTGTTCTTGGAGCGTCTTCGTTTTTGTTTTTGGTTTTCATTTTCTTGGTTTTCTTAGTTTGCTTGAATAAATTGGTTGGACCCTCTCTTTCATACATTGGTTTTCAAATAGTTTGGTTTGGATTGGAAAGAGTAGGAAAGTTCATGCTTAAGTGGTAAAAGGAGCTTGTTTTTTACTGTGGCCTATGCTTTGTCATGTCATGCTTGATATTGTTTTCGCTTTATGATTAGTGATCTTTGATGTAGCATTACTTGTTATAAACAATTGAGATTGCTTAATGTTCCTTTGAAGAATCATGCGTTGTTTTAGCATATTAAAGCTTAGTATTGTGGTATTCTCCTTTGATGCTTTATTTGGGTTGACTTGGCACATGCTCACACCATGTTATGACTATCCCAAGTCACCATAGCCTTTATGATCCTTTAGTTTTTGACTTGTAATATCACTTTATGCTTTAATTAATGATGTTTTGTCGCTTTGCATGATTATGGCCATTATTGCTCTCTTAGTCGGTCGCTCCTAGTCTTTTGTTAGCCTCCATAACCAAGTATGAGTTCCACTCATGCATCCAACTCCTAAAACCAAGTTATTCCAAAGAGTCCACCATACCTACCTATTAACATTTGCTATTCCAAGTATATTCCTGTTTTTATCTACCTTCCGAATTAAACTTGTTACGAGAAAACTAGTGATTAAAACTCTCACAAACTTGATGGCACACTTTACTTTTCTTGCCCTTAATAAACTTCAACCATTGTGTCGTCTATGTTGTATAAGCTTGCACTTATATGTTGGGGATTAGCAGAACCATGTTGTCATGGGGAACATTTTCAACATTGCACTTGTACATTGTACCTAGTTGATATCATGCTCTTTTGTCTATGGATGTTGTCGGTGTGAAATTAAAGGGGAGCTTGTAAGTCCATGGAGTTATGAATGTGTGTTAGAGAAACGCATGGGCCGCCGGTCTAATCCATGCCTAATCATGGTGGAAACCTGCAGCGTAACCATAATGAGCAATCTATGAAGCATTCTTCTTATAAAAAAGAGATAGAGATTGAGAAAAAGTGAAAAAAAGATGAGAAAAGAGGAAAGAGAGAAAAAAGCACCATTTTTCCATGGTAAATAAGAAGATTGTTGAGATGCTCGTTGTCTGCTTGCCTTGTCATTTTGATATGGGGATTCTTCCGTATCATCGGGCAAGGGGTACCCCGTTGGCGGTTCTTTATGATACACATGTACTTACTATGACAAGAACTTACCGGTAACTAAACTTGAGTAGCATGAGGAGCGGCCCTCGTATTCAAGGGACATGAGATTTCCAACTTATACTTTGTCATGCATATACTCCATAGTTTGTTCACTTTAACCTTAATCACTTCAAGATGCTTATGATAGGGGCAATGAGAGCTAAAAGCTAATAAGTACCATAATTTTTGGAAGCTCTTTATGAAACTTGAATCCCTGCTTCCTTCTATGAAGGCCTTTCTTTTACTTTTATGTTGAGTCTCCACCTTCTATCTTTATGCACCTATTTTGAGAGCATAGTGGCCACTCTTATTTCTATGTGCATTGTCCCAAGACTTGTTGATTGATGCATAATTTTGATATTTCTTGTTCTTAAACTATTTATCTAGTCACCCTTATAAACTTTGAAGGTGTCCTATGCATTTATGTTTGCTACTCTATGAGGGACAAGCTGAATGTCACTATGCTTTGTTTTCTTTATGTGAAACAAACAAACGTCTTGCAAAGCATTGTTATTCATGCATCTTTTGTTTGTGCCTTTTCATGTTGATACATAGTTGCTATGTCTTATTGTTAGAACTTTATCTTTCATGCTATGTTGAAGTACTATGATCCCAGCTATCAATGTTTTACAAATACTTTGATCAAGTTTATGATGGTGCATGTCACCTCAAAAATTATTCTTTCTTTTTATCACTTACCTACTCGAGGACGAGCAGGATTTAACCTTGGGGATGTTGATACATTACAAACATATCTATAATTTTTGATGTTCCATGCTTGGTTTTATCTACTCTCTTATAGGAGTTGAATTCCAGTGTATAAATGTGAGCACTCTACGCGTCCGTCAAGGCATGTTCATCGTACTTGTAGGTACGGATATATTTCTGGTAGTGTGCAGCAGATGTGTTGCCAGGCCTTATTCAGGTCTTATCTTAATGTTGTAAGCGCGGCATCCGAATTTTTGTTATCACGGAGATGATTCGGGTGGTCTAGGAGATGTAATCTCTTTGTAGGGAAAATATGAGGCGGATTCGCTGATACATTGCAAATGTATCTATAATTTTTGATATCCCATGCTTGGTTTTATCTACTTTCTTGTGTTTTGTCCACACTTTGGAGTACTTTTCATATGATTTCTTGGACTAACCTATTAAGAAGAGCCACAGTGCCATTTGTCTGTTTTCTGCTGTTTTTGGTTCCAGGAAAGTCAGAAAATGAATATTCTCGGAATTGGACGGGACAAAAGCCAAAGTTCCTATTTTACCGAAAGACTCATGGAGCCAGAATACAAGACAGAGGAGGGCCAGGGCCTGGCCACACTCCCCCAGGCGCGGGTCCCCCTAGGCCGCGATAGGGGATGGTGTGGGCCCCTACGGCACCCCTCGGTCTCCCCTCTCGCCTATAAGAGCCCCCCAATGCATAAACCCTAAATCGTCAATCAGAAATCCATGAAAAGTTCCGCAGCGCCGCCGCCACCGAAGGGGATATTCGGGGATAGAAAGTCTCTGTTCGGCACCTGTAAGGCAGAAGTGCCCCCGGAGCCATCTCCATCGATCTCCACCACCATCTCCATCACCAATGCTGATTCCCATGATGAGGAGGGAGTAGTTCTCTCTCAAGGCTAAGGGTTCTACCGGTAGCTATGTGTTCATCTCTCTCTATGCATGATCATATTGTGATCATGAGCTTTGTAATCAAGTAGATCTACCTTGCTACTCAAGTGCTTTATTAGATCTTTGCTCTCCCCATGTGTGTGAAAGTGACAACGTGCACACCATGGTGGCACTTAGGCTAGAGATTACAAATACTTGTTATGATTTATATTTGGAGTTGGATGTCTTTATGAAATTGTGGTGTTTGTTTGAACCATATAGTGCTCAAGTTGACAGTGTGGGGTTATCTAGATGCGGAAAGCGAACTTAAAGGTGTGCTGTTATAGCCCTACCATCTTAAGAGTGTTCAACCGGAGAGTAGTTAAGAGTAGTATCATAAAGACAAGATATTTATATGGGAGTGTTCACTAGTGAAAGTATGATCCCTAGGCCTTGTTTCCAAGCATATATACACTGTTTGCAATTAGATATGTTACATGTTTGCTTGCTTCCATCTTTATTTCAGTGTGCCTTTAATCTTTTCCCACGTTAACCACACGCCAGCAAGCTATTTCTCGCACCGTTACCACTTATAATTATTCATACCACTTGTATTTCACTATCTCTTCGCCGAACTAGTGCACCTATACACCTGACAAGTGTATTGGGTGTGTTGGGGACACAAGAGACTTCCTGTATCTTGATTGCAAGATTGCATGAGAGGGAATACCTTTGACCACTTCCTCCCTGAGTTCGATAAACCTTGGGTGATCCACTTAAGGGAAAACTTGCTGCTGTTCTACAAACCTCTGCACTTGGAGGCCCAACAACTGTCTACAAGAATAGAAGTGCGTAAACATCAGTCTCCATAGCATTCGAGTGTGGATGTTATCAACACACAGTACGATGTGCAAATAATCATAGGGTGCATGATATGTTGCAAACGTATCTATAATTTTTTTTATGTTCCATGCTTGGTTTTATCTACTTTCTTATGTTTTGCCCACACTTTGGAGTACTTTTTATACACTTTCATGGACTAACCTATTAACAAGATGCCACAGTGCCAATTGCCTGTTTTCTGCTATTTTTGGTTCCAGGAAAGTTAGAAAAGGAATATTCTCGGAATTGGACGGGACAAAAGCCAAAGTCAGTTTTTCACCGAGGGGGACACGGAGCAAGAATACAAGACGGAGAGGGGCCAGAGGGCCGCCACACCACCTAGCCGCGCGGCCAGGCCTGTCCTGTGCCAAGTGGTGGTGTGGACGCCTAGGGCACCCCCTCGGCCTCCCCTTTCGCCTATAAGATGCCTCCGATAAGGAAACCCTAAGGACCCGATCAAAAATTCCACGAAAGAGTCTATAGCCACCGTCATCTCCATCCCTAGATCGGGAGGGATCTAAAGCTCTTCCCGGCACCCTGCCGGAGGGGATAATTCAACCTAGAGGCCTTCTTCATCACCATGCAAGCCTCCGGTGTGATGCGTGAGTAGTTCATCCCTGGACTATGGGTCCTTTTAGTAGCTAGATGGCTGGTTCTTCTCCTTTGTGGTATCATGTTTAGATATTGTGAACTCGGTTCATCATCAAGATCATCTATTTGTAATCCTACATGTTGTGTTTGCGGGGATCCGATGGATATTGAGCTGCTATTTCAGATTGATTATTGATTCTATCATGTCTTTGTTATTTGTGATCTTGCATGCTTTCCGTTGTTAGTAGCTATCTTAGCCAAGTAGATGCTAGCAACTCCAAGAGTTAGTATTTATGCTCGATAGTGGGTTCATGCCTCTAGTAATCTGGGGAAGTGATAGAAATCTCTATCGTACTAGATGTGTTGTTGCTACTAGGGAGAAAACAGCAATCCTTTGTTCATAGAACAATCGTATTGTTTACTTTACACGCAATGCGTAATGCAATTATCTATTGCTTGCAACTTAATACTAGAGGGGGTTCGGATGATAACTTGAAGGTGGATTATTAGTCATAGATGTAGTTGGATTACAGTCTATGTATAATGTTGTAATGCCCAATCAAATCTCAAAGGAGTCAAGATGATTAGTATATGCATGTATGCTTTCTCGATGTTTGTCAATTGCCCCGCTGTAATTTGTTCACCCAGCATGTCATCTACCTTAAGGAGAGCCACCACTAGTGAACTATGGACCCCGGTCCTTTCTTTTTCCATCAATCTACAACTGTTTATTGCTTTCTGTTTACTTTCTGCAAACTATTACTTTCTTCCACACAATACGTTTAATCCTCTGTTTTCAGCAAAACCGATGAGATTGACAACCTCATCGCAAGTTGGGGGCAAAGTTCTGTGGTTGTGTTGTGCAGGTTTCCACGTTGCTGCTAGCACCGGTAGTGCGCCCTGCCAAAGGCCAGCTAGCAACACCTTGGAGGTGTTTCCTTACTCCTACTAATTCGATAACCTTGGTTTCATAACTGAGGGAAACTTACTGTTGTGCTCATCATACTTTCCTCTTGGGGTTCCCCAACAAGCTCGTTATTACACGAGTCAGCAATGCGCGACCAGCGCTCCCAATGAGAGTATCCCCCGAGTGCCTATTCAAGTCATTGTCTCGAGTGGGGACTAAAAGCATTTGCGACTGCTATCGTGTTTTGTTGCTTGTTTCAGTCAAATGTGCTTCTAGCGCTCCCTATGGGAGTAACCCGTAGTTCATAATCGTATCGTTGATTCGAGTGATGGATTTTCGTGAATGATTATACACCTGCATAAAAATTCTTTCGGGTGTGCGGCTAGTGCTCCTGTTAGGAGTAGCCCCCGAGTGCTTGGTTGAGTCGAAGACTCGAGCAAGGACTAAAGTAGTCACCATGTTCTTCTACTGGAAACTATGATGTCAGTGCTGACGACGTGATGACTTTAGTTGCTCGCGTGAGCGGCTTTGACCGGACGTGACGAGCGATGGGTCCCACTTTCTGACGTCGATTTGACTAGGCGTGCGTAATCTTCTATTTTAACTACGTCTCCTTGATTTCCGTGCGAGTAGTAGGGGACTTTTTGTGATTCACCTTCGCCACACGTCGATGGTGATGTGCCCCATGCATCCAATAGGGTTTCTGCTAGCCGTTGGATGACATCGGCGAGGAGGTTAAGTAGCAGTGCAGGTGCGGTAATTTTTCCTCATTTCCTTCTTGCTCTTGCCTCCTTCGCCATTGTTGCTCTTTCTGCTTCTTTGCGCACTTCCTCTTCGTGGCACTGGACCAGCTCCATGTTTTTCCCAGTTACTTCATATGCTCGCATCGCCATCGAAAGATGGGCAAAAAGAAAGGAGGTTCTGCCGCTGGATCTGCGGCCACCATTGCCGCCACCAAGAAGAAGAGAGGTGCCGCCACCATGGGCACCAGCACCGCCGGTGCTGGGAAGAAGAAGGGCGCGGGGACTCGTGTCACCAATGAGTCTTGGCGCCCATCCACCATCAAGCCCGTGGAGCTATTCAATCTACATCAAGATGGAGCACTTCCCTCCGCCGAAGGCGACTCCCGCGTACCTGGCGAGGAGGTAATTCCCGTTCCTCCTGCTGGTTTCCAGGTGATGTTCCTTGCGTTCATCATCCGTGGTCTCTCTCTTCCCCTGCATCCCTTTGTCAGGGGTCTTCTCTGTTTCTACGGGCTCCAGCTGCACCAGCTGTCCCCAAATTCGATTCTCCACATTGCCTATTTCATCACCTTGTGCGAGTGCTGGCTCAGAATCTAGCCACACTTTGGTCTCTTCAAGAAGCTTTTTAAGCTCAAGCATCAGTCCGGGTCGGGTTTGGTAGTCTACGATGTAGGAGGCTGCGGGATCCACGTCGACTCTTCCTCCACCTACTTTGATATAAAGCTCACCGCGTCTATCCAAGGGTGGAGAGAGAAGTGGTTCTAAGTTCGTGACCAGAAGGACGATGGAGAGCACTATGGACTCACGCCCTTCGATCCTGTGGCTGCTTGCAAGAGGAGTCGTTCCTGGAAGAACGTCGGGATGCCTAGCAAGTCCGAGGAAACAGAGATATTGTATCAGCGTGTCTACAACCTCAAGGGTCACATAGGTAAATAAGAGGGTGTCCCCGCTCTCATTCGCACGTGGTTGTGCCACTACGTCTAGCCTCTTCAGGATAGAGTCCATCCGATGTAGCGCTGGGTCGGTGCTGGCGATGCCACTCGCATATCTGCGGAGGGCATTTCCGTGGGTGATTAGATAAGAGGTTGTGACTGGTGACCAAGTACACCACCAAGGAGGATCTCCCAGGCGAATCAGTCATGCCCCCTTTTGATACCAACAACCCTCCACCTGAGGTAGAGCTTTCCTTTGGAGTAGTCTTTTTATTTTTTCAATTGGTTGCCAAGTGCGTAATATGTGATGTGGCCTCCAACTTCCCTCCTCTGCCTAAAGGGGTTATCCCGCGTGAAGCGGTGGAAGAGGACGAGTCGGATTTGACCATCCCAATTGAAGAGGAGGAGGAAGCCCCCGAGTCTAGTAGCCACGGCACTTGCAAGCGTTCCCACAGCGAGGATTCTGACGCCTCCTCGACGACGACGCCGAAGGGTCCCTCTGCTGCTTTAGAGGATCCAATCCACGCCGTGCCTATGCGCGCCATGGCTCCTCCTGCTCGAAAGAACCTGCGACTGCCGAAGGAGTTGTCGGATGACTCCTTTGACCTCGACAAATTCAATTTGGTGAGTTTTAATTTCTGCGAGTTTGTCTTGTTTTCTTTGGAGTTGCTTTTCTGAAGTGGTGCTAGACGTGTTTTGTAGTTAAACGGTGTCATCGTCTTCTTATGACGTCCAATTTGTGGAAGAGTCCGGAGTCACAGACTCCAAGGCCAAGGAGGTGGCTGCACGGTCTCCTTCTCCTCTAGTGGCGGCCCACTCTGGCGCCAATTCTTCGAGTTCCCCACATGCTAGGGAGCACCAGATGGTTGCCCGGACGACTGCCCGACAGGCATCTTCGGAGTCCCTGGAGGAACATGTGAGTGTCTTTTTTATTGTCTAGTGAGTCGAATTTGTGTTTTTGGCTAACGTTGGGTCTTCATTTTTCTTGGTGCAGCTCATTGTGAAGGAATCTGCTCACCTTGCAGAGCAAATCCTTGCTTTGGGTCGACAGCACACCCTGCTGGACAATCACCACCGTGCAGTCGAAGGTTTGCTCTTGACTTTGTCTCTGTCTTCGTGGAAATTTGTCAACTCAATTGTTGGTATGCCTTGTCCTACGTAGGTGAGCACAATGAATTTCTCTGTCGCATTACGTCCCTCGAGAAGGGACTTGTCGTGGCGGAGAAAAAGCGCGATGAGGCAATCGTGGTCTGGAGGAGTCACAGAAGCGTGAGGAAGATTTGCACTCTTCCAATGCTGAAAGGGAGAAGTTGTTTGAAGAACAACTTTTCTCGATTGCCAAGGCTCTCTTAGGTAATTTCCAGTTTGATTTGCATTGCTCATTGTTTGATGTCATGTTGTTGTGCTGACACTCCGTGTAAGCAGATGTCGCCGGAATGAGCTTTGACGCCCAGTCCCTGTGTCACGCGGATGCTTTAGCTGGTGTCGTTGACGCAGATGAGGACCGTAGTGTTTCCCTTCAGGAGATGTTGGGGAAGGCCAAAGGTGTGCTCAGTCGCCTCCGGGAGGACCTGACCCCCAAGGCCGGGATAATCGACAATCTTGACAACCTGGTGGAATCCTTCGCTGGGGTATTCCCATGGGCTTCAAGAATTTCCAGCGGTCTGTTGGCGCCACCATGGCACTCGCGATGGCGCAAGCCCATGGCGTGGAGTTGGATCCCGCCGCGATCTCCGAGGCGATGCATGTCGACACCGGAGGCCAGCAGGTAGTGTTTGCTCCTTTTGCTAGTAGCTGCGGTAAATACGAGCCTCAGCTTATCGAGATAGTCGCCAAATACTCTGAGGAGCGGCAGCGAGCGAAGGCGGTGAAGACCGCGGCATCTGGGGCAACCACCGGCAAGTCCGTGGCGTCGGAGACTGCCACGGATGCGATGAAGCCCCTGAAGTCGAAGTCAAAGTCGAAGAAGCAGATTGCTCCGTAGTTGCCTCTTTGTAATAGGTGTAGCTTTTTTGTTGGTCCGCATTTTGTGGGGGGTGCCCCCTTGATACTTTTATCGAATTTGAATGCAATCCTCCTTTTATCGATGTATGATTGGTCTCATTTGCCTCTTGCTTGATTGCACCTAGGGTCCTTCGAGTGGTCATCATGACCCTCCTCCCACCGATAAAACCACGGCGTAGCCGCGTTCAAAGGTGGAGGAGTTGTCGTTGCTTTCGCGACTACGCGACCGCATTAAGCAGTTGGAGCATGAGTTGCCCATCGTCCGTGGTAACGCAGATGTGTGGAAGTCGAAACCAGAGAAGGCTACCGCCCGCGAGAAGTATCTCTTGGATGAAGTGGTGCAATTGAATGAGCAGTTTAAATGTTAGCTTTCTGTCTTCTCATCTTGTCTTTTAGTTAGTCGGGGCGATGCCTTGTCCTTACACTTTGTTGCTTGCTTGGTGTATTTGTTACCGCTCGTCATCCGTAGGATGAGAAGGACCGGGTGGCCATTCAAATGAATAACCTCACCAGGAGCAGCTGCAGGCTAGTGGATATTTTTTGGTGGACCACGACTGTGCAGTCGCATTGGCGACCCTGCAGGATCGTTCCTCACGAGTGCTTCAATGATTGAAGAAGGCGCAGTCGTGCCTTAGGTATATCTTCCAAGCAACGTTTCCTCTTGATGTGGTGCCTTCAAGCTTGCTGGCTCTCTTGGCGAAGTTTTAGGATATGAGCACGGTTCGCGAGTGTGTACGGCAGCAGTTGGTCGCTGGTGCCAACGATGCGTTGTCGCTGGTGCGACTTCATACCCCAGATGTAGATGTTGCGTCTGTTGCCGCTGGACCGCCGCCTCCGCCAGAAGGAATGACTTGGGACATGGTTTCGCATTATCAAGCGGTTGATCGGCCAGCGGAGGACATCATCGATTTCTTCGAGGAGCAGACGAACGTTCTTATTTTGTAGTAGTAGCGTAATTTGTATCCTGCACATAGATGTACAAGTGTTGTAAAGTTCGTATGATTGTGTTGGGTGTATTTAATACCCATTATGTGAAGAGCTTGCTTGCTTGTAAAATTTCCGAGTGTATTGAACTCTGTAGTTCCTTTTCGTTAGCCTAACGTGTATTTATCTCAGCACCTTGCCAACCTATCAGGTGCGTTGCAACTAGGTTGGTGTTTATCAAGGATTCGATTGGTAGTGTGTCAGCTACTCAGGATACTATGATTTGTTCATACAACGATGGTGTAAAGGGTGGCGCAGCCCCCGAGTGATGAAATTGCAAGAAAATAGAAAAAACACAGAGTTTTGGGGCACTTAGCTTTATTTATTCGCAGAATAGTACGAGGTACAATGTGTGGCTAAGTAGCCTGGCTAAATAGCCTTATTTGTAATGTAAAAATGACTAGGGGTAGAAAGGACGCAGCTGCGCGACGTTCCAGGGGTTGGAGTATGCGACTCCGCTCTCGAAATCTTTAAGGCGATAGGCGCCGCCTGGGATTACTTCTATAATCACATAAGGTCCTTCCCAAGGGGACTCGAGCTTGAGATGACCTTGTTGCTTCAGTCGCAGGACCATGTCTCCTTCGACGAAGAATCTGGGGCGTAGTCGTCTGCTATGGTAGTTGCGGAGGCTCTGCTGGTAGATCGTTGATCTCTCTGTTGCAATCTCGCGTGCCTCATCGAGGAGGTCGATGGAGTCTTCGAGTGCGAGAGTTGACTCCTTCTCACTGTATGCAACCACCCGTGGGGCTTTGTAGCGCACTTCTGCGGGTAGCACCGCTTCAGCACCGTGCACCATGAAGAACGGAGTGTATCCCGTGGCGCTGTTTGGAGTTGTGCGTAGGCTCCAAAGTACAGATTGTAGCTCGTCTGGCCAGCATCCGGAGGCTTGTTCGAGTTGCTGGAGGAGTTGTTTCTTGATTCCACCGCAGACGAGACCGTTGGCCTTTTCGACTTGACCGTTGGTCTGAGGGTGAGACACCGAGGCGTAGCTTATGTTGATTCCCAAGTTTTCACAGAATTCCTGGAACTCCTTAGAGGTGAAGTTTCTCCCATTGTCCGTGATGATGCTATGTGGCACTCCAAAATGATAGACGATGGACTCGAAGAACTTGACAGCGCTGGCTCATGATTGATTCGTCACCAGCATGGCCTCAAACCACTTTGTGAATTTGTCGACCGCGACTAAGAGGTAGACATAACCTACTCGCGAGGACTTTGGGAGCTTGCCGACCATGTCGAGTCCCCACTGTGCAAAGGGCCAAGCCAATGGTATTGGCCTAAGTTCCGCGCCAGGTGCGTGAGGTTTGTCCGCGAATCACTGGCAAGCATTGCAGCGCTGGACGATGTCCTTGGCGTCGCGCATGGCCATGGGCCAGTAGAATCTAGCTCACAGAGCTTTGGCAACAAGGGCGCGACTGCCAGCATGATCTCCACAAGTGCCTTCATGTATGTCGAGGAGGACGGCCCTTCTGTCCCCGTTGGAGATGCAACGTTGAAGTACCCATGTAATGCTGTGCTTGTATAATTCGCTGTTGATGAGGGTGAATGCCTTGGATCATCGTGCGATGTGTCGCGCATTAGTCGGGTCATCTGGTAGCCTCTTGCTGAGTAGATATGTGATGTACGGCTGTGTCCAAGATGGCTCGATCATCATGACCTCCATTGGGCCTTCGAGTCCCATACCAAGCTCCATGTCATCGAGTGCCACTGGCTTGTTGGGTGGTGTAGCCCCCGAGTCCGTAGACGTGCTTGGTTTCTTCTCTAGAGCCTTGGGCTTGATGGAGCGCTCGCAGATGCACTTGAGGAATACCCCAGGTGGTATGGGGGCGCAGGTGGAGCCGATGTTGGCGAGTATATCCGCCTCTTTGTTGCTTTCGCGGCCTACGTCCTGCAGCTCGTAGCCATCAAAGTCTCCCTCGAGTGTGTCGTAGAGGTCTCGATAGGTGATCATGTTGTCGCTGAGTGCGTCGCACTCGTGCATCGTTTGGTTTACCACCAGCTTGGAGTCGCCGTAGATGATGAGCCTCTTGGCGCCGTAGGCTTTTGCCATCCGCATCCCGTGGATTATGGCCTCGTACTCGGCTTCGTTATTGGAGGCAGTGAACTGCATTCGCAGAATGTATTTTATCTTGTATCCTTGGGGTGATGTCAGTATGACCCCTGCTCCATCTCTGTCCTTTCGCTTGGACCCGTCGAAGTGCATTGTCCAAAGATAGGACATATATGGCTTGTCGGGGAGCTGGTTCTCCATCTAGTGCACGAGAAAGTCCGGGAGAACTTGCGACTTGATCGTGTCGCGCTTCTCATATGTGATGTCTCGTGGAGACTGTTTGATTCCCCAGAGTGCAACTCTTCCGGTGGTGTCAGGATTATTGAGTATATGCCCGAGCGGGACGTCGTTTACCACCATGATTGGGTGCTTCTGGAAGTAGTCGTGCAGTCACCTGGCTATCATGAAGACGCCATACACCATCTTCTGGTAGTGCGGGTACCACTGCTTTATTGGCGTGAGCACCTCACTAAGTTAGTATACTGAGCGCTGGACCCCGTGGACCTTATTTTCTTCGGCTCGTTCCACCACGAGCACCGTGCTGACCACCTGGTTGGTGGCGGAGATGTAGAGCAGTAGTGGTTCCTTTTGGCGAGGCGTCTCTAGTACTGGCGAGGTGGATAGTAGACGCTTGAGGTCTTCGAATGCTTCTTGCGCCTCGTCTGTCCACTCGAACTGGTCAGCTTTGCGGAGGAGTTGGTAGAAGCCCATTCGACTGATGAATCAACTAAGTGCCGCGATTCGCCCAGCCAGCTGCTGGATGCCTTTTTACGTTCTTCGGCTTCTCCATGGCCAGTATGGCCTTTAGTTTCTTCGGGTTTACCTCGATCCCCCTCACAGAGATGAGATACCCTAGTAGTTTCCCCGATGGCACGCCGAAGGCGCATTTGTCCGGATTGAGCTTGATCCGATAGCGGTCGAGGTTAGCGAAGGTCTCACGGAGATCATCGATTAATGTGGCTTCCTCTTTGGTTTTGATGATGATGTCGTCAACGTAGACTTGGATACTGCCACCAAGTTGGTCCTTGAGGCAAGTCTGCATGCACCGCTGGTAGGTGGCTCCTGCGTTTTTTAGCCTGAAAGGCATCGTGTTGTAGCAGAACACACCAAAGGGCGTTGTAAACCCCGTTTTCTCCTGGTCTTCCTCCTTCATTCAAACCTGATTGTAGCTTGAGTAGGCATCGAGGAAGCAGAGGCATTCACATCCCGCAGTGGAGTCGATTATTTGATTGATCCGTGGCAACGGGAAGTGATCTTTTGGGCAGTGCTTATTCAAGGAGGAATTCGTGACACCAAGCAAAGATTTCCCAGTGCTCACAGAGGAATTCGATGAGCGCGAGTTCCTATGCGGAACTCAAATTGTTGACGATGAGGGCCGTCTTGGTCGGGTTCGTTGGGTGGACCTGAACTTTCTTTGTGTGCACCGATGAGTCGAAGGACAGGTCGGGTGAACTTTGCCTGCTTAGGGGAGGCAGACTATTGTCTGTCGACTCCTTCAGTTTTGTGAGTTCCTCTTGCATGCCAAAAGACTAGGAGATTCTGTTGAATTCCCTGTCGCAGTTGTTGGACCTCTTGAAGCTTCCATTGATTCTGATGATGTAGTTTGGGCCTGGCATCTTCATCTGCAGATAGGCGTAGTGTGGCACTGCCATGAACCTTGCGAATGTGACATGTCCGAGGATGCAGTGGTATTGCAAGGGCCAGTCGACGACTTCAAAGTCAATGCGCTCTCGCTGAAAGTTCTGCAGCATGCCGAAGATGACGTCGAGGTTGATTTTTCCCAAGGGGTATACGCCCTTCCCTAGGACGATGTCGTGGAACATCGTGTCCAAAACTTCTAGACAAGTCAGAGGGATCCTCATCGCGCACAAGGTACTTGCGAACATGAGGTTGATGCCGCTCCCGCCGTCCATGAAGACGTGACTCATATCGAATCCCCCGATTTGCACCTCGAGTACGAGGGGACAGTGTCCTGGACAAGGAACTTGGTGCGGGTGGTCTCGCTTGTCGAAGGTGATGCAGGACTCGCTTCCACTGAGGTACTCAGTGGTGGAAGGTGGAGAGTTTATCACCAAGTTGACTTGGCGAGTGATTGCCTTCTGCATTCGATTGGAGGGATGCCCTTTTTGGATCATCCCCATGTTGCCCAAAGCTCGCGGGTATGGCTCACCGCCATGATGCTGGACTGGCGCAGCTGCAGGTGGTGGTGGCATAGGTGGTGGTGGTGGAGCTCCATGTGCCACAGTGCCTAGGGTGGCTCCATAGCCCCGGTTGATCGCGTCGCGATTCATATGGGCCAGGCCCTCGTGGAGTTTGAGGAACTCGTGGCAATCCTTTAGAAGGTGGTTGGTCGATCGTTTTGGGCTTTGAGTGGCCTAGCTCCTCCCTGAGCTCTATACGGCGAACACCACCGTTGAACGCGTCGATTGCGCGGTCCTCCGAGATGTTTTCTCTGGAGTTCTTGAGGATGGACCACCTCTAGATGTACGAGCGCAGCGACTCGCCAAATCTTTGGTGGCAGCCTCTTAGTTCTTCGATTGACGCGGGCCTTTTGTAACTGCCCTTGAAGTTGTGCACGAAGCTTTAGACCAGCTCTTCCCAACTGCGAATTGATCCGCGCGGGACGTTGTTGAGCCATGCGCGGGCGGCGCCTTTCAGCTGCAGCTGCAGGCATTGCATTGCCGTACGCGATCTTCCGCCATGTAGCCTGACGAAAGATATGTGATCCTCCAGCCAGATTTTCGGGTCCTGCAGGCCATCAAATTTTGGGTTCTCCGACGGGAGTTTGAACCCCTTAGGCATTCGCTTTTGCCTGATGGCCCTACTGAAGCATCTGGCGCTACAGATCTCCATTTCATCTTCTTCTGAGTCAGTCAAGTGAGCGTGCCTTGCTTGCATCTTGTCGACCTTGTGCTGTGTGATGCCATCACGCGCGTCGTAGTCGTGGTCATGTCGCCGTGAGCGACGTCGCCATGACATATCATGGTGGTCGTTGTTGGAGGAGTACGAGTAGTAGTATTTGGCCAGAGCCTTGCTATTCTTCGGCTCTGGTGCTGGGTCTTTACCGAGGGCGGCCTCGATTAGCCCCAGGCCCGTGATCGTGGATCGGTGCATGGCAGCTCGCAGATCTCCAGCCGGCGGCTGGTTGTTGAGGAGGTACATGGTGGCCGCTGTCACTGCAGCTTGCGGCGTCTTCGGGAGCACGTTGCCCCACGTATCCATCGTCATAGAGCCGAAGTCGAGGACTTTTGTGGTGGGCCAGTCAAGATTGTCTTTTGTTGGCCAGGTACTCATTGCCCTTGGAGGAGGATCCTCCGTGGGAGGAGAGCTGAGCTCGCCGATGGCTCGACTCGTCCGCCGCCTTTCTGCGTGCCTCGAGCTGCGTGATTACCTGCCGCTGGCATTTGAATTCTTCCTTCAGCAGCCAATGGTAGCCCATCAGCATGTCCTGCAGGGTGTTGGGGGGTAGAGGATTGCCCCGTAGAGCTTCTTAACAGTGGGCCCACTCATTGTTATTGAGCTTGATCAGCATATGTTATCTGGTGTTTTCATTTGTCAAGAGGTGTGGTTCTTCTCCCATCCCGTTATTGGTGGGCATGCCATTGGTGGGGCCATAGTTGGTGGGACCATCGTTGGTAGGGCCGCCGTTAGTGACTGGTATACCGCCGTTGGTCGGTCTAGTGCCAGTGTTGGCGTTTTCGCGATTGACGCATGTGTCGCCTGCATTGATGACGGCGCACATGAAGTGATTGGGGGAGCTATTGCTCCCACAATTTTCAGATCTGGAGCCGTAGGCTCCATCTTATGTGGCCAAGTCACCCAGATCAGATCCACGACTAATGTTGCTATCCGTGCTCCCCGCTGTTGTCAGGGCGTTGAGCTCACTAAGGATGCCAATTGGTGGCGGGAACCACGATGCTGGAGCAATCGTGGGTGTCGTCGGCTGGTCGGACATGCGAAGCGTGCCCAGTTGATCGACCTGGAAGCGGAAGCTCCCGATCGCCAGGCTGATCCCATCGCCCACGGACTCGAAAGCCGGGCGAGTCACCGATGTGTGGACAGTGAAGTTGAAAGTGCTGAAGAGCTGGCAAATCTACGCTATTGTAGAGTTGTATATCGCGGTTGACGGGGCCGAAGAAGCTGCGACATCAGCACTCCCAATTCCCACACACGGCGCCAATGGACGAGGGTTTAACTCGTCAATGCCCATTGTTATGGACTTGGGTTTTGGAGAAGGAGGGAGCGATGGAGGCATCAATCGGATACCAAACAAGCACACAGGGACGCAAGGTTTACCCAGGTTCAGGCCTCGTAGAGGTCCCTACTCCTGCTTGTCTGCTCTTGAATTATCGAGGGAGTCGAAGGTTACAAGGGTGCGTAGATGCAATCTGGCGATGGTTGTGGAAACTAGGGGTGTGATTGTCCTCCTCACCGCCCCCTCCTAGCCTTTATATAGATAGGATAGGTCTCAGGTAGCAGGTCGAGTCGGTTACAGATTAGGGTTCGTCCTTTGAATTTTCTATGTTAGGCTTCTTCTTGCATCGCAAGCAATCGGATAGTCCGTGGGTCACCTGAATTCTGCATTGGGCCTTGGCAACGTCGTGGGCTTCTGTCGTATCTGGATCGTATATGCCAAGCTCGAGTACCTGTAGGGTATATCCATGTCAACCACCATGCCAAGTTCTTGCATAGCTAAGAACTTGAATTTTTCAGATCTCTCGGTGGTTTTGCTATACTGAATTCCTAGTTATCTTAGAAAGAAAATTTTAAGAGCAATCTACCGCATTTACTTGTACTCCTATAGTTAAAATTTTACACGGACGGTGGGAGTATATTTTACATCTAGGACCTAAAAAGGGAAAATTACATTGAGGTCCATACATTTAGCACAAAGGACAATAAAATTAAGAAAGGAAAACAGTCGGGTATGGCTCCTTCTCAGGAGAGCAGCTGATCGAGCCATACTCTTCATACTACTTCAACTTTCCCAAATTAGGACGCATATTAGGTTTGTTCAAAGTCAACCTTTTATAAAGTTTGACCAAGTATATGTAAAAACATACAGACATTTCTAATGACAAGTGTATATAATATGAAAATATAGTTCATGATGATTCTAATAACATTGAGTTGATGTCGTATACTTAGTCAAAAGTTATTAAATTTGACTTTGATTAAAAGTAATACGCGCCCTAATTTGGGAAGGAGGGAGTACTACTTGCTTCACGGGAAAAAAGGAGCGCTCCTCACTTTCAAACCAGCTTGATGCAGGTGTGCTAGGTTCCTCCTCTTCCTAGGGTGTTAAATGGAACAAATGGAGGTGGAGTAGTGCGGATTAGGAAGGATGGCCATATCATACTGGTGGGAATCCAATGCGATCGGACGTAGTATCAACCAATCCCTTGCCCAGCTCTTAAGTAGTAATACTAGTAGTACTACGAATGTCGATCTTTTAAATATCCTTCCCCAAGATGTTTGTGAAGGAAGTGAAAATTTTGAGCCTGGGAAAGTTTGAATTGCTACTCTATTGTAGTAGTAATACTTTTTTCTGCCAAGTATCAAAATGGTTCCCACCAACACAGCTGACAAACACTCCAGACATAGACACAGAGCCACCGACACAAGGCAGGTTGACGCGTGTGCGCAGCGCCAAGTTGTGGACGAGGGAGCGATCAATCGGCTGGGGTGTGAATGGTGATGATGGGGTGAAGGAGGGAGAAAACCCAATTTGTTTTGCATGCATATATATTGTAAAGGTCAAGAAATTTACTCTACTCACTATACGTTGTACCTCGTGTCAAGAACCCATCGCAGCTTTGCATTGACATCGTGATGATTGGACTCAACACGTCGATCTCGTTGGGGAACCCCAAGAGGAAGATATGATGAACACATCAGCAAGTTTTACCTCCATTATGAAACCAAGGTTATCGAACCAGTAGGACCAAGGAAACACCTTCAAGATGTTGTTTCCAACTTGGAATCCTGCACAACACAACCACAGAACTTTGCCCCCAACTTCCAGTGAGGTTGTCAATCTCACCGGTTTTGCTGAAAACAAAGGATTAAACGTATTGTGTGGAATATAGTAATTGCTTGTAGAAAGTAAATAGAAAACATTAAATAGTAGATTGTAGATTTATGGTAAAAGAATGGACCGGGGTCCATAGTGCACTAGAGGTGATTCTCCTTAAGATAGATGACATGTTGGGTGAACAAATTACAGCGGGGCAATTGACAGACACCGAGAAAGCATACATGCATATACTAATCATCTTGACTCCTATGAGATTTGATTGGAAATTACAACATTATACATAGACCGTAATCCAACTGCATCTATGACTGATAATCCACCTTCAGGTTATCATCCGAACCCCCTCCAGTATTAAGTTCCAAGCAATAGATAATTGCATTAAGCAAAGTGTGTAAAGTAAACAATACGATTGTTATATGAACAAAGGATTGTTGTTTTCTCCCTAGTAGAAATAGCACATCTAGTACCTTAGAGATTTCTGTCACTTGCCCAGATTCCTAGAGGCATGAACCCACTATCGGGCATAAATAGTCCCTCTTGGAGTTGCTAGCATCTACTCGTCCAAGATAGCTACTAACAACGGCAAGCATGCAAGATCACAAATAACAAAGACATGATAGAATCAATAATCAATCTAAAATAGCATCTCAATATCCATCGGATCCCTGCAAACACAACATCTAGATTACAAATAGATGATCTTGATCATGAACGGAGCTCACAAGACCTACACATGGTAGCACAAAGGAGAAGAACCAACCATCTAGCTACTACATGGACCCGTAGTCCAGGGATGAACTACTCACGCATCACACCAGAGGCAGGCATGGTGATGAAGAAGGCCTCTAGGGTGATCTCTCCCCTCCGAGAGGGTGCCGGGAAGAGCTTCACATCCCTCCCGATCTAGGGATGGAGTTGGCGGCGGCTACAGACTCTTTCGTAGAATTTTGATCGGGTAATTAGGGTTTTCGTCCCGAAGGCAATATATAGGCGAAGGGGCAAGGTCAGTGGAGTACCAGGGGGCCCACACCACCTAGTGGCGTGGCTAGGGCTGGCCGTGCCACCACCAGGTGTGGTCGGGCTGGCTCCCCTCTTCGTCTCCCCTCCGGACTCTGTGTTCCTTCTAGTGAAATCTTGACTTGGGCTTTTGTCCAGTCCAATTCCGAGAATATTTCCTTACTAGCTTTTCTGAAACCAAAAACAGCAGAAAACAAGCAACTGGCACTGTGGCATCTTGTTAATAGGTTAGTTCCAGAAAATGTATAAAAATACTCCAAAGTGTGGACAAAACATAAGAAAGTAGATATAAAACAAGCATGGAACATCAAAAATTATAGATACGTTTGCAACGTATCACATCGCACCGCCTTCAAATCCTCCTTTTTGCTGCTCTTGCGCTACCTCCTCTATGTTCATAGTATCTTCTCGCTCCCAAATTGTTTTTCAACAAGGGGAAATTCCTAGTGGGAATATTGTTTACCATGCCAAGATACACCCATCTACTCCAAAATATGGGAACATCACCATAAACTATGATGTGGATTATGGCCATGCCCTTAGATGTCCGGTCTAGCTTCAAACCCAAGAATATTGCAAAGTTGCCCGAACTCATGTTTATCATCTTTCATGGCAAGTAGTACACGCAAAACGATGCCATGCGCAACTTTTTTTGTTATTACCTTTGATTGTTTTCGAAACATGGTCGAATTTACCAGCATGCAAATTCTTGGATTCGGGATATGGGATCATCAACATAAAGTATGATGTAGATATGGCCTTAATCATGGTCGTTTGTCTTGAAATTCAAGAATGTTCATACTCGTTGACAACTAAGCTTAAAATCGTTTAAATTTCACCACTTATTTTTATGTAAGAATTTTACACGGGCGGTAGGAGTACATTTTACATCAAGGACCTAAAAATGAAAATTACATCAAGGTCCATACGTTTAGCACAAAGGACCCTAAAAATAAGCAAGGAAAATAGTCGAGTTTGGCTTCTTCTTGAGAGAGCAGCTGATCGAGTCATACTCTTCATACTACTTCCTCTTCGATTGTTTTCAAAATTTAGCCAAATCTGTCGGCATGCAAATTCTTGGATATGGGATCATCAAAATAAAGTATGATGTAGGAATGGCCTTGACCTTGGTCCTTCGGCTTGAAATCCAAGAATGTTCGTACTCGTTGATAACTAAGATTAAATTCGTTTAAATTTCACCACTTACTTTTAGGTCAGAATTTTACACGGGCGATGGGCATACATTTTTCATCAAGGACCTAAAAGGGAAAATTACATCGAGGTCCATACATTTAGCACAAATCGCCCTAAAATTAAGCAAAGAAAACAGTCGGGTGCGACTCCTTCTCGACAGATCAGCTGATCAAGCCATACTTTAATACTACTTCTTCGATTGTTTTCAAAATATGGCCACAAATTTGTCAGCATGCAAATTCTTGGATATGGAATCATCAACATAAATTATGTTGTAGATATGGCCTTGACCTTGGTCGTTCAGCTTGAAATCCAAGAATTGTTCATACTCGTTGACAACTAAGCTTAAATTCGTTTAAATTTCGCCACTTACTTTTAGGTTAGAATTTTACACGCGCGATGGGAGTACATTTTAGATCAAGGAACAAAAAATGGAAAATTACATTGTGGTCCATACATTTAGCACAAAGGACCCTAAAAGGAAAACTTTCTGGTTCGGCTCCTTCTAGAGAGATCAGCCGATCTAAGCCAAACTCTGCATACTACTTCCTCTTCAATTATTTTCAAAATATGGCCAAATCTGTCGCCATGAAAATTCTCTAACATGGGATCATCCGCATAAAGTATGATATACATATGGCCTTGACCTTAGTCATTCGGCTTGAAATCCAAGAATATTCATACTCGTTGACAACTAAGCTTAAAATCGTCTAAATTCACCACTTACACTTTTAGGTTAGAATTTTACACGGGCGATGGGAGTACATTTTACATCAAGGACCTAAAAAAGGGAAAATTGTATTGAGGTCCATGCATTTAGCACCAACCCCCCTCAAATTAAGCAAGGAAAACATTTGGGTACGGCTCCTTCTCGAGAGAGCATCTGATCGAGTCATATCCTTCATACTACTTCCTCTTCGATTGTTTTCAAAATATTTCCAAATCTATCGGCATGCAAATTCTTGGATATGGGATCATCAGCATAAAGGATGATGTTGATATAGCCTTGACCTTGCTCATTCGGCTTGTAATCCAAGAATATTCATACTCGTTGAGAACTAAGCTTAAAGAAATTTAAATTTCACCACTTACACTTTTTGGTTAGAATTTTACAAGGACGGTGGGAGTACATTTTATATCAATGACCTAAAAAAGGGAAAATTACATCAAGATCCATACATTTAGCACAAAGGACCCTAAAACTAAGAAAGAAAAACAATCGGGTACGGATCCTTCTCGAGAGAGCAGCTAATCGAGCCATACTCTTCATACTACTTCCTCTTTGATTGTTTTCAAAATATAACCAAATCTATCGGTATGTGATTTGGGATCATCGGCATAAAGTATGATGTAGAGATATGGCCTTGACCTTATGGTTGTTCGGCTTGAAATCCAAGAATTTTCATACTTGTTGGCAACTAAGCTTAAATTCGTTTAAATTTCACCACATACTTTTAGGTTAGAATTTTACATTTTACATTAAGGACCTCAAAATGGAAAATTACATCGAGGTGCATACATTTAGCACAAACCCCCTAAAATTAAGCAAGGGAAATAGTGGAGAGAGTAGCTGATCGAGCCGTACTCTTCATACTACTTCTTCTTCGATTATTTTCAAAATATGGCCAAATTTGTCGGCATGAATTTTTTTGGATATGGGATCATCGGCTTAAAGTGGGATGTAGATATGGCCTTGACCTTTGGTCATTCGGCTTGAAATCCAAGAATGGTTCATACTCGTTGTCAACTAATCTTAAATTCGTTTAAACTTTACCACTTATTTTTAGGTTAAAATATTAACCGTGTGATGGGAGTACATTTTAAATCAAGTACCTAAAAAAGGAAAATTACATTGAGGTCCATGAAGTGGATCCGCAGCAGAAAACAAAAATTTCCTACGTGGGAACCCCAAAAACTGCCTAGGATCTATCTATGTAGTAATGCAGTAACGGCCGTTGCGTAGAGAATACATACCCTTGTAGTAATGTGGTTGAAGTAGTCGTACTCGTAGCCAACCTCAAGGTCGTGAATCTCCTCGCAGGTCACCCCTTGCTCCTTCTTCATCTTCATCATGCAGCAGCTCCGGCTCACGACATTTAAGCGCCCCAAGTGTTGCGCCTCGTGTTTTCGTACACATCCGGTGCACGATTATACCTCCGGCTCCCCGATCTCGCTGGGAGTGCAGAAGTTGATATCCGGCTAGGAATCCCTGCAGCGCAATGGCGTAGTGTAGGTGTTCCTTGATCGCACAGCCCAGACTTGGGACCATGGTCACAAGGGCTAGAGAGAGAGGGAAGGAGGAAGTCAACCAAAGGACTTCTCCAAATATTGTGTGTGTCCTAATCCCACCCATGGGCACCCCTTTATATAGGTGGAGGGGGTGTGCCCTCCCCATTAGGTTAGCCATGTGGGACTAATAGGCAAAGGAAAACTAGGAAAAATAGCCAAAATAGTCGGATGGCCAGCGGCCCAACACCCGGCAAGACAAAGTGGCAAGGAGCTCCAGCCTGGGTGGGCCAGAAGGCTCCCGGCGGCCTAGCTGCCCCTCGCGTGGGGCCTGCTAGGCGGGCGGACCTGGGTGGGCCTGCTCCGGGCGAGGCAGGTGGCCCAGCAGGCGCGTCGGCTCCCCACGAGCTCCCTTGGGCCAGGTCGAGCTGGCCAGCGCCAGGCCATGCATCGCCCACAATGTGGCGGACTTTAATCGCCACTCACACGAGCGCAGCCCAATCAGATATGCCGCCTGCGGTGGGATTATCTGCCTACGGGCTAGCTGTTTTCCCTTTTTCTTTTTCTTTTTCTTTTTCTGTAGCCTTTCTTCTAGGCCTTTTCCCTCTAGGATTTGGCCTAATATAAAAGTTGCTTTTATAAGTCTTAATTTAAATATTATTTAGAATATATTAATTCGTAATTAACATATAATAAATGTATATTTAATTTCCCATTTATCCGAAAACAATTTTCCGGTCTTTTCCTTTATTCTTTCTCCGAACAACTTCAGATCTCTCTACGGAACAATTCCGGCTTTCTCTTTCTCTAATGTGATTCCGTCTTATGAATGATCGCTCTCATCGTACCCTTAAGTGTATCCTATCACGTCTCGGGAATGCTCTAGACATGATCTGTATAAATGATCAATAGAGGGACCAGGGATATCCATGTGACCCCTATGCATTCCTGATGACAATGTCGTTTGAACCGCTAAATGTAGCATCCAATTCCTTTTGTTTCTCGATACGACTTGTCCGAGATCCGATCATTGGTATCCCATACCTTGTTCAATCTCGTTCACAACAAGTTTTGTTTTCTTATTACCGTGATATTACATCCTCGTGACCGAGTCACATGTTGCAACATTTATGGATGTAATCTCACCAAGCCGGCCGTATGTATCTTTACCCGTCATGTGGGTGAACAAATCCCGGTCTTGCAGTCACATGTCATCAACTGTTCCTTTGAAATACCCAAACACCTTTATGGCCACCGTATTACCAACTGACGTTTGATGTAGTCAAAATAGCCTCGGGAAACAGTGAATAATATGAGCTCAAGGTCTAAGGAAAAAGAGTCTAGGTATAGTTGTTGCAACAATGAACTATATGACTTGATCGTGTTGCAATCCTTCAGGAATGTCCAATCACATCATTCTCCAATGATATGATCTCGTTGTCAATTGGCATAAATGCCCATGATCTTGAAACCCAGATCATCCTCATGACCAACGAACTAGTATGAATAGAGGCTACTAGGGACTTGGTTGTTTCATACCACACCTGTACCAATGTTTCTACTTTGCACAGTTATAGCACAATATGAAACTATTATAAACTAATTGAGATGTGACAATAAAAACCTATTTATTATTTGCGTCTAGGGTGTATCTCCTTTAGTCTCCCACTTGCACTAGAGTACAAATAATCCAGCTTGTATTTTACTCACATAAACCATATACCATATGCATTTATAGATCATGCATTCTCATGGGAAACGTCATTTCCATGTTCTGTTTTACCAGACCATTATGTCTTTTGCAAATTGTTAATGTCTTCCTTACTTTGACATTCACACCATTATCGTATAATGGGTCGAAGTATTTGTTTGGCCACAAAGTGAGACTTTGCGTCTAGTGTTTATGATGACGGTCGTTTTCACCGTTGTCATCTAAACTTCGAAACACACTTTGTTGTCCTTTGTGTATATACTATAGTTATGGCAGCAGAACGAGGCCGGATTCCAGGAGCTTACAGTGACTTTAGATCAACCTCGAGGGATTTCTCATGGGCACTTGGCCCTAGGACACATCATTCTACGTTAAAAGCGAACTAGCACCGCCATAACATTATACATCACATCAGATGGAGCCTTTATACTTCTATATCTATGTAGATCCTAGTGCATGAAATGCAACTATGCCACTTACATTACTTCTTGCCATTTATGTACAAACTTAATTCTGGTTCTGTGATCAACTCAGGAATCACTAAAAGACACATTCTTACAGTTAAGACTTTGTCCTACCAACCAGAACTTCGGGTCACATTATGTCGAGTATACAACATGGTTATATGGAAGAACCTATGACTGAGGCATAGGAGATGCAACACATCTCTTTCTTTCAACAATAGTTGCAATACTAGCTCAATGCTGCATACAGCAAGAACTTTTTTCTTACCTTGTTCCATTATGAGCTTCTTCAGAATCTTGTCTTAGGACATTCTGAACATCTTTCAGAATCAAGTCCAGGAAGCATTCGACATTCAGTGTTTATTAAACTCACCAATCTATCTTGATAGATTTTCTTGTTTAATAACTTCAACTTCATCCTTATTTATCTAACTTAAATATTATTAACACCAATCACATCATTCACATATATCGTCCACATATCACAGAATGATTTCACGCCCCACTCAAATATGACATTCATATTTGAGATCTAGGGATTTCAATTAGCTCCCACTCAAAATATGTCATCTACATATTATGAATTAGCCAAGCTGATTTCCTCCCACTCAAATCTAGGTCCTCTCGACAATCTTGGATATTCCAAAATTCCTTGATCACCATCAAATCGAGAATTCCACTAACGAGATTTCAATGACCAATCATTTCTCGCACTTAGGTCCATTATGCTTCTTTGTATTTCGTAGGTATGTCTTGTTCAAAACATGACAAGTCAATCAATAATATAATTCCACAAACTTGTAGAATATATAGTTGATTCCTACTTCCTTTAGTAAAAGTATTCCCTAAAACTTTATGATCATTATCATTAGTTTCTCCTCTATTTGTAGAGTTTGGTTCACGAAACAAATTCCGCTGCGCCACTCAACAATCCAGAGGTAAGGTCAAATACCTTAATTTGATATTTTACTTTCTTCCACCTGTATATCTTCATCAAGACACATCAACTTTGGACAAAATCAGGTTTGCCCCTTTGTTGATGATGCATTCATAGCTTCCTAAGAATGCCCTACAAAGACTTGTTTATTCACCACGACTTCGACTTATCGAAATCTCCAGAAACTCGAACGTGCCATAACACTTATGGTGTTGTTTCCATGAATCTTTAGATGTTCCTTTCTATTTCAAATGAGTGTTTGCTTATTTTGATCTTTAACTCTAAATGACAACTATAACCCCTATAAGAGATAAAATTATACCATATGTATCTTAATACATAATGATTATGATGTTTAGACATTTCAACATAGTTTGAGTTCGTCCAATTATCATAATTTGTGAAACGTCTTTCACAAGTTCCTTTTATGCTAAACTTAACTTGAATACTTTAGTCTTCTCGATCAAATCGAGGAGACTTGTTAATTCAATTAATTCAATATCCCATTTTGTTGTGAACTCATTTGAACAATTCAAATCATTTCGAACTCATGTTTCATTAAGTCAATAAGCCTATTCACTTAAGTCCACAATTAACTAATGATTTCCACTATGTGCTGAAAATACGATACATCACTATATATAAGATTCACATTTCTTTGCATATCACCATTTTACCAGAATGCGGAGTTTTAGTCATTCTACCTAAGAGACATGGTTTTGCAAAGTCTCTAGATCAAGCATCTAGGACCCCGATCTTCATTTACAATGAAGAACATGCAATAACCAAAATGACTTAAACTATAGTGTCATTTTATTATTAAACTTTGGATATCTTTTAGCATTCTAATCCTTTTATAAATGTTTAAACCATTATCATTAACATAGTGATGAGAATAACTTATTTATAATCATAATGTGACCAAAAGGTATTGTTCATAAGAATAGTACAAACTGGCTTGTAACTTGTTCATATGAATAATCGTCTCGCCAAAAGCAAGACACACAAACAGGGATTACAAATTATATTCAAGTCCACTAATCCAAATGATAAACTTTGAGGGAAGAGGTGATGTCGTCCATCAACTGTTTTGTTTTCCGTCATCATGTCATGCTGCCTCAAAACCAGCAATTCTCAAGCAGATCCTCCTGTTTTCACAAAACAGGGCAAGTATCAAATACTTTGCAAACTGCAACGAGTTTTTGCAAGAATCACATTTATAATTTGTATATCTTACATATACCTTTTCATCCATGACCTCCATTTTCAATCAAGCCCTTCCAAGAGTTCTCAACTCTAATGCAAGATTGCTAAGTGTTTTTCCAAACATTCCGAAGTCATCGAATTATCTCCTAATGGTTATTGTATCAAGAAGAGAAGATCACCTTTTACGAGGATATCCCTCAGGCTTGGGTATGAATCTATGAAGTCGGACCCTTTCGCTAAGTTCCATATTAAGCAATATATTCCCATGGTCACAAAGGACCTCAATGGGATGGGCCAAGATCTACTGAGATATTTGCAAACAGACATCTAGACTAAGTTCATAATAAGTGATCAATTTATAATTGGTCTCCACTAAAATTTTCATCCCCTGGACGATTTTAGTGATCGCATGATCCCTATCCTCTGCACCTCCCCCAATTAACACGGCCATCAGTGCATTATCAAAGGTAGACATTCACTAATGTCAATCACATCATTCATGTGACTCATGCTCGATCTTTCGATCTCTTGTGTTCCAAGGCCACGTATCTATAACATGCTAGGCTCGCCAAATCTAACTTGTGTGTATTCGTTGTGCAACATGGCTTACACCCACTGTATGCGAACGTAGATATGTCTGACCCCTACTCACCGTAGGGTGCCTCATACCGAAGAACTTTCTTAGTGGTGCACAAACAAGGGGAACACGGAACACTGGAATTCAATAGGGATTATCTTATTTGCTACCGTTGAGTATCTAAATACTAGCACACAATAAGATGTAAAACAGGTATCAACATCATAAGTATAATCTTATATGATATGGTCCTTCTTGCGCATTGATCTCCATCGAGCGCTCCGGCATGATCTCCATCTTACCCTTGGTTTGACGCCAAGTCCACGACGCCGCCACCAGGTCATCCATCGGAACGATGACTATTACTATACTACTTAGTAATAGAAAAATAAACTACTTTACCTTCGTAACGACCAATGCCATATCATAATCACATGCCCCCTGCAAAATGAAGTTAGACGTCTCTACTTTATCTATTGCAAGTTTTATGTGGTTGTTAGGGATTTGAAATAGAAACGTTTCTAATCTAAGAACTTTCTAACCACAACATGGATCCAACAGTTGTCTCTATTACACCCCTTTCGGGGCCATCCGTTGTAAATGCTATATCAACTATTAAATGATAGACAGACACCCGCTAGCCACTTATACGGTACAAGACGTATGTTGAGCGTGGAACCAGTCTCGCGTACGAATACGCGTAAGGTCGGTCCGGGCCGCTTCATCAAACAATACCGCGATATAAACAAGTACACGTTAGAGGGTAACAACTAAGGGATCAATACCCGCACAATACATGTGCGTACTGGTCGTACAGCACTCCTACGCATAGATCGGCTCTGATACCACTGAAGGGGATCCGCAGTAGAAAACAAAAAAAATCCTACGTGGGAACCCCAAAAACTGCCTAGGATCTATCTATGTAGTAATGCGGTAACGGCCGATGCGTATATACCCTTATAGACCATACGTGGTTAACGTTCTGCAGAGAACGTGGTTGAAGTAGTCATACTCGTAGACGACCTCAAGGTGGTGAAGCTCCTCGCAGGTCACCCCTTGCTCCTTCTTCATCTTCATCATGTAGCATCTTTGGCTCACGACATTTAAGCGCCCCAAGTGTTGCGTATCGTGTCTTCGTACACATCCGATGCACGATGAGACCTCCGGCTCCCCGATCCCGTCGGGAGTGCGGAAGTTGATATTCGACTAGGAATCCCTACAGCGCAACGGCGTACTGCAGGTGTGCCTTGATCGCACAGTCCAGACTTGGGGCCATGATCACAAGGGCTAGAGAGAGGGAAGGAGGAAGTCAACCAAAGGACTTCTCCAAATATTGTGTGTGTCCTAATCCCACCATGGGCACCCCTTTATATAGGCGGAGGGGGTGTGCCCTCCCCATTAGGTTAGCCATGTGGGACTAATAGGCAAAGGAAAACCAGGAAAAATAGCCAAAATAGTCGGATGGGCTGGCCAGCCAATTGACCCAACCCGGCAACACAGTGACAAGGAGCTCTAGCCAGTGGGCCAAGGCTCAGCTGACCCAGCTGCCCCCGGTGTGGGGCCTGCTAGGCGGGCGGACCTAGGTGGGCCTTCTCCGGGCGAGGCAGGTGGCCCAGCTGGTGTGCCGGCTCCCCGCGAGCTCCCCTGGGCTGGGTCTAGCTGGCCACGCAGCTGCGTCACCCCCGTGTGCCTTTTTTTTCCTTTTTTCTTTTTTCAGCTTTCTTCTAGGCCTTTTCCCTCTAGAATTTGGCCTAATATAAAAGTTCTTTTATAAATCTTAATTTAAATATTATTTAGAATATATTAATTCACAATTAATATATAATAAATGTATATTTAAATTCCTATTTATCCGAAAACACTTTTTCGGGCTTTTCCTTTATTCTTTCTCCGAACAACTTTGGATCTCTCTACGGAACAATTCCGGCGTTCTCTTTCTCTACTGTGATTGCGTCTTACGAATGATCACTCTCATCGTACCCTTAAGTGTATCCTCTCACGGCTCAGGAATGCTCTAGACATGATCTGTATCAATGATCAACAGAGGGACCAGGGATATCCATGTGACCCCTATGCATTCATGATGACAATGTCGTTTGAACCGCTAAATGTAGCATCCAATTCCTTTTGTTTCTCGAAACGACTTGCCCGATATCCGATCATTGGTATCCCATACCTTGTTCAATCTCGTTCACAACAAGTTATGTTTTCTTGTTACCGTGATATTACATCCCCGTGACCGAGTCACATGTTGCAATATTTATGGATGTAATCTCACCAAGCCGGCCATATGTATCTTTACCCGTCATGTGGGTGAACAAATCTCGGTCTTACAGTCACATGTCACCAACTGTTCCATTGGAATACCAACATACACCTTTATGGCCACCGTATTACCAGATGAAGGTTGATGCAGTCAAAGCAGCCTCGGGAAACAGTGAATAATATGCGCTCACGGTCTAAGGAAAAAGAGTCTAGGTATAGCTATTGCAACAATGAATTATATGACTTGATCATGTTGCAATCCTTCGAGGAATGTCCAATCACATCATTATCCAATGATATGATCCTATTGTCAATTGGCAGAAATGCCCATGATCTTGAAACCCAGGTCATCCTCATGACCAACGAACTAGTATGAATAGAGGCTACTAGGGACTTGGTTGTTTCATACCACACCTATACCAATGTTTCTACTTGGCACAGTTATAGCATAATATGAAACTATTATAAACTAATTGAGATATGACAATAAAAACCTATTTATTATTTGCCTCTAGGGCATATCTCCTTCAGTCCATATATTTAGCACAAAGGAAACTAAAATTAAGTAAGGAAAACAATCGGGTTTGGATCCTTATCGAGAGATCAGCTAATCGAGCCATACTCTTCATACTAATTCCTCTTTGATTATTTTCAAAATATGGCCAAATATGTCGGCATGCAAATTCTTGGACATGGGATCAATGATATATATAAAGTATGATGTAGATATGGCCATGACCTTGGTAGTTCGGCTTGAAAATCCAAGAATGTTCATACTCATGTTTATCTTAGTAATTAATTGTTAGTGAATCATGGTCCACATTTTGTGTGAAAACTAGGGTGTTGGCATTCCGAGCCATTTTTCTTCGTGCTTGCTTTATAGAAAAAACATTCCCGTCACTTCAAAAATTGAATTTTTTGTTCCTATAAGTTGGAAACTCCCATTAGAAGTCTTATTGTTCACCATGATAAGAACGACACACCCATGTACCAAACATGGGAACACCACCATGCCAAGTTCATGCATAGATAATGAAGAACTTGAATTTTCAGAACTCTCTATGGTTTGGCTATACTGAATCCTAGTTAAATTCAAAAGATTTTTGGAAAACTATAAGAGCAATCTACCGCATTTACTTGTACTCCTAAAGTTAAAATCTTACATGATGATCGGGGATGTACATTTTACATCAAGGACCTAAAAAGGCAAAATTACATTGAGGTCCATACATTTACCACAAAGGACCATAAAATTAAGCAAGGAAAACAGTCAGGTACCGGTCCTTCTCGAGAGGGTAGATGATCGAGCCACACTCTTCATACTACTTTCTCTTTCACAAATTATGACGCATATTAGGTTTGGTCAAAGTCAATGTTTTATAAAGTTCGACCAACTATATATAAAAACATATTAACTTTTCTAATGACAAATGCATATAATATAAAAATATAGTTCATGATGATTCTAATAACATTAAGTTGATGTTGTATACTTAGTCAAAGTTTATTAAAATTGACTTTGACCAAAAGTAATACGCTTTCTAATTTGGGAAGGACGGAGTACTACTTTCTTTAAGGACCTAAAAAAGGGAAAATTACACCGAGGTCCATACATTTAGCACAAAGGATCCTAAAATTAAGCAAGGAAAACAGTTGTGTTTGGCTCCTTCTCGAGAGAGTAGATGATCGAGCCCTAATCTTCATACAACTTCCTCTTCGATTGCTTTTAAAATATGGCCAAATTTATCGGCATGCAAATTCTTGGATATGGGATCATCGACATAAAGTATGTTGTAGATATGGCCCTGACCTTGGTCGTTCGGCTTGAAATCCAATAATATCCATACTCATGTTTATCTCTAAACAGTTGTCAAAACTCATGTTTATCTTTACGGAAAGTAGTACATGCAGGAGAACATCGTGCGGACTTTTTTGTTATTAGTATTCATTATTTTTTGTTTGATTGTTTTCAAAACAAGGACAATTTTTTGGCAGATTTTCAAAAACATGTTTCGCAATATGGCCTACTATATGTATTAACATTCGTGGGTTTCAAGCAAGATGACCGAGCCCAAATTCCATATCTATTTCGTCGTTTATGATAATGTTTCCATATTTTGTAGATGGGTTCATCGTGAAATGGTAAACAACGTTTCTAGTGTATGGTTGGATCGTTAAAATAGCATATTAAATTCCCAGGTGCAAAAAAATGTGTTGTTTTGTGAAGTAAGTATTAGTATAAATAAAACACATTGTAATCGCACCACATATTTTTTGGAGTGTTTGGATCCGTATATATGGAAATCTTTCTTATAATTTGGCATGGTCATCAATTTGACCAGAAATTACAGAAGATTTTTTGTTGGAAACTATTACCACAAAAGAGCTTGAGAACGGGAGAAATTATTATTACAGGTGGATCGCTACTCCTACTGCTGCCCCTACATTCTACTCAGTAGTACTCTGTTTTCATTTTATAAGAAAGATTTATTATGGAGGGAACTAGAGCAGAGTAGTACTATTATGAAGGGAACTAGAGTAGAGAAACAAGCGTCTGTTTTCATTTTATTCATGATCGCATATATGCTCTATCCCTAGATCCCCATTACCCTACCTCTACGCCAAGCGTCGCCGTTCTTCTCCTCCACAATGCCGCTTTATGATCATGCTCACCGCACAGTATGAAAGTGTTATTCTTCTCCTTGTACCGCATGCCTCCATCGATCTTCCCTCTTTTCCAGAAAATGAAATCAAGCCACCGCCCTAACTTCCATCAGCTCCATTGCGATGGCAGGACCGAGCAAGGAATGTGATGATTTTGTCGAAGGCCCTCTTGAAGAACTCATAACCAGATGCGATAAAGGAGGGGAGGGCTTGAGGCACCACACCCTCTTGCTGGTCGTCGCCCCTCCCTCTCTCCCTTTGTTCTTCCTCCTCCATAGTAAAGCTTAGTGAAGCTCTGTTGTTTTCTTCCACCATATCCACCACAACGTCGTTGTGCTAATGGGATCTCACCACCTCTTATCCCTTGCTTGTTGGATCAAGGAGGAGGAGACACCATCAAGCTAAACCTGTTGATACCGCAGAGGTTCCGCCCGTGGGGTTCTTCATCGGATTGATCAGACTCATGTACAACTACATCAATCCCGATCATCAAATCATAAACACGCGTGTTTCTTTGAGGGTAAGTAGATCTGATCCACTTCGCTACTAGCATCCTATAGATCTGATCTTGGGTTTCATTCCGCAATCTCGTAGATTTTTTTGTTTTCCATGTACCGAACCCATCACTTCCCCTACCGCATTCCTTTCCCAAAAAATATAAAAAAAACTCGAACAAAAGCATTGTAATTTTTTATGATATATATATATATATATAAATTGTACTACCGAGTTTACTAGGAAATCATAAATATTTTTCTTCTTAACTTGGGGATAATGAGAAATAATAATGTAGTAATACAAATATTCACTAAATACTAAGAAAATCAGAAACATAAATGGTCAAAAAAGTACATATCATATTATAATAGAAATTCCAACAAAATTACATATCATATGAAAACAAGAATTCCAACATAATAAATTATATTTTTTTACTTTTTGGGTTTTTTAGTTTGTTGATTCTCCCTCTACATTTATGATTCCCAATATTATTATTCAATTCCTTACTTTTGTAAAGTTATTTTATTAATTATGTCTATTAGCCTGCCACATGTGTATGCCAAGTTAGCTACTTCTTCTTCTTCTTCTTCTTTTTCTTTGTAGTGGCCTGAATGATACTTATTTTACTAGTAATGAATGATTAATATTTTTTGAAACATAATTATATTAGTGGAGATTTATGGCTCCCGGACTCTAGTGATCCTTTTATTAAAAAATAAAAATCATATTTAAGAGTTCCAAAAAAAATCTAGATGTAACCCATCTTCTATCTCACAAATGTACAAACTTTAATTTCAAATAACTTTTAATCTGAGATACACGACATTAACAAAAATGTAGACTTGAGTATAGTGAACTATGTAGATTTTCAAATCTCTAAAATCAATTAGATTTTTCATTTTGTAATACAAATAATTTCTGTCACAATTTTGCATGTTCATAAGATATATCATTGACTACATTTATTTAGATTATTATAAAATTCTATTTTTTTATTTTATAATCTAAAGGGATCACTTGAGGTTAGGAGCCAATTAGACTTCTCATACTATTATCATTTTTAGATGTAAAAAGAAATTTTTAACAGAAGTTGCAATAATGAAAACAAATCTAGATTTTTCTACAAATTAACGAAATTGTTTTTATTTAAGTTATGTTCACAAATGTTATGAGAAAATCAAATACACTAAAATATTATAAGGAATGTTCAAAATTGACCATGAGTTTTACAAAAAAAAACAAGTGATATATAGTAGAAAAGGGAAGTTATATAATAGAAAAACTAAATCAGTTTATTTTCATCGCTACATCATCGAGTATGTTTACTCGATATACGTATTAGTATTTTCATGCTATCAGAAATTTAAGTTTAGTTTTTCTAGAGTTTAAGAATGTTTACTAAATTTTACTTTAGTTACGAGTGATTCCTCTGTATTAAGTATATTCTAACTTCCATGAAAAGGAAATTGAAAATTCCAAAAATTAATGAAAAACTCAATAAATGTAAAGAAGAAGTGGAATTTCGATGGAAAAATAAATACACCGCTGTCTCGAAAAAGATGTCGGCGATTAGTCTAAATTCACATGTATCTAAACGTGTTTTAGTGGTACAGTTTCATGCAAACTTAAGAAAATCTCCGGCATCTATTTCGAGACATAGGGAGTATATAAAAAATATTAGCATGTTTTCTATGGACTTAGAAATGCTTTTTTCCTTGTGGTAACTTGTGGGAATAATGAGAAGTAAAAAAATAAAGTAACAAGAATATTCACGAAATGCCATGAATTTTGAGAAACATAAACAATTACAAAATTACAGGCCATATCGAAACAGGAATTCTAATAAAATGTAATATGCGATATAATGTATTTTTATTGTTTTCAGTTTTTCTGAATTTTCTGTTCCTATACATTGATTCTCAATATTCTTTTTGAATTTCCTAGTTTTGTACAATTATTTTTTCAAATGTGTCCATTAGGCTGACATGTGTGCGCCAAGTCAGCTTCTTCTTCTGCAGTGCTCCGAGTAATGACGATAAATATTTTTTGGAAGATAATTATACAAGAAAAAAATTATAGTACCATGGCTATTACTTTTAGAAGAAAAAAAAACAGAGCCAAAGGTGCAACAACTGGACTCTGCGCCGAGGTAAGACACTTTTCTTTTCTTCTTTACTACTCCTAGCTAGATATCATAAAGGCTTTCGGCACTTGAGCTCATCCCCTCCATCTCGCTCTCTCTCCGCGTTCTTATCAGTACGTTCTCCTCCTCTAGGCACCAAAGTCCAGCGCCACAGCTATAGCTCGATCTCGATCTCCGGTGCGAAGAAAGAAAAGAAGCGGCAGGCGGTGGAGAGATCGATCAACTAAGGTGGATCCCCGGCGGCATGGGAAGAGGGCCCTACCCGCCGACGAGGAGGAGGAACAGCTACCGCCGCCGTCAGCAGCAAAGCACGAGCAGGAGGAGGAGGATGACCAATATCACCACCTCCTTGCGCACGCGCAGCAGCAGCATGGAGCTACCAGCGGCGGTGGAAGCTCCGGCGCAGATGTGGCCGACCCGTCCCCGTCCCCGGAGGCATACGCGCAGTACTACTACTCGGCGCGCGCCGACCACGACGCCACCGCCATGGTCTCCGCTCTATCCCACGTCATCCGCGCATCTCCCGACCAGCATCAAGCGTACTACCCTGCCGGATCCGCCGCTGTCACCGTGGAGCAGCAGCAGCAGCATGCCGCCGCGGCCACCGCCGCCGCTGAGGAGCACGGTAACTACGGAATACTAGCTAACATCGGTCGATGTATCCAAACATATTGTTATTTTGTCCGCGTGCACGTAGGATGGCGAGAGCATGGTACGCGCGGCTTCCGCTCAGTTGAAACCGTTTGGAAGCTTCACATCAGCCAAACACTTCCAGCTAAACTACCTGTAAATCGTAACAACTAGTTTTCCTTGTTTCTTCCATCCTAACCTGCGTGGCTTAATAGGTGGTAAAAATGGGTTAACGAAACCTCGACAAAACTATAGTATTTTTGCCTGTTTCATGCACGAGGATACGCTACCAACTATGTGCTCGATTCAACTCCTTAACTTATGCTTCAACTTATTCAATCGTGCTCAAATATTTTATGCGGATGCGTACGTACGTGTATAAGCGTATTACGTTAGCTATGACGAAATGTACCTGCAATATACAATTAAGGCCCAAATTAGTTATCAGAGATGGTAGTAAACTAATTAGATTTGTGCACATGCGTGGCAGGGAGGAAGCGGCACTACAGAGGGGTGAGGCAGCGGCCGTGGGGGAAGTGGGCGGCCGAGATCCGGGACCCCAAGAAGGCGGCGCGGGTCTGGCTCGGCACCTTCGACACGGCGGAGGATGCTGCCATCGCCTATGACGAGGCGGCGCTGCGCTTCAAGGGCACCAAGGCCAAGCTCAACTTCCCCGAGCGCGTCCAGGGACGCAACGATCACGGCTTCGTCGTCACACGCGGCATCCCGGACAGATCACTGCAGCAGCAACACCACTATCCCGCCGCCATGGGGACACCGACAATGCGGCCACCGCTGCACCACCAGCAGCAGCAGACCGTCGTGCCGTACCCCGACCTCATGCGGTACGCGCAGCTGCTGCAGGGCGCCGGTGCCGGCGCTGGGGGCGGCGTCCATCTACCGTTCGGCGCCATGTCCCCGTCGTCGTCGTCGCACATAATCGACTTCTCGACGCAGCAGCTCATCCGAGCCGGCCCGCCATCGCCCACGGTGGCAATGTCGGGCTCGGGGCCTGCAGCGCTGTCCACGTCATCTTCCACGACCACGGCGTCGTCGCCCAGCGCTGCATGGCCGTACAGCGAGGAGCACAAGAATAATAAAGACTCGTGAGAACAATTGGAGCGATGCATGCATAAAAGCTGGACTACAATGTGACGATCCATCGTGAAAATGTCTTAGCTGTAGATAAGGAAATGAGGAATGCGCACGCACTCATCATGCAATATGGAGGGTAAGTTTGGTCATTGAGCTTTACCGGTGAACATTTATTTTCTTCGTCCCAGACTCTAATTTCTCTTTCTAAAAACCTCATGTTTCGTTTATTAGCTAGCTAGGTAGCTAGTACCTTCTCTGATTGCTTGTCTTTTCTGTCTGGTTATTTTACCAAGTGTATTGAAGAAATTTTGAAATTAAATTATCCAAAGCAATAAGAGAGGAATCTATCATTTCTTTTGTGAAACCACAGGCGACATTTGTTTCTACAAGTGATTAGTAGTTCCTTCTTCTTTTTTTACAAGATTTTGCAATTCCTCCTCTAGATAACTTAAGTTGGGTCCCTGGAATTATGTCCAATTTGTAATATCTTTAAGGAAAATATACATTGGAATGTTGAATATCAGATTGACTTTATGGACATTGTTTTCAGTCATGGTATCAATCAAAACTAATATACCACGAGAAAAAGAATATCTTGTTCGATTAGAGATTTTGACTTTTTGTAGAACTTATTCTTTTATGTCTTGTTACATTGAGCATTTGTTCTGCGAATTTGTCAGCTATATTCCCCTACCTCCTTGTAAGTTCTAGATATGTTAACCATTCATGTGCCATAGTGTTCTTGCATTTGCATCCCTCTAAATGTATTTGTAGCATTTTTCAATCTCCTGAAATGTGCATGTACGTTCATAAGAAATAAAATTGGGAGAACCGTGACAAGAATATAATCTAGAGCGGTGAAGCCTTTTCAGTTCTTTTTTTGTGCAGTGATTGATCCCCCATGAGTACCAGTACTAATTAGCAGCCAAGATTGCTGAAGTCACCGATTTCTTTAATCACCAAGATGCTAGCACTACCATGGATCCATGATGTTGATAATGACACGAACATGCGTCTGACACGTAGATATCTTCAGTTTCTACGTAGTCTGTTAATAGAGTATTTGAGTTCGTGATTTCGTACCCATGTGTGTTGAGATTTATTCGGCCAACTTGTTGCCGACATAACGTTATGATACGAACGAACGCATGGAGGAACCAAGCATATCATTCCCATGCCGTGCTTCTAGAAGAATATGGTACATATTACCAATTATAAATGGCAAACCATATGCATGCATGTATTCAACTGCATATTGTTTTTCTATTGGTGTGTCAACACTCAACATAACTGTCTAGAGTACTCCCTCCATTCACAGTTACCTTGTGTCCTACGTTTATTTAAAGTCAAACCTTTTGAAGTTTGACCATATATTTAAGAAAAAATACCAACATCTATAATGTAAAATATATTATATTGGAATTGGCATGAACTATATTTTCATCTTCATTTTGAATCAAGGATGTTGATATTTTTCTTCATATTCTTGGTCAAACTTTGCAATATTTGACTCTAAATATGCCCAAAACGCAAGATAATTGTAAATGGAGAGAGTATGTAATACTAGCAGTAGTCGTGTCCAGCTACGTAAGACCATGCATTCATACTACTCCTTATTTATTTCAAATGACTGAAAACAATGCTACTGTTGTCTGTTTACACTTAATACTAGCAGTAGCAGGAGTACCATGCTACTGTTGTCTGTTTACACTTAATTATTTCCTTATTTCAAAACTAATACTAGCAGAAGCAGGAGTACCATGCTACTGTTGTCTGTTTACACTTAATTATTTCCTTATTTCCGAAGATCAACATCTACCAATTTTTCGTCCATCCGGTCACGTTTGAGTTACCCGTTTATTTATTGTGGTTGTGGATAGCATGTTGTGGTGTTCATCCTTCCCTTTGCTTTCTGATGGGTGCAAGTATCAAATTCTGACACGCACATTTCCCTTTGGGTTCGGTGCCGCTACCACATGCCACCTGGCAGAGCTTGCCGGAACATGAAAGGAGACAGCTTTTGGGGTTAGGCATGAGTCACACACGTAAGTACGTACGATCAGATCGAATTCAACTCATCATTTATCCCGCCGAAGAAAAGATATCTAGGAGCGGAAGCTTTTTTAGACGCACTCTAGTACTCGTGTCATCGTGTGTTGCCATGTTCTCCCACGTATTCACTCTACTTGCCGAATGGCACCTAACTTTGTATGATCATGTCTTGTTTGGAGGGGAGAAGGCAAAATAGTACTCCACATATCATGTGGTGGCATGCCTAACTAGCTACTTATTAAGGCCCCGGCCTAACATATGCCTAATAGTTTATTCTTACATTCTATAGTAGTCATTTGTTCGAATGCCAAATGCATGATCAAACGGTTAAATTTGATTGATTTAAAACTTCAGTGTATGTGTTTAAGTCTGATTCCATATGTGTGTTGTTACAATAAAAAGTTAGATTGTCCCGAAGCGACAAATTTTTGATTTAAGGCAGATTTTGTTTGAGCCTACCGAGAATTCATTTGATTTTGCCAACTTATTCATACAAAATAAAAATTTACTCACTATATTATAATTGTTTTTTCATCTAGTATGTGATATTGTCTTTTTTTTAATAAAGATGCGGCATTGTCTTGGACGACTAAGAGTTTACTATTTCTCAGTCATATGCCACATATATGCAAATTTGAAGCACACTAGGCTAGCAAGTACTATTGTAATAATTAGGGATGGCACCAGGTATGGGTACAGATGGAGCCACTACATACCCTTACCCGCCCCTTTGATATTAACCGTCACCCGTACTCATACCCGTCAACACCCGGTAGGGTAAATGGGTAGTAGCGGGTAAAAAACCGTGTTTACAACACATCAAATAAAAAATAACACGGCATTATAAACATCGGCACATTATAAATATCTGCAAAACCTGAAATAGAGGCACCGACAGTCTGGTGGTAACCCTAGCAATGACTGGCGAAGTTGTGATGAAAAGAAGTAATACGGGATCGATATTAACCGCTCGAGAATCACAATGTGATCATATAAAAAACATATTGACTACGTTAGTCAGGTGGCGGGAGGTGAAGCAATACTAACTAACCTACGAGTGATCATGGGAATAGGCAGCGCGAGACGATTAATGCTAGCATCAATGCATAATTAGGAAAAATCAAGTACAGTTAGATATTGCAAAGGCCCACTTGTGAAATTTGTTCACGTAGATGGGTATGCGGTTATGGGTTATACGATCACATGCCAGTACCCGATCTACCTCATGGGTATGAAAATTTTCTATTTGCATATCCATGGGTAATTTTTTTTCTTAACCTGTACACCTAATGGATTTGTACCCGACGGTGCACGGATTATAGGTACCCGTTGTCATCCCTAGGTCTAATAATACTAGTAGGTTTCAATTTAAACCTGGACGGAGGGAGTATCTCGTCTGATCCGACCATTTTTCCTTAGAAGAAGCACACCACGTATTTGTGCGTACAAACAATCTTGTCCCAGTCATTTTTTTTTCAGAATATGCACATGCACTGAATGTTAACAGGAATCCGATTCTCTGCTGCCTTGCTGTGCCGGAAAGGTACAATATCCAGGATATTAATTCGTGCTGTCATTTTCGGAAACATGCCGAAAATCACCCGTCGGTGTACACACACAAAGCGATAGGCGGTAACTTGCACCGATCGACAATCTTACGGCTACGCGTTCTAGCAATCATGGAGTTCTACTACCTGTCATAGCTAATTGATCGATCTCACTAGCTTAACACTCTTTGCCAAAAAAAAAAAGGAGCTTAATACTCCAATAAATTACTAGGCCGGGGACAGCAGCAGCCCTCGGTTTCGCGCTGCCTCGAAAACAAAATGAAGGAGGAGGAAACCGGGCGGTGAATAACGTGTGCGCTCGGTGTTGGATATACGTCCCCGCAACTACTAGAACGAGGCGGATAATGGCGAGCCTATCTGTAGGTGGGCCGACCGGCCGGCTAGCTAGCGGGCCCGTTGCGGGGCCAGAAGCGCGTGCACGCACGCCTGTACTGTCTCGAATATCTGTCTCCTCCATGTGGGCCAGCGTCTAGTGGTCGCTCCTATCTAGTAGCTAGACGTCGATCGGACCATGCATGTTGTTGAGGTCCTCTTGCTCGACTAGCGACCCTAAACCTAAATCTAGCCGATAGATAGAGTGGGGGATACTCGTGGAGATTCACGGAGGAGGTCGTAGCTAGGCACGGACGGGCCAAGCATACGTCGATGTCGATGTCACGCCCACGATGTGAGATCGGCCTGGCGTGCGCGTACGTGTACTCTCCGTCGATGGCTACGTACGTTGAACGAATGAGATAGGGATGCAAAAGTGAGATAATTGGGACAAGTGGGATCACAGACTACTGGTAGCTTCAGCCCAAGTGGGACCAGTGGAATGTTTCAGATTTGACATATCCCGTTTATCCCATTTATCCCATCTAAATTAAAGTTAGTCTAGTAGTCTAAAAGTGATATCCCACTTATCTCGATTGTCCCACCTCTGCATCCCTAGAATGAGAGATCGAGAACGGCCGCCCGGCGGGCAATGAATGCAACGGGAGAGCTCCATATATCGCCGAGCAGAACTAGCACGAGAATGTGCAGCTAGCGAAAACGCGCAACATGTGCGGCTACTGCACTGCACGTACGTACGAGATCGACGATACCGACGGCCTGTTGCATCATCCCACGTAAAGAACGCTGCGAGATTTTTAGCGACCTTTCGGCATGAAAATATCTTGTGACACGTTCGAAAAGAGATCGATATCTATCTCGCTCGCTCGATCCCGAACGTTTCCTACTGCGCGACGTGAAGCTAAAGCTAGTAGGTAGTGAGATTCGGGTCATGCTTTTTTTTCAAAAAGAAAAGATAATAAGTGACGCGATCGACACCGGCCGGACAGAGACCAACTCCGCCACCACCAAGTGGCACTGTGGCAGCTAGGCATGGCGACCTGGCAAGGTCACATTGACCATGCATACACAGGGGCAGGCCATCTTTTCTCTCTTTAGTTTGGCGCTTGTACCAGCAGGCAGGCACGCGTGCACGCAGCCGCGCGCGCGTGGGTGGCACTGGCACCTAGTAGAAGCAAGTAGCAAGTCAAAGCGTCAAACTTTTAGGCTTGACGCACCCGCTCGACCGACCTGGATCCGTCCATCGATCTCATCTCGGTCGTGAATATATGGCGGACAGGAATTCTCCCTCGCTCTACTCCTGTAGCGCCGGCACGCACACGTACGTCCATCTTCTCTCCGGTGAGCTTCAAAGTGCCAACTGAGGCTAGAGCGCTGCAGCTTTACGCACGTTGTAACGTCGTCTTTGAGTTGTTCAAAACTTTCGGCTGGCCCGCGGGCCGGCGCCGTTCAATCTCGCCGCCCCTTTTTCAACCTTTGCGGCCGTGCCTCCTCGTCCGAGCGTTCACACCGCGGCTGCCGATCGATGGTCCGTGCACTAGCAGACTGCCTCAGCGAGCGGCAGTCGTAACATGCGTGCCGCATATTCTGCCAACTACTACTTCCTACCTTATACTTGATAAAAAAGACTTACATTATAAAACGGAGATAGTAGCTCTTAGTTACAAATAAATTCTTGTGTGGCAAATAAACCTTTTTTTACCGTACCTCGTATAGAGGCTTGTTCGTTTGCGGTACCAAAGTTTCCGGACGAGTGCATCGTGGTAGCTAAGTTGCCTGAAATTACCGCGTTTCAAAAAGTTGGCCACCAACTCCTGAGAGGAGCCATTTCGAGGCAAAATCATCTCACCCCTACCAAATCCAAATATTCCGTGAAACTGCCACGTGAATTAGATTGTCGGGACCTTCATGTTAGTAATATGTCCGTGACGCGAGCGACAACGCGGCAACCACGTAGGCAAAACGAGAGACTAAAGGGGCTTGGTGCGTTGACCAAATTCACAAATCAACTCCCTCCTTCCGCATGAACCCTAGCACCAGCGGCGTCAAAATCCCCCCTCCAACCAGAATGATCCCTTCGGGAATTTGACTTCCGGCGCCAAGTTGCGGCACGTACTCACTGATCCCGAGCTCCAATACCGAATGTCGTGCCAGCCGTTGCGACGCTCTAGCCCGCCTCTACCGCCGACGAGCTGAGCAGCGCGAAGGATGACAGATCCTATTGCCGAGGAAGAAGTACTTCTTGCTAATTGCGGGTGAGCTAATCTTCTCTTTGCTATTCGCACTATCTATAACTGCTAGCTGGCTATTAGTATTACAAAGATAGATCAAACTTAGAATTGTTTGCTAGCACAACGCTGACAAACAATTCTTATCTTTTGTCCCCAATTTTCTGTCAAGTAGGATCTCCGATGAACCCAAATACACGGTTGTGATCACTCTCTACGGCTACCACACTAAATTAGTAGATGGGAAGAGCATGTGGAATCAAACTCGCAGTCTGAAGATAAAAGTAGCGTTTGCGCAGTTATGCACTATCCCTGGTATGGTTGCTGCTGTG
Organism: Avena insularis; assembly: GCA_023614405.1. NCBI lineage: Eukaryota > Viridiplantae > Streptophyta > Magnoliopsida > Poales > Poaceae > Avena > Avena insularis. Next base: position 469,399,638 of record CM042686.1, read on the forward strand.
AATGAACGTGCTGAAATGGGGCCGAAGCAAACTGCACGGTTCAGCTTCTTGGATGAACGAGGCTTCACGATTCCTATAGCGTGTGACAGACAACTAATTAGGTTGATGAAATAGTCTGTTGGGCTTCACGTGGTTATGTTGATTTGTAAAATACTGGATGTGGAAGCTCCTACTACTGGGAGTCGCCCAGCTGTTATTGGACAGGGTGGTCTAACTCGAACCCCTGCTACTGGTGAGCAAAATGTGGTTCCTCGTCTCCGCCATGCTTCGACAAGCAACCTTCTCGTAGGAGTCCCCGTATTGCTGTTGTGCAAAACTCTGCTCTGGAATCTGCTGGTACTGGTCATCCCCGTGGTGTTGCTGCTCTGGCTACTGCTGGCCCAATCCATGCTGTTGTTGAGCAAACTAAGGCTTCCGGAGGCTGCCCCGCTGTTGTTGCTAAGACTATTGCCTTGTGTGCCGCTCCTCCTCGAAACTGTGCTCAAGTCGTGCAAAACTCTGCTCTAGAATCTACTGGTACTGGTCGTCCCCGTGGTGTTGTTGCCCCGGCTGCTGCTGGCCCAATCCATGCCGCTGTTGAGCAAACTAAGGCTTTCGGAGGCTACCCCGCTGTTGTTGCCAAGACCGCTGCCTTGTGTGTTGCTCCTCCTCGAAATCGTGCTCAAGTTGTGCGAACCCCTGCATTGGAATCTGTTGGTACTGGTCGTCCCCATGGTGTTGTTGCTCCGGCTGCTGCTAACCCAATCCATGCCGTTGTTGAGCAAACTAATGCTTCCGGAGGCTGCCCCGCTATTGTTGCCAAGACCGCTGCCTTGTGTGTTGCTCCTCCTCGAAACCGGGCTCAAGTTGTGCGAACCCCTGCTCTGGAATCTGCTGGTACTGGTCGTCCCCATGTTGTTGTTGATCTGGCCGCCGTTGACCCAATCCCTGCTGCTGTTGATCAAACTAAGGCTTCTGGAGGCTGCCCCACTGTTGTTGCCAAGACTGCTGTCTTGTGTCCTCTTCGAACCCGTGCTCAGGTTCAGCGAGCTGCTGGTATGGAGCTAGCTCATGGTCTGGACTCTGCTAGCACTCGAAACACTATTGTTGTGGGAACTGATCCTGATCTTCGATGTGGCATGACAACAGATTCTCCTATTGTGGCTGCCGTTAGCCGTGGCCCTGCCTGTCCACCAGGTATTGTAGCTCCCGCTGCTAAGGGCCCTCGCCTTGATCCTGGTCCTAGTACTTCCACCGAGGTTGCTCCAGCTAACGATGACGCTGGTGATGGCAATGGTGGCATTGTGGTTGGGTCTGATGGTGCCGCTCCACCTCTCGAACCTCTCAGAGGTTTCTATCATGTAGAACCTGATGATGGCAAAGTAATCGTTTGTATCTGTGTTGAGGAGTATACTGAAAAATTAGATGATGGCACAGAAAAATTCTATGATGAGTTTGATGTAATCCTTGGCAGATACGATCCTAAAGTGGTACATTTATCTGACCTGATGGCATCGTTACATGTGAAGGTGTTGTGGGGGTCCTCCTAGGTAGCACGTTTGGTATATTTTGGTACAGGAGCAAAGAGGCTATAGAAGTGAAAGATACCAGGGATTTAGTCGTACCATTTACAAGGAAATATTATAGAGGTGAAGTGTACATCCACTTGGTAGTGGAAATGGTTGGAGAGGAATTGGATTTCGACAATAGAGATGATGGACTTGTAGAAGGCATGCGTGACCTAATCCATGGCATCACTAGGGATTGTGCCACTAAGGGTAGCTTCGAACAAAGGAGAGTCTTACAGAGGAGTGTTATAAAGAGGAGAAGGAAGAGCATCCCCAGAAAGGGCACCCCGAAGAAGAACATCACCAAGGAGACCATGCCATAGAAGAGGACGCCCAAGAGTCGCACGAAAAAAGGCACCACGCCGTAGAGTACACCCTTGAGATCCAGTCAAAATGCCAGACCAAACAGTAGCTGCAAAAACGCTAAGAGGGCTAGCAAGGTGGTGAACACTCCCAGGAGTGGTAGCAAAAAGGCGAAGATGGCCAGCACGGAGGCTACCACACCCAGTGGTAGCAGAAAAAATGCTAATTTGGAGCAGAACACGCCATTGAGGTCAGGAAATAATGCCATCACGAAGGAGAACACGCCCAATAGTAGCAGCAAAAGGGCTAATTCAAAGAAGAACACGCCGCAGAGGTCAGGCAATAATGCTAGCACCCTGGAGCCAACATCTGTGAGGGGAAGCAGGAAGGAGATTACACCCAAGAGCGGCAGCAAAAAGCCTAGTTCGATGGGGAACGGAACGCAGATGTCAAGCCCTACTAATATCATCAAGAAAGATTACATCAGGAAGGAGGATGTACACAAGAAGAGCAAGAGGGTTCTATACAGTCAAGATGAAATAGATTCTGACTGCTGTTTGTCTATTGAAGAACATGGGATGCGTGCAAACGTAAGACCACCCCATGCGGTTGCAGTAGAACCAACCGAGTGTCTGGGAGAAAACAGAGTTGCCGGTGAGGTAGATTGGGGCAATGTTTCGGTCCATCCGGGTGGAGATGATGGTGCAGCCCCACCCATGGGAGTCAATATGATGTATGCAGTACTAGGCATTAGAGACGATGGCCAAGATTCTGAATCAGATGAAGAAGAGTGCACTATAGAGGATCAATAATCTGGTGATGATGAAATAGACGAGGAATTTAATGATGAGGCTAGCATTCCATCGATGATTTGGGTGTTGAACTAGAAGAAATGAAACATGACCACGAGTATCCTATAATTTCGGTCAGCACCGAGTTCAAGAGCATGCATGAGTTCAGGATGTCATTCTGGCATTTTTGTATCAAGGGGGAGTTTGACGTTCATCGACTAAAGAACACTGCCCAGAGGTATGAGGCCGTTTGCAGGTTAACATGGATGAATGGACTGGTCGAGGTACATTGTCCATGGAGGATCACAGGAAGAGCCTTACCCGCGTCGAAGTCAATTAGGGTACTGGGGCAATGAATGCAGCAAACCATTAGAACTTTCTCTCTTTTCACTCTATAACTACAATTGTTGTGCAAGATCTTTCTGGCAACGAGTCGACTCCGCTTATCTTTTAAATGAATCTGTGTTGTAGGTGAAAAAAATGGGCCCTCCACACATGTGTCCGATAGGCAGCAAACTGAAATCCTCAATGGCTGATACAGAGTGGGTGGCTATACAAGCTATGTCCATACTAAAGGATAAACCTAAGGAGACCGCGAAGAATATTCAGACTAGCCTCGGTTCTAAATACAACATTGTCCTACCATATTACATAGTTTGGAAAGGTAAAGAGAAAGCTCCGAGGGTCTTGCACGGGGATTGGACCAATACCTCCAGGATGTTGTACAACTTCAAGGTGGAGGTACAAGCAAGGTGTCCGGGGAGTGTTGTGGAGATTGACACCGAATCAGTACGTGGTAAAATTTATTTCAAAAGATTTGTCATGGTGCTTAAACCTTGCATCCAGGGATTCAAGGACGGCTATAGGCCATATCTGAGTGTAGACAGCACTGTCCTAACTAGAAAATGGAAAAGCTGCCTACCATCTGCCACAACACTTGATGGTCACAACTGTATGTTCCCAGTGGCATTCGGGCTATTTGAAACAGAAACAGAGGAAAATTGGTCTAGTTTATGAGGCAACTCAGGAGATCAATAGGCCACATGGATCCATTGGCTATATCCACGGATGCATGCAAAGGGCTAACGAATGTGATATGTCCAAAATGTATCTCCTTTCCCGAACACTTTTGCTATTGTTTTTCCTCTAAACTTGTGTGATTTGGATACAACTAACATGGACTGACGCTGTTTTCAGCAGAATTACCTTGGTGTCTAGTTTTTGTGCAGAAAATCAACTATCAGGAAAAATCTTGGAAAATATGCCAAAAATCCTATTTCACCAGAATACTCACAGAGCTAGAAGAGGAGACGAAGGAGGGCCACGAGGGTCCCACACCACCTGGCCGTGCGGGCCAGGACAGGCCACGCCTGGGGGTGGTGTAACCGCCTCGGTCACCCCCTCGGCCTTCCTTTTCGCCTATAAGTTGCCTCTTGACCTAAAAACCAAGGGGGGTTCGACGTTTTTCTAGAAAGAGTTCCGCTACACCGCCACCACCAGATTCCATGATTCAGAACCAGAAACTCTGTTCTGGCACCCTGCCGGGATGGGGAATTGGAGGAGATCATCGCCATCATCATCACCATGGCATCTCCATCAACCATCCATGATTCCCCATCCATGAGTGAGTAATCCCCCGCTGTAGGCTATGGGGATGGTAGGGATTGGATGAGATCGTTCATGTAATGGCATTAGATTGTTAGGGCATGGTGCCTAGTATCTATTATTAGTGCTTTTTGACTTTGTTGCAACTTGTTATGCTTAATGCTTGTCACTAGGGCCCGAGTGCCATGATTTCAGATCTGAACATGTTATTGATTCATTATGATAGTATTGTTTATGGTCTTACCTGCAAGTTGTATACACATATTGTTGTCCGGAACCAAAGGCCCCGAAGTGACAATAATCGGGATAACCGGAGGGGATGGCTTTGATGTGAGGATCACATGTGTTCATGGAGTGTTAATGCTTTGCTCCGGTGCTCTATTAAAAGGAGCACCTTAATTGCCAGTAGTTCCCTTGAGGCCTCGCTACAAACGGGCTGGCAGGACAAAAGATGTTGTGCAAGTTCTTATTGCGAGCACGTATGACTATATATGGAACACATGCCTATGATTATTTAGTACTTGGATGCTTTATCTTATTTATCTGCAAATTCCCTATGTCTTGATTGCTATATGCAACGCCCGTCCATGCAACGCCCGTCCATGCATCCCTATGCCTACCGCGCTTAATCCTACTGTTTACTGCAATTGTTACTACTGTCTTTACTTTTACTACTGCTATTACTTTGCTATTGCTATTACAAAACTATTGCTACTGATAAACTACTGTGAGCAAGATTGTTTCCAGGTGCAGCTGAATTGACAACTCAGTTGTTAAGGCTTATAAATATTCTCCCCTTGTGTCGAATCAATAAATTGGGTTTCACTTCCCTAAAAAATACTACGATACACCCCCTATACTTGTGGGTCATCAAGACTATTTTCTGGTGCCGTTGTCGGGGAGCATAGCTCTATTTATGAATTCCACTTGGAATCACTATTGTTTGATGCCATTCATTCATCATGGGTAAGTCTCATGATGGAAAGGTTCCTATATTACCATCCACTACAAGGAGAGGTACAGTTCTGAACACCTATGTTGCTCTTGATTCACCATCTGTTATGAGTAAGTTCCTTACACCACCACATACACATGCTACACACACTCGTACTACTGCTGAATCTAAAACTTCTGATACTTATGATGCTGCTTCTACTGTGCTTGATAAGAGTGGTTCATTAGGTCCTTTCCTAGATGCTACGATTGCTAGAACTATAGCTGGAAATACTGAAACTCCTAACGAAGACACTACTACACCTGTTAGTTCACCTGAGTCTAGAGAGAGCTATGAAGTTGAAGATGGTTATATAGAGATGACTGATGAATTTATTAAAGAATGTCAAAACACTCATGATAAAAGTGCTATTAAGAGTCTTCTTGAGAAACATACTGTTAAACCCAAATTATCTCCTAATGATAAGTTTGCTACATCTCCCATAAACATTAAAGATAAGGATTATGATTTCTCTCTTGATTTATCTTACATAACCATTGTTGAGAAAGAAACTTTTTGTGGGACTAAGAATGAAAGTGCGGTAGCACATATGACTGAGCTTTCTACCATGAGTGGTCTATTTTCTGATGATATTAAGATGCACACCTACTTTGTTGCTAAAATTTTCCCTTTTTCACTAAAAGGAGAAGCTAAAACTTGGTTTAATAATTTATATCCTAGATCTATTTATAGTCCTGATTGCTTGATTAGTACTTTCCTTCAGAAATATTTCCCTCCTAGTGCTAGACATGCCATTCTGCAGGAACTTTTTGATTTTAAACAGGGAGAAAAAGAGATATTGCCTGAATCATAGGCAAGGTTTTGTGCTTTGATTCATGCACAGGCTGGATGTCCATTACTTAAGGACGAGCTTCTTGATATATATTATAATGGACTAACTGAAGAATCTAGGACATACCCAGATAGTTGTGCTGATTGTGTTTTCAGGAATAGGACTCCCAAGGAAGCTGAGAAATTAATGGCTAAAATAAGCAAGAATTATGAACATTGGACTCGTCCTGAACCAACTATACCCGAGACAACTACAACTGAGTTAACTGTGCCTGAGCCAACACCAACACCAAAACCAAAGAAGAGGGGAGTTATTGAACTAAATGATGAAGTGATGAAGGAAGCTAAGAAATGTCTTAAGGAGAAGGGAATTAAAGCTGAAGATGTTAAGAATTTACCTCCTATAGAAGAACTATGTAAGCCAATTCCCCACTCATCCACTATTGAGGTACACTCTCTCCAACATTTTGATGAAGGTGATATTCCTTACTCTAAACCTCCTGATCAATGCTTAGAAGAATTTGATATATTTATTGATAAGCAAGATAATTTTAATAAAAGGGTGAAAAATCATTTAATGGAAAACTCTAGAGCTATTGTTGAGTTGAAGGATATTGTGGAAAGAACCTCTAATGATGTTAAAATGCTTGTTAAACATTTCCAAATGGTTCAAACTCGAATTGATCAGCTTATTAAAGTACAAAAGACTTGCTATTTAATACTGCTAAAGAAAAACATGCTTATGAAATTAGAACTAGAACTGGTGGTGCTACCTAGGATCCTCTATATCCTGAGGGGCATCCTAAAAGAATTGAGCAAGATTCTCAACAAATTGAAAATAGTGGTACTTCTCCTAAGAAAAGGAAAAAGAAACATAAAACTATTGTAGAACCTTCTAAACCTGCTAAAGATCCTAATAGTATATCTGTCTCTGATGCTGAAACTGAAAATGGTAATGAAGAAAATGATGCTCCTGATAAAGAAAAAGTTCAAGAAGAACCTGAAAGGCACACTAAGAATACTAAATACACTAAAAAAGATTTTGTTGCTAAGAAACATGGTAGTGAAAGAGAGCCTTGGGTCCAAAAACCTATGCCTTTCCCTGATAAGAAACACAAGTCAAAGGAAGATGAACACTATAATAAGTTTTGTGAGTGGATGAAACATTTATTTTTGCAAATTCCTTTGACTGATGCTATTAAATTACCACCTTATTCAAAGTATATGAAGGATATTGTCTCTAATAAAAGGAAGATCCCTAATGAAGAAATTTCTACTTTGCTTGCTAATTATTCCTTTAATGGTAAGGTTCCAAAGAAACTTGGAGACCCAGGGATTCCAACTATTCCTTGCTCTATTAAAAATAGTTATGTTAGAACTGCTTTGTGTGATTTGGGAGCAGGAGTTAGTGTTATGCTTTTTTCTCTCTACAAGAGACTTCAATTGGAAAAACTAATACCAACTAATATATCTTTGCAAATGGCTGATAAATCTACTACTATTCCTGTTGGTATATGTGAGGATGTACCTATTCAAGTTGCTCATAATTGCTTGATATTAACTGACTTTGTTGTGCTTGAAATGCCTGAAGATGATAATATGTCTATTATTCTTGGGAGACCTTTTCTTTATACTGCAGGAGATGTTATTAATTGTAATCAAGGAAAGGTAACTTTTAATGTTAATGACAAGGAGCATACTGTCTATTTCCCCAAGAAGATTGATAGGAATCATGGCTTAAATTCAATTGAAAATATTGAGGGCATCCAAGTTGGAGAGATATATTGTCCCATACCATGAGAAAAAGATGAAACTATTATGATTGGGACCATTGCTATCAAGGTTGAGGTAACATAATCATTAGTGGAATACAAAGTTTTGTTTCATATAAAATTGTTTTGGTAACAAGACCTGATCAACCTTGTTAACAAAGGTATTTTAATGAACAAAACAATGTTTTCACCATGATTATCTTTGCTTACTTTTATTTTTATCCATTTTAGTTTTTGCTTTCATTTAGTTTACTATTCTATTGCTAGTTGCTTGCATATTAGAGTGTCTTAGAACTTCTGAAATTTTAGTTTTGTTTTGCTTTTGCATCTTTCCAAAGTCATCTTTCTATCAGAAAATCATTCATCGATACCTGAAAATTGCTCAAAAATAAAGTGTCTCGAAAAATTCTAGAAAATTCATATTAAATTTTTACGTGAAAAAAGGGGTAGAGAACTGCCTGGAGTGACCCAGGGGGGCTAATACATTGCAAATGTATCTATAATTTTTGATGTTCCATGCTTGGTTTTATCCACTTTCTTGTGTTTTGTCCACACTTTGGAGTACTTTTCATATGATTTCTTGGACTAACCTATTAACAAGAGCCATAGTGCCGCCTGCTTTTCTGCTGTTTTTGGTTCCAGAAAGTCGAAAATGAATATTCTCGAATTGGTGGGACAAAAGCCAAAGTGCCTATTTTTCCTAAGTCATCAGATGCCGAATTAGACGGAGAAGGGCTGGGGGCCACACCACCGGTCAGCGGCGGCTGACCCGTGCTAGGGGTGGTCTGGCCAACCCCAGCACCCCCTCGGCCTCTCCTTCCACCTATATATTGCCCTCGGGACGAAAACCCTAAGTACCTGATCAAAAATCCACGAAAGAGTCTGTAGCCGCCGTCATCTCCATCCCTAGATTGGGAGGGATCTGAAGCTCTTCCTGGCACCCTGCCGAAGAGAGGAATTCACCCTGGAGGCCTTCTTCATCACCATGCAAGCCTCCGGTGTGATGCGTGAGTAGTTCATCCTTGGACTACAGATCCATGTAGTAGCTAGATGGCTGGTTCTCCTCCTTTGTGCTTTCATGAGTAGATCTTGTGAGCTCCGTTCATGATCAAGATCATCTATTTGTAATTTTGCATGTTGTGTTTGCGGGGATCCGATGGATATTGAGATGCTATTTCAGATTGGTTATTGATTCTATCATGTCTTTGTTATTTGTGATCTTGCATGCTTTCCGTTGTTAGTAGCTATCTTGGCCAAGTAGATGCTAGCAACTCCAAGAGTTAGTATTTATGCTCGATAGTGGGTTCATGCCTCTGGTAACTGGGAAGTGATGTAAATATCTAAGGTACTAGATGTGCTGTTGCTACTAGGGAGAAAACAACAATCCTTTGTTCATAGAACAATCATATTGTTTACATTACACGCAATTCGTAAAGCAATAATCTGTTGCTTGCAACTTAATACTGGAGGGTTCGGATGATAACTCAAGGTGGATTATTAGTCATAGATGCAGTTGGATGGCGGTCTATGTATAATGTTGTAATGCCCAATCAAGTTCCAAAGGAGTCAAGATGATTATTATATGCATGTATTGCTTTCTCGATGTTTGTCAATTGCCCCACTGTAATTTGTTCACCCAGCATGTTATCTATCTAAGGAGAGCCACCTCTAGTGAACTATGGATCCCGGTCCTTGTCTTTTTCTTTACATACAATCTACAAACCGTTTACTGCTTTGTGTTTACTTTCTGCAAACTATATCTTCCTTCCATTCGATACATTTAATCCTTTGTTTTCAGCAAAACCGGTGAGATTGATAACCTCATCGCAAGTTGGGGACAAAGTTCTGTGGTTATGTTGTGCAGGTCTCCATGTTGCTACTAGCACCGGTAGTGCGCCCTGCCAAGGCTCAGCTAGCAACACCTTTGGGGTGTTTCCTTGCTCCTACTGGTTCAATTAAACCTTGGTTTCATAACTGAGGGAAACTTGCTGCTGTGCTCATCATACCTTACTCTTGGGGTTCCCCAACGAGCTTGTTAATACACGAGCCATCAGGGGCCCACCAGGCAGGCACACCACCTGGTGGTGCGGCCACCCCAGGGGCACGCCTGGCCATGGTGTGGGCTACCCCTGGCCCTCCACTCACTCTCTCACTTGCCACTGCCTTCTCTCTCCCGAGAAAACATCAGTTCATTGCTCGAAATCGCGTTCTTGCTGTTCTTTCTCACGATTTTTCGATCTCCTTGCTTAGCCCATCTTTGCTGCTGAAATTTGGAGCATTTGTTCTCCGGTATGTGACTCCTCCGCTTGTCCAAGTAGATTTGGTTTATATCTTGAGTATTTTGCTGCTGTAGGTGACAGGTTATGTGAGCTTGTAAGCTTGTTCAATGCTTAGAAAATTTGTTTTGATGCATGCCTAGGCCTCTTACAAGTCCCTATGAGTAGTTCCCTTCATTATGTAATCACTTTGCAATCACTTGTATGATGGTTGTCCTAAATTTCAGAAAAGAAGATGAATGAACACCAACTCAACCAACATGAATTAGGGCTGCCTGAGGTTATGAAGGTTCACCGAGAGGAGGAAGTTTTTCCTTCCATCTATCCATGCCCCGAATTCATGAGGGCTGTAGGGATTTCTCAGGACTTCCATACTTTAATTGCTAATGCGGGATTGGAGCATTTTGTGGGAGATGAACCTTACCAATTTGTGAAACTAACTATGTCTGGGGTGTAGGACTTTCGATTTAGTTGCTCTTTACCTAACCCCATGGTTCACTACAAAATTTACAATATAGCTGTCAACCTTCCTTTTGATGAGTTTTGTGCAGCTATTAAAGTACCCTAGTGGGGATCGTGTGACAGGATTAAAGAGCGACCTGCACCACTCATGGACTTGTATGCGGAGATTTACCAAGGGAGCAGCTTCTCAAAGGAGAGTGGGAAAATTCGTAATATTCATCTCCCGTCTATTCGCTACTTTGCTTACTTTATTGCCAAGTGTGTTCTCGCTAGGAAAACTGCTAATAAGTTATCTTCATATGATCTAGCATTCATCTCAGCTGCTTTAAAACAAGATAGAACTTACAATTTGGGTGCCTTGATAGCTTTACGTCTTCTTGTCGCTAACATGAGAAAGGTGGAATTTGTGGAGGCCTCATCGCCTCTCATTTATTAGCTTTGCATGGTGTAGTGCCTCATCATCTAGAGCTACAGTTTCCCATAGAGAGGCTTGACCTTAATTCCATGATACAACATAAATTTGTTTCTTCTTGGGCTAATTGGAGTGATCTGTCTTATGAAATAACCTTTCTCAAGGCTGGTTGGAGAAGGAGTAAGTCCGAGCGTGTTGTTCTTTTGCCTTCACCTGTTTTGTTTAACCTTGAAACCAGGGTAGGATGGTCACTCACTAAGGAAGAGATCGATACGTATCTGGGGGTGCTCTCCCATCAGGAGTAGGGGACTGGAAGGGAGGCTACAGATGATTCGGTCCAGCCCTCGAATGAGGGGGAGTCCTCACACCAGCAGCCTACCTGTGATTGGGGAGCTTCTTCTTCCCAAGGGCCTAACCACGATCATTCTTACGATGACCCGCCAGCTTGGAACCCTTACCCGTGTTGGGGTTGATGCCCACTTAGGCCAAAAGCCTAAGCTTGGGGGAGGTACACCGACATCACACTCATCTACATATCATGTTTTAGTCGGTACTTTGTATATCCATGTTTCGCTTTCTTTTGCTTTCCAAAACACAAAAAGACCAAAAATATTTTCGTTGTTTCTCTTTGTTTGCTTCTTTGTATTTTTAGCCTTGGTTTGCTTCTTTCTTTTTGCTTTGTTTTGATTATTCAAAAAACCCAAAAAGATTTCGCTTTGCTTGTTCCTCCTTTTCGTTCTTGCCTTTAAAAATCAAAAACACCAAAAATATTTTATGTTCTTCTTTGGTTTTGTGAAGTTCCTTGCAGGGTTCAGCAGTCCTCAGTGGAGTTTGGTTTCATGTTATTATTCAAGCCACACAAGTGAAGGGCAATAATGAGGATTAATGACAACTTAAGGTGTGGTAAGAGGCTGGTAATGAACTCTATTTGTTTTCATTTTTGTACATATACTCATCATTTTGGGCATGCTTAGTCTGTTCATGTAAGGTGTATGTTATTTATGGATGCTTAGTAGTTCTTGCTTTCTTATGATTAGATCCAGCTTGCTAATGGTTTGTAGCATGTCATATGAGTGTTTGCTTGCATTGCTCTATTCATAACTTGGTATGACACTATGGTATCCTCATCTGAATGTTTCACTTGAATTGACTTGGTACATGCTCACGCATGCATATGACTGAAACAATATTCAGTTAAGCCTCGATGAATTATTTTTTCTGAGGGGTATTGAATCACTTCCATGCCATGACTAGTCCTGTTTTGTTGCAAGCATGATTATGACAATTATTGCTCTCTCGTTTTTTGCTCCCTTACTATTGCTAGCCTTCACTTACACTGAGTATGAGCTCTACTCGTGTTTCTAACTCCCCAAAATCAATATTGCCAAAAGTGTCCACCATACCTACCTATTAGCATCATTTGCTTTTCTGTGCATATTCAGTATGCCTTGTTTTCTTCCGAATAAAATGTTTGCTTGTTATGAGAAAGTTAGTTAGTAAAGCTCTCACAAACTTGATGGCATACTTTATTTCTTGCACTTAATAAACCTGAACCATTGTGACTGTCCATGAAAGTTATATGCTTGCAAATTATAGGCTAGGGATTAGCAGAACCGTGCTGTCATGGGGAATGCTTTCAACACCTGTAAATATATACCAAGTTGATATCATGCTCTTTTGTCTACGGATGTCGTCGGTGTGAAATAAAAGGGGAGCTTGTAAGTCCATGGAGTTATGTATGCGTGTTAGAGAAACGCCTGGGCCGCTGGTCTAATCCATGCCTAATCATGGTGGAAACCTGCAGTGTAACCATAATTAGCAATCTATGAAGCATTCTTCTTATAAAAAAAGAGAGAGATAGTTATTGAGAAAAAGAAAAAAAAGATGATGAGAAAAGAGGAAAGAGAGAAAAAAGCACCATTTTCCCATGGTAAATAGGAAGATTGCTAAGATGCTCATTGTCTGCTTGCCTTGTCAATCATTGCTATTTGACTCGGACCTGTTCTGAAAAAGTCGAGGTATTTCGAATTGTTTGTTGACACTACCATCAGCCAGTTATCAATGGAGTCAGTTAGAAAAGTGCGAAATAGCTCAGTCTTTCACTCGAAAGCCGTTCGCGCCTTCTGTACTCTAAAGCTATTTGCACTTTAGTGCAAGCCATTTTCTTCGCTCTTTAAACTCTAAAGTACTTACTAAATAGGGGCTGCACATACGTTTTCTCGCTTGGAGAATCACAACAAACTCACGTATAGGGAACTAAATTAATTTAGCTACCTATCTAATTTATTGTAGAAATTCAGGGATCCGTGATTGGACATGGAAAATAGAAATAATTTTTCTTGGGTAAAGGAACAGATGACTCGATCGATTTCTGTAACGATCATGATATACATAATAACTCGGACATCCATTTCAAATGCATATCCCATTTTTGCGCAGCAGGGTTATGAAAACCCACGGGCGCTAAACAAGGATTTCCAGTCCTTTTACCTTTCAGAACCTCATTTTGATATGGGGATTCTTCCGTATCATCGGGAAAGGGGTACCCCATTGGCGGTTCTCTATGATACGCATGTATTTACTATGACAAGAACTTATCGGTAACTAAAGTTGAGTAGCATGATGAGCGGCCCTCGTACTCAAGGGACATGAGATTTCCAGTTTATGGTCTAACTCGTATTGGACCTCACTTTCACCTTAACCATTTAAAGATGCTTATGATAGGGGCAATGAGAGCTCAAAGCTAATGAGTACCATACTTTCAGCATTTGGAAGCCTTTCAAACTTTTCAAAACCTTTTCATTCCCTTATTGAGTCACCACCTATTCTATGAGCACTTTCTTGAGAGCATAGTTAGTGTAATATGCTTGTCTCAAAATTTGGATTAATTGTGTAATGACTTTGATGCTTGTACCTTTGATATCTTTACTTCTAGTCTTCACTTGAACTTCAGAGGTGCCTTGGCATTTATGTTTACTCTACAATCAAAGGCAAGCGAGATACCACTCTATCATACCTTTTTATGAGCATTGCAACGTTGCTTATGTTTATGCTTCATGCTACTTACTATTTTTGAGTTAGAATCTCTTCATAGCTTGCAATGATTATTAAGTAAACTTAGTTGCATATTCTTTATTATGAATTGCCTAAGTAGTTGATCATATGCTGAGAATATATACATCTTATGAAGCAAATGTGTTCGTGAAAGTTTCTTTTATCGCACTCAGTTTTCAACTGAATTGCTTGAGGACAAGCAATAAGCTAAGCTTGGGGGGAGTTGATACGTCCAAAACATATCTACTTTCCCGAACACTTTTGCTATTGTTTTTCCTCTAAACTTGTGTGATTTGGATACAACTAACACGGACTGACGCTATTTTCAGCAGAATTACCTTGGTGTCTAGTTTTTGTGCAGAAAATCAACTATCAGGAAAAATCCCGAAAAATATGCCAAAAATCCTATTTCACCAGAAGACTCATGGAGCCAGAAGACGAGACGGAGGAGGGCCACGAGGGGCCCACACCACTTGGCCGCGCGGGCCAGGCCAGGCCGTGCCTGGGGGTGGTGTGGCCACCTCGGTCACCCCCTCGACCGAGAATATCATTTTGCGGCCCGAAAGTTGGGGTGTCCAGGCAACACGGTACCCGAGTTACCTGATATCATCCGCGATGACTATAGTTGGCGTGCCAAATACTCAGAGGGTCTTTTTCGGCATGGATTCAACTTTATGTTTCAATACAAAAAATCAGGCTAACGGCCGTCAAGGTGGGCCCCCCTGTCAGTTCTCGCCGTTATGTCGCTCCCGTCGCTTAGGTGTCAATTAAGCTTGCAACATTGGTGCCTACATCCATTACGTGTCTTCTTCTTCCCCAGAGCGGCAATCTGTGGGGCGTCGCAGCCATGGCGTGGAGCTGGGACGTGGACGAACCTGCTCGGCCCAGCTCTCCTCCCTGTAGGCTTGCAGCGTTGGCGCCTCCATTACTCGTCTTCTTCCCCGGAGCGGCAATCTGTGGTTGCAGCCATGGTGCAGAGCTGGGAAGTGATGAAGCTGCTCGGCCCCGCTCTCCTCCCCATCCCGAGTCGGAGCTCGCCCTCAGCATGGACGCACCCATGGCATGGTCGGGGACGAGAATTGGTTCCCGGTGAGATCTATCACCTTGTCGACCATGCTCGGTTCTGTTTTCCTCCTCTAGAATCCGAGCTCGCCGTCGCCGTGGTTGCACCCGCACCAATTCTGCCACCTCTGCCGAGGTCTCTGTGGTAGCTCAAGTTCTGGGGCTCTCCAAGTTCTGCCATGTTGGGCCTGTAAGTGTTGTTGTATGTTAAACTAGCAAATCTCTTTTGTTCAAATCTCTTGGGCTGTACCAACTTCATTGTGTTTAATTATGAAAGACAAAATATAAATGACTTCTCTCAATTTCTCGCATAGAAAATTGCACAGCTAATTTCATATTCTCGCAGGAACTGGCCCCACTTGTTGAACCGGCGGCACTACCACGATCTCCACGTAACCACGTTGAGTTCTCGAACCGAAAGTTGCAGTTACCACGTTTCTTCTATAGTCATTCCTCTTCCTTAGTCATTCCTCTGCAGTTTTTCCTGGGCGCTTCTTATTCCTCTGTTCTGGAACCGTCAGTTCATCTTCTTCTTCCTCTTGAAGGCAGTTCCTTGCAGGTAGTTCCTTTCACCCATTTCCTTGCAGGCATGGACGATGGGAAACGCACAACAAAGACCCACTTGGTCCCTGCCCATGGCACCATGACTTTGACAGTGGTGTACACAAATGATGAAGCGACTGTGGAGACAACTTTCGCCAGGTTTGAGCAATTGCTTGAGAAAGAGAAGCACAAGTTTGTGGGGCTAGACTTGGAGTACACCCGTGCAAATAAGCGAAAAAAAATCCTCCACAAGAATCGCTGTCGTGCAAATCTCCATACATGAGGAGGTCCTCGTTTACCACTTCTGCAGGTATGTGAAATTTAAATTTGAGATCACCACTTCTGCATCCCTTGTTCCCTTACATCCCTAGAACCATCTAAGTGCAGGAGTAAACCAACTGAGATGCGTTGTCCGGCTCTGGTCGAGTTCTTGTGTAGGAAAGGGATAACTTTCACTAGCGTAGATATCACAAATGACACAATTATGCTTTCTCGTGCGTTGATAAAAATCTCAGAGGGGCACCACATCCACATCCAAAATCTGTACAAGATCAAATCATACCCAGCGAAGGATGGCATGGGTGATCTGGCAGCGGAAATCATCGATAAATCCTATGAAAAACTGAAGAAATTGAAGTGACTCGATCACGACTACTGGGAGTGGAAGCCGATGAGCCAGGTGCGCCTCGAGTATGCAGCCAGAGACGCCTACATGGCGTACGAGTTGTACAGTAAGATCATTACCATAAAAGATGGGATGGTTAAGGCGGGGGTTTTCGCGAGAGAGCTATGCCCTGGTTGCAAGCTAGCCCAGGAGAAGAAGCGCGAGGAGGACAGAAAGCGGTTTCAGGACGAGCAGGGATCTTAGGACGGTGGCGACATCAAGCGGCTGAAGGGGAAGCAAGTCAAGGACGAAAACAAGTGGTGGTGATACATTATGTGTTTGAACTAGATTTTAGTTTCTAGTTTATTATGTGTGTGATACATTTAGTTACTTCAATACAAAATTTCGACCAATTTAACTTGTTGGTGTATTTCTTGACAATTATAATATAATCGAGCACTAGAAATATTTTTTAGTATGCATGAGCATGATCAGTAAATATAATTGAACACTAGAAACTTTAAGGCACTCCATATAAAGGAGTAGATTAATATATAAGGTTCACTAGAGACACCACGGATATATTGTCTTACATGACACACACATGTAATAATTAACTAGAACAAAATAAAAGCAGGGGATGCAGTAGGAGGCCAGGACACGGAGACGCCTAGCAGGGCAGGGGTTTATCAGCAGGAGGCAGCGACAACCTAGTCGATGGGATACAGGTCAGTCCTGACATACTTCCGGAGGAATTTGCCGTAGGCTGCGTGCTGCGCCAAGGTAATCGGCCTATGGCTTCTGCCTCTGCCTCTGCCAACGCCCTCCACGTGCTGGATCATGCTGTTGAGGTCCACATTGATTCCTCTGCCACAGAATGGGCAAAACAGTCTCCCCCTATGGTGGAAACAGATTAGCCCACACCGTAACCGCCTCAGCATGTAGCGGCTCTTGTTGTCCTTGGATTCCTTGCTATCGTCCACTTCATCATCATTCTCCTGTTGATTTTTAAGAAGATAACTTAGAACTCGTGCATATGATTGAATTGTATTACAACTCAAGAATTGACAACATGTATATGTAAGACGATATATCCGTGGATATCAAAGATAAAGCATCTCAATAATAGTTTGATCGATTCATATATCATTTCATATCAACACAATGACAAATAATTACATCAGATTGCGGCCTCATAAGTTTATTCAGGGACGGCGTGAGTGAACCAAGTAACAATTGCACAACCTGTATTGTTGTTGTACATCGCCCCAGGTTCACTAACTCGTCCCTAAAAAAATTTGACACCAATGTGTCTGCCTCTCTTTTGGGACAAATTTGAATCATTGGCCACAATAAGAAATTGAAATGTAATCGTACAAAACATTATTCAGGGATATACATAGTCAGGTACAAAAACAAGCCTAAATATTGTAATTATAAATAAAAAACCAAACAATTAATCTTCAGGTGCATGTTAAAAATACTTATGATCAAAACCATTCATATACATATGCATCATACCAATCATTAAAAGATCAGAAACAATTCAAGGATCATATATATAGTTCCACATGAGAATAAATCTAGGGCCTCATAATTTGTTTTAGAGATGGAGTAGGCGAACCAAAGTACCAACAACACAACCTATATTGTTTGTGTGCATTGCTGCCTCAGGTTCACCAACCCATCCCTAAAACACGACACATTCATACGTGTCTCCCCTTGAACTCTTTTGGGGCAAATTTCAATCATCGGCCTCGGTGACAAACTAAAATGTAATTCTTATACACTATGAATGCATGGAATAGATAATTCGAATATCATAGTTCTATGAATGTAGAATAAAGATTGCGGCCTCATAAGTTTATTCAGGGATGGCGTGAGTGAACCAAGTAACAATTGCACAGCCTATATTGTTGTTGTACATCGCCCCAGGTTCACTAACTCGTCCCTGAAAAATCTGACACCAATGTGTCTGCCTCTCTTTTGGGGCAAATTTGAATCATTGGCCACAATAAGAAATTGAAATGTAATCGTACAAAACATTATTTAGGGATATACATAGCTAGGTACAAAAACAAGCCTAAATATTGTAATTATAAATAAAAAACCAAAAAATTAATCTTCAGGTGCATGTTAAAAATACTTATGATCAAAACCATTCATATACATATGCATCATACCAATCATTAAAAGATCAGAAACAATTCAAGGATCATATATGTAGTTCCATATGAGAATACATCTAGCGCCTCATAATTTGTTTCAGAGATGGAGTAGGCGAACCAAAGTACCAACAACACAACCTATATTGTTTGTGTGCATTGCTACCTCAGGTTCACCAACCCATCCCTAAAACACGACACCGTCATACGTGTCTCCCCTTGAACTCTTTTGGGGCAAATTTCAATCATCAGCCTCGGTGACAAACTAAAATGTAATTCTTATACACTATGAATGCATGGAATAGATAATTCGAATATCATAGTTCTATGAATGTAGAATAAATATTGTGGCCTCATAAGTTTATTCAGGGATGGCGTGAGTGAACCAAGTAACAATTGCACAGCCTATATTGTTGTTGTACATCGCCTGTGTTCGCTCACTGCTCCTGAAAAAATCACACCAATGTGTTCCGCTCTCTTTGGGGCAAATTTGAATCATTGGCCACAATAAGAAATTGAAATTCGTACAAAACATTATTCAGGGATATACATAGTCAGGTACAAAAACAAGCCTAAATATTGTAATTATAAATAAAAACCCAAACAATTAATCTTCAGGTGCATGTTAAAAATACTTATGATCAAAACCATTCATATACATATGCATCATACCAATCATTAAAAGATCAGAAACAATTCAAGGATCATATATGTAGTTCCATATGAGAATAAATCTAGGGCCTCATAATTTGTTTCAGAGATGGAGTAGGCGAACCAAAGTACCAACATCACAACCTATATTGTTTGTGTGCTTTGCTGCCTCAGGTTCACCAACCCATCCCTAAAACACGACACCATCATACGTGTCTCCCCTTGAACTCTTTTGGGGAAAATTTCAATCATCGGCCTCGGTGACAAACTAAAATTTAATTCTTATACACTATGAATGCATGGAATAGATAATTCAAATATCATAGTTCTATGAATGTAGAATAAAGATTGCAGCCTCATAAGTTTCTACAGAGATGGCGTAAGCGAACCAAGTAACAATTGCATAGCTTATATTGATCTTGTACATGGCCCCAGGTTCGCTCACTCATCCCTGTAAAAATTTGACACCAATATGTCTGCCTCTCTTTGGGGCAAATTTGAATCATTGGCCACAATAAGAAATTTAAATGTAATCATACCAAACAATATTCAGGGATATACAAATGCATCATACAACGCATTCATAGATCAGAAACAATACAAATATTATATATTTAGGTTCCATATGAGAGAAAAAATTAGGGCCTCATTATTTTTCAGCGATGGAGTCGGAGAACCAAAATACCAACAGCACAACCTATATTGTTTATGTGCATTGCTGCCTCAGGGCCACTAACCATCCCTAAGAAAACGAGACCATCAGATGCCCTTGCACTATTTTGGGGCAAAATTGAATCATTGGGCTCAGTAAGGAATAGAAATGTAATGTTATAGGCCTGCTGTGTATCGAAATCAACACTCAACTAGCAAACTCAACTAGATGACAGATGAGCAGATTAGGGTTTTGTGACTAGACGGATTGGGGTTTTGTGACTAGATGGCAGATGCATCAATCAACCGATCGAATCATATATATACTACCCTACTTCAAGAGCAAAAGAATCTGTACACGATTGAGCAAATCCTATGTATGAACAGTGAAAACTGCGGCTGTGACTAGAGAAGCTAGCAATGTAGTACCTCGGACTCCTCATCAGGGACCTCCTCCTCGAACTCATCATTCTCCGCGATTGCGTCGAAGATTTCTTGAACGGCGATGGGGTCGTCGATGTAGATCATTGGATTGCCTCTGTTTGCCGCCTGCCCCCCATCCAGATCTGCCGCTAGCACCACGACGTTGTTGGCCACCTGCTGCTCGGTGGCGACGGCTACTACCGGCTGCTCGGTGGCGACGGCTACTAGCGGCTTCTCAGCGGCGATGGCTACCACCTGCTGCTCGGCGGTGACGGCTACCAACTGCTGCTCGGCGGCGACGGCTACCACCTGCTGCTCGGCGGCGACGGCTACTGGCTGGACGGATGAGTTCGCACCCTCGACGGTGCGGCGACGAGCGGCGTTCGTGCCCGGAGAAGACGCCTCCGTCTGCTTGGCGACGACCGAGCCATCTGCTGCTTCGCCTTCAACTGGCTTCACCTCCGGATCTTCTCCATGCGTACGCTTCATGGCGCACCAAGTGAAGGAGGTAGTGCAAACGAGGGAGATTCAGCGCGCGCGGCATGTGTAGATTGGGGTCTTGGGACTAGACAGACTGGGGGAAATGACACGAGCTCATGGAAGAAGAAGGTCGAGGGGGGTTATAAACACCGGACCATCCGTAGTCCTCGAGTGGACACGTGTGGTGGGCGGGGGGCGGGGGGGGGGGGCTACCACGATATCCACCCTTTTTTTGGTTCCCTTTTTTTTTGAAACAGCCACGATCTCCACTTTAGAGCTGCATTGAAAACACGTTTATGGCAGACCTCGATTCCACTGCATGCAAGTGGCGTGGAACTAATTTCTAGCAACGTTAGATCTACTCGAGGGGGGCCCTTGACTCACGGAATTTACTAGCGGTAGGGCCCAGTTGGAAGTGAGATTGAGAGCGCTGCGTATAAATGGGATATGTCTGATTAAAATCAAGTGGTAATAAATTGCAGCGTCCCGTCGACAACCGTGCACTCGATGACCCCGTTGCCCTGTGCATGAGTTGTAGTAGCAGTAGTAGGCTTTTTAGACTTGATTAAACTTGACATGACTGCTCGACGACTTTTTCCATGGACGGCATCGTGTTCCTTCCTGTAGAAGTCTCGCGGAGGGAGACGTCCGTGCTGTCTCACGCTGTACTGTGAAGGGCACGAGGTGTGCAACGATCATTATTGGATCGCACAGAATCAACGGTTGGTGCGCACGATCCACGTGACAACTGTGACAACCAATCAGGGAGTAGCAGACAGGGTGAGCACAGTTTTGGGATTCTACGAAAGATAGAGAGGGGGTGGGCAAAACTAAGTAGTACCACATAAAACCAAGGGCAAAACTGAGTAGTATAAAAATGGAACGTGTCTTGTACAATGAAATACATCGTGGAATACATCAAATTATGCCAAGATATATCCACTAGAGTTCATTGGATGTGTGTTCTTCTCATAAACCACACATGGATCCACCAGTGGCACTGCATGTGTGTTCTTCTAAACAAACCACATAAGGATCCACCAGTGTCATTGCATGTCTATTCTTTTCATGAACCACACATAAGGATGGGCCCACCAGTGTCATTGCATGTCTGTTCTTTTCATGAACCACACGCAGTGTCAGTGCATGTCTATTCTATTCATGAACCACACCCAGTTTCACTGCATGTTTGTTCTTTTCATGAACCACATAAGGATCTACCAGTGTCATTGCATGTCTGTTACTTCCATAAACCACATACGGATCCACCTAGTGTGATTGCATGTTTGTTCCTCTAAACAAACCACAAAAGGATCCACCAGTGTCATTGCATGTCTGTTCTTTTCATGAACCACATAAGGATCCACCAGTGTCATTGCATGTCTGTTCTTTTCATGAATCATAGCTAGAGTCATTGCATGTCTTTTACTTCCATAAACCACATATGGATCCACCTAGTGTGATTGCATGTCTGTTCCTCTAAACAAACCACATAAGGATCCACCAGTGCCATTGCGTGTCAGTTCTTTTCATGAACCACACCCAGTGTCATTGCATGCGTGTTCTTCTAAACAAACCACATAAGGATCGACCAGTGTCATTGCCTATCCGTTCTTTTCATGAACCACACCCAGTGTCATTGCATGTCTGTTCTTCTAAACAAACCACATAAGTCATTGCATGTCTGTTCTTTTCATGAACCTCACCCGGTGTCATTGCATGTCTGTTCTTTTCATGAACCACGGCTAGAGTCATTGCATGTCTGTTCCTCTAAACAAACCACATAAGGATCCACCAGTGTCATTGCATGTCCGTTCTTTTCATGAACCACATAAGGATCTACCAATGTCATTGCATGTCTGTTCTTTTCAAGATCCACACCCAGTGTCATTGCACGTGTGTTACTTCCATAAACCACATATGAATCCACCTAGTGTGATTCAATGTTTGTTCCTTCCATAAACCACATAAGGATCCACCAGTGTCATTGCATGTCTGTTCTTTTCATGAACCACATAAGGATCCACCAGTGTCATTGCATGTCTGTTCTTTTCATGAACCACACCCAGTTTCACTGCATGTCTGTTCTTTTCATGAACCACATAAGGATCTACCAGAGTCATTGCATGTCTTTTACTTCCATAAACCACATATGGATCCACCTAGTGTGATTGCATGTGTGTTCCTCTAAACAAACCACATAAGGATCCACCAGTGTCATGGGATGTGTGTTCTTCTCATGAACCACACCCAGTGTCATTGCATGTGTGTTCTTCTAAATAAACCACCTAAGGATCCACCAGTGTCATTGCCTGTCTATTATTTTCATGAACCACATAAGGATCCACCAGTGTCATTGCATGTCTATTCTTTTCATGAATCACAGCTAGAGTCATTGCATGTCTTTTACTTCCATAAACCACATATGGATCCACCTAGTATGATTGCATGTATGTTCGTCTAAACAAACCACATAAGGATCCACCAGTGTCATTGGATGTGTGTTCTTCTCATGAACCACACCCAGTGTCATTGCATGCGTGTTCTTCTAAACAAACCACATAAGGATCCACCAGTGTCATTGCCTGTCTGTTCTTTTCATGAACCACATAAGGATCCACCAGTGTCATTGCATGTCTGTTCTTTTCATGAATCACACCTAGAGTCATTGCATGTCTTTTACTTCCATAAACCACATATGGATCCACCTAGTGTGATTGCATGCATGTTCCTCTAAATAAACCACATAAGGATCCACCAGTGTCATTGCGTGTCTGTTCTTTTCATGAACCACACCCAGTGTCATTGCATGCGTGTTCTTGTAAACAAACCACATAAGGATCCACCAGTTTCATTGCCTATCTGTTCTTTTCATGAACCACAACCAGTGGCATTGCATGTGTGTTCTTCTAAACAAACCACATAAGTCATTGCATGTCTATTCTTTTCATGAACCACACCCGGTGTCATTGCATGTCTGTTCTTTTCATGAACCACGGCTAGAGTCATTGCATGTCTGTTCCTCTAAACAAACTACATAAGGATCCACCAGTGTCATTGCATGTCTGTTCTTTTCATGAACCACATAAGGATCTACCAGTGTCATTGCATGTCTGTTCTTTTCATGAACCACACCAAGTGTCATTGGATGTGTGTTACTTCCATAAACCACAAATGGATCCACCTAGTGTGATTGCATGTTTGTTCCTTCAATAAACTACGTAAGGATCCACCAATGTCATTGCATGTCAGTTCTTTTCATGAACCACACCCAGTGTCAGTGCATGTCTGTTCTTTTCATGAACCACACCCAGTTTCACTACATGTCTGTTCTTTTCATGAACCACATAAGGATCTACCAGAGTCATTGCATGTATTTTACTTCCATAAACGACATATGGATCCACCTAGTGTGATTGCATGTCTGTTCCTCTAAACAAACCACATAAGGATCCACCAGTGTCATTGGATGTGTGTTCTTCTCATGAACCACACCAAGTGTCATTGCATGTGTGTTCTTCTAAACAAACCACATAAGGATCCACCAGTGTTATTGCTTGTCTGTTCTTTTCATGAACCACATAAGGATCCACCAGTGTCATTGCATGTATGTTCTTTTCATGAACCACACCCATTGTCATTGCATGTGTGTTACTTCCATAAACCACATATGGATCAACCTAGTGGGATTGCATGTTTGTTCCTTCCATAAACCACATAAGGATCCACCATTGTCATTGCCTGTCTGTTCTTTTCATGAACCACACCCAGTGTCTGTGCTTGTCTATTCTATTCATGAACCACACCCAGTTTCACTGCAAGTCTGTTCTTTTCATGAACCACATAAGGGTCTACCAGAGTCATTGCATGTCTTTTACTTCCATAAACCACATATGGATCCACCTAGTGTGATTACATGTCTGTTCCTCTAAACAAACAACATAAAGATCCACCAGTGTCATTGGATGTGTGTTCTTCTCATGAACCACACCTAGTGTCATTGCATATGTGTTCTTCTAAACAAACCACATAAGGATACACCAGTGTCATTGCCTGTCTATTCTTTTCATGAACCACATAAGGATCCACCAGTGTCATTGCATGTTTGTTCTTTTCATGAAGCACAGCTAGAGTCATTGCATGTATTTTACTTCCATAAACCACATATGGATCCACCTAGTGTGATTGCATGTCTGTTTCTCTAAACAAACCACATAAGGATCCACCAGTGTCATTGCGTGTCTGTTCTTTTCATGAACCACACCTAGTGTCATGGCATGCATGTTCTTGTAAACAAACCACATAAGGATCCACCAGTGTCATTGCCTATCCGTTCTTTTCATGAACCACACCGGTGTCATTGCATGTGTGCTCTTCTAAACAAACAACATAAGTCATTGCATGTATGTTCTTTTCATGAACCACACCCGGTGTCATTGCATGTCTGTTCTTTTCATGAACCATGGCTAGAGTCATTGCATGTCTGTTCCTCTAAACAAACAACATAAGGATCCACCAGTGTCATTGCATGTCTGTTCTTTTCATGAACCACATAAGGATCTACCAGTGTCATTGCATGTCCATTTTTTCATGAACCACACCAAGTGTCATTGGATGTGTGTTACTTCCATAAACCACAAATGGATCCACCTAGTGTGATTGCATGTTTGTTCCTTCAATAAACTACGTAAGGATCCACCAATGTCATTGCATGTCAGTTCTTTTCATGAACCACACCCAGTGTCAGTGCATGTCTGTTCTTTTCATGAACCACACCCAGTTTCACTACATGTCTGTTCTTTTCATGAACCACATAAGGCTCTACCAGAGTCATTGCATGTATTTTACTTCCATAAACGACATATGGATCCACCTAGTGTGATTGCATGTCTGTCCTCTAAACAAACCACATAAGGATCCACCGGTGTCATTGATGTGTGTTCTTCTCATGAACCACACCAAGTGTCATTGCATGTGTGTTCTTCTAAACAAACCACATAAGGATCCACCAGTGTTATTGCTTGTCCTGCTCTTTTCATGAACCACATAAGGATCCACCAAAGGTCATTGCATGTATGTTCTTTTCATGAACCACACCCATTGTCATTGCATGTGTGTTACTTCCATAAACCACATATGGATCAACCTAGTGGGATTGCATGTTTGTTCCTTCCATAAACCACATAAGGATCCACCATTGTCATTGCCTCATGTTTTTCATGAACCACACCCTGTCTCAGGTTGTCTATTCTATTCATGAACCACACCCAGTTTCACTGCAAGTCTGTTCTTTTCATGAACCACATAAGGGTCTACCAGAGTCATTGCATGTCTTTTACTTCCATAAACCACATATGGATCCACCTAGTGTGATTACATGTCTGTTCCTCTAAACAAACAACATAAAGATCCACCAGTGTCATTGGATGTGTGTTCTTCTCATGAACCACACCTAGTGTCATTGCATATGTGTTCTTCTAAACAAACCACATAAGGATACACCAGTGTCATTGCCTGTCTATTCTTTTCATGAACCACATAAGGATCCACCAGTGTCATTGCATGTTTGTTCTTTCATGAAGCATGCTAGAGTCATTGCATGTATTTTACTTCCATAAACCACATATGGATCCACCTAGTGTGATTGCATGTCTGTTTCTCTAAACAAACCACATAAGGATCCACCAGTGTCATTGCGTGTCTGTTCTTTTCATGAACCACACCTAGTGTCATGGCATGCATGTTCTTGTAAACAAACCACATAAGGATCCACCAGTGTCATTGCCTATCCGTTCTTTTCATGAACCACACCCAGTGTCATTGCATGTGTGCTCTTCTAAACAAACAACATAAGTCATTGCATGTATGTTCTTTTCATGAACCACACCCGGTGTCATTGCATGTCTGTTCTTTTCATGAACCATGGCTAGAGTCATTGCATGTCCTGCTCCTCTAAACAAACAACATAAGGATCCACCAGGTCATTGCATGTCCGTTTTTCATGAACCACATAAGGATCTACCAAAGGTCATTGCATGTCCGTTTTTTCATGAACCACACCAAGTGTCATTGGATGTGTGTTACTTCCATAAACCACAAATGGATCCACCTAGTGTGATTGCATGTTTGTTCCTTCAATAAACTACGTAAGGATCCACCAATGTCATTGCATGTCAGTTCTTTTCATGAACCACACCCAGTGTCAGCATGTTCGTTTTTTCATGAACCACACCCAGTTTCACTACATGTCTGTTCTTTTCATGAACCACATAAGGCTCTACCAGAGTCATTGCATGTATTTTACTTCCATAAACGACATATGGATCCACCTAGTGTGATTGCATGTCTGTTCCTCTAAACAAACCACATAAGGATCCACCAGTGTCATTGGATGTGTGTTCTTCTCATGAACCACACCAAGTGTCATTGCATGTGTGTTCTTCTAAACAAACCACATAAGGATCCACCAGTGTTATTGCTTGTCTGTTCTTTTCATGAACCACATAAGGATCCACCAGTGTCATTGCATGTATGTTCTTTTCATGAACCACACCCATTGTCATTGCATGTGTGTTACTTCCATAAACCACATATGGATCAACCTAGTGGGATTGCATGTTTGTTCCTTCCATAAACCACATAAGGATCCACCATTGTCATTGCCTGTCTGTTCTTTTCATGAACCACACCCAGTGTCTGTGCTTGTCTATTCTATTCATGAACCACACCCAGTTTCACTGCAAGTCTGTTCTTTTCATGAACCACATAAGGGTCTACCAGAGTCATTGCATGTCTTTTACTTCCATAAACCACATATGGATCCACCTAGTGTGATTACATGTCTGTTCCTCTAAACAAACAACATAAAGATCCACCAGTGTCATTGGATGTGTGTTCTTCTCATGAACCACACCTAGTGTCATTGCATATGTGTTCTTCTAAACAAACCACATAAGGATACACCAGTGTCATTGCCTGTCTATTCTTTTCATGAACCACATAAGGATCCACCAGTGTCATTGCATGTTTGTTCTTTTCATGAAGCACAGCTAGAGTCATTGCATGTATTTTACTTCCATAAACCACATATGGATCCACCTAGTGTGATTGCATGTCTGTTTCTCTAAACAAACCACATAAGGATCCACCAGTGTCATTGCGTGTCTGTTCTTTTCATGAACCACACCTAGTGTCATGGCATGCATGTTCTTGTAAACAAACCACATAAGGATCCACCAGTGTCATTGCCTATCCGTTCTTTTCATGAACCACACCCAGTGTCATTGCATGTGTGCTCTTCTAAACAAACAACATAAGTCATTGCATGTATGTTCTTTTCATGAACCACACCCGGTGTCATTGCATGTCTGTTCTTTTCATGAACCATGGCTAGAGTCATTGCATGTCTGTTCCTCTAAACAAACAACATAAGGATCCACCAGTGTCATTGCATGTCTGTTCTTTTCATGAACCACATAAGGATCTACCAGTGTCATTGCATGTCTGTTCTTTTCATGAACCACACCAAGTGTCATTGGATGTGTGTTACTTCCATAAACCACAAATGGATCCACCTAGTGTGATTGCATGTTTGTTCCTTCAATAAACTACGTAAGGATCCACCAATGTCATTGCATGTCAGTTCTTTTCATGAACCACACCCAGTGTCAGTGCATGTCTGTTCTTTTCATGAACCACACCCAGTTTCACTACATGTCTGTTCTTTTCATGAACCACATAAGGCTCTACCAGAGTCATTGCATGTATTTTACTTCCATAAACGACATATGGATCCACCTAGTGTGATTGCATGTCTGTTCCTCTAAACAAACCACATAAGGATCCACCAGTGTCATTGGATGTGTGTTCTTCTCATGAACCACACCAAGTGTCATTGCATGTGTGTTCTTCTAAACAAACCACATAAGGATCCACCAGTGTTATTGCTTGTCTGTTCTTTTCATGAACCACATAAGGATCCACCAGTGTCATTGCATGTATGTTCTTTTCATGAACCACACCCATTGTCATTGCATGTGTGTTACTTCCATAAACCACATATGGATCAACCTAGTGGGATTGCATGTTTGTTCCTTCCATAAACCACATAAGGATCCACCATTGTCATTGCCTGTCTGTTCTTTTCATGAACCACACCCAGTGTCTTTGCTTGTCTAATCTATTCATGAACCACACCCAGTGTCACTGCAAGTCTTTTCTTTTCATGAACCACATAAGGGTCTACCAGAGTCATTGCATGTCTTTTACTTCCATAAACCACATATGGATCCACCTAGTGTGATTACATGTCTGTCCTCTAAACAAACAACATAAAGATCCACCAAAGGTCATTGGATGTGTGTTCTTCTCATGAACCACACCTAGTGTCATTGCATATGTGTTCTTCTAAACAAACCACATAAGGATACACCAAAGGTCATTGCCTGTCTATTCTTTTCATGAACCACATAAGGATCCACCAGTGTCATTGCATGTTTGTTCTTTTCATGAAGCACAGCTAGAGTCATTGCATGTATTTTACTTCCATAAACCACATATGGATCCACCTAGTGTGATTGCATGTCTGTTTCTCTAAACAAACCACATAAGGATCCACCAGTGTCATTGCGTGTCTGTTCTTTTCATGAACCACACCTAGTGTCATGGCATGCATGTTCTTGTAAACAAACCACATAAGGATCCACCAGTGTCATTGCCTATCCGTTCTTTTCATGAACCACACCCAGTGTCATTGCATGTGTGCTCTTCTAAACAAACAACATAAGTCATTGCATGTATGTTCTTTTCATGAACCACACCCGGTGTCATTGCATGTCTGTTCTTTTCATGAACCATGGCTAGAGTCATTGCATGTCTGTTCCTCTAAACAAACAACATAAGGATCCACCAGTGTCATTGCATGTCTGTTCTTTTCATGAACCACATAAGGATCTACCAGTGTCATTGCATGTCTGTTATTTTCATGAACCACACCCAGTGTCATTGCATGTCTGTTCTTTTCATGAACCACACCCAGTGTCATTGCATGTCTGTTCTTTTCATGAACCACATAAGGATCCACCAGTTTCATTGCCTATTTGTTCTTTTCATGAACCACAACTAGTGGCATTGCATGTGTGTTCTTCTAAACAAACCACATAAGTCATTGCATGTCTATTCTTTTCATGAACCACACCCGGTGTCATTGCATGTGTGTTCTTTTCATGAACCACGGCTAGAGTCATTGCATGTTTGTTCCTCTAAACAAACCACATAAGGATCCACCAGTGTCATTGCATGTATGTTCTTTTCATGAACCACATAAGGATCTACCATTGTCACTGCATGTCTGTTCTTTTCATGAACCACACCAAGTGTCATTGCATGTGTGTTACTTCCATAAACCACATATGGATCCACCTAGTGTGATTGCATGTTTGTTCCTTCCGTAAACTACGTAAGGATCCACCAATGTCATTGCATGTCAGTTCTTTTCATGAACCACACCCGGTGTTAGTACATGTCTGTTATTTTCATGAACCACACCCAGTTTCACTGCATGTCTGTTCTTTTCATGAACCACATAAGGATCTACCAGAGTCATTGCATGTATTTTACTTCCATAAACGACATATGGATCCACCTAGTGTGATTGCATGTTTGTTCCTCTAAACAAACCACATAAGGATCCACCAGTGTCATTGGATGTGTGTTCTTCTCATGAACCACACCAAGTGTCATTGCATGTGTGTTCTTCTAAACAAACCCCATAAGGATCCACCAGTGTTATTGCTTGTCTATTCTTTTCATGAACCACATAAGCATCCACCAGTGTCATTGCATGTCTGTTCTTTTCATGAACCACACCCAGTGTCATTGCATGTGTGTTACTTCCATAAACCACATATGGATCAACCTAGTGGGATTGCATGTTTGTTCCTTCCATAAACCACATAAGGATCTACCATTGTCATTGCGTATCTGTTCTTTTCATGAACCATAACCAGTGTCTGTGCTTGTCTGTTCTATTCATGAACCACACCCAGTTTCACTGCAAGTCTGTTCTTTTCATGAACCACATAAGGGTCTACCAGAGTCATTGCATGTCTTTTACTTCCATAAACCACATATGGATCCACCTAGTGTGATTACATGTCTGTTCCTCTAAACTAACAACATAAAGATCCACCAGTGTCATTGGATGTGTGTTCTTCTCATGAACCACACCTAGTGTCATTGCATATGTGTTCTTCTAAACAAACCACATAAGGATACACCAGTGTCATTGCCTGTCTGTTCTTTTCATGAACCACATAAGGATCCACCAGTGTCATTGCATGTTTGTTCTTTTCATGAATCACAGCTAGAGTCATTGCATGTCTTTTACTTCCATAAACCACATATGGATCCACCTAGTGTGATTGCATGTCTGTTTCTCTAAACAAACCACATAAGGATCCACCAGTGTCATTGCGTGTGTGTTCTTTTCATGAACCACACCTAGTGTCATCGCATGCGTGTTCTTGTAAACAAACCACATAAGGATCCACCAGTGTCATTGCCTATCTGTTCTTTTCATGAACCACACCCAGTGTCATTGCATGTGTGCTCTTCTAAAGAAATGACATAAGTCATTGCATGTCTATTCTTTTCATGAACCACACCCGGTGTCATTGCATGTCTGTTCTTTTTATGAACCACGGCTAGAGTCATTACATGTCTGTTCCTCTAAACAAACCACATAAGGATCCACCAGTGTCATTGCATGTTTGTTCTTTTCATGAACCACATAAGGATCTACCAGTGTCATTGCATGCCTGTTCTTTTCATGAACCACACCCAGTGTCATTGCATGTGTGTTACTTCCATAAACCACATATGGATCCACCTAGTTTGATTGCATGTTTGTTCCTTCCATAAACCACATAAGGATCCACCAGTGTCATTGCATGTCTGTCCTTTTCATGAACCACACCCAGTGTCATTGCATGTCTGTTCTTTTCATGAACCACACCCAGTTTCACTACATGTCTGTTCTTTTCATGAACCACATAAGGATCTACCAGAGTCATTGCATGTCTTTTACTTCCATAAACCACATATGGATCCACCTAGTGTGATTGCATGTCTGTTCCTCTAAACAACCCACATAAGGATCCACTAGTGTCATTGGATGTGTGTTCTTCTCATGAACAACACCCAGTGTCATTGCATGTGTGTTCTTCTAAACAAACCACATAAGGATACACCAGTGTCATTGCCTGTCTGTTCTTTTCATGAACCACATAAGGATCCACCAGTGTCATTGCATGTCTGTTCTTTTCATGAATCACAGCTAGAGTCATTGCATGTCTTTTACTTCCATAAACCACATATGGATCCACCTAGTGTGATTGCATGTCTGTTCCTCTAAACAAACCACATAAGAATCCACCAAGTGTCATTATGTTCCGTTTTTTCATGAACCACACCTAGTGTCATTGCATGCGTGTTCTTCTAAACAAACCACATAAGGATCCACCAGTGTCATTGCCTATCTGTTCTTTTCATGAACCACAACCAGTGTCATTGCATGTGTGTTCTTCTAAACAAACCACATAAGTCATTGCACGTCTGTTCTTTTCATGAACCACACTCGGTGTCATTGCATGTCTAATCTTTTCATGAACCACGGCTAGAGTCATTGCATGTCTGTTCCTCTAAGCAAACCACATAAGGATCCAAAAGTGTTATTGCATGTCTGTCCTTTTCATGAACCACATAAGGATCTACTAGTGTCATTGCATATGTGTTCTTTTCATGAACCACACCCAGTGTCATTGCATGTGTGTTACTTCCATAAACCACATATGGATCCACCTAGTGTGATTGCATGTTTGTTCCTTCCATAAACCACATAAGGATCCACCAGTGTCATTGCATGTTCTGTTTTTCATGAACCACACCCAAAGGTCAAGGTGCATGTCTATTCTTTTCATGAACCACACCCAGTTTCACTACATGTCTGTTCTTTTCATGAACCACATAAGGATCTACCAGAGTCATTGCATGTCTTTTACTTCCATAAACCACATATGGATCCACCTAGTGTGATTGTATGTTTGTTCCTCTAAACAAACCACATATGGATCCACTAGTGTCATTGGATGTGTGTTCATCTCATGAACCACACCTAGTGTCATTGCATGTATGTTCTTCTAAACAAAACACATAAGGATCCACCAGTGTCATTGTCTGTCTGTTCTTTTCATGAACCACATAAGGATCCACCAGTGTCATTGCATGTCTGTTTTTTTCATGAATCACAGCTAGAGTCATTGAATGTCTTTTACTTCCATAAACCACATATGGATCCATCTAGTGTGATTGCATGTCAGTTCCTCTAAACAAATCACATAAGGATCCACCAGTGTCATTGCGTGTATGTTCTTTTCATGAACCACACCTAGTGTCATTGCATGCGTGTTCTTCTAAACAAACCACATAAGGATCCACCAGTTTCATTACCTATCTGTTCTTTTCATGAATCACAACCAGTGGCAATGCATGTGTGTTCTTCTAAACAAACCACATAAGTCATTGCATGTCTATTCTTTTCATGAACCACACCCGGTGTCATTGCATGTCTGTTCTTTTCATGAATCACAGCTAGAGTCATTGCATGTCTTTTACTTCCATAAACCACATATGGATCCACCTAGTGTGATTGCATGTCTGTTCCTCTAAACAAACCACATAAGGATCCACCAGTGTCATTGCGTGTATGTTCTTTTCATGAATCACTGCTAGAGTCATTGCATGTCTTTTACTTCCATAAACCACATATGGATCCACCTAGTGTGATTGCATGTCTGTTCCTCTAAGCAAACCACATAAGGATCCACCAGTGTCATTGCGTGCCTGTTCTTTTCATGAACCACACCCAGTTTCATTGCATGCGTGTTCTTCTAAACAAACCACATAAGGATCCACCAGTTTCATTGCCTATCTGTTCTTTTCATGAACCACAACCAGTGGCAATGCATGTGTGTTCTTCTAAACAAACCACATAAGTCATTGCATGTCTATTCTTTTCATGAACCACACCCGGTGTCATTGCATGTCCTTCTTTTCATGAATCATGATAGAGTCATTGCATGTCTTTTACTTCCATAAATCACATATGGATCCACCTAGTGTGATTGCATGTATGTTCCTCTAAACAAACCACATAAGGATCCACCAGTGTCATTGCGTCCGTTTCTTTTCATGAACTACACCCAAAGTGTCATTGCATGTGTTCTTCCAAACAAACCACATAAGGATCCACCAGTGTCATTGCCTATCTGTTCTTTTCATGAACCACAACCAGTGTCATTGCATGTGTGTTCTTCTAAACAAACCACATAAGTCATTGCATGTCTATTCTTTTCATGAACCATACCTGGTGTCATTGCATGTCTGTTATTTTCATGAACCACGGCTAGAGTCATTGCATGTCTATTCCTCTAAACAAACCACATAAGGATCCACCGGTGTCATTGCATGTCTATCCTTTTCATGAACCACATAAGGATCCACCAGTGTCATTGCCTATCTGTTCTTTTCATGAACCACACCCAGTGTCATTGCATGTGTGCTCTTCTAAAGAAATGACATAAGTCATTGCATGTCTATTCTTTTCATGAACCACACCCGGTGTCATTGCATGTCTGTTCTTTTTATGAACCACGGCTAGAGTCATTACATGTCTGTTCCTCTAAACAAACCACATAAGGATCCACCAGTGTCATTGCATGTTTGTTCTTTTCATGAACCACATAAGGATCTACCAGTGTCATTGCATGCCTGTTCTTTTCATGAACCACACCCAGTGTCATTGCATGTGTGTTACTTCCATAAACCACATATGGATCCACCTAGTTTGATTGCATGTTTGTTCCTTCCATAAACCACATAAGGATCCACCAGTGTCATTGCATGTCTGTCCTTTTCATGAACCACACCCAGTGTCATTGCATGTCTGTTCTTTTCATGAACCACACCCAGTTTCACTACATGTCTGTTCTTTTCATGAACCACATAAGGATCTACCAGAGTCATTGCATGTCTTTTACTTCCATAAACCACATATGGATCCACCTAGTGTGATTGCATGTCTGTTCCTCTAAACAACCCACATAAGGATCCACTAGTGTCATTGGATGTGTGTTCTTCTCATGAACAACACCCAGTGTCATTGCATGTGTGTTCTTCTAAACAAACCACATAAGGATACACCAGTGTCATTGCACATTCTGTTCTTTTCATGAACCACATAAGGATCCACCAGTGTCATTGCATGTCTGTTCTTTTCATGAATCACAGCTAGAGTCATTGCATGTCTTTTACTTCCATAAACCACATATGGATCCACCTAGTGTGATTGCATGTCTGTTCCTCTAAACAAACCACATAAGAATCCACCAGTGTCATTGCGTGTCTGTTCTTTTCATGAACCACACCTAGTGTCATTGCATGCGTGTTCTTCTAAACAAACCACATAAGGATCCACCAGTGTCATTGCCTATCTGTTCTTTTCATGAACCACAACCAGTGTCATTGCATGTGTGTTCTTCTAAACAAACCACATAAGTCATTGCACGTCTGTTCTTTTCATGAACCACACTCGGTGTCATTGCATGTCTAATCTTTTCATGAACCACGGCTAGAGTCATTGCATGTCTGTTCCTCTAAGCAAACCACATAAGGATCCAAAAGTGTTATTGCATGTCTGTCCTTTTCATGAACCACATAAGGATCTACTAGTGTCATTGCATATGTGTTCTTTTCATGAACCACACCCAGTGTCATTGCATGTGTGTTACTTCCATAAACCACATATGGATCCACCTAGTGTGATTGCATGTTTGTTCCTTCCATAAACCACATAAGGATCCACCAGTGTCATTGCATGTCTGTTCTTTTCATGAACCACACCCAGTGTCAGTGCATGTCTATTCTTTTCATGAACCACACCCAGTTTCACTACATGTCTGTTCTTTTCATGAACCACATAAGGATCTACCAGAGTCATTGCATGTCTTTTACTTCCATAAACCACATATGGATCCACCTAGTGTGATTGTATGTTTGTTCCTCTAAACAAACCACATATGGATCCACTAGTGTCATTGGATGTGTGTTCATCTCATGAACCACACCTAGTGTCATTGCATGTATGTTCTTCTAAACAAAACACATAAGGATCCACCAGTGTCATTGTCTGTCTGTTCTTTTCATGAACCACATAAGGATCCACCAGTGTCATTGCATGTCTGTTTTTTTCATGAATCACAGCTAGAGTCATTGAATGTCTTTTACTTCCATAAACCACATATGGATCCATCTAGTGTGATTGCATGTCAGTTCCTCTAAACAAATCACATAAGGATCCACCAGTGTCATTGCGTGTATGTTCTTTTCATGAACCACACCTAGTGTCATTGCATGCGTGTTCTTCTAAACAAACCACATAAGGATCCACCAGTTTCATTACCTATCTGTTCTTTTCATGAATCACAACCAGTGGCAATGCATGTGTGTTCTTCTAAACAAACCACATAAGTCATTGCATGTCTATTCTTTTCATGAACCACACCCGGTGTCATTGCATGTCTGTTCTTTTCATGAATCACAGCTAGAGTCATTGCATGTCTTTTACTTCCATAAACCACATATGGATCCACCTAGTGTGATTGCATGTCTGTTCCTCTAAACAAACCACATAAGGATCCACCAGTGTCATTGCGTGTATGTTCTTTTCATGAATCACTGCTAGAGTCATTGCATGTCTTTTACTTCCATAAACCACATATGGATCCACCTAGTGTGATTGCATGTCTGTTCCTCTAAGCAAACCACATAAGGATCCACCAGTGTCATTGCGTGCCTGTTCTTTTCATGAACCACACCCAGTTTCATTGCATGCGTGTTCTTCTAAACAAACCACATAAGGATCCACCAGTTTCATTGCCTATCTGTTCTTTTCATGAACCACAACCAGTGGCAATGCATGTGTGTTCTTCTAAACAAACCACATAAGTCATTGCATGTCTATTCTTTTCATGAACCACACCCGGTGTCATTGCATGTCTGTTCTTTTCATGAATCACAGATAGAGTCATTGCATGTCTTTTACTTCCATAAACCACATATGGATCCACCTAGTGTGATTGCATGTATGTTCCTCTAAACAAACCACATAAGGATCCACCAGTGTCATTGCGTGTCTGTTCTTTTCATGAACTACACCCAGTGTCATTGCATGCGTGTTCTTCCAAACAAACCACATAAGGATCCACCAGTGTCATTGCCTATCTGTTCTTTTCATGAACCACAACCAGTGTCATTGCATGTGTGTTCTTCTAAACAAACCACATAAGTCATTGCATGTCTATTCTTTTCATGAACCATACCTGGTGTCATTGCATGTCTGTTATTTTCATGAACCACGGCTAGAGTCATTGCATGTCTATTCCTCTAAACAAACCACATAAGGATCCACCGGTGTCATTGCATGTCTATCCTTTTCATGAACCACATAAGGATCTACCAGTGTCATTGCATTTCTGTTCTTTTCATGAACCACACCCAGTGTCATTGCATGTGTGTTACTTCCATAAACCACATATGGATCCACCTAGTGTGATTGCATGTTTGTCCCTTCCATAAACCACATAAGGATCCACCAGTGTCATTGCATGTCTGTTCTTTTCATGAACCACACCCAGTGTGAGTGCATGTCTCTTCTTTTCATGAACCACACCAAGTTTCACTGCATGTATGTTCTTTTGATGAACGACATAAGGATCTACCAGAGTCATTGTATGTCTTTTACTTCCATAAACTACATATGGATCCAGCTAGTGTGATTGCATGTCTGTTCCTCTAAACAAACCACATAAGGATCCACCAGTGTCATTGGATGTGTGTTCTTCTCATGAACCACACCTAGTGTCATTGCATGTGTGTTCTTCTAAACAAACCACATAAGGATCCGCTAGTGTCATTGCCTTTCTATTCTTTTCATGAACCACAAAAGGATCCACCAGTGTCATTGCATGTCTGTTCTTTTCATGAATCACAGCTAGAGTCATTGCATGTCTTTTACTTCCATAAACCACATATGGATCCACCTAGTGTGATTGCATGTCTGTTCCTCTAAACAAACCACATAAGGATCCACCAGTGTCATTGCGTGTCTGTTCTTTTCATGAACCACACCCAGTGTCATTGCATGCGTGTTCTTGTAAACAAACCACATAAGGATCCACCAGTGTCATTGCCTATCTGTTCTTTTCATGAACCACAACCAGTGTCACTGCATGTATGTTCTTCTAAACAAACCACATAAGTCATTGCATGTCAGTTCTTTTCATGAACCACACCCGGTGTCATTGCATGTCTAATCTTTTCATGAACCACGGCTAGAGTCATTGCATGTCTGTTCCTCTAAACAAACCACATAAGGATCCAAAAGTGTCATTGCATGTCTGTCCTTTTCATGAACCACATAAGGATCTACTAGTGTCATTGCATGTCTGTTCTTTTCATGAACCACACCCAGTGTCATTGCATGTGTGTTACTTCCATAAACCACATATGGATCCACCTAGTGTGATTGCATGTTTGTTCCTTCCATAAACCACATAAGGATCCACCAGTGTCATTGCATGTCTGTTCTTTTCATGAACCACACCCAGTGTCATTGGATGTCTGTTCTTTTCATGAACCACACCCAGTTTCACTACATGTCTGTTCTTTTCATGAACCACATAAGGATCTACCAGAGTCATTGCATGTCTTTTACTTCCATAAACCACATATGGATCCACCTAGTGTGATTGCATGTCCGTTCCTCTAAACAAACCACATAAGGATACACCAGTGTCATTGGATGTGTGTTCTTCTCATGAACCACACCCAGTGTCATTGCATGTCTGTTCTTCTAAACAAACCACATAAGGATCCACCAGTGTCATTGCCTGTCTGTTCTTTTCATGAACCACATAAGGATCCACCAGTGTCATTGCATGTCTGTTCTTTTCATGAATCACAGCTAGAGTCATTGCATGTCTTTTACTTCCATAAACCACATATGGATCCACCTAGTGTGATTGCATGTCTGTTCCTCTAAACAAACCACATAAGGATCCACCAGTGTCATTGCGGGTCTGTTCTTTTCATGAACCACACCCAGTGTCATTGCATGCGTGTTCTTCTAAACAAACCCCATAAGGATCCACCAGTTTCATTGCCTATCTGTTCTTTTCATGAACCACAACTAGTGGCAATGCATGTGTGTTCTTCTAAACAAACCACATAAGTCATTGTATGTTTATTCTTTTCATGAACCACACCCGGTGTCATTGCATGTCTGTTCTTTTCATGAATCACAGCTAGAGTCATTGCATGTCTTTTACTTCCATAAACCACATATGGATCCACCTAGTGTGATTGCATCTCTGTTCCTCTAAACAAACCACATAAGGATCCACCAAAGGTCATTATGTCGTTCTTTTCATGAACTACACCCAGTGTCATTGCATGTGTGTTCTTCTAAACAAACCACATAAGGATCCACCAGTGTCATTGCCTATCTATTCTTTTCATGAACCACAACCAGTGTCATTGCATGTGTGTTCTTCTAAACAAACCACATAAGTCATTGCATGTCTGTTCTTTTCATGAACCACACCTGGTGTCATTGCATGTCTGTTCTTTTCATGAACCACGGCTAGAGTCATTGCATGTATGTTCCTCTAAACAAACGACATAAGGATCCACCGGTGTCATTGCATGTCTGTCCTTTTCATGAACCACATAAGGATCTACCAGTGTCATTGCATGTCTGTTCTTTTCATGAACCACACCCAGTGTCATTGCATGTGTGTTACTTCCATAAACCACATATGGATCCACCTAGTGTGATTGCATGTTTGTTCCTTCCATAAACCACATAAGGATCCACCAGTGTCATTGCATGTCTCCTCTTTTCATGAACCACACCCAGTGTTAGTGCATGTCTATTCTTTTCAAGAACCACACCCAGTTTCACTGCATGTCTGTTCTTTTGATGAACGACATAAGGATCTACCAGAGTCATTACATGTCTTTTACTTCCATAAACCACATATGGATCCACCTAGTGTGATTGCATGTCTGTTCCTCTAAACAAACCACATAAGGATCCACCAGGGTCATTGGATGTGTGTTTTTCTCATGAACCACACCAAGTGTCATTGCATGTGTGTTCTTCTAAACAAACCACATAAGGATCCACCAGTGTCATTGCCTGTCTGTTCTTTTCATGACCCACATAAGGATCCACCAGTGTCATTGCATGCCTGTTCTTTTCATGAATCACAGCTAGAGTCATTGCATGTCTTTTACTTCCATAAACCACATATGGATCCACCTAGTGTGATTGCATGTCTGTTCCTCTAAGCAAACCACATAAGGATCCACTAGTGTCATTGCGTGTCTGTTCTTTTCATGAACCACACCCAGTGTCATTGCATGCGTATTCTTCTAAACAAACCACATAAGGATCCACCAGTGTCATTACCTATCTGTTCTTTTCATGAACCACACCTAGTGTCATTGCATGTGTGTTCTTCTAAACAAACCACATAAGTCATTGCATGTCTGTTCTTTTCATGAACCACACCCGGTGTCATTGCATGTCTGTTCTTTTCATGAACCACGGCTAGATTCATTGCATGTCTGTTCCTCTAAACAAACCACATAAGGATCCACCAGTGTCATTGCATGTCTGTTCTTTTCATGAACCACATAAGGATCTACCAGTGTCATTGCATGTCTATTCTTTTCATGAACCACACCCAGTGTCATTGCATGTGTCTTACTTCCATAAACCACATATGGATCCACCTAGTGTGATTGCATGTTGTTCCTTCCATAAACCACATAAGGATCCACCAGTGTCATTGCATGTTTGTTCTTTTCATGAACCACACCCAGTGTCATTGGATGTCTGTTCTTTTCATCAACCACACCCAGTTTCACTACATGTCTGTTCTATTCATGAACTACATAAGGATCTACCAGAGTCATTACATGTCTTTTACTTCCATAAACCACATATGGATCCACCTAGTGTGATTGCATGTCTGTTCCTCTAAACAAACCACATAAGGATCCACCAGGGTCATTGGATGTGTGTTCTTCTCATGAACCACACCCAGTGTCATTGCATGTGTGTTCTTCTAAACAAACCACATAAGGATCCACCAGTGTCATTGCCTGTCTGTTCTTTTCATGAACCACATAAGGATCCACTAGTGTCATTGCATGTCTATTCTTTTCATGAATCATAGCTAGAGTCATTGCATATCTTTTACTTCCATAAACCACATATGTATCCACCTAGTGTTATTGCATGTTTGTTCCTCTAAACAAAGCACATAAGGATCCACCAGTGTCATTGCGTGTCTGTTCTTTTCATGAACCACACCCAGTGTCATTGCATGCGTGTTCTTCTAAAAAAATCACATAAGGATCCACCAGTGTCATTGCCTATCTGTTATTTTCATGAACCACACCCAGTGTCATTGCATGTGTGTTCTTCTAAATAAACCACATAAGTCATTGCATGTCTGTTCTTTTCATGAACCACACCCGGTGTCATTGCATGTCTGTTCTTTTCATGAACCACGGCTAGAGTCATTGCATGTCTGTTCCTCTAAACAAACCACATAAGGATCCACTAGTGTCATTGCATGTCTGTTCTTTTCATGAACCACATAAGGATCTACCAGTGTCATTGCATGTCTGTTCTTTTCATGAACCACACCAAGTGTCATTGCATGTGTGTTACTTCCATAAACCACATATGGATCGACCTAGTGTGATTGCATGTTTGTTCCTTCCGTAAACCACATAAGGATCCACTAGTGTCATTGCATGTCTGTTCTTTTCATGAATCACAGCTAGAGTCATTGCATGTCTTTTACTTCCATAAACCACATATGGATCCACCTAGTGTGATTGCATGTTTGTTCCTCTAAACAAACCACATAAGGATCCACCAGTGTCATTGCGTGTATGTTCTTTTCATGAACCACACCCAGTGTCATTGCATGCGTGTTCTTTTCATTAACCATAGCTAGAGTCATTGTACCCAGTGTCATTAGATGTGTGTTCTTCTCATGAACCACACGTGGATCCACCGGTGTCATTGCATGTCTGTTCCTCTAAACAAACCACATAAGGATCCACCAGTGTCATTGCATGTATGTTCTTTTCATGAACCACACCCAGTGTCATTGCATGCATGTTCTTTTCTTTAACCATAGCTAGAGTCATTGCATGTCTGTTACTTCCATAAACCACGCATGGATCCACCGATGTCATTGCATGTCTGTTCTTTTCATGAACCACACCCAGTGTCATTGCATGGGTAGCCGTTAGACCGAGTCTTCTAGAAGGCATGCCCTAACACAGTTGTTCTGCTTGACAATTGTTACATACCGTTCGATTGGGGCGCTTGGACGATTGGGATGGTCTTCGTGAGAGCGATCCGCAAGTAGGCTGTTCTGCGGCATGATTGGCCATGCTTGCTTTGGACAAACTGGCAACACCGGGCGCTCCCCTGTTGCGAGTGTCACGTCTCACGAGTTCAGTGGGCCACATCCCAGTGTCACGTCCCCATTACTTCTCTTCCTCCCCATACTTCTCTTCCTTACCCTCAAAGCCACTTTCCCCACTTCACTCCCATCCCGCCGTAGCCGCAAGCCGATGGTGCCTCCATCCCAATCCCCTCTCCGGCAGCCACCCCCCACCCCTCTCGCCATGGGTTCAAGGGGAGACGGCGAGGAAACGTGTCGTGACGATAGGGACGGTGATTTCAATGTGAGTCATCTCATCTCTATTTCTATCATCTGTGGCCAGTTATCTATTTTTTGAGCTAGATCTAATCTGTTTACTCATGCGCGTATGATGTGTTAGGCCAACTAGACGATGTATGACTCCGACTATCACGGTTTAGAGGATGAAGACAGTCCTCTGGTATGTAAACATGGATATGTGCCCGCTAAATTTGTAGCCTTCGAAGGACGAAACGCAGGCATGAGGTTTCTACGGTGTCAAGGACATCGTGCAATGATGCAAGGCGGAAGTTGCGGTGTTGTCAAATGGGTCGATCTAGAGTTGCCCAAATCGATGCAGAAAACGCTGGACAAACTATGGGAAATGACTGTCGAGTTGAAAGAATCCGTATTCAGCTCACTTCTTGACAGTGTTGAGATGAAGCTATGGGAACCAGTTGACACGACCAAGCATAAGCGAGATCTCAGGTGGGTGCAAGACAAGGTTATCAAAGTCGAGAAGGAGAGGGACGCGACGTTGGCCCTGAAGGCTAAAGCAGAGCAAGAACTGGCTCAAGCAAGGAACGATCTCCACCAGGCCAAAGTCCTGCAGTACACAACTATGAGTATTGATAAGTGCATGAGGAAAAATGCAGAGAAACAATTGAAGTTGTGAAAGGAAGATGCTAAAAGGAAGGAGCAGACAATTCAATCCTTGCTCTCGCAGGAAGATGTGCATCGGACCAAGATTAGGAAGATCAAGGAGATGTGTGATAACTAGTTCTATTTAGCTTAAGCTCCGTGCCTTTTTAAGTTGTAATATTTGCACTTGTTGACCTAGCGGTCTGAACTATTGGTCCCGGATTCCAGGGAGGAAAAAAATTGCTCTGACCCCGCATTAATTTGTGGAAGAATTTGTGATTTAGATCAATTTCTGCCTCGATTTAGATCTTTGTCCCGGATTGGGAACGTAACCGTGGACCAAATACACCTTTTCTACTAGTGTATTCTGACACTGGTGGTTTGTTTAAACGTAATCTACGTGGATTGTGCCGCATGCAAATGGCACAACCACAATTTATAAAGTGGAAGCACGTACACCCGATTCATCGGAGATTCGGGAGCTTCACCAGATGCAGGGGATGCAGGAGCAGAGAGGCGGTGAGATAGACAGGCTCAAGATTAGGCCAGAAAGTGGTACCAATTTCCTCCTCATCTGGGCATTATCGGTGAGAACATTGCTGTTTATGTTGCCACATCGTTGTGCAACATCTGAAATAAGTTGCTGCTTCGTGGAGTGTGGCAGCTTAAATAATTTATTTATGTGCCACTTACATTCCGTCGTATTTGGAGACCTCCTGCCCCTCAGCAATCGTGGAACCGGTGGATCCTTGTTTTTAGATAGCAGTGGCACAATCACAATTTCGGATTCAACTACTAACTCGGGCATTTCCAAACCCTAAGTCGCGGTACATTTTACTCAGAGAACATGGGTAGATTGTTTCGCCCACAACGTGCCACACACAGAGCGATCAGAATTTAACAGAATTACATATATAGGTTCAAGTTCAACACATTACTATGCATCTTCATTGCCAGCAGCCTTCTTCCGCGCAGGTGCCAAGCCTTCACGTCCAATGGCTTATTCATTTCCTGCCTTCTTCCTCTTCCTCGTGCCAATTTTCTTAGCTTCACGACTGCATCGCCGGGACAATGGGCACCAGAATCGTGTCCAGCATCATCTTTCC
Source organism: Avena insularis (assembly GCA_023614405.1). Taxonomy (NCBI): domain Eukaryota; kingdom Viridiplantae; phylum Streptophyta; class Magnoliopsida; order Poales; family Poaceae; genus Avena; species Avena insularis. The sequence continues at coordinate 469,443,821 of CM042686.1, forward strand.
ACTCGTTTTTAATTTCTTCGGGCAGCAAAATGACATCTTTCCACTCGTTTTTAATTTCTTCGGGCAGCAAAATGACTGACCCGGCAGTCATGTTTCTAACCTTGCAGCGCTTCCTATCAAAGAAACAAGACTGTTGCATAACTGCCCAATATCTACAGAGTAAATAAAACAAAAATTACAATTCAGCACAAACATGCGAACCCCAACAGACCTTTGCTTACCAGGAGCTAATTGAGTTCGAGCAACCACCTTGTCCAAGAATAGAAGGGCGACTCCTAGTTGCAGCAACTTCCACATCCAGTACATCACATTTCAGCTCAAACATGGCAGCCGAAGCATACCTTTTCATCAACCCAATTAGCTGACTGTCACACGTTATAGGAACCATGATGTCATGTTCATCCATGAAGCTGAACTTTGCAGTCTGCTTCGGCCATAATTCAACATGATTACACAGAGCAGCAACCATACCAAATATAGTGCAGATCTGCGTAGGCGCTTCTTCCATCATGAAACAATGGTGTCCATACCTCTTGCCCTTAGAGTCGTACCAATAGAGGACTACCGTAACCAGGTAAAGGGGGTCCACGCAGATCCCACTTGACAGAAAACTGTGGACAAAATATGTTTGTCAGCGTTGGGCTAACAAACAATTTGAGGTTCAGTAGCCAGCTAGCAGTTGTAACTAGTGCGAATAGCAAAGAGAAGGGTAGATCACCCGCTTGTAGACAGAACTTCTTCTTTCTTGATAGTAGGATCTACCATCCTCTGAGCTGCTCGGCTCGTCGGCGGCGGAGGCGGGCTAGAGCCTCGCAACGGCGGCTACGGCATGCGCCATTGGAGCTCAGGATCAGCGACTGGTCGCAGCAACTTGGTGCCGGAAGTCAAATGTCCGAAGCGATCGTCCTGCCTAGAGGGTGGATTCCGACGCCGCCGGTGCTAGGGAAAGATGGGAATGGATTTGTGAAATTGGTCAACGCATCCAATCCACTTAGCTGCTCGATTTTCCTAAGAGGTTGCCGCGTTGACGCCCGCGTCACGGACAGATGACCGACATGAGGGTCCCGACCGTCTACTTCACGGGGCAGTTTAACGGAATGTTTGAATTTGGCAGGGGTGAGATGAGTTTGCCTTGAAATGGCCCCTCTCAGTAGTTGGCGGCCCAACTTTTTGAAACGCGGTAATTTCAGGCAACTTAGGTACCGCCATGCGCTGGCCTGCCAACTTTGGTACCGCAGACGAACATTCCCCCCTCGGCCTCCCTCTTCGCCTATAAGTTGCCTTTTGACCTAAAAACCAAGGGGGGTTCGACGTTTTTCTAGAAAGAGTTCCTCTATGCCGCCACCACCAGATTCCGCGATTCAGAACCAGAAACTCCGTTCTGGCACCCTGTCGGGATGAGGAATTGGAAGAGATCATCACCATAATCATCACAATCGCTTCTGCATCAACCATCCATGATTCCCCCATCCATGAGTGAGTAATCCCCCACTGTAGGCTATGGGGATGGTAGGGATTGGATGAGATCGTTCATGTAATGGCATCAGATTGTTAGGGCATGGTGCCTAGTATCTATTATTAGTGCTTTTTGATTTTGTTGCAACTTGTTATGCTTAATGCTTGTCACTAGGGCCCGAGTGCCATGATTTCAGATCTGAACATGTTATTGATTTATTATGATAGTATTGTTTATGGTCTTACCTGCAAGTTGTATACACATATTGTTGTCCAGAACCAAAGGCCTCGAAGTGACAATAATCGGGATAACCGGAGGGGATGGCTTTGATGTGAGGATCACATGTGTTCACGGAGTGTTAATGCTTTCCTCTGGTGCTCTATTAAAAGGAGCACCTTAATTGCTAGTAGTTCCCTCGAGGCCCTGCTGCAAATAGGCTGGCAGGACAAAAGATGTTGTGCAAGTTCTCATTGCAAGCACGTATGACTATATATGGAACACATGCCTATGATTATTTAGTACTTGGATGCTTTATCTTATTTATCTGCAAATGCCCTATGTCTTGATTGCTATATGAATTGTCTTGTCCATGCAACGCCCGTCCATCCATCCCTATGCCTACCGCACTTTAATCCTACTGTTTACTGCAATTGTTACTACTGTCTTTACTTTTACTACTGCTATTACTTTGCTATTGCTATTACAAAACTGTTGCTACTGATAAACTGATGTGAGCAAGATTGTTTCCGTGTGTAGCTGAATTGACAACTCAGTTGTTAAGGCTTATAAATATTCTTTGGCTCCCCTTGTGTCGAATCAATAAATTGGGTTTCACTTCCCTCGAAAATACTGCGATACACCCCCTATACTTGTGGGTCATCAGAATGCAGTGAAGGAGGTGTTCCCGTGAGCTGAAGGTAGAGAATGCCATGCCCAAATGATGCTCAACTTGTACTCACACTATGCAGGCAACGTATTTCGTTACATGTTTCCTACTGCAAGAGCTTACAAAGCTAGTAGAAGCGAATATTTCATGAGCAAGATTTTTGCGGAAGCCCTTGAACTTCCGGAGTACTTAGCCATACATCATTCACAGCTATGGAAGAGGAGTCAATTCAACCCTGACATTAAAGTTGATTACATAAACAACAACCTTGCAGAATGCCTGAATAACTGGGTGAAGGACATAAAAGTGCGTCCTGTTCATATCTTGATGGACAACATACATGGTATGATCATGAAGCTGTTAAATATAAGGAGAGAGATCGGTAGGAGACTTAGAGGACATATGCTACTGCCAGTTGTACAACAACTGCACAAGAGAAGCCGAGGACTTGCTCATCTTAGGGTTCTCCCTTCAACCGGCAGTAGCAGTGTGGTGGTCGATATGTCCAAGAGTGGAAAAAGGGATGTTGTGAACATCCAGCTGCGATAATGCACCTGCTTAGAGTGGCAGCATACCGGGAAACCTTGCGACCACACCTTGGCCTTCTTGGTGAAGAAAAGAACTCTACCACATTTGGATCAGTATTTGTCAGACTACTACTGTATGGAAAAGTTCAGAGCTGCATACGCTGGAACCGTTGAGCCATGTACAGACCCATCTCAGTGGCCTCAAGTCCAACTGAGTTTCGAGCTTTGCCATCCAGTTACAAAAAGGGGCAGAGGAAGACCTCAAGTGAATAGGTTTAAGAATCTTCTCGAGAAGAAGGGTTCGGCTTTCTATGCTAGCAAGAAGGGGAAAACAGATGCAAGACCTGCCATCTTATAGGCCATAGAGCAGTGGGATGTCCCCTTAATGCTCCCAAACCTAGGTTTGAGATAGTACATTAAAAAAGTTTATAATCCATAGATATAAGGTAGTAATCCCTGTACTGTTTTTTTACAGGAAGCGCAAGGTAAGAAACAAGACATGTGACTCAGTGATTTTGCTGCGGGAAGAAAACCAAAACAAGTGGAGTGCTGATGCTGGACAAGATTCTGGTGCTGATTGGTCTGACTTCGCTCGACCTGTAGATGTAGGGTTCGTGAAGGTAAGAAAATTGGCACCTAGGAAGAGGAAGAAGGCAGGAAAGGAAGAAGTCAGTGGACGTGAAGGAAAGAGGAAGAATGTTGGCACCCAAGTAGAGGAAGAAGGCTAGCAATGTAGAAGCCTAATAATGTATTGAACTTGAACCTATATATGTAGTTCGGTTAAACTCTGGAGCTGTGTGCGTGGAACTTGTTAGGCGAAACAATCTGCCTCCCGTACTCGGAGTAAAATGTATCGCGACTTGAGGATTGGATACGGCCGAGGCCACTACTTGAATCCGAAATTGTGACTGTGCCACTACTATCTGAACAATCGCACCACCGAGACCGCGATAGCTGAGCGGTTAAGGGGTCTCCAAAATCGATGGATGTTAGTGGCACATACATGAATTATTTATAAGCGCTTAATAAATCCCTGCTATTGGCATTACACTTATGATAAGGTTCTGAGCTGAAAAACTAGTTCTAAGCTGGCTGCTACACTCCACGAAGCAGCAACTTATTTCAGCTGCTGGACAACGACATGGCAACATAAACTACAAATGCAATAGATAATGCCCAGATAATGAGGAAATTGTTTCCACTATCTGGCCTAATCTTGAGCCCGTCTGTCTCACCACCTCCCTGCTCCTACCTTCCCTGCACCTAGCGAAGCTCCCAGGTCTCTCGCTCCAACGCACGAATCTCCTCTTTCTTGTCCCACACAGCATCACATAGATCCTGAACAAGCTCTTTGTGAAAACCTGTCAGTGGCTTTTCGATCCACACAAACTTGTCACAGCCAGTTCCCCTCCCTTCCTGCGAAGTAAATCGAAGGAAACAAAAAAAGAATTACATTATTCTTTCCAGATCCGGGTTACCATTGTACCTAAAGTAGGAACTTACCACTCTAATGCTGTAGTTGCTGAATTTTCTTGCAGTATTTTCGTCGGTCCACGAAATGCATCTCGGCATCTTCTCACCGCACAAACATAGCATATCGGGGTAGTAATTGTAGGGCAACCTCCAGTACCTGATGGGGGTACCCGCCTGACGGTGTTGAGCCGACCCTAATTCCGCCCGAGATGAACTGCATGAGCTGCGAGCCATGAGCGATTGGAGCGAGGGTAGAGGAAAGAGGAGCCTTTGGATGTCAAAGTACTGGCGTGGTGAATCGTGATTTGTCGCCACTTAATAACTCGGGTAAAATCCTATTGTCCACATTCGGCTGACAGGTGGGGAACCTAGCGTGTGGACTAGTCAACCAAACCTCGCGCCTTCGTGGTTCAAAGGCCCTCTCGCACGCATTGGACGAAATTTTTGGCACCTTGCCCACGTACATATCATTGGAAGGCCTTGCTCAGGAACCAGACAGGCCTGGCCCACACTCTTACTCCCTCAGAACTTGTCATGGCTCGTGCCAGTAGACCCATCCGCTCTACCTCTCCCAATCAGGCTTGCTGCGGCGGATCCACCCCAAGATCCTACCGTCGTAGTATCAAATGGCAATGGTTTCTTGAGCAGAGCGACGATGCTATGTCTCCGATATCGGCCCCTCCTACCTGTAGAAGGACTGATGCGACATCGAGCTCGAGCAGGAGCCGCCAGGCGAGACGGGGCTCGTTCCACGACAACCCCGTCCCCTTCATCATTCTTGATTCTGATTTGGAGGACGACGGGGATGAAGTTATGCAGAACGCTATTGTTTCCTCCTTGGCGAAAGTCAAGCCACGGGCGGAAGTGGATGTCTCTGGGAAGGGCACGGCGGTATCTGCTTAGCCCAAAATATATCGAGCCCGTTGGGGAAACCCAAGAGGAAGGTATGATGAGCACAACAGCAAGTTTTCCCTCAGTAATGAAACCAAAGTTATCAATCAAGTAGGAGCAAGGAAACACCTCAAAGGTGTTGCTAGCTGAACTTTGGCAGGGCGCACTACCGGTGCCAGCAGCAACATGGAGACCTGACAACACAACCACAAAACTTTGCCCCCAACTTGCGATGAGGTTGCCAATCTCACTGGTTTTGCTAAAAACAAAGGATTAAACGTATCGAGTGGAAGAAAGTAATAGTTTGCAAAAAGTAAACAGAAAACAGTAAATAGTTGATTGTAGATTGATAGTAAAAGAAAGGACCAGAATCCATAGTTCACTAGTGGTGGCTCTCCTTAAGATAGATGACATGTTGGGTGAACAAATTACAGCGGGGCAATTGACAAACATCAAGAAAGCAATCATGCATATACTACTCATCTTGACTCCTTTGAGACTTGATTGGACATTACAACATTATACATAGACTGTAATCCAAATGCATCTATGACTAATAATCCACCTTCAGGTTATCATCTGAACCCCCTCCAGTATTAAGTTGCAAGCAATGGATAATTGCATTACGCATTGTGTGTAAAGTAAACAATAGGATTGTTCTATGAACAAAGGATTGTTGTTTTCTCCCTAGTAGCAACAGCACATCTAGTACCTTAGAGATTTCTGTCACTTCCCCGGATTACTAGAGGCATGAACCCACTAACGAGCATAAATACTAACTCTTGGAGTTGCTAGCATCTACTTGGCCAAGATAGCTACTAACAACGGAAAGCATGCAAGATCACAAATAACAAAGACATGATAGAATCAATAATCAATCTGAAATAGCATCCCAATATCCATCAGATCCCCGCAAACACAACATGTAGGAATTACAAATAGATGATCTTGATCATGAAAAGAGCTCACAAGATCTAAACATGATAGCACAAAGGAGAAGAACCAGCCATCTAGCTACTACATGGAACCGTAGTCCAGAGATGAACTACTCATGCATCACACCGGAGGCTTGCATGGTAATGAAGAAGGCCTCCAGGGTGAATTCCACTCTCTACCAGGGTGCTAGGAAGAGCTTCAGATCCCTCCCGATCTAGGGATGGAGATGACAGTGGCTACAGACTCTTTCATGGAATTTTGATTGGGTACTTAGGGTTTCTATATCGGAGGCATCTTATAGGTGAAAGGGGAGGCCGAGGGGGTGCCTAGGGCGGCCAAACCACCCCCTGGCGCGGGCCAGGCTGGGCCGCGCGGCCAGGTGTTGTGTCGGCTCCCTGGCCCCTCTCCGTCTCGTATTCTGGCTCCAGGTGTCCCTCGATGAAAAACTGACTTTGGCTTTTGTCCCGCCCAATTCTGAGAATATTCATTTTCTGACTTTCCTGGAACCAAAAACAGCAGAAAACAGGCAGCTGGCACTATGGCTCTTGTTAATAGGTTAGTACAAGAAAGTGTATAGAAAGTACTCCAAAGTGTGGACAAAACATAAGAAAGTAGATAAAACCAAGCATGGAACATAAACAATTATGGATACGTTAGCAACATATCAGTGTCACCAATCGAGGTGGACTCCGACGACAGCGCTGTGATTTGGGTTTAGATGTTGTATAGGCTGGTTGCAATTTCGGTTGTGTTTAGTGCGAGTACAATTCTTGTAATGGGTTTGGCGAGCTATATTGATAAATATGTGCAATAGAAGCGTGTAAGTGCTTCCACTTTAGAAATTTTGTCTATGCCATTTGCATGTTGCATTATCCACGTAGATTACATGTAAACAGTCCAACGAAAATTAGATTACAACCATCCGACAGTAGTGGCAGGATGGAAGAGAAGTGGGTCCAGTGGCTTCGAGGGGAAGGAAGAGAAGTAAGGGGGACGTGACACTAGCAAGTGGGCCCACAAAACACGTGACACTGACATGCGGGAGCACACGGTATTGCCAATCTGTCCAGAGCTGACGGACTTTGCAACATGACAACAACAAGATGATTGGACCAATAACTCCTCGAATTATTAAGGAGTACTAAAAAACTACAACTGGGGTACATTCGTACAACACGTATGCTCTACACACCTGAGAAGCATTACTTAAGTCTAATAGTAATGACATCATAAGTACTACATTTCCTTGTAGGTCTTGTCGATACAAATGTATAAATGCATCTGCCTGTTCGGTCCAGCACCTACTAGGTACTGAGATGGCACACATCGGATCGACCTTAGGTCTGCATACTCCACCTCCCGCAGCATCGGGCAGCTCGGCGCCTCGGCCAGCACAAGAATGCTATCGGACGACGGCAGCTGGGCGTTCGCCCACATGCGCACCGTGTATAGGGCCAGGCGCACGCGACCGACCTAATGCATACCGCACACACGAAGGTGGGCCCAGCTCTGGTTCCCAGAACACCATCGGTGATGGTCAGGACAAAAACAGAGCCGTCCTCCCCCTAGAAAATTAGCCAGCGGCATGTCGAGTCAGTGAATGACACCTGCTCTTGGAGAAGTTTGGCGTGGCTGTATGAGATCCTAATCACTTCGATCAAGTGCTCCTCTGCAAGGTGGACGACGAGCTCTGCCGACGGGCCACTATAGTTGCAGCCCGACTCCGTGCAGGAGCATGCTCCGTGCAGGCACGCAAGCTCGTGGAGCGGGATCTCATGGTAGGAGTAATGGCGAAAGCATCCTGGGTGGGAGCACACGAGCAGGAACGTCGCTGTGAAGTTGCGCGCGAAGATCACCAGATTCTTGGGCTGCAACATCTGCCACATCTGAAGTTCGTCAAGAAATCAGATAAAAGTTCAGCAGTTAGATCGGCAAATAGTAGGAATATGTAAGATAAATTCAGAAGCTTGTAAAATGATTTCTTAGCATGAAGGTTGCGACCCGAGAATTAGCGGCTGTGGTCCGGGCACGGTGCACGAAAGCCGGTGGCGTCGTCCGGGCACGGTGACGTGTGGTGGAGGATGGGGGCTGTGGAGTAGACATGCTCACTCACGAGCTCTATGATATTACTAGTAGGATATATGGGAGTGCAAATAATACTAATATAAGTGAAAATGTAAGCGCGACCAATCATGTCTCAGAACAGCCTACTCGTGGATCTCTCTTACGAAGAACCATCTTATTTGTCCATGTTCCCCAATCGAACGGTCTGCAACAATCGGATTAGACAACTAGTTCTTCAGGGGGCGGTCCTTGTAGAAGACGCGATCTAACGGCCACCATTAGACGCGATCTAACAGCCACCATGAGCGTTCATTTCATAAACCTCATGGATCCATATGTGGTTAATGAAAAGAACAGACATGCAATGACTCTAGTGGATCCATATGTGGTTCATGAAAAAAACACACATGAAGTAACTCTGGTGGATCCATATGTGGTTTATGAAAAGAACACACATTCAATAACTCCAGTTGATCCATGTAGTTTATGAAAAGAACAAACATGGAATGACTCTGGTGGATCCATATGTTGTTTGTGAAAAGAACACACATTCAATGACTCTAGCTGTGGTTAATGAAAAGAATACACATGCAATGACTCTGGTGGATCAATATGTGGTTTGTGAAAAGAACAGACAAGCAATGACTCTAGTGGATCCATGTGGTTTATGAAAAGAACAGACATGCAATGACTCTAGCTGTTGTTCATGAAAAGAACACACATGCAATGACACTGGTGGATCCATATGTGGTTTGTGAAAAGAACACACATTCAATTATTCTAGTTGTGGTTCATGAAAAGAACACACATGCAATGCTACTGGTGGATCCATGTGGTTCATGAAAATAAGACACAAACAATGACTCTGGTGGATCCATATGCTTTATGAAAAGAACAGACATGCAATGACTCTAGCTGTGGTTTAGGATAAGAACACACATGCAATGACTCTAATGCTGGTTTACGACAAGAACACACATGCAATGACTCTGGTGGATACATATGTGGTTTGTGAAAAGAACACACATGCAATAAATCTGGTTAATCAATGTGGTTTATGAAAAGAACAGACATGCAATGACTCTAGTGGATCCATATGTGGTTTGTGAAAAGAACACACATTCAATGACTCTAGTTGTGGTTAATAAAAAGTACACACATGCAATGACTCTGGTGGATCCATATTTGGTTTGTGAAAAGAACACACATGCAATGACTCTAGTTGATCCATGCGGTTTATGAAAAGAACAAACATGCAATAACTCTGGTTGAATCCATATGTGGTTTGTGCAAACAACACACATTCAATGACTCTAGTTGTGGTTCATGAAAAGAACAGACATGCAATGACTCTAGTGGATCCATATGTGGTTTCTAAAAAGAACACACATTCAATGACATTGGTGGATCCATGTGGTTTGTGGAAAGAATAGACATGCAATGACTCTAGTGGGTCCATATGTGGTTAATGAAAAGAACACACATGCAATGACACTGGTGGATCCATATGTGGATCGTGAAAAGAACACACATTCAATGACTCTGGTGGATCCATATGTGGTTTGTGAAAAGAACACACATGCAATGACTCTAGTGGATCAATATGTGGTTCATGAAAAGAACACACATGCAATGCTCTGGTGGATCCACATGTGGTTTGGAAAAGAACACACATTCAATGACTCTAGCTGTGGTTAATGAAAAGAACAAGCATGCAATGACTCTAGTGGATCCATGTGGTTTATGAAAAGAATAGACATGCAATGACTCTAGCTGTGGTTCATGAAAAGAACACACATGCAATGACACTGGTGGATCCATGTGGTTCATGAAAATAAAACACATGCAATGACTCTGGTGGATCCATATATGGTTTGTGAAAAGAACACACATGTAATGACTCTAGTGCTGGTTTAGGATAAGAAGACACATGCATTGACTCTCGTGCTGGTTTAGGATAAGAACACACATGCAATGACTCGACTGGATCCATATGTGGTTAATGAAAAGAACACACATGTAATGACTCTAGTGGATCCATGTGTTTTATGAAAAGAACAGACATGCAATGACTCAAGTGGATCCATTGTGGTTTGTGTAAAGAACACACATGCAATGACTCTGGTTGATCCATGTGGTTTATGAAAAGAACAGACATGCAATGACTCTGGTTGATCCATATGTGGTTTGTGAATAGAACACAAATTCAATGACTCTACCTGTGGTTCATGAAAATAAAGACATGCAATGACTCTAGTGGATCCATATGTGGTTTGTGAAAAGAACACACATGCAATGACATTGGTGGATCCATGTGGTTTGTGGAAAGAACAGACATGTAATGACTCTAGTGGATCCATATGTGGTTAATGAAAAGAGCACATATGCAATGACACTGGAGGATCCATATGTGGTTTGTGAAAAGAACACATATTAAATGACTCTAGTTGTGGTTCATGAAAAGAACACACATGCAATGACTCTGTCGGATCCATATGTGGTTTGTGTAAAGAACACACATTCAATGACTCTAGTGGATCCATATGTTGTTTGTGGAAAGAACACACAAGCAATAAGCACTGGTTGATCCATATGTGGTTTGTGGAAAGAATACACATGCAATGACTCTAGCTGTGGTTAATGAAAAGAACACACATGTAATGACTCTGGTTGATCCATATGTGGTTTGTGAAAAGAACACACATGCAATGACTCTGGTTGATCCATGTGGTTTATGAAAGAACAAACATGCAATGGCTCTTGTTTATCCATATGTGGTTTGTGAAGAGAACACACATTCAATGAGTCTAGTTGTGGTTCATGAAATGAAAAAACATAAAATTACTCTAGTGGATCCGTATGTGGTTTGTGAAAAGAACACGCATGCAATGTCACTGGTGGATCCATGTGGTTTGTGGAAAGAACAGACATGCAATGACTCTAGTGGATCCATATGTGGTTAATGAAAAGAACACAAATGCAATGACACTGGTGGATCCATATGCGGTTTGTGAAAAGGACACACATTCAATGACTCTAGTTGTGGTTCATGAAAAGAACACACTTGCAATGACACTAGTGGATCCATGTGGTTCATGAAAATAACACACATGCTATGACTCTAGTGCTAGTTTAGGATAAGAACACACATGCAATGACTTTGGTGGATCCATATGTGGTTTGTGATAAGAACACACATGCTATGACATTGGTGGATCCATGTGGTTTGTGGAAAGAACAGACATGTAATGACTCTTGTGGATCCATATGTGGTTAATGAAAAGAACACACATCCAATGACTCTGGTGGATCCATGTGGGTTATGAAAAGAACAGACATGCAATGACTCTGGTGGATCCATATGTGGTTTGTGAAAAGAACACACATTCAATGACTCTAGTTGTGGTTCATGAAAAGGACACACATGCAATGAATCTGGTGGATCCAAATGTGGTTTGTGAAAACAACACACATGCAATGTCTCTGGTTAATCTATGTGGTTTATGGAAAGAACAGACATGCAATGAATCTAGTTGATCCAGATGTAGTTTGTGAAAAGAACACAAATTCAATGACTCTAGCTAGGGTTCATGAAAAAAACAGACATGCAATGACTCTGGTGGATCCATATGTGGTTTGTGAAAAGAACACACATGCTATGACATTGGTGGATCCATGTGGTTTGTGGAAAGAACAGACATGTAATGACTCTTGTGGATCCATATGTGGTTAATGAAAAGAACACACATGCAATGACACTGGTGGATCCATGTGGGTTATGAAAAGAACAGACATGCAATGACTCTGGTGGATCCATATGTGGTTTGTGAAAAGAACACACATTCAATGACTCTAGCTGTGGTTAATGAAAAGGACACACATGCAATGACTCTGGTGGATCCATATGTGGTTTGTGAAAACAACACACATGCAATGACTCTGGTTGATCTATGTGGTTTATGGAAAGAACAGAATGCAATGAATCTGGTTGATCCAGATGTGGTTTGTGAAAAGAACACAAATTCAATGACTCTAGCTAGGGTTCATGAAAAAAACAGACAAGCAATGACTCTAGTGGATCCATATGTGGTTTGTGAAAAGAACACACATGCAATGACATTGGTGGATCCATGTGGTTTGCGGAAAAAACAGACATGCAATGACTCTAGTGGATCCATATGTGGTTAATGAAAAGAACACACAGGCAATGACACTGGTGGATCCATATGTGGACTGTCAAAAGAACTCACATTCAATGAATCTGGTGGATCCATATTTGGTTTGTGAAAAGAACACACATGCAATGACTCTAGTGGATCCATATGTGGTTCATGAAAAAAAAACATGCAATGACTCTGGTGGATCCATATGTGGTTTGTGAAAAGAACACAGATTCAATGACTCTAGTTGATCCATGTGGTTTATGAAAAGAATAGATATGCAATGACTGTAGTGGATCCATATTTGGTTTCTGAAAAGAACACACATTCAACGACTCTAGCTATGGTTCATTAAAAGAACAGACATGCAATGACTCTAGTGGATCCATATGAGGTTTGTGAAAAGAACACACATGCAATGAACTTGGTGGATCCATGTGGTTTGTGGAAAGAACAGACATGCAATGAATCTAGTGGATCCATATGTGGTTAATGAAAAGAACACATATGCAATGAAAATGGTGGATCCATATGTGGTTTGTGAAAAGAACACACATTCAATTACTCTAGTTGTGGTTCATGAAAAGAACACACATGCAATGCCGCTGGTGGATCCATGTGGTTCATGAAAATAACACACAAGAAATGGCTCTGGTGGATCCATATGCTTTATGAAAAGAACAGACATGCAATGACTCTACCTATGGTTTAGGATAAGAACACACATGCAATGACTCTAATGCTGGTTTAGGACAAGAACACACATACAATGACTCTGGTGGATCCATATGTGGTTTGTGAAAAGAACACACATGCAATAAATCTGGTTGATACATGTGGTTTATGAAAAGAACAGACATGCAATGACTCTAGTGGATCCATATGTGGTTTGTGAAAAGAACACACATTCAATGACTCTAGTTGTGGTTCATGAAAAGAACACACATGCAATGACACTGGTGGTTCCATGTGGTTCATGAAAATAACACACATGCTATGACTCTAGTGCTAGTTTAGGATAAGAACACACATGCAATGACTCTGGTGCATCCATATGTGGTTTGTGAAAAGAACACACATGCAATGACATTGGTGGATCTATGTGGTTTGTGGAAAGAACAGAAATGCAATGACTCTAGTGGATCCATATGTGGTTAATGAAAAGAACACACATGCAATGACACTGGTGGATCCATGTGGTTTATGAAAAGAACCGACATGCAATGACTCTGGTGGAACCATATGTGGTTTGTGAAAAGAACACACATGCAATGACTCTGGTTGATCCATGTGGTCTATGAAAAGAACAAACATGCAATGACTCTGGTTGATCCATATGTGCTTTGTGAAAAGAACACACATTCAATGACTCTAGCGGTGGTTCATCAAAAGAACAGACATGCAATGACCCTAGTGGATCTATATGTGGTTTCTGAAAATAATACACATGCAATGACATTGGTGGATCCATGTAGTCTGTGGAAAGAACAGACATGCAATAACTCTAGTGGATCCATATGTGGTTAATGAAAAGAACACACAAGCAATGACACTAGTGGATCCATATGTGTTTTGTGAAAAGAACACACATTTAATGACTCTAGTTGTGGTTCATGAAAAGAACACACATCCAATGACTCTAGTGGATCCATATGTGGTTTGTGAAAAGAACACACATTCAATGACTCTAGTTGATCCATGTGGTTTATGAAAAGAACAAACATGCAATGACTCTGGTGGATCCATATGTGGTTTGTGATAAGAACACACATTCAATGAATCTAGCTGTGGTTAATGAAAAGACCACACATGCAATGACTGCGGTGGATCCATATGGGGTTTGTGAAAACAGCACACATGCAATGACTCCGGTTGATCCATGTAGTTTATGAAAGAACAGACATGCAATGACTCTGGTTGATTCATTTGTGGTTTGTGAAGAGAAAACACATTCAATGACTCTAGCTTTTTTTCATGAAGTGAACAGACATGCAATGACTCTAGTGGATCCATATGTGGTTTGTGAAAAGTACACACATGCAATGACATTGGTGGATCCATGTGGTTTGTGGAAAGAACAGGCATGCAATGACTCTAGTGGATCCATATGTGGTTAATGAAAAGAACACACATGCAATGACACTGGTGGATCCATATGTGGTTTGTGAAAAGAACACACATTCAATGACTCTAGTTGTGGTTCATGAAAAGAACACACATGCAATGACACTGGTGGATCCATGTGGTTCATGAAAATAACACACATGCTATGACTCTAGTGCTAGTTTAGGATAAGAACGCACATGCAATGACTCTGGTGGATCCATATGTGGTTTGTGAAAAGAACACACATGCAATGACATTGGTGGATCTATGTGGTTTGTGGAAAGAACAGACATGCAATGACTCTAGTGGATACATATGTGGTTAATGAAAAGAACACACATGCAATGACACTGGTGGATCCATGTGGTTTATGAAAAGAACAGACATGCAATGACTCTGGTGGATCGATATGTGGTTTGTGAAAATAACACACATGCAATGACTCAAGTTGATCTATGTGGTTTATGAAAAGAACAGACATGCAATGACTCTGGATGATCCATATGTGGTTTGTGAAAACAACACACATTCAATGACTCTAGATGGGGTTCATGAAAAGAACATACATGCAATGACTCTAGTGGATCCATATGTGGTTTGTGAAAAGAACACACATGCAATGACATTGGTGGATCCATGTGGTTTGTGGAAAATACAGACATGCAATGACTCTAGTGGATCTATATGTGGTTAAATAAAAGAACACACATGCAATGAAACTGGTGGATCCATATGTGGATTGTGAAAAGAACACACATTCAATGACTCTGGTGGATTGATGGCTTGGTGTTGATGTAGAGCTCGCTGGGAACCCTAAGAGGAAGGTATGATGAGCACATCAGCAAGTTTCCCTCAGTTATGAAACCAAGGTTTAATCGAACCAGTAGGAGCAAGGAAACACCCCAAAGGTGTTACTAGCTAAGCCTTGGCAGGGTGCACTACTGGTGCTAGTAGCAACGTGGAGACCTGCACAACACAACCACAGAACTCTGTCCCTAATTTGCGATGAGGTTGTCAATCTCACCGTGTTTTGCTGAAAACAAAGGATTAAACGTATCGAATGGAAGGAAGTAATAGTTTGTCGAAAGTAAACACAAAGCAGTAAACAGTTTATAGATTGTATGTAAAAGAAAAGGACCGGGATCCATAGTTCACTAGAGGTGGCTCTCCTTAGATAGATAACATGCTGGGTGAACAAATTACAGCGGGGCAATTGACAAACATCGATAAAGCATACAAGCATATACTAATCAGCTTGACTCCTTTGAGACTTGATTGGGCATTACAACATTATACATAGACCGCCATCCAAATGCATCTATGACTAATAATCTACCTTCAGGTTATCATCCGGACCCCCTCCAGTATTAAGTTGCAAGCAACAGATTATTGCTTTAGGATTTGCGTGTAAAGTAAACAATACGATTGTTATATGAACAAAGGATTGTTGTTTTCTCCCTAGTAGCAACAGCACATCTAGTACCTTAGAGATTTCTGTCACTTCCCCAGATTACCAGAGGGATGAACCCACTATCGAGCATAAATACTAACTCTTGGAGTTGCTAGCATCTACTTGGCCAAGATAGGTACTAACAATGGAAAGCATGCAAGATCACAAATAACAAAGACATGATAGAATGAATAATCAATCTGAAATAACATCTCAATATCCATCAGATCCCCGCAAACACAACATGCAGAATTACAAATAGATGATCTTGATCATGAATGGAGCTCACAAGATCTAAACATGAAAGAACAAAGGAGGAGAACCAGCCATCTAGCTACTACATGGATCCATAGTCCACGGATGAATTACTCACACATCACACTAGAGGCTTGCATGGTGATGAAGAAGGCCTCTGTGGTGAATTCTCTCCATGTGGTGCCGAAGAGCTTCAGATCCCTCCCGATCTAGGGATGGAGATGACGGTGGCTACAGACTCTTTCCTGGATTTTTGATCAGGTACTTTGGGTTTTCGTCCCGAGGGCATCTTATAGGCGGAAGGAGAGGCCGAGGGGGTGCTGGGGTCGGCCAGACCACCTCAAAAGTGGCCTGGGCTGCTGGCTAGGTGGCGTGGCCGGCCCCCTAGCCCTTCTCCGTCTCGTATTCTGGCATCTGATGACTTCCGGAAAAATAGGCACTTTGGCTTTTGTCCCGTCCAATTCCGAGAATATTCATTTTCTGACTTTCCTGGAACCAAAAACAGAAAAATGTAGCAGGCACTGTGCCTCTTGTTAATAGGTTAGTCCAAGAAATCATATGAAAAGTACTCCAAAGTTGGAACAAAACACAAGAAAGTGGATAAAACCAAGCATGGAACATCAAAAATTATAGATACATTTGCAATGTATCAACATCCCCAAGCTTAACTCCTGCTCGTCCTCGAGTAGGTAAGTGATAAAAAGAAAGAATAATTTTTGAGGTGACATGCATTATCAAAGACTTGATCAAAGTATTTGTAAAACATTCAAAGCTAGGATCATAGTACTTAAATCATAACATGAAAGACAAAGTTCTAGCAATAAGACAAAGAAACTATGATGCAACATGAAAAGGTACAAACAAAAGCTTCATGAATAACAATGCTTTGCAAGACGTTTGTTTGTTTTACATAAAGAAAACATAGCATAATAGTATTCAGCTTGTCCCTCATAGAGTAGAAAATATAAATGCATAGGACACCTTCAAAGTTCATAAGAGTGACTAGATACAAATAGTTTAAAACAAGCAATATCAAATTATGCATCAATCAACTAGTCTTGGGCCAATGCACATAGAACTAAGAATGGCCACTATGCTCTCAAAGTAGATGCATAAAGGTAGAAGGTGGAGACTCAATATAATGGTGGAAGAAAGGCCTTTATAAAAGGAAGTAGGGATTCAAGTCTCATAAAGATCTTCCAAAAATTATGGTACTTAATAGCTTTCAGCTCTCATTTCCCCTATCATAAGCATCTTGAAGTGATTAAGGTTCTATGGTGTACATGCTTGACGAAGTATAAGTTAGGAATATCATGTCCCTTGTATACGAGGGCCGCTCCTCATGCTACTCAAGTTTAGTCACCGGTAAGTTCTTGTCATTGTAAGTACATGTGTATCATAGAGAACCGCCAATGGGGTACCCCTTGCCTGATGATACGGAAGAATCCCCATATCAAAATGACAAGGCAAGCAGACAACGAGCATCTCAGCAATATTCTTATTTACCATGGGAATATGGTGCTTTTTTTATCTCTTTCCTCTTTTCATAATCTCTTTTTTTTCCTTTTCTATTTTTTCTCAATAGGACTCCTTTTTTATAAGAAGAATGCTTCATAGACAGCTCATTATGGTTACACTGCAGGTTTCCACCATGTCAGCATGGATTAGACCAGCGGCCCAGGCGTTTCTCTAACACATATACATAACTCCATGTACTTACAAGCTCCCCTTTCATTTCACACCGACGACATCCATATACAAAAGAGCATGATATCAACTAGGTACAAGTACCAAGTGCAATGTTGAAAGCGTTCCCCATACAGCATGGTTCTGCTAATCCCCAACAAATAAGTGCAAGCATATACAACATAGACGACACAATGGTTCAAGTTTATTAAGGGCTAGAAAAGTAAAGTGTGCCATCAAGTTCGTGAGAGCTTTAATCACTAGTTTTCTCATAACAAGTTTAATTTGGAAGGTAAACAAAAGCATGAAATACTTGGAATAGCATAAGTTAGTAGGTAGGTATGGTGGACTCTTTGGAATAACTTGGTTTAGGGAGTTGGATGCATGAGTGGAACTCATACTTGGTTGTGGAGGCTAGCAAAAGACTGGGAGCGACAAACTAAGAGAGCAATAATGGCCATAATCATGCAGAGCGACAAAACATCATTGATCAAAGCATAAAGTGATACTACAAGTTGAAAACTAAAAGATCATAAAGGCTATGGTGACTTGAGATAGTCATAACATGGTGTGAGCATGTGCCAAGTCAACCCAAATAAAGCATCAAAGGAGAATACCACAATACTATGCTTTAATATGCTAAAACAACGCATGATTCATCCAAGGCACATTAAGAAATCTCAATTGTTTATAACAAGTCAAGCTACAGCAAAGAATACTAAGTATAAAGCCAAAAAAATATCAAGCATGGCATGACAAAGCGTAGGCCACAGTAAAAAATGAGCTCTTTTTACCACATAAGCATGAACTTTCCTACTCTTTTCCAAACCAAACCAAACTATTTGCAAACCAATGTATGAAAGAGGGGGTCCAACCAATTTATTCAGAAAACTAAGAAAACCAAGCAAACGAAAAAACAAAACGAAAACGAAAAAGAAGACGCTCCAAGAACAACACAACTGTGCATGAAACAATAAAAATAAAGCGTTTGGAAGAAACCTGGAATTTTTATTGATGAAGAAGGGGATGCCTTGGGCATCCCCAATCTTTGACGCTTGTACTTCTTGGATATTTCTTGGGGTGACACGCGTGGCATCCCCAATCTTGAGCTTTAGTCCATCCTTCATCTCATTACTCATTCCTTCCATACACCTGAAATTTTTCCTTCATACAAAACTTCGCACAATCATTATTAGCAACATTAGTGCACTCATGATAATAAGTCTGAAGGTTCGTTCTAACACCAAATAAACTTCCATTAGAACACTAGCTACTGTAGCACTTCCCTCAAAAAGCTCAATTCCCCAAAAGAACTCAAAAAGGAACCAACAAGAAGCAAATGTAGAAAATGGCAGAAATCTGTCAAAACAGACCAGCAGTTAAAGACGAATTTTTTCGAAGACCTTCTGTTGCTCAAATCAAAAAGTATTGAACTAAAGAAAGTTAGATAACAACCTGGGGAAGAATCAAAAAATTTCACGCCTCAAAAAGACATTCAGAGATTTTACACGAATTTTTACGGTGAAGCACAGAAATCTGTTTCGGGACAGCAACTTTTCCAATCATTACTTCTCTCTCATTAGAGGTTACTCTTGGCACAAAAAGCAAATAAAAAGGATAAGGAACAGTTATTACCGAAGTAATAACTTCCAAGACTCATCTAAAACTTTTGGGTTATGTCCCAATAAGTACTTTTCTTTAATGCCTTTAAGTTAGGCATAAGAAGCAAGAAAAAGGATCAAGTGTTCTCAAATGAAGAAGCATTAAAACCAAATTTCATTTTCATAGGAGAGGCAAAAGAAATCTTTTCTCTCTTTTTAGGGAAGTGGGAGTTGATATTTAATGGTGCATTCTTTCATATCAATAATGGCACCAACGGTTCTAAGAAAAGGTCTTCCCAAAGTAATAGGACAAGAAGCATTGTATTCAACATCCAAAACATAGAAATCAACGGGGACATAGGCATTGTTAACCATAATAAGAACATCATTAAGACTCCCCATGAGTTTCTTTCTAGCATTATCATCAAGTGGGACACTCAAATAATAATCTTCAAGTGGAGGCAAATCAAGCATATCATTAATCATTCTAGGCATAATAGAAACACTACTATCAAGATCACATAAAGCTTTGAAATCAAAGTCATTAACTTTCATATTAATGATGGGTTCCCAACCATCTTCTTGTTTTATAGGAATAGAAGCTTTATGTTTCATCTTTTCTTCTTTAATCTTTATGAGAGCATCAGTAATGTGTTTTCTAAAGGCCACGTTCATAGCACTAGCATTAGGACTTTTAGCAAGCTTTTGTAGGAACTTAATAACTTCAGAGATATTGCAACCATCAAGATCAAAATCAAATTTATCATCTAAAGTAGTAGAACTATTACTAGCCTCAACACTAGTGGTGGTAATAGTAGAAACACTAATGTTTCTAGCAATTTCATCTTCTCTTTCCCACTTAGCATGTAATTCAGCTAATAGTCTAACATTTTCATCAATTCTTACTTGTATAGCATTAGTAGCTGCAAAGGGATTATCATTAGTTTCAAGTTTAGCAGCCATTTTATTCAAAGAAGATTGAGCTTCATCCAAAGATGCTATATTTCTTTCAGCATTAGAGAGTTTTTCCTCAATAGTTTTATTGAAAGTAGTTTGTTTACTAATAAAGTCCTTAAGCATAACTTAAAGTTCAGAGGGTGCACTCCTATTATTGTTAGGAGGATATGGCTTATAATTGTTGTTACCAAAATTACTCCTATAAGCATTATTGCCAAAATTATTATTTCTTATGAAGTTTACATCAACTTGCTCTTCTTGAGCAACCAAAGAAGCTAAAGGAACATTATTTGGATCAATATGGGCTTTCCCATTAACAAGCATAGACATAATAATATCAATCTTATCACTCAAGGAGGAAGTTTCCTCAACAGAATTTACCTTCCTACCTTGTGGAGCTCTCTCAGTATGCCATTCAGAATAATTAACCATCATATTGTCCAGAAGTTTTGTTGCAGCACCCAAAGTGATGGTCATAAAGGTACCTCCAGCAGCAGAGTCCAATAGGTTCCTTGAAGAATAGTTCAATCCTGCATAAAAAGTTTGGATGATCATCCAAGCAGTTAGTCCATGAGTGGGACAATTCTTTACCAAAGATTTCATTCTTTCCCAAGCTTGAGCAACATGTTCATTATCAGATTGTTTAAACTTCATTGTTTCACTTCTCATAGATATAATCTTAGCAGGAGGATAGTATTTCCCAATAAAAGCATCTTTGCACTTAATCCAAGAATCAATACTATTCCTAGTTAAGGAATTCAACCATTCTTTAGCTTTTCCTCTCAAAGAGAAAGGAAACAATTTCAGCTTAATAATATCACCATCTATATCCCTATGCTTTTGCATCTCACAAAATTCAACAAAGTTATTTAGATGGGCAGCAACATCTTCATTACCAATACCAGAAAATTGTTCTCTCATAACAAGATTGAGCAAAGCAGGTTTTATCTCAAAGAAAGTATCTTCAGGCACAGGTGGAGCAATAGTTGTGCTCATAAAATCATTGTTGTTGGGGCTAGTGAAGTCACACAACTTACTGTTTTCAGGAGTAGTCATTTTTTGTGTTTTTGAATAAGAAAGCAAACTAGTAAAACTATTTTTTGTGTGTTTTTGATAACAAAACAAGCAAACAAAGAAAAAAGAAACTAAGCAAAAAAAAGAACAAAGTAAAGAGATTGGTTATGAGGGACTCCCCATGTGAAGATGTCCTTGACTCAAGAACGGCGCCTTTAAAAATGCTTGATGGCTCGGTGTTGATGTAGAGCTCGTTGGGAACCCCAAGAGGAAGGTATGATGAGCACAGCAACAAGTTTCCCTTAGTTATGAAACCAAGGTTTAATCGAACCAGTAGGAGCAAGGAAACACCCCAAAGGTGTTACTAGTTGAGCCTTGGCAGGGCACACTACCGGTGCTAGTAGCAACGTGGATACCTGCACAACACAACCACAGAACTTTGTCCTCAACTTGCGATGAGGTTGTCAATCTCACCGTGTTTTGCTAAAAACAAAGGATTAAACGTATCGAATGGAAGGAAGTAATAGTTTGCAGAAAGTAAACACAAAGCGGTAAACAGTTATAGATTGTATGTAAAAGAAAAGGATCGGGATCCATAGTTCATTAGAGGTTGCTCCCCTTAGATAGATAACATGCTGGGTGAAAAAATTACAGCGGGGCAAATGACAAACATCGAGAAAGCATACAAGCATATACTAATCATCTTGACTCCTTTGAGACTTGATTGGGCATTACAACATTATACATAGACCGCCATCCATTTGCATCTATTACTAATAATCCACCTTCAGGTTATCATCCGAACCCCCTCTAGTATTAAGTTGCAAGCAACAGATTATTGCTTTACGAATTGCGTGTAGAGTAAACAATACGTTTGTTCTATGAACCAAGGATTGTTGTTTTCTCCCTAGTAGCAACAGCACATCTAGTACCTTAGACATTTCTGTCACTTTCCCAGATTACCAGAGGCATGAACCCACTATCGAGCATAAATGGTTCCCCTCTCCGACAGGGTGCCGGGAAGAGCTTCAGATCCCTCCCGATCTAGGGATGGAGATGACGGCGGCTACAGACTCTTTCGTGGATTTTTGATCGGGTACTTAGGTTTTCGTCCCGAGGGCATCTTATAGGCGGAAGGAGAGGCCGGGTCTGGGTCACCAGACCACCTCGGTGCGGCTGTGCCTGCCAGCTAGGTGGTGTGGCCGGCCCCCAGCCCTTCTTCGTCTCGTATTCTGGCATCTGATGACTTCGGAAAAATAGGCACTTTGGCTTTTGTCCCGCCCAATTCGAGAATATTCATTTTCGACTTTCCCGAACCAAAACAGCAGAAAACAGGCAGCTGGCACTGTGGCTCTTGTTAATAGGTTATTCCAAGAAATCATATGAAAAGTACTCCAAAGTTGGAACAAAACACAAGAAAGTGGATAAAACCAAGCATGGAACATCAAAAATTATAGATACATTTGCAATATATCATGGATCCATATGTGGTTTGTGAAAACAACACACATGAATGACTCTAGTGGATCCATATGTGGTTCCTGAAAAGAACACACATGCAATGACTCTGGTGGATCCATATGTGGTTTGTGAAAGAACACAGATTCAATAACTCTAGTTGATCGATGTGGTTTATGAAAAGAATAGATATGCAATGACTCTGGTGGATCCATATGTGGTTCCTGAAAAGAACACACATGCAATGACTCTGGTGGATCCATATGTGGTTTGTGAAAGAACACAGATTCAATAACTCTAGTTGATCGATGTGGTTTATGAAAAGAATAGATATGCAATGACTCTGGTGGATCCATATGTGGTTTGTGAAAAGAACACACATTCAATGACTCTAGCTGTAGTTCGTGAAAAGAACAGACATGCAATGACTCTAGTGGATCCATATGTGGTTTGTGAAAAGAACACACATGCAAGGACATTGGTGGATCCATGTGGTTTGTGGAAACAACATACATGCAATGAATCTAGTGGATCCATATGTGGTTAATGAAAAGAACACACATGCAATGACACTGGTGGATCCATATGTGGTTTGTGAAAAAAACACACATTAGATTACTCTAGTTGTGGTTCATGAAAATAAGACACATGCAATGCCACTAGTGGATCCATGTGGTTCATGAAAAGAACACACATGCAATGACTTTGCTGGATCCATATGTGGTTTGTGAAAAGAACACAGATTCATTGACTCTAGTTGATCCATGTGGTTTATGAAAAGAATAGATATGCAATGACTCTGGCGGATCCATATGTGGTTTGTGAAAAGAATACACATTCAATGACTCTAGATGTGGTTCATGAAAAGAACAGACATGCAATGACTCTAGTGGATCCATATGTGGTTTGTGAAAAGAACACACATGCAAGGACATTGGTGGATCCATGTGGTTTGTGGAAAGAACATACATGCAATTAATCTAGTGGATCCATATGTGGTTAATGAAAAGAACACACATGCAATGACACTGGGATCCATATGTGGTTTGTGAAAAGAACACACATTCAATTACTCTAGTTGTGGTTCATGAAAAGAACACACATGCAATGCCACTGGTGGATCCATCTGGTTCATGAAAATAACACACAAGCAATGACTCTCGTGGATCGATATGCTTTATGAAAAGAACAGACATGCAATGACTCTACTTGTGGTTTAGGACAAGAACACACATGAAATGACTCTAATGCTAGTTTAGGACAAGAACGCACATGCAATGACTCTGGTGGATCCATATGTGGTTTGTGAAAAGAACACACATGCAATGACTCTGGTTGATCCATGTGGTTTATGAAAAGAACAGACATGCAATGACTAGTGGATCCATATGTGGTTTGTGAAAAGAACACAAATTCAATGACTCTAGTTGTGTTTAATGAAAAGGACACGCATGCAATGACTCTGGGGGATCCATATGTGGTTTGTGAAAATAACACACATGCAATGACTCTGGTTGATCCATGTGGTTTATGAAAATAATAAACATGCAACGACTCTGGTTGATCCATATGTGGTTTGTGCAAAGAATACAAATTCAATGGCTCTAGTTGTGGTTCATGAAAAGAACAGACATGCAAAGACTCTAGTGGATCCATATGTGGTTTGTGAAAAGAACACAAATGCAATGACATTGGTGGATCCATGTGGTTTGTGGAAAGAACAGACATGCAATGACTCTAGTGGATCCATATGTGGTTAATGAAAAGAACACAAATGCAATGACACTGGTGGATCCATATGTGGTTTGTGAAAAGAACACACATTCAATGACTCTAGTTGTGGTTAATGAAAAGAACAGACATGCAATGACTCTAGTGGATCCATATGTGGTTTGTGAAAAGAACACAATTTCAATGACTCTAGTTGATCCATGTGGTTTATGAAAAGAACAAACATGCAATGACTCTGGTGGATCCATATGTGGTTTGTGAAAAGAACACACATTCAATGACTCTAGCTGTAGTTCGTGAAAAGAACAGACATGCAATGACTCTGGTGGATCCATATGTGGTTTGTGAAACCAACACACATGCAATGACTCTAGTTGATCCATCTAGTTTATGAAAGAACAGACATGCAATGACTCTAGTTGATCCATATGTGGTTTGTGAAGAGAACACACATTCAATGACTCTAGTTGTGGTACATAAAATGAACATACATGCAATGAATCTAGTGGATCCATATGTGGTTTGTGAAAACAACACACATGCAATGACATTGGTGGATCCTTGTGGTTTGTGGAAAGAATAGACATGCAATGAATCTAGTGGATCCATATGCGGTTAACGAAAAGAACACACATGCAATGACACTAGTGGATCCATATGTGGTTTGTGAAAAGAACACACATTCAATGACTAGTTGTGGTTCATCAAAATAACACACATGCAATGGCACTGGTGGATCCATGTGGTTCATGAAAATAACACACATGCTATGACTCTAGTGCTAGTTTAGTATAAGAACACACATGCAATGACTCTCGCGGATCCATATGTGGTTTGTGAAAATAACACACATGCAATGACATTGGTGGATCCATGTGGTTTGTGGAAAGAACAGACATGCAATGACTCTAGTGGATCCATATGTGGTTAATGAAAAGAACACACATGCAATGACACAAGTGGATCCATGCGGTTTATGAAAAGAACAGACATTCAATGACTCTGGTGGATCCATATGTGGTTTGTGAAAAGAACACACATTCAATGACTCTAGCTGTGGTTAATGAAAAGAACACACATGCAATGACTCTAGTGGATCCATATGTGGTTTGTGAAAAGAACACACATGCAATGACTCTGGTTGATCCATATGTGGTTTGTGAAAAGAACACACATTCAATGACTCTGGTTGGGGTTCATGAAAAGAACAGACATGCAATGACTCTAGTGGATCCATATGTGGTTTGTGAAAAGAACACACATGCAATGACATTGGTGGATCCATGTGGTTTGTGGAAAAAACAGACATGCAATGACTCTAGTGGATCCATATGTAGTAAATGAAAAGAACACACATGCAATGACACTGGCGGATCCATATGTGGATTTTGAAAAGAACACACATTCAATGACTCTGGTGGATCCATATGTGGTTTCTAAAAACAACACACATGCAATGACTCTAGTGGATCCACATGTGGTTCATGAAAAGAACACACATGCAATAACTGTGGTGGATCCATATGTGGTTTAGAAAAGAACACATATTCAATGACTCAAGTTGACCCATGTGCTTTATGAAAAGAATAGATATACAATGACTCTGGTGGATCCATATGTGGTTTGTAAAAAGAACACACATTCAATGAATCTAGCCGTGGTTCATGAAAAGAACACACATGCAATGACTCTAGTGGATCCATATGTGGTTTGTGGAAAGAACACACATGCAAGGACATTGGTGGATCCATGTGGTTTGTGGAAAGAACAGACATGCAATGAATCTAGTGGATCCATATGTGCTTAATGAAAAGGACACACATGCAATGACACTGGTGGATCCATATGTGGTTTGTGAAAAGAACACACATCCAATTACTCTAGTTGTGGTTCATGAAAAGAACACACATGCAATGCCACTGGTGGATCCATGTGGTTCATGATTATAACACATAAGCAATGACTCTGGTGGATCCATATGCTTTATGAAAAGAACAGACATGCAATGACTCTAGCTGTGGTTTAGGATAAGAACACACATGAAATGACTCTAATGCTGGTTTAGGACAAGAACACACATGCAATGACTCTGGTGGATCCATATGTGGTTTGTGAAAAGAACACACATGCAATGACTCTAGTGATCCATGTGGTTTATGAAAAGAACAGACATGCAATGACTCTAGTGGATCCATATGTGGTTTGTGAAAAGAATACACATTCAATGACTCTAGCTATGGTTAATTAAAAAGACACACATGCAATGACTCTGGTGGATCCATATGTGGTTTGTGAAAAGAACACACATGCAAGGACATTGGTGGATCCATGTGGTTTGTGGAAAGAACAAACATGCAATGAATCTAGTGGATCCATATGTGGTTAATGAAAAGAACACACATTCAATGACACTGGTGGATCCATATGTGGTTTATGAAAAGAACACACATTCAATTACTCTAGTTGTGGTTCATGAAAAGAACACACTTGCAATGCCACTGGTGGATCCATGTGGTTCATGAAAATAACACACAAGCAATGACTCTCATGGATCCATATGCTTTATGAAAAGAACAGACATGCAATGACTCTAGCTGTGGTTTAGGATAAGAATACACATGAAATGACGCTAATGCTGGTTTTGGACAAGAACACACATGCAATGAGTCTGGTGGATCGATATGTGGTTAATGAAAAGAACACACATGCAATGACACTGGTGGATCCTTATGTGGTTTGTGAAAATAACACACATTCAATGACTCTTGTTGTGGTTCATGAAAAGAACACACATGCAATGAATCTGGTGGATCCATATGTGGTTTGTGAAAAGAACACAGATTCAATGACTCTAGTTGATCCATGTGGTTTATGAAAAGAATAGATATGCAATGACTCCGGTGGATCCATATGTTGTTTGTGAAAAGAACACACATTCAATGACCCTAGTCGTGGTTCATGAAAAGAACGGACATGCAATGACTCTAGTGGACCCATATGTGATTTGTGAAAAGAACACACATGCAAGGACATTGGTTGATCCATGTGGTTTGTGGAAAGAACAAACATGCAATGATTCTAGTGGATCCATATGTGGTTAATGAAAAGGACACACATGCAATGACACTGGTGGATCCATATGTGGTTTGTGAAAAGAACACACATTCAATTATTCTAGTTGTGGTTCATTAAAAGAACACACATGCAATGCCACTGGTGGATCCATGCGGTTCATGAATATAACAGACAAGCAATGACTCTGGTGGATCCATATGCTTCATGAAAAGAACAGACATGCAATGACTCTAGTTGTGGTTTAGGATAAGAACACACATGAAATGACTCTAATGCTGGTTTAGGACAAGAACACACATGCAATGACTCTGGTGGATCCATATGTGGTTTGTGAAAAGAACACACATGCAATGACTCTGGTTGATTGATACATTGCAAATGTATCTATAATTTTTGATGTTCCATGCTTGGTTTTATCCACTTTCTTGTGTTTTGTTCCAACTTTGGTGTACTTTTCATATGATTTCTTGGACTAACCCATTAACAAGAGCCACAGCGCCAGCTGCCTGTTTTCTGCTGTTTTTGGTTCTAGGAAAGTCAGAAAATGAATATTCTCGGAATTGGACAGGACAAAAGCCAAAGTGCCTATTTTTCCGGAAGGGATCAAGTGCCTGAATACGAGACGGAGAGGGGCCATGGGCAGCCACACCACTGGCGTGCGGGCCAGGCCCGCGCCAGGGGGTGGTCTGGCCAACCCCAGCACCCCCTCGGCCTCTCCTTCCGCCTATAAGTTGCCCTCGGGATGAAAACCCTAGGTACCCGATCAAAAATCCACGAAAGAATTTGCACCCGCCATCATCTCCATCCCTAGATCGGGAGGGATCTGAAGCTCTTCTCGGCACCCTGATGGAGAGGGGAATTCACCCAGGAGGCCTTCTTCATCTCCATGCAAGCCTCCGGTGTGATGCGTGAGTAGTTCATCCTTGGACTACGGATCCATGTAGTAGCTGGATGGCTGGTTTCTCCTCCTTTGTGCTTTCATGTTTAGATCTTGTGAGCTCCATTCATGATCAAGATCATCTTTTTGTAATCCATACATGTTGTGTTTGTGGGGATCCGATGGATATTGAGATGCTATTTCAGATTGATTATTGATTCTATCATGTCTTTGTTATTTGAGATCTTGCATGCTTTCCGTTGTTAGTAGCTATCTTGGCCAAGTAGATGCTAGCAACTCCAAGAGTTAGTATTTATGCTCGATAGTGGGTTCATGCCTCTGGTAATCTGGGGAAGTGACAGAAATCTCTAAGGTACTAGATGTGCTGTTGCTACTAGGGACAAAACAACAATCCTTTGTTCATAGAACAATCGTATTGTTTACTTTACACGCAGTTCATAAAGCAATAATCTGTTTCTTGCAACTTAATACTGGAGGGGGTTTGAATGATAACCTGAAGGTGGATTATTAATCATAGATGCAGTTGGATGGCGGTCTATGTATTATGTTGTATTGCCTAATCAAGTCTCAAAGGAGTCAAGATGATTAGTATATGCATGTATTGCTTTCTCGGTGTTTGTCAATTGCCCCGCTGTAATTTGTTCACCCAGCATGTTATCTATCTAAGGATAGCCACCTCTAGTAAACTATGGATCCCGGTCCTTTTACTTTACATACAATCTATAAACTGTTTACTGCTTTGTGTTTACTTTCTGCAAACTTTTACTTCTTTCCATTAGATACATTTAATCCTTTGTTTTCCGCAAAACACGGTGAGATTGACAACCTCATCGCAAGTTGGGGACAAAGTTTTGTGGTTGTGTTGTGCAGGTCTCCATGTTGCTACTAGCACCGGTAGTGCGCCATGCCAAAGCTCAGCTAGTAACACCTTTGGGGTGTTTCCTTGCTCCTACTGGTTCGATTAAACCTTGGTTTCATAACTGAGGGAAACTTGCTGCTGTGCTCATCATACCTTCCTCTTGGGGTTCCCAACGAGCTCTACATCAACCACGAGCTATCAACACTTTTCTAGGCGCCGTGCATTGAGCCATCATTGATCCATGTGGTTTATGAAAAGAACAAACATGAAATGACTCTAGTGGATCCATATGTGGTTTGTGAAAAGAACACACATTCAATGACTCTAGCTGTGGTTAATTAAAAAGACACACATGCAATGACTCTGGTGGATCCATATGTGGTTTGTGAAAACAACACACATGCAATGAATCTGGTTGATCCATGTGGTTTATGAAAAGAACAAACATGCAATGACTCTAGTTGATCCATATGTGGTTTGTGCAAAGAACACACATTCAATGAATCTAGCTGTGGTTCATGAAAAGTACAGACATGCAATACCTCTAGTGCATCCATATGTGGTTTGTGAAAAGAACACAGATGCAATGACTTTGGTGGATCCATGTGGTTTGTGGAAAGAACAGACATGCAATGACTCTAGTGGATCCATATGAGGTTAATGAAAAGAACACACATGCAATGACACTGGTGGATCCATATGTGGATTGAGAAAAGAACACACATTCAATGACTCTGGTGGATCAATATGTGGTTTGTGAAAAGAACACACATGCAATGACTCTAGTGGATCCATATGTGGATTGTGAAAAGAACACACATGCAATGACTCTGGTGGATCCATATGTGGTTTGTGAAAAGAACACACATTCAATGACTCTAGTTAATCCATGTGGTTTACGAAAAGAACAGACATGCAATCACTCTGATGGATCCATATGTGGTTTGTGAAAAGAACACACATTCAATGACTCTAGTTATTGTTAATGAAAAGAAGACACATGCAATGACTCTAGTGGATCCATGTGGTTTATGAAAAAAATAGACATGCAATGACTCTAGCTATTGTTCATGAAAAGAACACACATGTAATGACACTGGTGGATCCATGTGGTTCATGAAAATAACACACATGCAATGACTCTGGTGGATCCATATGTGGTTTGTGAAAAGGACACACATGTAATGACTCTAGTGCTGGTTTAGGATAAGAAGACACATGCAATGAGTCTAGTGCTGGTTTAGGATTTGAACACACATGCAACGACTCGAGTGGATCCATATGTGGTTCATGAAAAGAACGAACATGCAATGACTCTAGTGGATCCATGTGGTTTATGAACAGAACAAACATGCAATTACTCTGGTGGATCCATATGTGGTTTGTGGAAAGAACACACATGCAATGACTCTGGTTGGTCCATGTGGTTGATGAAAAGAACAGACATGCAATGAATCTGGTTGATCCATATGTGCTTTGTGACAAGAACACACATTCAATGAATCTAGCTGTGGTTAATGAAAAGAACAGACATGCAATGACTCTAGTGGATCGATATGTGGTTTGTGAAAAGAACACACATGCAATGACAATGGTGGATCCATGTGGTTTCTGGAAAGAACAGAGATGCAATGACTCTAGTGGATCCATATGTGGTTAATGAAAAGAACACACATGCAATGACACTGGTGGATCCTTATGTGGTTTGTGAAAATAACACACATTCAATGACTCTTGTTGTGGTTCATGAAAAGAACACACATGCAATGACTCTGGTGGATCCATATGTGGTTTGTGAAAAGAACACAGATTCAATGACTCTAGTTGATCCATGTGGTTTATGAAAAGAATAGATATGCAATGACTCTGATGGATCCATATAAGGTTTGTTAAAAGAACACACATTTAATGAATCTAGCTGTGGTTCATGAAAAGAACAGACATGCAATGAATCTAGTGGATCCATATGTGGTTTGTGAAAAGAACACACATGCAAGGACATTGGTGGATCCATGTGGTTTGTGGAAAGAACAGACATCCAATGAATCTAGTGGATCCATATGTGGTTAATGAAACGAACACACTTGCAATGACATTGGTGGATCCATATGTGGTTTGTGAAAAGAACACACATTCAATTACTCTAGTTGTGGTTCATGAAAAGGACACACATGCAATGCCACTGGTAGATCCATGTGTTTCATGAAAATAACACACAAGCAATGACTCTGGTGGATCCATATGCTTTATGAAAAGAACAGACATGCAATGACTCTAGCCGTGGTTTAGGATAAGAACACACATGAAATCACTCTAATGCTGGTTTAGGACAAGAACACACATGCAATGACTCTAGTGGATCCATATGTGGTTTGTGAAAAGAACACACATGCAATGACTCTGCTTGATCCATGTGGTTTATGAAAAGAACATACATGCAATGTCTGTAGTTGATCCATATGTGGTTTGAGAAAACAACACACATTCAATGACTCTAGTTGTGGTTAATGAAAAGGACACACATGCAATGACTCTGGTGGATCCATATGTGGTTTTTGAAAAGAACACACATGCAATGAGTCTGGTTGATCCATGTGGTTTATGAAAAGAACAAACATGCAATGACTCTGGTTGATCCATATGTGGTTTGTGCAAAGAACACACATTCAATGACTCTAGCTATAGTTCATGAAAAGAACTGACATGCAATGACTCTAGTGGATCCATGTGTGGTTTGTGAAAAGAACACAGATGCAATGACATTGGTGGGTCCATGTGCTTTGTGGCAAGAACAAACATGCAATGACTCTAGAGGATCCATATGTGGTTATTGAAAAGAATACACATACAATGACACTGGTGGATCCATATGTGGATTGTGAAAAGAACACACATTCAATGACTCTAGTGGATCCATATGTGGTTTGTGAAAAGAACACACATGCAATGACTCTAGTGGATCCATATGTGGTTCATAAAAAGAACACACATTCAATGACTCTTGTGGATCCATATGTGGTTTGTGAAAATAACACACATGCAATGACTCTGGTTGATCCATGTGGTCTATGAAAAGAACAGACATGCAATGACTCTGGTTGATTCATATGTGGTTTGTGAAAAGAACACACATTCAATGAATCTAGCTGTGGTTAATGAAAAGAACACACATGCAATGACTCTAGTGGATCCATATGTGGTTTGTGAAAAGAACACAGATGCAATGACATTGGTGGATCCATGTGGTTTGTGGAAAGAACAGACATGCAATGACTCTAGTGGATCCATATGTGGTTAATGAAAAGAAGACACATGCAATGACACTGGTGGATCCATATGTGGATTGTGTAAAGAACACACATTCAATAACTCTAGTGGATCAATATGTGGTTTGTGAAAAGAACACACATGCAATGTCTCTAGTTGATCCATATTTGGTTCATGAAAAGAACACACATGCAATGACTCTAGTGGATCCATGTGTGGTTTGTGAAAAGAACACACATTCAATGACTCTAGTTGATCCATGTGGTTTATGAAAAGAACAGACATGCAATCACTCTGGTGGATCCATATGTGGTTTGTGAAAAGAAAACACATTCAATGACTCTAGCTGTGGTTAATGAAAATAACACACATGCAATGACTCTAGTGGATCCATGTGGTTTATGAAAAAAATAGACATGCAATGACTCTAGCTATTGTTCATGAAAAGAACACACATGTAATGACACTGGTGGATCCATGTGGTTTATGAAAATAACACACATGCAATGACTCTAGTGGATCCCAATGTGGTTTGTGAAAAGAACACACATGTAATGACTCTAGTGCTGGTTTAGGATAAGAAGACACATACAATGAACCTAGTGCTGGTTTAGGATAAGAACACATGCAATGACTGAGTGGATCCATATGGTTCATGAAAAGAATACACATGCAATGACTCTAGTGGATCCATGTGGTTTATGAACAGAACAAACATGCAATGACTCTAGTGGATCCATATGTGGTTTGTGAAAAGAACACACACGCAATGACTATGGTTGATCCATGTGGTCTATCAAAAGAACAGACATGCAATGACTCTAGTTGATTCATATGTGGTTTGTGAAAAGAACACACATGCAATGAATCTAGCTGTGGTTAATGAAAAGAACATACATGCAATGACTCTAGGGGATCCATATGTGGTTTATGAAAAGAACACACATGCAATGACATTGGTGGATCCATGTGGTTTGTGGAAAGAACATACATGCAATGACTCTAATGGATCCATATGTGGTTAATGAAAAGAACACACATGCAATGACATTGGTGGATCCTTATGTGGTTTGTGAAAAGAACACACATTCAATGACTCTAGTTGTGGTTGATGAAAAGAACACACATGCAATGACTCTAGTCGATCCATATGTGCTTTGTGAAAAGAACATATATTCAATGACTCTAGTTGATCCATGTGGTGTATGAAAAGAATAGATATGCAATGACTCTGGTGGATCCATATGTGGTTTGTGAAAAGAACACACATTCAGTGAATCTAGTTGTGGTTCATGAAAAGAACAGACATGCAATGACTCTAGTGGATCCATATGTGGTTTGTGAAAAGAACACACATGCAAGGACATTGGTGGATCCATGTGGTTTGTGGAAAGAACACACATGCAATGAATCTAGTGGATCCATATGTGGTTAATGAAACGAACACACATGCAATGATACTGGTGGATCCATATGTGGTTTGTGAAAAGAACACATATTCAATTACTCTAGTTATGGTTCATGAAAAGAACACACATGCAATGCCACTGGTAGATCCATGTGTTTCATGAAAATAACACACAAGCAATGACTCTGGTGGATCCATATGCTTTATGAAAAGAACAGACATGCAATGACTCTAGCCGTGGTTTAGGATAAGAACACACATGAAATCACTCTAATGCTGGTTTAGGACAAGAACACACATGCAATGACTCTAGTGGATCCATATGTGGTTTGTGAAAAGAACACACATGCAATGACTCTGCTTGATCCATGTGGTTTATGAAAAGAACATACATGCAATGTCTGTAGTTGATCCATATGTGGTTTGAGAAAACAACACACATTCAATGACTCTAGTTGTGGTTAATGAAAAGGACACACATGCAATGACTCTGGTGGATCCATATGTGGTTTTTGAAAAGAACACACATGCAATGAGTCTGGTTGATCCATGTGGTTTATGAAAAGAACAAACATGCAATGACTCTGGTTGATCCATATGTGGTTTGTGCAAAGAACACACATTCAATGACTCTAGCTATAGTTCATGAAAAGAACTGACATGCAATGACTCTAGTGGATCCATGTGTGGTTTGTGAAAAGAACACAGATGCAATGACATTGGTGGGTCCATGTGCTTTGTGGCAAGAACAAACATGCAATGACTCTAGAGGATCCATATGTGGTTATTGAAAAGAATACACATACAATGACACTGGTGGATCCATATGTGGATTGTGAAAAGAACACACATTCAATGACTCTAGTGGATCCATATGTGGTTTGTGAAAAGAACACACATGCAATGACTCTAGTGGATCCATATGTGGTTCATAAAAAGAACACACATTCAATGACTCTTGTGGATCCATATGTGGTTTGTGAAAATAACACACATGCAATGACTCTGGTTGATCCATGTGGTCTATGAAAAGAACAGACATGCAATGACTCTGGTTGATTCATATGTGGTTTGTGAAAAGAACACACATTCAATGAATCTAGCTGTGGTTAATGAAAAGAACACACATGCAATGACTCTAGTGGATCCATATGTGGTTTGTGAAAAGAACACAGATGCAATGACATTGGTGGATCCATGTGGTTTGTGGAAAGAACAGACATGCAATGACTCTAGTGGATCCATATGTGGTTAATGAAAAGAAGACACATGCAATGACACTGGTGGATCCATATGTGGATTGTGTAAAGAACACACATTCAATAACTCTAGTGGATCAATATGTGGTTTGTGAAAAGAACACACATGCAATGTCTCTAGTTGATCCATATTTGGTTCATGAAAAGAACACACATGCAATGACTCTAGTGGATCCATGTGTGGTTTGTGAAAAGAACACACATTCAATGACTCTAGTTGATCCATGTGGTTTATGAAAAGAACAGACATGCAATCACTCTGGTGGATCCATATGTGGTTTGTGAAAAGAAAACACATTCAATGACTCTAGCTGTGGTTAATGAAAATAACACACATGCAATGACTCTAGTGGATCCATGTGGTTTATGAAAAAAATAGACATGCAATGACTCTAGCTATTGTTCATGAAAAGAACACACATGTAATGACACTGGTGGATCCATGTGGTTTATGAAAATAACACACATGCAATGACTCTAGTGGATCCCAATGTGGTTTGTGAAAAGAACACACATGTAATGACTCTAGTGCTGGTTTAGGATAAGAAGACACATACAATGAACCTAGTGCTGGTTTAGGATAAGAACACACATGCAATGACTCGAGTGGATCCATATGTGGTTCATGAAAAGAATACACATGCAATGACTCTAGTGGATCCATGTGGTTTATGAACAGAACAAACATGCAATGACTCTAGTGGATCCATATGTGGTTTGTGAAAAGAACACACACGCAATGACTATGGTTGATCCATGTGGTCTATCAAAAGAACAGACATGCAATGACTCTAGTTGATTCATATGTGGTTTGTGAAAAGAACACACATGCAATGAATCTAGCTGTGGTTAATGAAAAGAACATACATGCAATGACTCTAGGGGATCCATATGTGGTTTATGAAAAGAACACACATGCAATGACATTGGTGGATCCATGTGGTTTGTGGAAAGAACATACATGCAATGACTCTAATGGATCCATATGTGGTTAATGAAAAGAACACACATGCAATGACATTGGTGGATCCTTATGTGGTTTGTGAAAAGAACACACATTCAATGACTCTAGTTGTGGTTGATGAAAAGAACACACATGCAATGACTCTAGTCGATCCATATGTGCTTTGTGAAAAGAACATATATTCAATGACTCTAGTTGATCCATGTGGTGTATGAAAAGAATAGATATGCAATGACTCTGGTGGATCCATATGTGGTTTGTGAAAAGAACACACATTCAGTGAATCTAGTTGTGGTTCATGAAAAGAACAGACATGCAATGACTCTAGTGGATCCATATGTGGTTTGTGAAAAGAACACACATGCAAGGACATTGGTGGATCCATGTGGTTTGTGGAAAGAACACACATGCAATGAATCTAGTGGATCCATATGTGGTTAATGAAACGAACACACATGCAATGATACTGGTGGATCCATATGTGGTTTGTGAAAAGAACACATATTCAATTACTCTAGTTATGGTTCATGAAAAGAACACACATGCAATGCCACTGGTGCATCCATGTGGTTCATGAAAATAACACACAAGCAATGACTCTGGTGGATCCATATGCTTTATGAAAAGAACAGACATGCAAGGACTCTAGATGTGGTTTAGGATAAAAACACACATGAAATCACTCTAATGCTGGTTTTGGACAAAACCACACATGCAATGACTCTAGTGGATCCATATGTGGTTTGGGAAAAGAACACACATGCAATGACTCTGCTTGATCCATGTGGTTTATGAAAAGAATAGACATGCAATGACTCTAGTGGATCCATATGTGGTTTGTGAAAACAACACACATTCAATGACTCTAGTTTTGGTTAATGAAAAGGACACACATGCAATGACTCTGGTGGATCCATATGTGGTTTGTGAAAAGAACACACATGCAATGAGTCTGGTTGATCCATGTGGTTTGTGAAAAGAACAAACATGCAATGACTCTGGTTGATCCATATGTGGTTTGTGCAAAGAACACACATTCAATGACTCTAGTTGTAGTTCATAAAAAGAACAGACATGCAATGACTCTAGTGGATCCATATCTGGTTTGTGAAAAGAACACACATGCAAGGACATTGGTGGATCCATGTGGTTTGTGGAAAGAACACACATGCAATGAATCTAGTGGATCCATATGTGGTTAATGAAACAAACAAACAAACATGCAATGACGCTGGTGGATCCATATGTGGTTTGTTAAAAGAACACATATTCAATTACTCTAGTTGTGGTTCATGAAAAGAACACACATGCAATGCCACTGGTGCATCCATGTGGTTCATGAAAATAACACACAAGCAATGACTCTGGTGGATCCATATGCTTTATGAAAAGAACAGACATGCAATGACTCTAGATGTGGTTTAGGATAAGAACACACATGAAATCACTCTAATGCTGGTTTAGGACAAGAACACACATGCAATGACTCTAGTGGATCCATATGTGGTTTGTGAAAAGAACACACATGCAATGACTCTGCTTGATCCATGTGGTTTATGAAAAGAATAGACATGCAATGACTCTACTGGATCCATATGTGGTTTGTGAAAACAACACACATTCAATGACTCTAGTTGTGGTTAATGAAAAGGACACACATGCAATGACTCTGGTGTATCCATATGTGGTTTGTGAAAAGAACACACATGCAATGAGTCTGGTTGATCCATGTGGTTTATGAAAAGAACAAACATGCAATGACTCTGGTTGCTCCATATGTGGTTTGTGCAAAGAACACACATTCAGTGACTCTAGCTGTGGTTCATGAAAAGAACTGACATGCAATGACTCTAGTGGATCCATGTGTGGTTTGTGAAAAGAACACAGATGCAATGACATTGGTGGGTCCATGTGGTTTGTGGAAATAAAAGACATGCAATGACTCTAGAGGATCCATATGTGGTTAATGAAAAGAACACACATGCAATGACACTGGTGGATCCATATGTGGATTGTGAAAAGAACACACATTCAATGACTCTGGTGGACCCATATGTGGTTTGTGAAAAGAAAACACATGCAATGACTCTAGTGGATCCATATGTGGTTCATGAAAAGAACACACATGCAATGACTCTTGTGGATCCATATGTGGTTTGTGAAAAGAACACACATTCAATGACTCTAGTTGATCCATGTGGTTTATGAAAAGAATAGACATGCAATCACTCTGGTGGATCCATATGTGGTTTGTGAAAAGAACACACATTCAATAACTCTAGCCGTGGTTAATGAAAAGAACACACATGCAATGACTCTAGTGGATCCATGTGGTTTATGAAAAAAATAGACATGCAATGACTCTAGCTATTGTTAAATTAAAAGAACACACATGTAATGACACTAGTGGATCCATGTGGTTCATGAAAATAACACACATGCAATGACCCTTGTGTATCCATATGTGGTTTGTGAAAAGAACACACATGTAATGACTCTAGTGCTGGTTTAGGATAAGAACACACATGCAATGACTCGAGTGGATCCATATGTGGTTCATGAAAAGAACACACATGCAATGACTCTAGTGGATCCATGTGGTTTATGAAAAGAACAAACATGCAATGACTCTGGTGGATCCATATGTGGTTTGTGAAAAGAACACACATGAAATGACTCTGGTTGATCCATGTGGTCTATGAAAAGAACAGACATGCAATGACTCTCGTTGATTCATATATGGTTTGTGAAAACAACACACATTCAATGAATCTAGCTGTGGTTAATGAAAAGAACAAACATGCAATGACTCTAGTGGATCCATATGTGGTTTGTGAAAAGAACACACATGCAATGACATTGGTGGATCCATGTGGTTTGTGGAAAGAACAGACATGCAATGACTCTAGTGGATCGATATGTGGTTAATGAAAAGAACACACATGCATTGACACTGGTGGATCCATATGTGGTTTGTGAAAAGAACACACATTCAATGACTCTAGTTGTGGTTGATGAAAAGAACACACATGCAATGACTCTAGTGGATCCATATGAGGTTCGTGAAAAGAACACACATTCAATAACTCTAGCTGTGGTTAATGAAAAGAACACACATGCAATGACTCTGGTGGATCCATATGTGGTTTTTGAAAAGAACACACATGCAATGACTGTGGTTGATCTATGTGGTTTATGAAAAGAACAGACATGCAATGACTCTGGTTGATCCATATGTGGTTTGTGAAAAGAACACACATTCAATGACTCTAGCTGGGGTTCATGAAAAGAACAGACATGTAATGACTCTAGTGGATACATATGTGGTGTGTGAAAAGAACACACATGCAATGACATTGGTGGATCGATGTGGTTTGTGGAAAAAACAGACATGCAATGACTCTAGTCGATCCATATGTGGTTAATGAAAAGAACACACATGCAATGACACTGGTGGATCCATATGTGGATTGTTAAAAGAACACACATTCAGTGACTCTAGTGGATCCATATGTGGTTTGTGAAAACAACACACATGCAATGACTCTAGTGGATCCATATGTGGTTCATGAAAAGAGGGTGTGGAGTTCGACGAACACGCTCCGCTCATGTACCCGGAGGATTGCACCATACAAACCGATACATGGAGAGATCTAGTATGTTCTTTATGAATCCACATTATTTATTTACTAATAAGTTATCAAGAACACAAACCACATTAATTTAGGAGTGAGGTAGGGAGATAGCCGTAATGAACTACTGAACCTATAAAAATATGTTATTGTATTGAAAGTAACTTGGAATGGTGGGAGGAATATATATTTATTATTTTGCTCATTTCGGTTTGCATTTCATACATTACAGGTAGATTCAAGTGAGATGGACTCTAACAAGGAGAACAGGGACAACAAGAGCCACCATGTCATGAAGAAGGTCAAGAGCGGGAGAATCCCTTTCTGCACTTGTCTTGGGGAGCTCAGGTGCCCTTTCTGTAAGAAAGGAGTCAACCCGAGGATTGCCAGCTTGATTCCGCATGCGGTTGGCATCGGTAAAAGCCCGGCTAGTAAACACAAGTCGGTGACCAAGGCTAAGCACGCTGCTTATGGCAAATTCCTAAGGGAGTATGTCAAGACCGGCCTGGTGTCCCCTTACTTAGGAATCAGCAACTTCTAGCCGACCAACCCGTCACTGTGCTAGCCCTGGCACTAATAATGTTTAATTCTCTTATCGTTTCTTGACCCTTAAACTACATGGTGTATTGAAACCTCATGCTTTTCCACCGACACGTGTGTTGCAAAGTTGCTTGATCGTGCATGCTTACACCAGTGGCCTACCCAAAAACTTCTAGAAGCATGGGCAAATGAGCTTCAATTTGGCAAATTCTGGACAAAATCACCAAATTAAAGAAAGGATATTGCAAGCTTTGCGCAATTGGCAGGCCTGAGCGGCTGGGCGGATGCTCGGGGTGTAGGGATGCTAGGTCCCCGTCTATGCTTACACTTCCCTTAAACTTGCTGGGAATAATAATCACAAATAGCTATACACTTCCTTATGTCCTGTCACGTTACATCGTGTTAGCACCACGCACCCGCCGTAGATCGGCAACGGGACGGTGGTCTGCATGACCGGTTTCTGCCACGCCAAAGCCACGTCGCACACCCGTCCCATCGCCTACCGGGCATGGTCGCCAAATTTAATTGCTAGGATTGGAAACCAACGGTGCTCGCCTGGTCAAACTTGCTTCCGCTTGGGTATAACCGGAATATTGGTAACGCAATTTACGATGCGCGCACACCCCCTTTTACGCATCGCCTTCTGTCTCCACAGCACAACACTGTGCAAAAATCCCCAACTCCTTCTGCCACCGCCGTAGCCACCGCAAGAACCATTGACGTTGCCGTAGCACCGCCTCTGCCGTGCCATACCACCACAACAGATCACTCCACCGACATGCCTAGTGCCAGCCACCGCTACCGACGCTAGGCCACCGCTGCTGCATTAGCTGCTGCCATGGATGCAGAGTATGGCGTGTTCGGGGACGGGAGCGACTTCATCCACGAGTACACCGTCACCGCCCATGGCACCACCGAGCTGATGGTCATCCACATAAATGTGTTAGCGGAGGTTTCCAAGGTCATCGCAATGTACGAGCAGTGGCTACAAGAGCCGATGGACAGGTACAAGATCGTCGGCCTTGACCTCTAGTATACCAGAGATAGGAAGAGGGCGGTGCTTTTGCAGTTGTCCATGCGCAACGAATGCCTCCTATACCACGTATGCAGGGCCAACTGTGTATGCCCGGAGCTTCACGAGTTCCTTCGCAGGAGGGAGATCTACTTCGCCAGCATCGACATCAAGAACGACACTCCGAAGCTAGAGCGGGATCTCCTCGTTCATGTCGTCAATCACGTCAATCTCCCACATTTGTGGAGGTACCCGGATGATGATACGGAGAAAGCCGGCATGGGTAGACTCGCTACTGACATCATCGACTAAGAGTACGCCGGCATGAAGGTCGAGTTCCCGAAGCCCCTACACGAGCGATGGGAGTGGAGGCGCCTGAACTATGATGCGATCAAGTACGTAGCCAGGGACGCGTATGTCTGCTACGAGATGCTCAACAGGATCTAGCGGATGGGTGAGTGTGTTGTTTACCACTACTAGTTTCGCATTCCGTTCCTAGTTTTATCTAGCCTGTATTTTATCTAGCATGTATTTTCTAAGCATTCTGTGTGTAAGAACTGAGCTCGTATGATCCCTGTGCTATTGGGTAGTTAACCTATATGAATTACATTTCCCCCTTTTGTATGCTCAACATTCATACCTACAAATTCTCTCTGTGCCCTTTGCATGCGGCAGAATCCAGAACTGCCATGCATAATGTGGGATCCACAAGAGCAGATGTCGTTGTCCACAAAAGGGCACAATTTCTGTTATAGCGAAGGATACAATCATAACCAAACCCAGATTATAGTTCGACAAAGGTAATACACAAATTCGTAATTGCTCACACATAGCTATCACACATAGTACTTCTGAAATAACATGTTTTCATAAACATAACAATCCCAATACCAACACAACAATCATGCACTGAAAGTCTACATCCCAGCCTGTTGGAGAAGGCAACCGATCCCAGGATGCCTTCGGTCGCTTGCCCCGGCTTGTAGATTCCTCTACACTCCTACATCTGGGGAAAACATCTTGCCTTGGTGGTGGTTCAGTCGTGTGATGCTTGGAATGAAAATTAACAATCTGGTGGTACAGCTCGTGGCTAACATACCCGTCAATTGTAGCGTACCACGGGTAATTTGACCTTCATGTCAGTGTACCACGGGTCGATGAGTTCGGCGGAAATATCGGCCATCCTGGTCCTACTGCCCTTCGTCCCTGGGATCCAGTAAATTTTCTGGATGTCCACTCTCCACTCCTTTGGGATTTTAATGTTGATAGTTGGGCTTCCAAGTAGTCTAGTGTCATTCGTGATGTCAACACTAGTAAATGTTATCTGCTGGTTCATGAGAAAGTCATGAAACAACGACCTAATCCTTTTGCCCCACCTGCATGAAAATGAATTTAGACAAATAATATAGCAATAACTTTTGCAAGCAGACGGTTCAGGAACAAAAAGATAGCAAAGTCTACATGTTCCCATCAGCCCCCATCTTGCAAAAAGGCTGGTATACAAGGACGTGCCCCTTCATGGAGAGTTGCACCACTGTGATCTGATCGCGGCTGTACTCGAGGTCTAGACCTACGAACCTGTTTTCTTCGAACCGCAGCCAACTCTTATAATTATTCAGAGTGTTCTTCACCGTTCGAGGGTCTGTGGTGTAGACGACATTGATCTTCTTCCCGCCATGTACTTCTATGTCGAAGTACGCAGTCGCTTGCCTGCCGTCATTTTGGACATAGGACAAGTCCATGACTACAGGCAAGAGGGA
The DNA here is from genome assembly GCA_023614405.1 of Avena insularis. Classification (NCBI taxonomy): domain Eukaryota; kingdom Viridiplantae; phylum Streptophyta; class Magnoliopsida; order Poales; family Poaceae; genus Avena; species Avena insularis. Next base: position 469,487,146 of record CM042686.1, read on the forward strand.
AAGGATACAGAGGAAGAGGGTGATGTCGTGACGGAGGAAATGGATGAGGCCCTAGAGGAGAAAGACGATGAGGCCATGGAGGAGGAAATGAGATGGAGAAGTGAAACTGCTTACGTCGGTTTTACACATCGAAGCTAGCGCTGCCTGAAATTTGTTCTGCGCCACTTGGATGCAGTGGAATCGAGGTCTGCCATGCACGGTCCAAGTCAAACGTAGTCACGTTTGCGCGTGCTGACCTTCACTCATTGCTAGGTGGGCCCCACATTTTTCTCTCTTATGATTTATTTTTTCACTTCCTCTAGATGGTTCCGGTGCGTGCCCTCAATAATTACGCCCCCTTCCTTGTCTTCCACACGGACGAGAACTGACAATGGCAGTTCCTCACTAGGTCACTCCCTACTCGAACAACCGCCCCTCCCTGATTCCATCCCCTCTCTAATCCATCCCCCTTCTTATCACAACGCCTACATTAATCTGCTAGATTCCAGACTCCATTTTTTGCTATGGGTAGAGCTTGGGGTAGCGGCAGGCTGAAGCGAAAGGCAGGCGATGATGACACGGCTGTCCATGGTGACCGCCACCGCGAGGATTGGGGATAACCGAACCTCAGCGCCGTGAACATGCACAGGATCGCCACGGGGTTGGACATCATCCATGCCGGTTGCCTCGCTCGCTGTATCCCTGGCTACCGCTTCACAATGCGGGACATGGTTGAACAACTGTTCGGCATGCCAGGCCTTCTTTACCCCGATACCAGCAAATGGCCAAACGACCGTGATGGCCACATAAGTTCCAGTATCTTGCTTATTGGTTCAGTCATATCGTTGATTCATATGTGCTGAACTTTCATCGGAATCCTATGTTCATTTCGTTGAATGTGTTGTGTGCACGCGTGGTTTGAACAAATTGAACCATTTAATACTATTCTGTACAGCGGAAGCTCTGATCGTACCTGATATTCTGGTATTTTCCTAGTGACATAGTCTTAATTTAGGTGATAGACGAGTTGTCAATTTCTATTTTGCAATGGAATGCCTGCTAGGTGATATTCTATTTCCTAAAAAAATAAACAGATTAGACAATTTAAGGCTATTATGCCCTGATGGCTCAATGCACGACGCCCAGAAAAATGCTGGTGCCGGTGATGATGTAAAGCTCGTTGGGAAACTCAAGAGGAAGGTATGATGAGCACAGCAGCAAGTTTCCCTCAGTTATGAAACCAAGGTTTAATCGAACCAGTAGGAGCAAGGAAACACCCCAAAGGTGTTACTAATCGAAGCTTTAGCGAGCACAACACAACCACAGAACTTTGTCCCCAACTTGCGATGAGGTTGTCAATCTCACCGTGTTTTGCGGAAAACAAAGGATTAAACGTATCGAATGGAAAGAAGTAATAGTTTGCAGAAAGTAAACACAAAGCAGTAAACAGTTTATAGATTGTATGTAAAGAAAAAGACCGGGATCCATAGTTCACTAGAGGTGGCTCTCCTTAGATATATAACATGTTGGGTGAACAAATTACAGCGGGGCAATTGACGAACATCGAGAAAGCATACAAGCATATACTAATCATCTTGAATCCTTTGGAACTTGATTGGGCATTACAACATTATACATAGACCGCCATCCAACTGCATCTATGACTAATAATCCACCTTCAGGTTATCATCCGAACCCCCTCCAGTATTAAGTTGCAAGCAACAGATTATTGCTTTACGAATTGTGTGTAAAGTAAACAATACGATTGTTCTATGAACAAAGGATTGTTGTTTTCTCCCTAGTAGCAACAGCACATCTAGTACCTTAGAGATTTCACACTTCCCAGTTACGAGGCATGAACCCACTATCGAGCATAAATACTAACTCTTGGAGTTGCTAGCATCTACTTGGCCAAGATAGCTACTAACAATGGAAAGCATGCAAGATCACAAATAACAAAGACATGATAGAATCAATAATGAATCTGAAATAGCATCTCAATATCCATCGGATCCCCGCGAACACAACATGCAGAATTACAAATAGATGATCTTGATCATGAACAGAGCTCACAAGATCTAAACATGAAAGCACAAAGGAGGGGAAACCAACGATCTAGCTACTACATGATTCCATAGTCCAAGGATGAACTACTCACACATCACACCGAAGGCTTGCATGGTGATGAAGAAGGCCTGTGGTGAATTCTCTCCGTAGGTGCCGGGAAGAGCTTCAGATCCCTCCCGATCTAGGGATGGAGATGACGGTGGCTACAGACTATTTCGTGGATTTTTGATCGGGCCCTTAGGGTTTATGTCTCGAGGGCATCTTATAGGTGGAAGGAGAGGCCGAGGGGGTGCCGGGAGCGGCCACACCACCCCCCGATGTGGGCCAGGCCTGGCCACGCGGCCAGGTGGTGTGGTGGCCCCTTGGCCCCTCTCCGTCTCGTATTCTGGCACTTGATGAAATCCGGAAAAATAGGCACTTTGGCTTTTGTCCCGTCCAATTCCGAGAATATTCATTTTCTGACTTTCCTGGAACCAAAAACAGCAGAAAACAGGCTGCTGACACCGTGGCTCTTATTAATAGGTTAGTCCAAGAAATCATATGAAAAGTACTCCAAAGTTGGAACAAAACAGAAGAAAGTGGATAAAACCAAGCATGGAACATCAAAAATTATAGATACATTTGCAATGTATCAACATCCCCAAGCTTAACTCATGCTCGTCCTCGAGTAGGTAAGTGATAAAAAGAAAGACTAATTTTTGAGGTGACATGCACCATCAAAGACTTGATCAAAGTATTTGCAAAACATTCAAAGCTGGGATCATAGTACTTCAATCATAACATGAAAGACAAAGTTCTAGCAATAAGCAAAGAATTTATGATGCAACATGAAAAGGCACAAACAAAAGATTCATGAATAATAATGCTTTGCAAGACGTTTGTTTATTTCACATAAAGAAAACATAACATAATAGTATTCAGCTTGTCCCTCATAGAGTAGCAAATATAAATGCATAGGACACCTTCAAAGTTCATAAGAGTGACTAGATGCAATAGTTTAAAACAAGTAATATCAAAGTATGCATCAATCAACTAGTCTTGGGACAATGCACATAGAACTAAGAATGGCCACTATGCTCTCAAAGTAAGTGCATAAAGATAGAAGGTGGAGACTCAATATAATGGTGGAAGAAAGGCCTTTTTATAAAAGGAAGTAGGGATTCAAGTCTCATAAAGAGCTTCCAAAAATTATGGTACTTATAGCTTTCAGCTCTCATTGCCCCTATCATAAGCATCTTGAAGTGATTAAGGTTAAAGTGAACAAACTATGGTGTACATGCTTGACGAAGTATAAGTTAGAAATCTCATGTCCCTTGTATACGAGGGCCACTCCTCATGCTACTCAAGTTTAGTCACCGGTAAGTTCTTGTCATTTTAAGTACATGTGTATCATAGAGAACCGCCAACGGGGTACCCCTTGCCCAATGATACAGAAGAACCCCCATATCAAAATGACAAGGCAAGCAGACAACGAGCATCTCAACATTCTTCTTATTTACCATGGGAATATGGTGCTTTTTTCTCTCTTTCCTCTTTTCATAGTATCTCTTTTTTTCTCTTTTTTTTCAATATAGGACTCTTTTATTATAAGAAGAATGCTTCATAGACAGCTCATTATGGTTACGCTGCAGGTTTCCACCATGTCAGCATGGATTAGACCATGCCCAAAGTGCGTTTCTCTAACACATATACATAACTCCATGGACTTACAAGCTCCCCTTTCTTTTCACACCAACGACATCCATATACAAAAGAGCATGATATCAACTAGGTACAAGTAGCAAGTGCAATGTTGAAAGCGTTCCCCATGAAAGCATGGTTTTGCTAATTCCCCACAAATAAGTGCAAGCATATACAACACAGACGACACAATGGTTCAAGTTTATTAAGGGCAAGTAAAGTAAAGTGTGCCATCAAGTTCGTGAGAGCTTTAATCACTAGTTTTCTCATAACAAGTTTAATTTGGAGGTAAACAAAAGCATGGATATACTTGGAATAGCATAAGGTAATAGGTAGGTATGGTGGACTCTTTTGAATAACTTGGTTTAGGGAGTTGGATGCATGAGTGGAACTCATACTTTGTTGTGGAGGCTAGCAAAAGACTGGGAGCGACAAACTAAGAGAGCAATAATGGCCATAATCATGCAGAGCGGCAAAACATCATTGATCAAAGCATAAAGTGATACTACAACTTGAAAACTAAAGGATCATAAAGGCTATGGTGACTTGAGATAGTCATAACATGGTGTGAGCATGCGCCAAGTCAACCCAAATAAAGCATCAAAGGAGAATACCACTATACTACGCTTTAATATGCTAAAACAATGCATGATTCATCCTAGGGACATTAAGCTATCTCAATTGTTTATAACAAGTCATGCTACAGCAAAGAATACTAAGCATAAAGCCAAAACAGTATCAAGCATGGCATGACAAAGCATAGGCCACAGTCAAAAACGAGCTCTTTTTACCACATAAGCATGAACTTTCCTACTCTTTTCCAAACCAAACCAAACTATTTGCAAACTAATTTATGAAAGAGGGGGTCCAACCAATTTATTTAGAAAACTAAGCAAACAAAAGCAAACGAAAACGAAAAAGAAGACACTCCAAGAACAACACAACTGTGCATGAAACAATAAAAATGAAGCGTTTGGAAGAAACCTGGAATTTTTATTGATGGAGAAGGGGGATGCCTTGGGCATCCCCAAGCTTTGACGCTTGTACTTCTTGGATATTTCTTGGGGTGACACGCGTGGCATCCCCAAGCTTGAGATTTAGTCCATCCTTCATCTCGTTACTCATTCCTTCCATACACCTGAAATTTTTCCTTCATACAAAACTTCACACAATCTTTATTAGCAACATTAGTGCAATCAAGATAAATAAGTCTTAAGGTTCAGTTCTAACAGCCATATAAACTTCCATTAGAACACTAGCTACTGTAGCACTTCCCTCAAAAAGCTCAATTCCCCAAAAGAACTCAAGAAGGAACCAACAAGAAGCAAATGCAGAGAATGGCAGAAATCTGTCAAAACAGACCAGCAGGTAAAGACGAATTTTTTTGAAGACCTTCTGTTGCTCAAATTGAAAAGTGTTGAACTAACAAAATTTAGGTAACAACCTGGGGCAAAAGAAAAAAAATACAGCTCAATCCGACATACAGAGCTCTCTCACGAATGTTTAAGGTGAAGCACAGAAATCTGTTTCGGGACAGCAACTTTCCCAATCATTACTTCTCTCTCATTAGAGGTTACTCTTGGAACAAAAAGAAAATAAAAAGGATAAGGAGAGGTTATTACTGAAGTAATAACTTCCAAGACTCATCTAAAACTTTTGGGTTATCTCCCAATAAGTACTTTTCTTTAACGCCTTTAAGTTAGGCATAAGAAGCAAGAAAGAATCAAGTGTTCTCAAATGAAGAAGCATTAAGACCAATACCAGAAATATTTTCAACAAGGCAAGGTATATCATCCAAATAAGTTCTATAGGATCCTCTCTCACTTCTCTTTCATCAAAAGGGTTTTCAGGAACAATCCAATCAAGATTTTTTTCTATGGCTTCATGTATTGCTGCTAGTTTAAAAGGTGTTGGTATCTTAGGTTCCTCCCCATTAGGTTCGGTTTTGTTCATCTTTTCTCGTGTACCAACAACATCTACACATGAGCCTAGCATATTGAAGCGTTTAAAGACTTTCCTAGCTTCCTTGGCAACATCATAGAATTTCTTAAACAAAGTTTCTAGAATAAAATCCCTCTTTTCAGGGTCCTCAATTTCTTTAAGCTTAAGAAACATTACTTGCATTAAGGGGTTGAGGTTAACAAACCCTAGCTTCTAACATGTGAATTAAAGAAGCTGCAGCAATATCATAGTTTGGAGCAAGTTCTACAAGGGATCTATCCTCAGTATCTTCATGCTTACTAACATGATTAAAGAATTCTTCAATATTATCTTTCCTAATTATAGAACCACTACCAATTGGAAGGTCTTTCAGGGTGAATGTAGGGATCAACATGGTGAGCTAAGGAAGGGGTGACAACTAAAGGAGACCTAATTTTTTTGTGTTTTTGAATAAGAAAGCAAACTAGCAAAACTAAATTTTTTTGTGTTTTTTGAATAACAAAACAAGCAAATAAAGCAAAAAGAAACTAAGCAAACCAAAAACAACAAAGTAAAGAGATTGGTTATGAGGGACTCCCCTTGTGAAGATGTCCTTGACTCAAAGAACGGCGCCTTTAAAAATGCTTGATGGCTCAATGCACGGCGCCCAGAAAAATGCTGGTGGCGGTGTTGATGTAGAGCTTGTTGGGAACCCCAAGAGGAAGGTATGATGAGCACAGCAGCAAGTTTCCCTCAGTTATGAAACCAAGGTTTAATCGAACCAGTAGGATCAAGGAAACACCCTGAAGGTGTTACTAGCTGAGCTTTGGCAGGGCGCACTACCGGTGCTAGTAGCAACGTGGAGACCTGCACAACACAACCACAGAACTTTGTCCCCAACTTCTGATGAAGTTGTCAATCTCACCGTGTTTTGTGGAAAACAAAGGATTAAACGTATCGAATGGAAAGGTAATAGTTTGCAGAAAGTAAACACAAAGCAGTAAACAGTTTATAGATTGTATGTAAAGAAAAGGACCGGGATCCATAGTTACTAGAGGTGGCTCTCCTTAGATAGATAACATGCCGGGTGAACAAATTACAGCGGGGCAATTGACAAACACCGAGAAAGCAATACATGCATATACTAATCATCTTGACTCCTTTGAGACTTGATTGGGCATTACAACATTATACATAGACCGCCATCCAACTGCATCTATGACTAATAATCCACCTTCAGCTTATCATCCGAACCCCCTCCAGTATTAAGTTGTAAGCAACAGATTATTGCTTTACGAACTGCGTGTAAAGTAAACAATACGATTGTTCTATGAACAAAGGATTGTTGTTTTCTCCCTAGTAGCAACAACACATCTAGTACCTCAGAGATTTCTATCACTTCCCCAGATTACCAGAGGCATGAACCCACTATCGAGCATAAATACTAACTCTTGGAGTTACTAGCATCTACTTGACCAAGATAGCTACTAACAACGGAAATCATGCAAGATCACAAATAACAAAGACATGATAGAATCAATAATCAATCTGAAATAGCATCTCAATATCCATCGGATACCCGCAAACACAACATGCATAATTACAAATAGATGATCTTGATCATGAACGGAGCTCACAAGATCTAAACATGAAAGCAGAAAGGAGGAGAACCAGCCATCTAGCTACTACATGGATCCGTAGTCCAAGGATGAACTACTCACGCATCACACCGTAGGCTTGCATGGTGATGAAGAAGGCCTCGTGGTGAATTCTCTCCCGTGGTGCCGGGAAGAGCTTCAGATCCCTCCCGATCTAGGGATGGAGATGACGGTGGCTACAGACTATTTCGTGGATTTTTGATCGGGCCCTTAGGGTTTATGTCTCGAGGGCATCTTATAGGTGGAAGGAGAGGCCGAGGGGGTGCCGGGAGCGGCCACACCACCCCCCGATGTGGGCCAGGCCTGGCCACGCGGCCAGGTGGTGTGGTGGCCCCTTGGCCCCTCTCCGTCTCGTATTCTGGCACTTGATGACATCCGGAAAAATAGGCACTTTGGCTTTTGTCCCGTCCAATTCCGAGAATATTCATTTTCTGACTTTCCTGGAACCAAAAACAGCAGAAAACAGGCAGTTGGCACTGTAGCTCTTGTTAATAGGTTAGTCCAAGAAATCATATGAAAAGTACTCCAAAGTTGGAACAAAACACAAGAAAGTGGATAAAACCAAGCATGGAATATCAAAAATTATTGATACATTTGTAATGTATCATGCCCCTAGTTGTTTATGATCATCGTCAGGAGTTTGTTCGGGGGGAGCTCTACTCCTACTCGATATTTTGGGTATTTTTGTAGTGACACTGGCACAATTTAGGCTATATCTAAGGAGACACTTGTATTTAGGTGATATTTTTGGTACTTTAATCTGAAGGTCTAGTTATCAAATTGTATTTGCAATGGAATCCATGCTAGGTGATTCTACCAACTGACAACAAACTCTGCTGAATATTCATGCAAAAATGATGTTGCTGGATAAGTGGTCGGAATCAGTAGTGGTGAATATCAAGGAAAAAGAAGAGATGGAAATGGGAGATGACCAGAACTAGGTGGGTGGCAACAGCGAGTGGCTAGTCCTTTTATCCTAGGATGGTAGTACTTGGACTATCAAATTTGGCTACAGATCGTTGAGATTTACATTGCCATCTTTAGAGGGTGTCGGCATTATTGCATTCAACAACGGGTGGCCACCGCCCATTCCCGAATTCACTTACAAGTACAACATGGCAGAACTTGAGCTCCTGAAGGTACAACTCCCACATAGACCACGGGAGGTGTGGAAGACCTGGGAGTATGACCTCTTAGCGATGTTCAACAAGGCAATCGGCCTAGAAGACAAGGAATGGATAGTCTTGCGTGATGACTTCGTGCGGCCGGAGAAGTATGTCGACGCCGTCTTCATCTCCAGCTACTATTCCAACAAATCGCAATGCATTTATGCGGTCACTGAACCTAGCGGCGACGTGTGTGTTTGGGAGCCGTTCATCTAGGGTGAGTCATGGTGTCATATAGCATGTAAAATCCCATTCAAAATTCTTCTTACTGACTGTAAGTAACACGCAGGTACCCATGCAGCCCCGCGCGTCATTCTAGCTCCGATGATCGAAGATGCAGTAGCAGATGCTGAACTTGGATCACGATGCTGGTTCATGGCACCTCTCGGAGGCGACACGAAACAAGATGTTGAACTCATGTGGATTCATATCAGGGGAGCACTAAACAACGTTGGTGATACAATAGAACATATAGGGACACAACTTTCTTCATACCCATCGCTGCGGTGTCACGTTTTCTCGAGGTCCGCATGCCCATACAAATACCCAGTAGAGCAAGTCTGGAGCAGAGTCGACAATCTTAAGGGACAATCTATGTTTCTTAGGATCAACTACCCTTTCTTTGTTAGAGCCCATGGAGCTATTGAACCTGTAATTGCTCAGGCAGCCCCGGCTCCTGATGCTGCTGGTGGTGGTGGTGGAGCTGACGAAGAACAAGCTGCTGCTGCTCCTCGTGAAGCTGATGAAATACTTGGTGATGCTGCTACTGGTGAAGCTGAAGAAATACATGCTAATGCTGCTGTTGGTAAGCTGACGAAATACTTGCTGAGGCTGCTTCTGGTGAAGCCGACGAAATACTTGATGAGGCTGCTGCCGGAGTCCAGGAAGAACATGCTGGTGTTGTTGCTGAGGTGCCAGCACTTCCAGCATTGATAGCATATTGTGTTTTTTCTGCACACTCACGCGCTATCATGTTGACACTCCAGATCCGACCTGGAGCCAAATCCACGTCGGGGGGAGGGGGCCTACAATTGGCTCATCAGTAGGGTCGTACAATTTGATGGAGAATGAGAGACAGCCAAACGTAGTATTCTGGTTCGCTTCGACGATACCACCAGCTCCAGGGACCTAGTGCTCATACTGGCAGATCCGATGAACCATTTGTCTTTATCTTTATCTTTAGTTTTCCCTAGTTCTACGAAGTAAATGATTCTTTGGTCAAGACTCAGTAACGCTTATTTGTGTAAGACTAAGCTTTGCTTATTTGTGTAAGACTAAGTTAGGCCTAACTGCGTAATAATTAGTGAAGCCTAGCTTTTCTTTCCACGCTCATAACAGCAGAATTCCAGCATAGAACAGACAAAGGTAATGTGCATACTAGGCATTTTTCTTAGGATAACAACCACTTCAAGTAAATGATACATGGTGTACGCATTTGAACGCATCACTAGAATGTGACACCTATTGATGATTGATGACATGGATCTAGCTTTTCTGCGCGTATTTGCATTAAATCGCTCATCGATTTGTTCACATATTTTTGGCAATGGCTGATGAACTCCACTCTCTTGATAACATTCTTCGTCAGCGAGCCCTTGTTGATGCAATGCAAAGTACAGAACATGGACTTCATCGTCATTCCATTTAGGTTCGTCATCACGGAGCTACTAATTTCAAATGAAAATCTAGTAAACAACATATGTGTACATTGTTAGAGTATGATATGGACACGGTACATACATGTTCTTTTATAATCACAAGAACAAAACTGGATGCATTTTCACCTCGTTGGCGTTGTGCCGAACTGGGTGGATGTGGCTTTGGGGTTCAGAGAGGAAGGCGCCATGGCTGGTACGGGTGCGACCACGGTGAGGACAAGCTCGGATTCTGGAGGAGGACAACAGGACCGAGCATGGTCGGCATGGTGACAGAACTCACCCGGGAATGCTGTCAATGCTGCAAGCCTACATGGCAGCCACGACGACAACGACATAACAGCGAAAACTGACAGGGGGGCCCAACTTGACGGGCGTTAGCCTGCTATTTTGTATTGAAACATAAAGTTGAATTCATTCCAAAAAAGACCCTCTGAGTATTTGGCACGCCAACTTTGGGCAACGCGGCTGATTACAAGCAACTTGGGTACCGCGTTGCCTAGGCGCCTCAACTTTCAGGCCGCAAAATGATATTCTCCTCATACAGCTAGTGGTATTACGCCTGTCTATTGAAAGATCGTCTCCTATAAGACCCGGGTCTATTGATAGATCCTCTCCTATGTCTGACACATGTTTTCTAAACATTTCTTTCGTCTGTTAATTAGCCTTTTTTCTAGCGGTTATGCATCGAGGTCTGTCTATCATGTAGAGATTATATACCGGTTCTTGTAGGATTTTTTCTCGTGATTTAGCCCGCCCTACAACGACACTACTCCGACGAAAACAAGTCCTCTAAGCGGAAAAGTAACACGTGCCCGAGCCAAAACTCTCCATGATAACTAAAATCATTGTATCGTCACGTGACTTTCATACTACCTTGGATATACTACTAGCGGACAAAAAGTATATATTAATATCGCGTAGATACCAATTACATCCAATCTCTGCAACAACGCATTGCCCTAGCAGCATTACGGATGCACACCGCCAAAAAAGAAGGAAAAATTAAAAAAAAGTTCCACTATAGAGATCTATTCTTGGAAACAGCAGTACTGACACCACCAAGATAGTACCAGAAGTCCAACTTCTCCAAAAGTGATGCCTCTAAGAAGGGAAACAGTGCACAAACATTGTCATCACCCGATCTACATAATAGGTTTCACCCTGAAGAAAACTTCTCGCTCTCAAAACAATGCCTTTAGCAAGGACATTGCTAGGCACAACCAATTAATGCTAGACCTTGGATTTTCATCCTGAAAGGTAAGACTATGGACTTATCATGTGCATTCGCCCCCACTTGCATGCCACTGCTCCAAGTTATGAATCACCAAGTCAATTCCTCATCATCCACTAGACTCAAACCACCATTGCTAGTCCTTGGATCTCGGCTTCCATGATATTCTCTGCTAGCACCATGAAACGAGAACATTGATGTCTATGCACTTCTATTCTTGTAGACAGTTGTTGGGCCTCCAAGTGCATAGGTTTGTAGAACAACAGCAAGTTTTCCCTTAAGTGGATCACCCAAGGTTTATCGAACTCAGGGAGGAAGTGGTCAAAGGTATTCCCTCTCAAGCAATCCTGCAATCAAGATACAAGAAGTCTCTTGTGTCCCCAACACACCCAATACACTTGTCAGGTGTATAGGTGCACTAGTTCGGCGAAGAGATAGTAAAATACGAGTGGTATAGATAATTATAAATGGTAACAGTGATAGAAGAAGGCTTGATTGCGTGGAAAAGACTAAAGTAAAACTGAAATAAAGATGGAAGCAAGAAAACATGTAACAAATCTAATAGCAAACGGTGTTTCAGTGCTTAGAAACAAGGCCTAGGGATCATACTTTCACTAGTGAACACTCTCATATAAATATATTGTTCTTTATGATACTACGCTAAACTACTCTCCGGTTGGACACTCTAATCCATGGTAGGGCTATAACAGCACACCTCAAAGTAAGCCTTTCCCATCTAGATAACCCCACACTATCACCTTGAGCTCTAGATAGGTCCAACAAACACCACAATTTCATAGACATCCAACTCCAAATATAACTCATAACAAGTATTTGTAATCTCTAGCCTAAGTGCCACCATGGTGTGCACGCTGTCACTTTCACACACATGGGGAGAGCAGAGATCTATTAAAGCACTTGAGTAGCAAGGTAGATCTACAGATTACAAGCTCATGATCTCAATAAGATCATGCATAGAGAGAGAGAGAGAGATGAACACATAGCTACCGGTAGAACCCTTAGCCTCGAGAGAGAACTACTCCCTCCTCATCATGGGAATCAGCAATGGTGATGGAGATGGTGGTGGAGATCGATGGAGATAGCTCCGGGGGCACTTCCCCGTCCTGGTAGGGTGCCGGAACAGAGACTTTCTGTCCCCCAAATCTCCCCTTCGGTGGCGGCGGCGCTGCGGAACTTTCCGTGGCTGGAGGCTTGACTATTTAGGGTTTCTGCCTCGGGAGGAATATATAGGCGAAAGAGGCAAGGTCGGTGGCCGGCCAGGGGGCCCACACCATGCCCTGGCGTGGCCTGGGCTGGCCCACGCCAAGGGGGGTGTGGCCACCCTGTTGCCCCTCTTCGACTCTCCTTCTGGCTCCGTGAGTCTTCCGGGAAAATAGTAACTTTGGCTTTTGTCCCGTCCAATTCCGAGAATATTCATTTTCTGACTTCTTGAACCAAAAACAGCAGAAAACAGGCAACTGGCACTTTGGCATCTTGTTAATAGGTTAGTCCAAGAAATCATATGAAAAGTACTCCAAAGTTGGAACAAAACACAAGAAACTAGATAAAACCAATCATGGAACATCAAAAATTATAGATACATTTGCAATGTATCAACATCCCCAAGCTTAACTCCTCGCCCCTCGGTAGGTAAGTGATAAAAAGAAAGAATAATTTTTGAGGTGACATGCACCATCAACGACTTAATCAAAGTATTTGTAAAACATTCAAAGCTGGGATCATAGTACTTCAATCATAACATGAAAGACAAAGTTCTAGCAATAAGACAAAGAAACTATGATGCAACATGAAAAGGCACAAACAAAAGATTCATGAATAACAATGCTTTGCAAGACGTTTGTTTGTTTCACATAAAGAAAACATAGCATAATGGCATTCAGCTTGTCCCTCATAGAGTAGCAAATATAAATGCATAGGACACCTTCAAAGTTCATCAGAGTGACTAGATACAAATAGTTTAAAACAAGCAATATCAAGTTATGCATCAATTAACAAGTCTTGGGACAATGCACATAGAACTAAGAATGGCCACTATGCTCTCAAAGTAAGTGCATAAAGATGGAAGGTGGAGACTCAATATAATGGTGGAAGAAAGGCCTTCATAGAAGGAAGTAGGGATTCAAGTTTCATAAAGAGCTTCCAAAATTATGGTACTTTTTAGCTTTCAGCTCTCGTTGCCCCTATCATAAGCATCTTGAAGTGATTAAGGTTAAAGTGAACCAACTATGGTGTATATGCTTGACAAAGTATAAGTTAGAAATCTCATGTCCCTTGAATACGAGGGCCGCTCCTCATGCTACTCAAGTTTAGTCACCGATAAGTTCTTGTCATCGTAAGTACATGTGTATCATAGAGAACCGCCAACGGGGTACCCCTTCCCGATGTTACGGAAGAATCCCCATATCAAAATGACAAGGCAAGCAAACAACGAGCATGTCAGTAATCTTCTTATTTACCATGGGAATATGGTGCTTTTTTCTCTCTTTCCTCTTTTCATAATCTCTTTTTTTCTCTTTTATCTTTTTTCTCAATATAGGACTCTTTTTCTATAAGAAGAATGCTTCATAGACAACTCCTTATGGTTATGCGGCAGGTTTCCATTATGTCATCATGGATTAGACCAGCGGCCCAGGCGTTTCTCTAACACATATACATAACTCCATGGACTTACAAGCTCCCCTTTCATATCACACCGACGACATCCATATACAAAAGAGCATGATATCAACTAGGTATAAGTACCAAGTGCAATGTTGAAAGCGTTCCCCATGAAAGCATGGTTCAATTAATCCCCAACAAATAAGTGCAAGCATATACAACATAGACGACACAATGGTTCAAGTTTATTAAGGGCAAGAAAAGTAAAGTGTGCCAACAAGTTCGTGAGAGCTTTAATCACTAGTTTTCTCATATCAAGTTTAATTTGGAAGGTAAACAAAAACATGAATATACTTGGAATAGCATATGCTAGTAGGTAGGTATGGTGGAATCTTTGGAATAACTTGGTTTAGGGAGTTGGATGCATGAGTGGAACTCATACTTGGCTGTGGAGGCTAGCAAAAGACTGGGAGCGACAAACTAAGAGAGCAATAATGGGCATAATCATGCAGAGCGACAAAACATCATTGAACAAAGAATAAAGTGATACTACAAGTTGAAAACTAAAGGATCATAAAGGCTATGGTGACTTGAGATAGTCATAACATGGTGCGAGCATGCGCCAAGTCAACCCAAATAAAGCATCAAAGGAGAATACCACTATACTATGCTTTAATATGCTAAAACAACGCATGATTCATCCAAGGCACATTAGGAAATCTCAATTGTTTATAACAAGTCATGCTACAGCAAAGAATACTAAGAATAAAGCCAAAACAATATCAAGCATGGCATGACAAAGCATAGGCCACAGTCAAAAATAAGCTCTCTTTAACACTTAAGCATGAACTTTCCCACTCTTTTCCAAACCAAACCAAACTATTTGAAAACCAATGTATGAAAGAGGGGGTCCAACCAATTTATTCAGCAAACTAAAAAAAATAAGCAAACGAAAAACCAAAACGAAAACAAAAAAGAAGACGCTCGAAGAACAACACAACTGTGCATGAAACAATAAAAATGAAGCGTTTGGAAGAAACCTGGAATTTTTATTGATGAAGAAGGGGATTCCTTGGGCATACCCAAGCTTTGACGCTTGTACTTCTTGGTCATTTCTTGGGGTGACACACGTGGCATCCCCAATCTTGAGCTTTAGTCCATCCTTCATCTCATTACTCATTCCTTCTATACACCTGAAATTTTTCCTTCATACAAAACTTCACATAATCTTTATTAGCAACATTATAGCACTCAAGATAATAGGTCTTAAGGTTCAGTTCTAACACCAATAAACTTCCATTAAAACACTAGCTACTGTAGCTCTTCCCTCAAAAATCTCAATTCCCCAAAAGAACTCAAAAAGGAACCAACAAGAAGCAAATGCAAATAATGGCAGAAATCTGTCAAAACAGACCAGCAGGTAAAGACGAATTTTTTCGAAGACCTTCTCTTGCTCAAATAAAAAAAGTGTTGAACTAACAAAAGTTAGATAACAACCTGGGGCAGAAGCAAAAAAATTCATGCCTTAAAAGGACGTTCAGATATTTTACACGAATTTTTACGGTGAAGCGCAGAAATCTGTTTCGGGACAGCAACTTTCTCAATCATTACTTCTCTCTCATTAGAGGTTACTCTTGGCACAAAAAGAAAATAAAAAGGATAAGGAGCGGTTATTACTGAAGTAATAACTTCCAAGACTCATCTAAAACTTTTGGGTTATCTCCTAATAAGTACTTTTCTTTAACGCCTTTAAGTTAGGCATGATAGTTTGAGAATATGCTCACATAATAAATATGAATTGAAGTAAAAGAGAGCATCAAGAAGCAAATTCAAAGCACATTTAAGTCTAACCCACTTCCTATGCATAGGAATCTTGTAAAGAAACAAGTCATGAAAGCACAAAGCAACAAGCATAGGAAAGCAAAACAAGTGCAACTTCAAAATTTTCAACATAAAGAGGGGAACTTAATATTATTGAGATACATAAAACCATATTTCCCTCTCTCATCATAACTTTCAGTAGCATCATGAACAAAATTAACAATATAAATATAACAAGAAACATTCTTATCATGAGCTACATGCATAAAAGAATTAATACTCCCCACATAAACATAGTCATTCTTATTGATTGTAGTGGGAGCAAATTCAACAAAATAGCTATCATTATTATTTTCATCACCATAATCATCAAATATAGGAGGCATATTGTAATCATAATTAATTTTCTCCTCAATAGTAGGTGGACTGAAAATATCATATTCATCGTTTTAATCATCATATATTGGAGGTTTGGTATCATCATAAGTAACAGAATAGCTATCTTCCAAAGCTGGGGAACTAAAAAGATCATTTTCATAAAAACTAGCTTCCCGAAGCTTAGACTTTTCCACAGCATTTGCAATAATGGTGTCCAAAGAATCCATACTAACAACATTGCTATTATCATGCAAATAAAGTTCCATAGGTTTTTTAATTTTCTCTTCGAACACTTCATGTCCTAACTCAAGATAAATACTATAAAGCTCTCTAATTTTGTTGTTGTTTTCCATTAAGCCTAACTAGTGAAAACAAGAAACAAAAAAACAAAATTGCAGAATATAAAGGAAATAACTTCGAGCACTCACACTGGAGGATGTGAGTACCTTTTACCTTACCTCCCCGGCAACGGATCCAGAAAATAGGCGTTTGCCGTGGGAGGTTCTTCTTCTTTAATCCTCCGGTGTGAATACCTTTTACCTTACCTCCCCGATGACGGCGCTAGAAAATAGCTTGATGTCTACGCACTTCTATTCTTGTAGACAGTTCTTGGGCCTCCAAGTGCAGAGGTTTGTAGAATAGCAGCAAGTTTTCCCTTAAGTGGATAACCCAAGATTTATCGAACTCAGGGAGGAAGTGGTCAAAGGTATTCCCTCTCAAGCAATCCTGCAATCAAGATACGAGAAGTCTCTTGTGTCCCCAACACACCCAATACACTTGTCAGGTGTATAGGTGCACTAGTTCGGTGAAGAGATAGTGAAATACGAGTGGTATAGATAATTATAAGTGGTAACGGTGATAGAAGATGGCTTGATGGCGTGGAAAAGACTAGAGTAAAACTGAAATAAAGATGGAAGCAAGCAAACATGTAACAGATCTAATAGCAAACGGTGTTTCAGTGCTTAGAAACAAGGCCTAGGGATCATACTTTCACTAGTGAACACTCTCATATAAATATATTGTTCTTTATGATACTACGCTAAACTACTCTCCGGTTGGACACTCTAATGCATGGTAGGGCTATAACCGCATACCTCAAAGTAAGCCTTTCCCATCTAGATAACCCCACACTGTCACCTTGAGCTCTAGATAGGTCCAACAAACACCACAATTTCATAAAGACATCCAACTCCAAATATAACTCATAACAAGTATTTGTAATCTCTAGCCTAAGTGCCACCATGGTGTGTACGTTGTCACTTTCACACACATGGGGAGAGTAGAGATATATTAAAGCACTTGAGTAGCAAGGTAGATCTACAGATTACAAGCTCATGATCTCAATAAGATCATGCATAGAGAGAGATGAACACATAGCTACCGGTAGAACCCTTAGCCTCGAGAGAGAATTACTCCCTCCTCATCATGGGAATCAACAATGGTGATGGAGATGGTGGTGGAGATCGATGGAGATGGCTCCGAGGGCACTTCCTCGTCCCGGCAGGGTGCCGGAACAGAGACTTTCTGTCCTCCGAACCTCTCCTTCGGTGGCGGCGGCACTGTGGAACTTTTCGTGGTTGGAGGCTTGGCTATTTAGGGTATCTGCCTCGGGAGGAATATATAGGCGAAAGCGGCAAGGTCGGTGGCCGGCTAGGGGGCCCACACCATGCCCTGGCGTGGCCTGGGCTAGCCCGCGCCAAGGGGGGGTGTGGCCACCCTGTGGCCTCTCTCCGACTCTCCTTCTGGCTCCGTGAGTCTTCTGGGAAAATAGTAACTTTGGCTTTTGTCCCGTCCAATTCCGAGAATATTCATTTTCTGACTTCGTGGAACCAAAAACAGCAGAAAACAGGCAACTGGCACTATGGCATCTTGTTAATAGGTTAGTCCAAGAAATCATATGAAAAGTACTCCAAAGTTGGAACAAAACACAAGAAAGTAGATAAAACCAAGCATGGAACATCAAAAATTATAGATACATTTGCAATGTATCAAACATCCACATGATATTAATAGCCAGCAGAGCTTCAAAGCACTCCCTTTGAAACCAAATGGTCAGAGTAAAACATGGGTGCGCATGACCGAATACCTTCCAAACATTCTGGAACGCACCACTTCAGCCAGATCAATGGAGACATGTTTTCGGCAGATCTTCATCATGGCAGAAACCAGGACAACCACCTTTATATAGGTCGAGCAAGTAGAGGAGATGACTTCCCAAATCGTCGTTGCAGATCATCCAGAATGGCCAAGCCACCACCAGATCAACCGCATGACAACCTATCTGAGCCCCAAAGCACCATGCATCCATGTGGACTAGATCCCCGCTGATTGGCATCAACAGGTTGCCACCATCCCTCGTCGTCACTCTGCTAGGGGTGACCAGACCGGCAAGTTGGTTGCACCGCCCGAAGCCCATTCGAGCCGCCCAAAGACAACGGGCCTAGGCAGGTACCCTATACCCGCGGCTCGCCACCTCCGCCCGCATCAGAATGATCCAAGGCAGATGCAACTTCCGCCGCCT
Source organism: Avena insularis (assembly GCA_023614405.1). NCBI lineage: Eukaryota > Viridiplantae > Streptophyta > Magnoliopsida > Poales > Poaceae > Avena > Avena insularis. The sequence goes on from CM042686.1 coordinate 469,505,844, forward strand.
AGACGGGTTCGCCACCCCGACCAATGCCCACGACCCGCCCCTCCTATTGGGTTCGCAGCATAGAAAACAAAAAAAATTCCTACGATGAGAACTACTAAGCACCAAGATCTATCTACTAGATACAATCTACAGGTGGATATACATCCATAGAGAACATACCCTTGTAGATCGACAAAGTGTAACGAGGTTGAACTCGTGGATGATGTAGTTGAACGCTTGCCGATCTCAGGATCGAGAAGAAGTCCAGTGACAAAACTCAGCAGCACATCCGTGATCGCACACACGTTCATGCCACTGAACAACCTCCACCTCCTCGCTCCAGCGATGCAGTAGAAGTAGAAACTCCTTCCAGACGAAATGCCACCGGGAACATGTATCTCGCTAATCTAAGTCCATGGGGAAATAATTCTAGAGGGGGAGAGAGATCCTTCATGAGGAGGTGTTAGTGAGAAGGAGTGAGAGGGGGCCTCTTATAGGGGAGGGGCATCCCCTCCCATGGCCGGCGGCCAAGAAGGATCCATCTCTTGCCATTCATGTGGCTGGAGCTCCCACCCACATAAACATCCTCCACTAAAAAATCCCACTCACATGAATTAAATTTCCACCAAATTTAATGCAACTCTCATTTAATAAAACTCTTTCATTTATTTTATTCAGAATTTTGTAAATTACTTTAATTAACAAACATTCACATAAAACCCCCTGCAATAATTCAATATCACATGCAGAACCAATTTTAGCAATTTCACCCGGAACAATTCCGGTATCCATTGAAATAATTCTAGCGCTTTGAAATTCTTTCGTATAAAACATATTTGCTCCAAATGGTGTTGGTATCACTTAAGTATGTCACCCTACGGTTCGCGAATAATGCAGACATGATCGAGACCATTCTTGGATCAATAATCAGAAGCAGAACCTGGAGATCCATACTGACTCCCATACATTCAACGGTAACTTCTTGTGATCGTGATAACCTTTAATGCTAGTAACTAAATCCCTTTGTCTTGCAATATATTACATTTCCGAGATTCGATCATCGGTATCTCAATACCTAGTTTGATCTCGTTGCCGACATGCACTCTTTTCTCGTTCCTGTGATATAACATTCTAGTGATCATATCACTTGCTTGCAAGCTATCTCAATGTGATATCACCGAGAGGGCCCAAAGTATATCTATCCATCATCGGGATGGACAAACCCACTCTCGATCCATGAGCCTCTACATAAAACCTTCGTAGCATTGAACCCACCTTTAGCGTCACCCTTTCACGGTGTGATATTTGATGTTATGAAAGTACTCTTCCGATGTTAGCAACTAACATGATCTCATGGTTTAAGGATTAGGGTTGCTCTATATGATGTTATAGCAATGTAAACATAATGACTTTGATATATTACTATACTTCGGATGAATGTTCATCACATCATTCCACCAATGTTGTGACCTCGTTATTAACAACATCCAATGTCCATGATCAGGTAACGTTGATCATCTTGTTAATCAACGAGCTAGTTTATAAGAGAGGCATAACTAGGGACTTTCTATTTGTTTATTAAACACACATGTATTAACGTTTCCAAATTAATACAATTATAGCATGCAAAACAAACATCTACCATATACTTGGAATATATATATAATAACAACTTTATTATTGCCTCTCGGGCATATTCCCTTCACAGCCGGTGCCTCCCCAGTCGCCCCTTTGAAGGAGTTGCCATACCCTCCACCCCAGTACCTTAGGCACTAGGGGCCACCGCCGGCTGCAGCGGAGGAGGCGGGGACCGCTCGAGGGAGTTGTAGCTGGTGGCATGGGATCGCTCCAAGCTAATTGACGCGGATAGTTCATACCAATACACTTTGCATCATCAGTTATGAACCCCAAGGAGTATGACAAGTGGGATTCACAAGTCGATATGGGGCCGAAACCAAGGAGAACCAGATGAGTAGGTGCCAGCTCCAGTCAGACTGGCTCCTGCACTGACACGCCCGACCCATGATCCAGTCTACCAACCCGAGCACCGAACCATCCGAAGCCCACACTGAAGAGGCCCTCAATTCGGTGCGAGTCCCCCATATCGATATAAAAACCAAGTCTATAACAAATGACATACAAAACGAATCTGTTTGACCCGGCACCTAGCCTGTTCTACATTGACCCATCCGGTCTAGGAACTGGTCATATCGACTTAAGACTGAAACATCCTACCTGTGTGCAAATTTGGGTTTGATACCTTGAAATCTTTACTTTCCTCTACCTACCACTTCATCCCTTGCACTATAAATATCCCTAGTTGGCTCGGCTCTAGGGTTAGATATGAATTGAATTAAAGTGGATTTGACTCTTATTTCCAAAGGGGGTCTCTACCCTCTCCTAAGATTTAATCTGGGAGTTGTACAAGCAGTGGCAGAGTGGGAAACTGAGAAAGGGAGGTACTAACTAATTGCAATCAAAATAAAACTACAAGTTTGCAACCAAATTTCACCATAGTATAAATACATTTCTATATTAGACACAAACCTGAATAGCTAAATAGTAATTGATGAATGAAAAACTCCTGTTATTGGTTTTCGAAGCACCAGATCAAAACAATATCATCCATATTAAGTTCAATGTGAGCTTTGTTTTCTTCGCTTAACTCTTACTAGAGGCATCTACTTTAGTATAAAATATATCCATCCTAGAAATTGACAGAACTATTTAAACAATTTAGTTAGAATAGAATAAATCAAGTAAAATTTACTATTTTTTATCCATTCAAGATTTTAGGGGATAAAAATTTCACCTTGCTACTTTAGTAGACTACTAGGAGTAAACAATGAATAGATCAGGGAAAAAATGTTGATGCATATTGGTGAATGGAGGCCGAACGGAGAAGCGGATCATGGATAATTGAAAAGTAATTGCCGCCTTGGTGGTCTGCCGCTGCATGCTAGAATGTTGCCAAGGCGATGGCTGACGGGAAACTAGGGAACGGGAGTCTAGGGAGATGGCGTCGAGGAGGGAAATAGAGATGAACCGCCCACTTCTCCTTAGAGTATCTCCACCGGCGCTTCCCATCCTCAAAGGACCTTTGGGTACCGGTCTAAATTTTGGCTTACGCCGGCATGTCCCAAAACCGTCGGCTAGTTTTAGAGTCCAATTGAATAGTCGACACGCCCACACTAATCCCTGCGTGCAAGGGCTACATCAGGAGCACCGACACTCCACACCACGTTGGATTTCGGCCGTGAACCCTGCCTAGAAGCCACACAACCGAAATCCCTACCCTTTCACTCAATTTTCAATCCCATTTCCCCCAAATTTTCATCCATACCGCTTCTAATCCTTCCTCTGCCCGCCACTCCACCTTCTTTATCGCTATTCCATTGCCCACCCCTCCAACTCTCCTACAGCTCGTCGTCCCTCCTCCCTCCCACTCGCCACTAGCATGCTGCCAAAGAAAAATTCGGTGGGTCTGGCGAAGAAGGCAAAGCCACGCAAGCAGACACTGAAGGAGCAGCCACCCACTCTGTCTAGGTAGGAATGGGGCGAGGAGGTCACCAGGGTCAAGTACACGACTTTGTACCGCAAGAAGCGTTGACACGCGTTGATGGTAGTGAGGACGGACATGGACGCGATGACTACTTTGCCTGGCTTTAGCCTTGGAATCTTTGAAAGCCCTCATGTGTACCAAGCCACCCCTGGCGGCACGCAAGGGAGCATGAACTTGCCGAAATACTCGGTGAACTATGTAGAGAGGTACGATTCAATGCTGATGTCGCAGATCGAATTCTCCCCCGAGATATCCAACAGCGATGCCACAACCGATCCGAACACCATCTACTCGCATATGGTGGCTTCTCGACACCTCCCTAGTATTGACCTCGACCATAACCACTCCTACTCCACCTCGCCGTCCTTGTGTAGTCCGACCTGCCACGTGACTGACGTCACTAGCCTTCCACATAGCCTATTGGGCTCCAAGGGCGGTGGCAATGATGCCAACGCATTCGAGCAAATGACTTGCGAGTGCTACGAGTATGACAAGATATGAGAGCATGTAAAATACCCTGCTTTTGGTAGCCTTAATTAGGTGTCCAAAGTGCAAAAATAGGAGGAACAAAAACTTTTTCTTGCTTAGTGGTGCAGTAGTTGCTTGTTGATTGCTCTGCCTTTCCTTGTGCTTGTGTTGTGATCAAGATACTTCTCTATCTTATCAAAGGTCTACCAAAGCTATTTACCAAAAAGGAAATGTCTTGGCTTACTTTACATATTCTAAAATGTTCTAACTTTTCAAACATGATCCAAGATGACTTTGCAAAACAAAAGTGTTCTCATTTCATTCTATTGACAAAACTAAAGAGATTTATATGATACCATCTCCCTATGTTTTCAAGACAGGGCTTTCTAAATACCTTTCCTCAAGTCTCTCCAAAACCTTTTGAAAAGCTAGTCCGTCTCTCCCTTGGTAGTAGTGCCAAGGGAATCTCACCCTCTTCTTTATAAAAAACCTTTATATACTTATTTCCAAAACTTCTCTCCCAAGACTTTGGGAAATGCTTGGGTATGTTTATATCTCTTCCTTGAGATGTTTGTATGAATTGCCTTGATCTGTTGTCTTTAAAATATGATTATCTTGAGTTCTTTGTTAGGAGTTTGTCTAAGATACTCTAGGATCTCAGCCCCTAGTAGCAAAACCAAACCAACAATACACCCTCTAAATCTCAAGATGTTAAATGGAAATCATTCTCCTCTCACCTCCTTAAGCTTGGATGGTATCCTAGCATTCTTTCCTTACAAGATCACATTTACCCAGTCCTTTTCAAGTAAGGTGAGGATAGTTCGACCTTAATAACAACTCACACTAGATCTCTTGAGAGCAGAACATCAAAACCCTAGTAGTAAGATCATATTCGCCTTATTATCTGAGTCACTTATTGGAACTCTATTTAAGACCCTTACTCTTGACCCCTAGGTCATGTGCCTATCCCATCCTCTCCTTTGTGATGTGCTCTTCCATCAAACATACATTCTCTTCATCAAGAAACCCATCTACCTTGTTTCCCAAGCTAATCATAACCTCTAGTCATTAACTTGACCATCTATTTCCTTATCAGGCTCAGTTTTGAGCTAAATCTTTTTAGTAGTCTCCAAGGTAGTGGGGACCAACTTAAGGCATGGTAGCCTTCTACTCCACATTCAATTAAATTTTAGCCTCTATTTATAATCATCCATGGACCTTTTTTGGAAATGAACTTGGCTCATATTACACACCATCATGTGCACTTGCAAGCCATACCATTTCCCTTGACCAGATCCTTCCTAGACCCACTTGTCCTTGATGGTTTTGCAGTCAAGAAAACAATCTGTTATGTCCACTACTTCAAGATGCCAACTTTGGCAGAAGATTCCAAACTCCATTAAACCTTCTCTAGATAAATTATTTGCATGTATGTGATATACTAAACCTAGTCTATCATCCCAAACCCTCCTTGTTTTCATTGAAGCTTTGAGCTCCTTAAAACAAAATGGTTTTGGAGGCAAGATGATATCCTGCATTGGCATCCTTAAAATCAATAAAGTTTGGTAGTTAATCCTTAATCACTCAAACTGTTCTGGACCCACTCTTTGTATACATATGATCCACCCAATCCCTTTTATATCAACATCTACCACATGGTTTCATTGGAACCTTGGGCTACTTAAACCATCATGGTTATGTGGGCTGATAATATTTTTCACCAAGATCACATTGCCAATGAGATACCACAATTGATCTTTCATTTTCAAACCAACACCACTCCATTACCCTACCATAATGTCTTTTTACTAACCCATTGTGCCACATGGAATTTGATGATTCAAAAATCATCAAATATAAGGAGGATTTCATCTTGTATATGCATGATCACCTCCATCAAAGTCATCATCAACAAATCAAGCACCAAACCCCTCCTTTGATCACTCAAGCACCCTACTCTCCCTTTGGTCGTGCTACTGTAGCCCTTGCAATATAGCAGTCCCTCTCCCTTTTGTCCTTTTGTGTTTGAAAGGAGGGAGAGAGATGTGCCAATTATTGCAAATTCTTGGGAAAAATAAATGGGCAGCAGCATCACCACCCCTTCCTCCACTCTCTGCTCGACCCTAGTGCCCCACCCAACCTCTCCACTGCCCCAATTCCCAACCACATGCCAGGTGCCTTGGCCTAGGCCTAAAAATTTACCATGTCCACTGTACACCCCCACTCCTCAGGTTATAAAACCACAAGCCACTTTAGCCCTCCTCCCCGTCCTCATTCCACTCCCTCACCTACCTAGCACCTACCGAGGACCAAGATCACCTTCATCTTCCCTCCTTCTCCATGGAAATGGAGGAAGTTTCCTCTCGGGCATGCAAGGAGAAGGCAAGCTTCCTCTCTATGTCGACCATCCCTCCCTGTTTCCCTTGCATCATCATGTTTCCCTCTCTATGACTACCACCCCTTTCTTGGTTGTAGAGACACTGGAGCAGCCATCGTTACCACAAACATGTTGTGAAACTTTGTTAGCGAAGCTAACGTTTCTGATCACCATCTTCCGTGCAAGGACCCTTCTGAGACTGTGGCATATATCCCCAGCAAGCACCCAAATGAGCCTCGCCAACATAGAAGTGCTGGTCACCTCCTCGTGGTTAAAACCACCTCTGTCGCCTATCTCTCGGATTGCCTATGCATGCCATGTTGCCTCGTCGCCTCGCCCACGTCTGGGGACCACCCAGGTGAGCCCTTGAGTGCTCCCCAACCTTAGATAGGGTTTAGCCGCTGGCTCGCGCTGTTAGTTGGAGACAACGACCGACGACCGTCAATCTCCTATTAATACGTCAGTCACCCTCCCTTGATACCCCTTCGCCTCTGCCCTCTTGCTGACAAGCAGGCCTTGCATGGGCCATGCAAAGCTGATGTCTCCCACGTGCATCGCCAACGCGTGGGCTGGCCCACCTCTATACCGCTTGGGCCGGTCAGATCTGGTCCAGTGACCTGTTTTATTTTTGGAAATTCCTTTATTCTTCTCCAAAGCACCTGCATGCTATAAAATCAATTCAAAAATATCTAGGCACCCAAATTTGATGAAATAAATCTCTACAAAAATCTCTTCACCAGATCTATCCCATAGTACTGGTTGCATCCCCAGATTTACAGAGTAGATTTTGGGGTGATTTAATCTTGAGATAATGCTTTTTTAACTAAAGAACTAATCCATAGAGTATCAGAACTTGAAATGGAATCAAACCCATTTCTACTGAAAGGTATTATCAATACCTTGCATGTGATTTTTGTCTCAAACCATCTAGATCCTTAATTCTAAAGTAGTAAAAAATACAAAAACACCACAGATTTGACTTCAAAAATTTCTCTAGTAAGATCTGTACTTCAAGGTATACCAAAACTCAAAGTTATTGAATTTATTGACCAACTGGTGAATTTTGGTGAATTAAATACTACTACATGTAGTAGATGCACTCAATAAATCATAATTGGAGTTCTACAACTATAAAATTAGTTAAACCAAATTATAAAGAAAGGTATTAGTGATGCCTACCTGGTGTCGTTGGTTTCATACCAAAAGGACCTGTAAAATAAATCTGATGAAAAAGACAAATTGCTTGCAGAACTAAATTTAGGGATTTCCCAAGGGCATTTTGGTAATTCTTTTGAGGTGAATCCAACTCTCAGTAAACAAGCACTTAGTATATTTATAACGCTAAGAGAAAAAGTTTTTTTGACTTACATATTTTTCTGGTAAATTTAAATACCAAAACAGGAATTGATCTCACTAGGAAATTCCTTCGTAAATAAATAAAAATGATAAAATGATGAAACTACTTCTTGTGGTTTTGCTATTTTAGTATCTACCTATTGATATAATATTTGTGTACTAGTATCATACATAACTTGTCCTTGGTTTAAAACCCCTTGATCAAGTAGTATTTAGTAATTAAATCATAACAAAAGGACTAAAAAGGCAATTAAAAAGGCTCCAATTGGTATATGTTGATACTTTCAAAACCTACTAAAGTGTGTTGATGCCTTGTTCAATTGCCTCCTATATTTTACTGGTGCCTTGTTTTCCTTTTGTTGACTACGGTACCTTGCTTGTTTGCATGTGTGATCCGTAACAACGATAGTTATGATTGTACCGAAGAATTCTAGGGACATATTGCTGACCACAGGCAGGCCACCTACTTTCTCATAAGCTTGTCCTACTACTTACTTATTGCATATTTTACTTATCTACTTATACAAATTGCATTGTTTTACTATCTTGTTATTTATAACTCGTATTAGTTTGGCTCCTCCAAGCTAGTACATAATGATACTGCTAAGTACAACCCCTTGATGACACCTACTGATCCTTGAGTATAATAGGTTGGTGTTTTACACCATGCCCTTTTTGGAGACCCCTTTTTGCCCAAGCAAAGACTATAGGTTGGGAACCCTTAGAAAGTTTACAAATGGTTTTTATGATAAAACCTTGGTACGGGTACCAAGTGGAAGTTTGAATGAAAGAAAATGTTTTGTTTTACAAAGGGATACTGAAGGAACGAGGAGGAAAGATGGTTACGAAAACACACATGTTTCTATGTAGTTTGCTAAAACAACTTAATTGTGCAACCACATTACTCTAGAATGGGACGAGGCTTAGCTCGAAGTTAGTTTGCTCTAGCATGGGATACCTCACAACTACTATAAGGGTTTGATCCCCTCGAATGCCGGGTCTCCCCAACTGATAGGGCCACTTTTCCAAGACAATGGCCTAGGAGAGATGCAAACTGTCCTTGTAGGCAGCTGGACGATACTATGAGCCTCTCGTTGAAAGTGACCACTCGAGAGGAGTGTAAAATGTGCTTTGGTTGGTCCTTGGTACCCGATGTCCCGGTGTTGAGAGGAACACCTCATATGGTAGGGACCATGTTGGGGTAAGATTTTTTAGAGTTTTGTTCGATTATCCAAACCTTGCATACTAGTGTATGACGATCCGTGGGAGCTCACATAGGATGTATCGAATCTTGTGGGCAAAGTGTACAACCTCTGCAGAGTGTAAATCTATTCGAATAGCCATGTCCTCGGTCATGAACAGTTGCGAAAGTTGCTGCTTATCGGTGTTGGTTTTGTTTTCAACAATATTTTGAGAAATCAAAGGTTTTTTAAATGATCTGGTCGTGGGATGGCGGAAGGGAAGAAGAGGTGCGGTCATGGGATGACCACCAAAGGAAGGTGACCCGATCATGGGATGACCGGGAGATGACAGTGGGCGGAACTAAGGTTTTCAACTTCAAATGCTTTCAAATATTTTCAAAAGTTTTTCAACAAAGACATGGAGATGCTATATCTACAAGAGAAACATGTTTTAGAAAAGAACCTCAGATATAGCCCTCCTACTACCACATCCATATTGCATATCCTTTCATTTATACTCTCTTAAGGTGGTTTGCGAGTACATTCAAACGTACTCACTAGCATTGTCCCTGGCCATTTACTTGGTCAGACTCCGAGAAGGAAGGTGAATAAGAAGGTGACATTGATGACTATGTGAGCTAGGACATTCTCCCAGTCAGTTGCCTATAGGGTTAAGGCATGATTTGGGCTCAACACTTCGATGAAGTTGCGCTACTGGTGGTATTATGGGTTCCCTTGTGGATTTACCCTTGGGATGGCCCGATCTTCATAGATTCGAGGGGATTTGGGGGAGGGAGCGAAGAACACAATGAACATGCAAGGGGAAATTGATACAAACGCACACCACACCCGATACAATCTGGTTTGCTCTCGTTGGCCTGAACCACCAACCCAATAGAATCTCAAGGGAGGGACCAAAGTTAGAATCCCATGAGAGAGATTGTCTAGATCTTGATAGAATCACATGTAGGGAGAGAGTAGCAACCAAGTAGAATCCCAAAGGGGAGAGACCTAGCACTACTAGAATCCATACATGGGAGAGACCATGAACTAGAAGAGCGCCTTGATGACTTCAATTAAGAAGGCCTTGTACAACTCATAGATAAACTATAGAGAGGGGGATCCCATCCAGGGTTAGGAACATGCCTCAATTCATCATATGTTCCATTCTAGGGTTCTAAGGAGGGGTGGGGGAATACATATAGGCCAACCACGAGCTAGGGGTACTTTAGGCATAAACATGAAGTTCTGGCATTACATGGGCCAAGCCCATATTGAGGATCGCAAGCCTATGTCACTCAGACTGGAGACTCTGGTGTATGGGATCCGGAGATTCCGATCAGTCTCCGGTGTCGTCTTCGGAGAGACATACAGATGGTCTCAGGCTTGGGGGTGGAGTTCGGTCTAGAGGTGGGCTGGAGACTCTGGGTCATGGTCTCCGGTGTCACGGTCCGGAGACTCCGGTGTGCTTGGGCGGAGACTCTGGTCTTGCTCAGCAGCTTCTTGTGTCTTTGTTTTTAGGCCTCTTGATTGGCCGTCTTGGCTCCAGGTTCAACCTTGTCTCCTCTTCTTGGTATCACAGTCATGGACCTAGTCATGCAATGGGCATTTGTCTTAAGTAGGATTCCATTCACATGATAACCAAAGGGGGCAAGATATGGAAGGAATTCACCTTTGTGGGAACAGTTGGTGTAGCATGATGTGGACCAATGGTGGTTCCCGTATGTTGGGCTACATCAGATGGTTGATGTTAGCCCGTCGAGGCTTATGTAAGGTATAGCCATAATGGCATTGAGGTATGACTTGTAACCATTTCTGTAATGGATGTTTGCTTTGATACTCGTCGATTATGCTCCACGACACACTGATCATAGGAATCATGGATGAATGCATAAGGTATTCTTTGATGGCTAATCTGGGGGCCCCATAGCATGCTTGTCAAGTGTTTGGGTCTCTAGAGTCACTGGTTTTTTGTGCTAACCCATTTTTTGTGTGTGCCATAGGCCATGGGTGTCGATGTGCTGAGCAGCCTGCGGCAGCCGCGAGGCGTCCTAAGTACGATCCGGACCCTGGTACCGACGATCCGTATGATGATGAAAAGTACGAAAACGAGGTGGAGAGCGATGTCGTTGAGATCTAGGCCAGCAACACCATGAATAAGAAGAAGAGGCTCGGGAAACGCAACCTGGAGTGGAGGTCGTTGGAGGATGAATGCCTTGTTGAGGTGCGAAGGCAGTGAGCCTTGACTCCATCACCAACGCCAACCAAATATCAGCAAGTACTACAAAAGGATATATGATCAATTCAATGAAAGGAAGCAATTTGACAAGTTTGCGACGATCCACATGATCCATATTGGGGGGTATTGTCACATAGGTGGAACGATGTCACTACAACACAGATGGTGGGCCCTAGCACTTATAAACGCCAAGGCACACATCTAATTTCCGTGCTCGCGCAAGCGCGGGGATTACTGCGACCGGGAAAGTGCATAGGCGACATGTTTTTTAGTTGACAGATAGTTATACGTCGACCCTAGCGTTAGCATGGCACCTACACATTAATGCCACGATCCATTTTAGGATGACACACCTTAGATGCAGGACATTAGGAGTGACGATAGCACAACATCACTGCCTGGTAATGTATCTGTTAGCCCATGCTATATCATAATTTTGCAATTTTGCGTAATTAAATATCAAACTAGACTTCTGTCTATACCCCTAGGGTGCGGCTGGTAGAAAGAACGCACAATTATTTTATCATCTTCATGGGACACAACTAATATCCATGCTGCATGATTCTTCATTTTCAGGTCTATAAATTTTGCTATTTTACTCTATTTGGATACCACTTTTATTTCACCCTTGGGGTACAATGTGTAATGAACAAAGTTTACTATCATGCTTTATGAAAGGTTTTCTTAATTAAGATGTTTACTAATTAATGTTGATAGTTCTACCTCATAATAGTTTAGAATAATATAAACCATAAAGGTAACTAGCTAGAAGTTGGAATACTTTTGTTCATTAAGTAAGTTTTTCTTCAAAAGTTATTATTTTTAAAGAACATAATTAGCAAAATTTTGTCATCTCTTTAAGTTCTAACATGAGTAACAAACTTGTATAGAAGAAGTTTTTAATCAATGATCATCACCGGTGTGCTATTTTATTATATACGTTTTAGTTACAGTTGCAAGCCATTTCACAAAGCCTCGCAAGCCTAATAAGATGCACAGGTGTGAAACTAATCTAAAAGGACAACACATTCTAAGGAAATTATCACAAGCCAACACACCCTAGAGCATCAAACTTATTGTGGGGTTTTGGGTTTAGAATGATTGCATCGCATTCCTTATGCATAATAACATCTAGATTCTTTAAACATTAGTCCTTACCGTACCAATGATGTTGTTTTCAAATATTGGAGTTTATATTGTCCCGAAGACCTTGGATGCATAATCTTGTAGTTAAAAAGGCAAGTTCATACTTGCTCATGTCCTTGATGTCTACGTACTTCTATTCTTGTAGACAGTTGTTGGGCCTCCAAGTGCAGAGGTTTGTAGAACAGCAGCAAGTTTTCCCTTAAGTGGATCACCCAAGGTTTATCGAACTTAGGGAGGAAGTGGTCAAAGGTATCCCCTCTCAAGCAACCCTGCAATCAAGATACAAGAAGTCACTTGTGTCCCCAACACACCCCAATACACTTGTCAGGTGTATAGGTGCACTAGTTCGGCGAAGAGATAGTGAAATACAAGTGGTATAGATAATTATGAGTGGTAATGGTGATAGAAAATAGCTTGATGGCATGGAAAAGACTAAAGTAAAACAGAAATAAAGATAGAAGAAAGCAAACATGTAATAGATCTAAGAGCAAACTGTGTTTCAGTGCTTAGAAACAAGGCCTAGGGATCATAGTTTCACTAGTGAACACTCTCATATAAATATCTTCTCTTTATGATACTACTCTGAACTACTCTCTGGAAGGACACTCTAATCCATGGTAGGGCTATAACAGCACACCTCAAAGTTTGTCTTCCACATCTAGATAACCCCACACTATCACCTTGAGCACTAGATGGTTCAAACAAACACCACAATTTCATAAAGACATCCAACTCCAAATATAACTCATAACAAGTATTTGTAATCTCTAGCCTAAGTGCCACCATGGTGTGCACGCTGTCACTTTCACACACATGGGGAGAACAGAGATCTATTAAAGCACTTCAGTAGCAAGGTAGATCTACTTGATTAGAAAACTCATGATCACAATATGATCATGCATAGAGAGAGAGATGAACACATAGCTACCGGTAGAGCCCTTAGCCTCGAGAGATAACTACGCACTCCTCATCATGGGAATCAGCAACAACGATGGAGATGGTGGTGGAGATCGATGGAGATGGTGGTGGAGATCGATGGAGATGGCTTCGGGGGCACTTCCCCATCCCGGCAGGGTGCCAGAACAAAGACTTTTTGTCCCCCGAATCTCCCCTTCGGTGGCGGCGGTGCTGTGGAACTTTTCGTGGCTGGAGGCTTGATGATCTAGGGTTTCTGTATCGGGAGGATTTTATAGGCGAAGGGGCAAGGTCGGTGGGCAGCCAAGGGGCCCACACCATGCCCTGGCGCGGCCTGGGGGGACCCACGCCTAGGGGTGGTTTGGCCACCCTGTGGCCCCCCTTCGTCTCTCCTTCTGGCTCTGTGAATCTTCCGGGAAAATAACGACTTTGGCTTTTGTCCGGTCCAATTCCAAGAATATTCATTTTCTGACTTTCTGGAACCAAAGACAGCAGAAAACAGGCAACTGGCACTATGGCTCTTGTTAATAGGTTAGTCCAAGAAATCATATAAAAAGTACCCCAAAGTTGGAACAAAACATAAGAAAGTAGATAAAAACCAAGCATGGAACATCAAAAAATATGGATACGTTAGCAACGTATCAACATCCCCAAGCTTAACTCCTGCTCGTCCTCGAGTAGGTAAGTGATAAAAATAAAGAATAATTTTTGAGGTGACATGTACCATCATAAACTTGATCAAAGTGTTTGTAAAACATTGATAACTGGGATCATAGTACTTCAACATAGCATGAAAGATATAGTTCTAACAATAAGACAAAGCAACTATGTTGCAACATGAAAAGGCACAAACAAAAGATGCATGAGTAACAATGCCTTGCAAGACATTTGTTTGTTTCACATAAAGAAAACATAGCATAGTGGCATTCAGCTTGTCCCTCATAGAGTAGCAAACATAAATGCATAGGACTGATACATTGCAAATGTATCTATAATTTTTGATGTTCCATGCTTGGTTTTATCCACTTTCTTGTGTTTTGTTCAAACTTTCGAGTAATTTTCATATGATTTCTTGGACTAACCTATTAACAAGAGCCACAGTGCCAGCTGCCTATTTTCTGCTGTTTTTGGTTCCAGGAAAGTCAGAAATTGAATATTCTTGGAATTGGACGGGACAAAAGCCAAAGTGCCTATTTTTTCCGGATGTCATCAAGTGCCAGAATACGAGACGGAGAGGGGCCAGGGGGCCACCACACCACCTGGCCGCGCGGCCAGGCCTAGCCCGCGCTAGGGGGTGGTGTGGCCGCTCCTGGCATCCCTCGGCCTCCCGTTCCGACTATAAGATGCCCTCGGGACATAAACCCTAAGTACCTGATCAAAAATCCACGAAAGAGTCTATAGCCACCGTCATCTCCATCCCTAGATCGAGAGGGATCTGAAGCTCTTCCCGGCACCCTGCCGGAGAGGGGAATTCACCCTGGAGGCCTTCTTCATCACCATGCAAGCCTCCGTTGTGATGCGTGAGTAGTTCATCCTTGGACTACGGATCCATGTAGTAGCTAGATGGTTGGTTCTCCTCCTTTGTGCTTTCATGTTTAGATCTTGTGAGCTCCGTTCATGATCAAGATCATCTATTTGTAATTCTGCATGTTGTGTTTATGGGATCCGATGGATATTGAGATGCTATTTCAGATTGATTATTGATTCTATCATGTCTTTGTTATTTGTGATCTTGCATGCTTTTCATTGTTAGTAGCTATCTTGGCCAAGTAGATGCTAGCAACTCCAAGAGTTGGTATTTATGCTCGATAGTGGGTTCATGCCTCCGTAACTGGGAAGTGACAGAAATCTCTAAGGTACTAGATGTGTTGTTGCTACTAGGGAGAAAACAACAATCCTTTGTTCATAGAACAATTGTTTTGTTTACTTTACATGAAGTTCGTAAAGCAATAATCTATTGCTTGCAACTTAATACTGGAGGGGGTTCGGATGATAACCTTAAGGTGGATTATTGGTCATAGATGCAGTTGGATGGCGGTCTATGTATAATGTTGTAATGCCCAATCAAGTCTCAAAGGAGTCAAGATGATTGGTATATGCATGTATTGCTTTCTCGGTGTTTGTCAATTGCCCCGTTGTAATTTGTTCACCCAGCATGTTATCTATATAAGGAGAGCCACCTCTAGTGAACTATGGATCTCGGTCCTTTTCTTTACATACAATCTATAAAATGTTTCTGCTTTGTGTTTACTTTCTGCAAACTTTTACTTCTTTCCATTAGATACGTTTAATACTTTGTTTTCCGCAAAACACGGTGAGATTGACAACCTCATCGCAAGTTGGGGACAAAGTTATGTGGTTGTGTTGTGCAGGTCTCCACGTTGCTACAAGCACCGGTAGTGTGCCCTGCCAAGGCTCAGCTAGCAACACCTTTGGGGTGTTTCCTTGCTCCTACTGGTTCGATTAAACCTTGGTTTCATAACTGAGGGAAACTTGCTGTTGTGCTCATCATACCTTCCTCTTGGGGTTCCCAACGAGCTCTACATCAACCGCGCACCAGCACTTTTCTGGGCGCCCTGCATTGAGCCATCAAGCTTTTTCTGGCGCCGTTGCCAGGGAGTCAAGGACATCTTCACAAGGGGAGTCCCTCATAACCAATCTCTTTACTTTGTTGTTTTTGTTTTTCTTAGTTTCTTTTTGCTTTGTTTGCTTGTTTTGTTATTCAAAAACACAAAAAAATTTAGTTCTACTAGTTTGCTTTCTTATTTGAAAACCCAAAAAATGACTACCCTTGAAAACACTAAGTTGTGTGACTTCACTACAACCAACAGCAATGATTTTATGAGCACACCTATTGCTCCACATGTGGCTGAAAATACTTTCTTTGAGATAAAACCTACTTTGCTCAATCTTGTTATGAGAGAACAATTTTCTGGTATTGGTAATGAAGATGCTGCTTCTCATCTAAATAACTTTGTTGAACTTTGTCAGATGCAAAAGCATAGGGATATAGATGGTGATATTATTAAGCTGAAATTGTTTCCTTTCTCTTTGAGAGGAAAATCTAAAGAATGGTTGAATTCCTTAACTAGGAATAGTATTGATTCTTGGACTAAATGCAAAGATGCTTTCATTGGAAAATACTATCCTCCCGCTAAGATTATATCTATGAGAAGTGAAATAATGAAGTTTAAACAACTTGATAATGAGCATGTTTCTCAAGCTTGGGAAAGAATGAAATCTTTGGTAAAGAATTGTCCCACTCATGGACTGACTGCTTGGATGATCATCCAAACTTTTTATGCAAGATTGAACTATTCTTCAAGGAACCTATTGGATTCTGCTCCTGGAGGTACCTTTATGACCATCACTTTGGGTGCTGCAAGAAAACTTCTGGACAATATGATGGTTAATTATTCTGAATGGCATACTGAGAGAGCTCCACAAGGTAGGAAGGTAAATTCTGTTGAGGAAACCTCCTCCTTGAGTGATAAGATTTCTATTATTATGTCTATGCATGTTAATGGGAAATCCCATATTGACCCAAATAATGTTCCTTTAGCCTCCTTGGTTGCTCAAGAAGAGCAAGTTGATGTGAACTTCATAAGAAATAACAATTTTGGCAACAATGCTTATAGGAACAATTTTGGTAACAACAATTATAAGCCATATCCTCCCAACAATGGTAATGCTTATGAAAATTCTTACAACAATAATAAGAGTGCTCCCTCTGAACTTGAAGTTATGCTTAAAGACTTTATTAGTAAGCAAACTGCTTTCAATAAAACTATTGAGGAAAAACTCTCTAATGCTGAAAGAAATATAGCATCTTTGGCTGAAGCTCAATCTACTTTGAATAAAATGGCTGCTAAACCTGAAACTAATGACAATCCCTTTGCAGCTACCAATGCTATACAAGTAAGAATTGATGAAAAATGTTAGACTATTAGCTGAATTACATGCTAAGTGGGAAAGAGAAGATGAAATTTCTAGAAACATTAGTGTTTCTACTATCACCACCACTAGTGTTGAGGCTAGTAATAGTTTTACTACTTTAGATGATAAATGTGACTTTGATCTCGATGGTTGTAATATCTCTGAAGTTATTAAGTTCCTACAAAAGCTTGCTAAAAGTCCTAATGCTAGTGCTATGAACATGGCCTTCACTAAACACATTACTGATGCTCTCATAAAGATTAAAGAAGAAAGATTAAACATAAAGCTTCTATTCCTATAAAACAAGAAGATGGTTGGGAACCTATCATTAATATGAAAGTGAATGACTTTGATTTAAAAGCTTTATGTGATCTTGATAGTAGTGTTTCTATTATGCCTAGAAGGATTTATGATATGCTGGATTT
This sequence comes from Avena insularis, assembly GCA_023614405.1. NCBI lineage: Eukaryota > Viridiplantae > Streptophyta > Magnoliopsida > Poales > Poaceae > Avena > Avena insularis. The sequence goes on from CM042686.1 coordinate 469,523,428, forward strand.
GCCTCCTCTTGAAGATTGTTATTTGAATGTCCCACTTGATGATAATGATAAAAAGAAACTCATGGGGAGTCTTAATGATGTTCTTATTATGGTTAACAATTCCTATGTCCCCATTGATTTCTCTGTTTTGGATGTTGAATACAATGCTTCTTGTCCAATTACTTTGGGAAGACCTTTTCTTATAACTATTGGTGCCATCATTGATATGAAAGAAGGCACCATTAAATATCAACTCCCACTCAAGAAAGGTATAGAACACTTCCCTAAAAAGAGAGAAAAGATTTCTTTTGCTTCTCCTATGAAAATAAAATTTGGTCTTAATGCTTCTTCATTTGAGAACACTTGATTCTTTCTTTGCTTCTTATGCCTAACTTAAAGGCGTTAAAGAAAAGTACTTATTGGGAGATAACCCAAAAAATTTAGATGAGTCTTGGAAGTTATTACTCCAGTAATAACCGCTCCTTATCCTTTTTATTTGCTTTTTGTGCCAAGAGTAACCTCTAATGAGAGAGAAGTAGTGATTGGGAAAGTTGCTGTCCTGAAACAGATTTTTGTGCTTCACCGTAACCATTCGTGAGAGAGCACTATATGTAGGATTGAGCTGTAATTGTTTGTAATTATTCCCTAGGTTGTTACCTAACTTTCGTTAGTTCAACACTTTTTGATTTGAGCAACAGAAGGTCTTCAAAAAAAATCGTCTTTACCTACTGGTCTGTTTTGACAGATTTCTGCCATTTTCTACATTTGCTTCTTGTTGGTTCCTTCTTGAGTTCTTTTGGGGAATTGAGCTTTTTGAGGGAAGTGATTCAGTAGCTAGTGTTCTAATGGAAGTTTATTTGGTGTTAGAACTGAACCTTAAGACCTTTTATCTTGAGTACACAAATGTTGCTAATAAAGATTGTGTAAAGTTTTGTATAAAGGAAAATTTTCAGGTGTATGGAAGGAATGAGTAACGATATGAAGGATGGACTAAAGCTCAAGCTTGGGGATGCCATGCGTGTCACCCCAAGAAATATCCAAGAAGTACAAGCGTCAAATCTTGGGGATGCCCAAGGCATCCCCTTCTTCAACAATAAAAATCCTAGGTTTCTTCCAAACGCTTCATTTTTATTGTTTCATGCACAGTTGTGTTGTTCTTGCAGCGGCTTCTTTTTTGTTTTTGTTTTGGTTTTTAGTTTGCTTGGTTTTCTTAGTTTGCTGAATAAATTGGATGGACCCCCTCTTTCTTACATTGGTTTGCAAATAGTTTGGTTTGGTTTGGAAAAGAGTAGGAAAGTTCATGCTTATGTGGTTAAAAGAGCTTGTTTTTGACTGTGGCCTATGCTTTGTCATGCTATGCTTGATATTGTTTTGTCTTTATGCTTAGTATTCTTTGCTGTAGCATGACTTGTTATAAACAATTGAGATTGCTTAATGTGCCTTGGATGAATCATGCATTGTTTTAGCATATTAAAGCATAGTATAATGGTATTCTCCTTTGTTGCTTTATTTGGGTTGACTTGGCGCATGCTCACACCATGTTATGACTATCTCAAGTCACCATAGACTTTATGATCCTTTAGTTTTCAACGTGTAGTATCACTTTATGCTTTGATCAATGATGTTTTGTTGCTCTGCATGATTATGGCCATTATTGCTCTCTTAGTTTGTCGCTCCTAGTCTTTTGGTAGCCTCCACAACAAAGTATGAGTTCCACTCATGCATCCAACTCCCTAAACCAAGTTATTCCAAAGAGTCCACCATACCTACCTACTAGCTTATGCTATTCCAAGTATATTCATGTTTTTGTTTACCTTCCAAATTAAACTTGTTATGAGAAAACTAGTGATTAAAGCTCTCATGAACTTGATGGCACACTTTACTTTATTTCCTTTAATAAACTTGAACCATTGTGTCGTCTATGTTGTATATGCTTGCACTTATTTGTTGGGAATTAGCAGAACCATGCTTTCATGGGGAACGCTTTCAACATTGCACTTGGTACTTGTACCTAATTGATATCATGCTCTTTTGTATATGGATGTCGTCGGTGTGAAATGAAAGGGGAGCTTGTAAGTCCATGGAGTTATGTATATGTGTTAGAGAAACGCCTGGGCCACTGGTCTAATCCATGCTGACATGGTGGAAACCTACAGCGTAACCATAATGAGCTGTCTATGAAGCATTCTTCTTATAAAAAAGAGTCCTATATTGAGAAAAAAAGAGAAAAGAAAAAAAAGAGATATTATGAAAAGAGGAAAGATAGAAAAAAGCACCATATTCCCATGGTAAATAAGAAGATTGCTGAGATGCTCGTTGTTTGCTTGCCTTGTCATTTTGATATGGGGATTCTTCCGTATCATCGGGTAAGGGGTACCCCGTTGGCAGTTCTCTATGATACACATGTACTTACGATGACAAGAACTTACCGGTGACTAAACTTGAGTAGCATGAGGAGAGGCCCTCGTATACAAGGGACATGAGATTTCTAACTTATACTTCGTCAAGCATGTACACCATAGTTTGTTCACTTTAACCTTAATCACTTCAAGATGCTTATGATAGGGGCAATGAGAGTTGAAAGCTATAAGTACCATAATTTTTGGAAGCTCTTTATGAGACTTGAATCCCTACTTCCTTTTATTAAGGCCTTTCTCCCACCATTACATATTGAGTCTCCACCTTCTACCTTTATGCACCTACTTTGAGAGCATAGTGGTCATTCTTAGTTCTATGTGCATTGTCCCAAGACTAGTTGATTGATGCATAACTTGATATTCCTTGTTTTAAACTATTTGTATCTAGTCACTCTTATGAACTTTGAAGGTGTCCTATGCATTTATGTTTGCTACTCTATTGAGGGACAAGCTGAATACTTTTATGCTATGTTTTCTTTATGTGAAACAAACAAACGTCTTGCAAAGCATTGTTATTCATGAATCTTTTGTTTGTGCCTTTTCATGTTGCATCATAGTTTCTTTGCTTATTGCTAGAACTTTGTCTTTCATGTTATGATTGAAGTACTATGATCCCAGCTTTGAATGTTTTGCAAATACTTTGATCAATTCTTTGATGGTGCATGTGACCTCAAAAATTATTCTTTCTTTTTATCAATTACCTACTCGAGGACGAGCAGGAGTTAAGTTTGGGGATGTTGATACATTGCAAATGTATCTATAATTTTTGATGTTCCATGCTTGGTTTTATCCACTTTCTTGTGTTTTGTTCCAACTTTGGAGTACTTTTCATATGATTTCTTGGACTAACCTATTAACAAGAGCCACAGTGCCAGATGCCTGTTTTCTGCTGTTTTTGGTTCCAGGAAAGTCAAGAAATGAATATTCTCGGAATTGGACGGGACAAAAGCCAAATTGCCTATTTTTCTGGATGTCATCAAGTGCCAGAATACGAGACGGAGAGGGGCCAGGGGGCCACCACACCACCTGGCCGCGTGGCCAGGCCTGGCCCGCGCCAGGGGGTGGTGTGGCCGCTCCCGGCACCCCCTCGGCCTCCCCTTCCGACTATAAGATGCCCTCGAGACGTAAACCCTAAGTACCCGATCAAAAATCCACGAAAGAGTCTGTAGCCGCCGTCATCTCCATCCCTAGATCGGGAGGGATCTGAAGCTCTTCCCGGCACCCTGCCGGAGAGGGGAATTCACCCTGGAGGCCTTCTTCATTACCATGCAAGCCTCTGTTGTGATGCGTGAGTAGTTCATCCTTGGACTACGGATCCATGTAGTAGCTAGATGGCTGGTTCTCCTCCTTTGTGCTTTCATGTTTAGATCTTGTGAGCTCCGTTCATGATCAAGATCATCTATTTGTAATTCTGCATGTTGTGTTTGCGGGGATTTGATGGATATTGAGATGCTATTTCAGATTGATTATTGATTCTATCATGTCTTTGTTATTTGTGATCTTGCATGCTTTCCGTTGTTAGCAGCTATCTTGGCCAAGTAGATGCTAGCAACTCCAAGAGTTAGTATTTATGCTCGATAGTGGGTTCATGCCTCTGGTAATATGGGGAAGTGACAGAAATCTCTAAGGTACTAGATGTGCTGTTGCTACTAGGGAGAAAATGACAATCCTTTGTTCATAGAACAATGGTATTGTTTACTTTACACGCAGTTCGTAAAGCAATAATCTGTTGCTTGCAACTTAATACTAGAGGGGGTTCGGATGATAACCTGAATGTGGATTATTAGTCATAGATGCAGTTGGATGGCGGTCTATGTATAATGTTGTAATTCCCAATCAAGTCTCAAAGGAGTCAAGATGATTAGTATATGCATGTTTTGCTTTCTCGGTGTTTGTCAATTGCCCCGCTGTAATTTGTTCACCCAGCGTGTTATCTATCTAAGGAGAGCCACCTCTAGTGAACTATGGATCCCGGTCCTTTTCTTTACATACAATCTATTAACTGTTTCTGCTTTGTGTTTACTTTCTGCAAACTTTTACTTCTTTCCATTCGATACGTTTAATCCTTTGTTTTCCGCAAAACACGGTGAGATTGACAACCTCATCGCAAGTTGGGGACAAAGTTATGTGGTTGTGTTGTGCAGGTCTCCACGTTGCTACTAGCACCGGTAGTGTGCCCTGCCAAGGCTCAGCTAGCAACACCTTTGGGGTGTTTCCTTGCTCCTACTGGTTCGATTAAACCTTGGTTTCATAACTGAGGGAAACTTGATGCTGTGCTCATCATACCTTCTTCTTGGGGTTCCCAACGAGCTCTACATCGACCATGCACCAGCACTTTTTGGGGCGCCATGCATTGAGCCATCAAGGACACCTGAGTATAAGTTGGAACAAACTATGTCCCTTGAATCTCATGTGAACCAACTGAGTGATTAAGGTTAAAGTGAACAAACTATGGTGTATATGCTTGACGAAGTATAAGTTGGAAATCTCATGTCCCTTGAATACGAGGGTCGCTCCTCATGCTACTCAAGTTTAGTTACCGATAAGTTCTTGTCATCGTAAGTACATGTGTATCATATAGAACCGCCAACGGGGCATCCCTTGCCCGATGATACGGAAGAATCCCCATATCAAAATGACAAGGCAAGCAGACACCGAACATCTCAGCAATCTTCTTATTTACCATGGGAAAATGGTGTTTTTTTCCCTTTCCTCTTTTCTCATATCTTTTTTTTCTTTTTCTCTTTTTCTCAATATCTGACTCTTTTTTTATAAGAAGAATGCTTCATAGACAGCTCATTATGGTTACGCTGCAGGTTTCCACCATGATTAGGCATGAATTAGACCAGCGGCCCAGGTGTTTCTCTAACACACATACATAACTCCATGGACTTACAAGCTCCCCTTTCATTTCACACCGACGACATCCATAGACAAAAGATCATGATATCAACTAGGCATAAAGTACAAGTGCAATGTTGAAAGCGTTCCCCATGACAGCATGGTTCTGCTAATCCCTAACGTATGAGTGCAAGCATATACAACATAGATGACACAATGGTTCAAGTTTATTAGGGGAAAGAAAAGTAAAGTGTGCCATCAAGTTCGTGAGAGCTTTAATCACTAATTTTCTCATAACAAGTTTAATTATGAAGGTAGATAAAACATGAATATACTTGGAATAGCAAATGCTAATAGGTAGGTATGGTGGACTCTTTGGAATAACTTGGTTTTAGGAGTTGGATGCATGAGTGGGACTCATACTTGATTACGGAGGCTAGCAAAAGACTGGGAGCGACCAACTAAGAGAGCAATAATGGCCATAATCATGCAGAGCGACAAAACATCATTAATTAAAGCATAAAGTGATACTACAAGTTGAAAACTAAAGGATCATAAAGGCTTATGGTGACTTGGGATAGTCATAACATGGTGTGAGCATGTGCCAAGTCAACCCAAATAAAGCATCAAAGGAGAATACCACAATACCAACGCATGATCCTTCCAAGGCACATTAAGCAATCTCAATTGTTTATAACAAGTCATGGTACAGCAAAGAATACTAAGCATAAAGCCAAAACAATATCGAGCATGGCATGACAAAGCATAGGCCACAATAAAAAACAAGCTCTCTTTCCCACTTAAGCATGAACTTTCCTACTCTTTTCCAATCTAGACCAAACTATTTGAAAACCAATGTATGAAAGAGAGGGTCCAACCAATTTATTCAGCAAACTAAGAAAACCAAGCAAACAAAAACCAAAACTAAAACGAAAAAGAAGACGCTCCAAGAACAACACAACTGTGCATGAAACAATAAAAATGAAGTGTTCGGAAGAAACCTGGGATTTTTATTGATGAAGAAGGGGATGCCTTGGGCATCCCCAAGCTTTGACGCTTGTAATTCTTGGATATTTCTTGGGGTGACAGGCGTGGCATCCCCAAGCTTGAGCTTTAGTCCATTCTTCATCTCATTACATCATTCTCTCCATACACCTGAATTTTTCCTTCATACAAAACTTCACACAATCTTTATTAGCAACACTAGTGCACTGAAGATAATAAATCTTTATGTCCAGTTTCAACACCAATAAAACTTCCATTAAAACACAAGTTACTGTAGCACTTCTCTGAAAAAGCTCAATTCTCCAAAAGAACTCAAAAAGGAACCAAGAAGAAGCAAATGCAAATAATGGCAGAAATCTGTCAAAACAGACCAGCAGGTAAAAACCAATTTTTTCGAAGACCTTCTATTGCTCAGATCGAAAAGTGTTGAACTAACAAAAGTTAGATAACAACCTGGGGTAGAAGCACAAAAATTAACGCCTCAAAATTACGTACATAGATTTTACACGAATTTTTACGGTGAAGCACAGGAATCTATTTCGGGACAGCAACTTTCCCAATCATTACTTCTCTCTCATTAGAGGTTACTCTTGGCACAGAAAGCAAATAAAAAGGATAAGGAGCGGTTATAACAGCGGTAGTAACTTCCAAGACTCATCTAAAACTTTTGGGTTATCTCCCAATAAGTACTTTCTTTAATGCCTTTAAGTTAGGCTTGATAGTTTGAGAAGATGCTCACATAAGAAATAAGAATTGAAGTAAAAGAGAGCATCAAGAAGCAAATTAAAAGCACATTTAAGTCTAACACACTTCCTATGCATAGGCATCTTGTAAAGAAACAAGTCATAAAAGCACAAGGTAACAAGCATAGTAAAGCAAAACAAGTGCAACTTCAAGACTTTCAACATAAAGAGGGGAAACTTAATATTGTTGAGATACATAAAACCATGTTTCCCTCTCTCATAATAACTTTCAGTAGCATCATGAATAAAATTAACAATATAATAATCACATAAAACATTCTTATCATGAGCCACATGCATAAAAGAATTAATACTCTCCACATAAAAATAGTCATTCTTATTAATTATAGTGGGAGCAAAATCAACAAAATAGCTATCATTCTTATTCTCATCACCATAAAGGTCAAATATAGGAGGCATATTGTAATCATAATTAATTTTCTACTCAATATTAGGTGGACTAAAAATATCATATTCATCATTGTAATCATCATATATTGGAGGTTTGGTATCATCATAAGCAATACAATAGCTATCTTCCAAAGCTGGGGAACTAAAAAGATCATTTTCATCAAAACCAGCTTCCCCAAGCTTAGACTTTTCCATAGCATTAGCAATAATGGTGTTCAAAGAATTCATACTAACAACATTTCTATTAGCATGCAAATAAAGTACCATAGGTTTTTTAATTTTCTCTTCAAACACTTCATGTCCTAACTCAAGATAAATACTATAAACCTCTCTAATTTTGTTGTTGTTTTCCATTAAGCCTAACTAGTGAAAACAAGAAACAAAAAGACAAAATTGCAGATCTAAAGGAAATAACTTCGAGCACTCACACCGGAGGATGTGAGTACCTTTTACCTTACCTCCCCGGCAACGGCGCCAGAAAATAGCTTGATGTCTACGCACTTCTATTCTTGTAGACAGTTGTTGGGCCTCCAAGTGCAGAGGTTTGTAGAACAGCAGAAAGTTTTCCCTTAAGTGGATCACCCAAGGTTTATCGAACTCAGGGAGGAAGTGGTCAAAGGTATCCCCTCTCAAGCAACCTTGCAATCAAGATACAAGAAGTCACTTGTGTCCCAACACACCCAATACACTTGTCAGGTGTATAGGTGCACTAGTTCGGCGAAGAGATAGTGAAATACAAGTGGTATAGATAATTATGAGTGGTAATGGTGATAGAAAATAGCTTGATGGCGTGGAAAAGACTAAAGTAAAACTGAAATAAAGATAGAAGCAAGCAAACATGTAATAGATCTAATAGCAAACGGTGTTTTAGTGCTTAGAAACAAGGCCTAGGGATCATACTTTCACTAGTGAACACACTCATATAAATATCTTCTCTTTATGATACTACTCTGAACTACTCTCAGGCTGGACACTCTAATCCATGGAAGGGCTATAACAACACACCTCAAAGTTTGTCTTCCGCATCTAGATAACCCCACACTGTCACCTTGAGCACTAGATGGTTCAAACAAACACCACAATTTCATAAAGACATCCAACTCCAAATATAACTCATAACAAGTATTTGTAATATCTAGCCTAAGTGCCACCATGGTGTGCACTCTGTCACTTTCACACACATGGGGAGAGCAAAGATCTATTAAAGCACTTGAGTAGCAAGGTAGTTCTACTTGATTACAAAATTCATGATCACAATATGATTATGCATAGAGAGAGAGATGAACACATAGCTACCGATAGAGCCCTTAGCCTCGAGAGAGAACTACTCACTCCTCATCATGGGAATCAGCAACGGTGATGGAGATGGTGGTGGAGATCGATGGAGATGGCTTCGAGGGCACTTACCCGTCCCGGCGGGGTGCCGGAACAGAGACTTTCTATCCCCCGAATCTCCCCTTCGGTGGCGGCGGCACTGCAGAACTTTTCGTGGCTGGAGGCTTGATGATCTAGGGTTTCTGTATCGGGATGATTTTATAGGCGAAGGGGCAAGGTCGGTGGGCAGTCAGGGGGCCCACACCATGCCCTGGCGCGGTCTGGGGGGACCCGCGCCTCGGGGTGGTTTGGACACCCTGTGCCCCCCCCCCCCTTCGTCTCTCCTTCTGGCTCCGTGAATCTTTCGGAAAAATAACGACTTTGGCTTTTGTCCAGTCCAATTCTGAGAATATTCATTTTCTGACTTTCTAGAACCAAAAACAGTAGAAAACAGGCAACTAGCACTCTGGCTCTTGTTAATAGGTTAGTCCAAGAAATCATATGAAAAGTACTCCAAAGTTGGAACAAAACATAAGAAAGTAGATAAAAACCTAGCATGGAACATCAAAAATTATGGATACGTTAGCAACGTATCAGTCCTGTGGTTATTTTCTATCAAGTATTTGCAATGAACTATTGTTAGCACCTGCGTTTCGAAAAGGATGGAAGAAAATACTATTTTCATAATAATATGACTTATTTGTTATCGGCTTGAGTGGTAATAACCTATTATGTCTGGCAATGAAACCATGTTATGTGATTTAGTGGAGGATCCATTTGCACGGGAAAATATCACCTAGGACTTAATAACAAATGTCGCCAGTGATTCGTGCACCGTATATTACCCGTTAACCATGAGACCTTCTTTTACCGGAGATGGGAAGGCTCATAAGACCTCCATTAAACTTTGAGTTTATGGTTATGAATGATATCCAAATATAGTAAAATAGCTAGATTGCTTTCTAATATGGCTCATGATAAAATGTGATCTTGATTTTCCCTAGTAAACTTGGTTTTATGGTTTAGAATGATGAAATAGAAACTAGGTATATGGCTATAGAAAATATTGCTATAAACAACTAGAACTAACGAATACCTTTTACTAATGTAAATGAGATAGACACAAATATTGACATGAATTGATATGGACCTTGGTGAAAATGTTATCAAGAATTTCCTATCTTCCATACTTCATAAGTGTAACAGTATTTTATCCTCTACTATTTTTGGTTAACAATGACACCAGAGTTAGTGCGGACTAATATTTCCTCCTAAGTATTCCACATAGGGTTTAGTCCGATCGTGTGTGAAAATATGGATGGATATTCCTCCATTTCATTAAACAAGACAAGTGACGAAGGTTTAGCTTCTTTTGTATCTTGAGTCTTTAGGAACTCCACACTATTAAGAGGGGTGGTCTCGATTAGCTTATTGGGGAAGTCACTAGAGCCAAATACACATCCTACCACCAAAATAATCCATCACACGTATAGAGAGAAGTGGATTAAACCCCTTTGGAGTTTATCTGTAGGTCGGTCTCTAGCCCGGTTCCACCGGCTGTCACACCAGTTAGGTCGGTACCAGCACCGGTGTACCAGATGGAACAGTTTTCGTATATTGGTATTATATCGGGGTGGCTTACTAAGTTTGTTCGGTGTATATCCCGGTTTAACCGACTGCCACACTGGCTAGGTCGGTACCCTCACATGTTCCAGCTCTGGTTTCGGTATAGAGCCGCTTTGTCCTCAACCCGGTCCACTGGCCGTGGTATAGGACTGTCCGATTTGTGGGTCGATCCCACCGACTTAAGACCAGGCGGCTCGAAGATATTCCTCAAATGGCTAATTTTCACCATACCATATATATACCCCCTATTCCACCTTGAGAAGTTTAGGTCAATCATTCATATTCATTCCTTGAGCTCTCTTTCTCTCCATTGTTCAAATGCCAAAAGCTTGAGGATATCCCATTCTACCCAACCAAAGTTAAATCCCTTTGGTAGAATGCAAGCGGAGGTCCTGATCTACATTTCCACCAATCCAAAGTTCATTCCCCCTTGAGTTTCATCGAGTTTGCTTGTTACTCTTGGGTTTGTGGGAAACCCTACATGACTAGGGTTGTCGGAGGCATTCATCTTGCGATTTTCCCTGTGGATAGTTTGTGAGGGTTTGGAGACTACCTTAAATTCTACCACGAGTAAGTGAGATACTTATCCGTGGAATAGGCTCAGAGAAGAATGTGAACCTTCTTGACATTGGGGAATCCTTCATGGGACCTCACACCTCTCCAACATGATGTAGCCCCTTCCCAAAGGGAGTGAACACGGGAACACATATTCGTCTCCGCATGCTTCGGTTATCTCTAAACCGAATCTCTTACTTGTGTTGTTTACTTTGTGATAGCCTTTGTGCTTGAAGTATCTTGTGTCATCATCTAGGTTTTCTCACCTAGTTTGCATTTAGGCACACTTGTATTCCGCAAGGCCTAAAACTTGCAAAATATTATAAAGAAATTTGTAGAAACCTATTCACCCCTCTAGGTTAACCATCTTACCCTTTCAATTAGTATTAGAGCAAGGGCTCTTCTAAGGGATTTACCGCCTAAGAGAAAAGATGGTTTTCTATGATGATGAGGAGAACAGGGCTTATTCGATTAAGTAGCTTCGCTAAATCCTTGACAAAAATTCCCATGAAAAGGCTAAGGCGGATTCAACCTCCTTGCTTGAATAAGTTTCCTTGAAGGATGTTTTACGGGGATTGGCGAGGGGGCCCTTCTCGCTGGTTCTTCGGTAGTACCTCATGGGCGACCGATGGACCCGGGAAAGGATACCATTACCGAGTCCACTCATGAGAGTGACCTGACGAAAGTCTCCATGCCTCCTAATCAATTTCCATATATATATCCTAAGCAAAAGAACATCATGCCTCATATTAATGGTTCGGGTCTCGCATCCCTATTTGATGGAACTCACTTCTCTCATTGGAAAGCTACTATGGAAATATCATCTCTGCACCTGCAATGTGGAGATTTGGGAGATTGTGTTCAAATGCTTCAGCCTGCAAGATCCCAACGACCTCACCCCAGAATAGAACTATGACAATCAACTAAATTATACGGCTTGTGAAAAGATATGGAGTTCCATCAACCGCACTCTCCATGATCAAGTTAGTGACTTACACACTGCAAAGGAACATTGGGACAGGATTATCATTCTCCAAGAAGGAACGTCTCTCATCCAAAAGTCCAAGTATGAAGCTTCCAGGTCAGTTATGAACTTGTTCATGAACCCGATGGCGAGTCCATTGTGGAAGTATACACAAGACTTGTTGATCTCCATGTGAAGATTAATGGTCTTGATTGTGACAAGTATGATGGTGGGTTCAATTTGAATTATGAGATCATCAAGTCCCAAATTGTTGCCATGATCATAGCCATCGATAAAAAGCTTGCCTTGAACTTGCAACTCCTAGATTCAGCAAGCCACTTATCTCCCGATGTTCTAGTATAATATCTTGTTGCCACGGATAATTTGGCAAATGAGGGACAAAAGATTAAGGACATCAACTATGCTATTGGGTCTTCCCATACACTTGCATTGAAGGCCAAGCATGTGCAAGTGGATGAAGAAAGTGAAGAAGAGAGTGAAAGTGATCAAATGGGTGAAGTTTATGATATGCTCTCTCAACTTGCACTCTTCACCAAGAACTTGACGTTCATAAGAAGGAGAAGTTCAACCGGACCAAGTGAGAAGGAAAGGAATTGGTATAACTATGATGAATCAAATCACTTTGTCAACAAGTGCCCATATGAGAACAGGCTTGACAAGCCCAAGTATGAAGAAGGCTCCAAACCAAGATTGAAGCCCAACCCCATCAATGAAAGATTCAAGAGGAACAAGAGGCGTGATGGCAAAGGATTCCTAGGTAAAGAGTACATATCCGGTGTGGAGAGTGAGGATGAGGAGAAGGTTATGGGTGTGGCCGGTTTGGCTTTTACTGAACCTAGGTCTCTTTTCACCTATGACTACACCAAGGACTACACCGATAAATACACTACTCCCAAGGTTGTTGGCACTTGCCTTATGGCAAGAAGATCCAAGGACATATCTAACATGGAGTGTGATAATGAGGAGAAATTGATGGGTGTGGCTGGTTTGGTTTTTACTGAACCCGGGTCACTACTCACCTATGACTGTACCAAGGACTACACCGATGACTCTCCTACTCCTAAGGTCATTGACTCTTTCCTTATGGCAAGGAGCTCCAAGGTAATCTCTTCCCCTCCATATGTCTCCATCATCTTGGATAATCATGATAGTAACAATGATAGTGACAATGATGAATTTGATGAAAACTATATACAAGAAATGTATAATTAAGATTATGATGTCTCTTCCTAGCAATGCTCGTTCTAGAGTCAAGAAATTAATGGACCTTGTCAATTCACGTGATGAGATCTTTGATAGCTTGGAATCTCATATTGATGATGAGAAACATAGATTCAATCTCCTTAAGCAAGAGCTAAGCGAGGAAAAACACCACTTCACCTCTCAAACAACAAATTGAAATCTTTGAACTTGATAAGACAAAAGATATGGATACTCTTGAAAAGGCTAATTCCTTGTCCCAAGAGCTTGATGCCTCAAAGAAGAAACTTGAGATTGCTCGTGCTACGCTCACCAATGACCTTGAGAACATTGAGAAACCTAATTTGCTTGTCAAGTGATGGCCCAAATATATCGAGCTCGTTGGGGAATCCCAAGAGGAAGGTATGATGAGCATAGCAGCAAGTTTTCCCTCAGTAAGAAACCAAGGTTATCAATCCAGTAGGAGCAAGGAAACACCCCAAAGGTGTAGCAAGCTGAACATTGGCAGGGCGCACTACCGGTGCCAGCAGCAACGTGGAGACCTGCACAACATAATCACAGAACTTTGCCCCCAACTTGCAATGAGGTTGTTAATCTCACCGGTTTTGCTGAAAACAAAGGATTAAACGTATCAAATGGAAGAAATTAATAGTTTGCAGAAAGTAAACACAAAGCAGTAAACAGTTTGTAGATTGTATGTAAAAGAAAGGACCGGGGTCCATAGTTCACTAGAGGTGGCTCTCCTTAAGATAGATAACATGCTGGGTGAACAAATTACAGCGGGGCAATTGACTAACATCGAGAAAGCATACAAGCATATACTAATCATATTGACTCCTTTGGAACTTGATTGGGCATTACAACATTATACATAGACCGCCATCCAACTGCATCTATGACTAATAATCCACCTTCAGGTTATCATCCGAACCCCCTCCAGTATTAAGTTGCAAGCAACAGATTATTGCTTTACGAATTGGGTGTAATGTAAACAATATGATTGTTCTATGAACAAAGGATTGTTGCTTTGTAGCTAGTAGCAACAGCACATCTAGTACCTTAGAGATTTCTGTCACTTCCCCAGATTACCAGAGGCATGAACCCACTATCGAGCATAAATACTAACTCTTGGAGTTGCTAGCATCTACTTGGCCAAGATAGCTACTAACAACGGAAAGCATGCAAGATCACAAATAACAAAGAAATGATAGAATCAATAATCAATCTGAAATAGCATCTCAATATCCATCGGATCCCCGCAAACACAACATGCAGAATTACAAATAGATGATCTTGATCATGAACGGAGCTCACAAGATCTAAACATGAAAGCACAAAGGAGGAGAACCAGCCATCTAGCTAGTACATGGACCCGTAGTCCAGAGATGAACTACTCACGCATCACACCGGAGGCTTGCATGATGAAGCAGAAGGCCTCTAGGGTGAATTCCCCTCTCCGGCAGGGTGCCGGGAAGAGCTTCAGGTCCCTCCTGATCTAGGGATGGAGATGACAGCGGCTAAAGACTCTTTCGTGGATTTTTGATCGGGTACCTAGGGGTTTGGTCCCGAGGGTAATATATAGGCGGAAGGAGAGGCCGAGAGGGTGCTGGGGTCGGCCAGATGACCCCTTGGCGCGGGCCAAGCCTGGCCGTGCGGCCAGGTGGTGTGGCCGGCCCCCAACCCTTCTTCGTCTCGTATTATGGCTCCAGATGTCTTCCGGAAAAATAGGCACTTTGGCTTTTGTCCCGTCCAATTCCGAGTATATTCATTTTTTGACTTTCCTGGAACCAAAAACTGCAGAAAACAGGCAGCTGGCACTGTGGCTCTTGTTAATAGGTTAGTCCAGGAAATCCTATGAAAAGTACTCCAAAGTGTGGACAAAACACAAGAAAGTGGATAAAACCAAGCATGGAACATCAAAAATTATAGATACATTTGCAATGTATCAACATCCCCAAGCTTAACTCCTGCTCGTCCTCGAGTAGGTAAGTGATAAAAAGAAAGAATAATTTTTGAGGTGACATGCACCATCACAGACTTGATCAAAATATTTGTAAAACATTCAAAGCTAGGATCATAGTACTTCAATCATAACATGAAATACAAAGTTCTAGCAATAAGACAACGAAACTATGATGCAACATGAAAAGGCACAAACAAAAGATTCATGAATAACAATTCTTTGCAAGACGTTTGTTTGTTTCACATAAAGAAAACATAGCATAATAGTATTCAGCTTGTCCCTCATAGAGTAGCAAATATAAATGCATAGGACACCGTCAAAGTTCATAAGAGTGACTAGATACAAATAGTTTAAAACAAGCAATATCAAGTTATGCATCAATCAACTAGTCTTGGAACAATGCACATAGAACTAAGAATGGCCATTATGCTCTCAAAGTAAGTGCATAAATATAGAAGGTGGAGACTCAATATAATGGTGGAAGAAAGGCCTTCATAGAAGGAAGTAGAGATTCAAGTTTCATAAAGAGCTTCCAAAAATTATGGTACTTATAGCTTTCACCTCTCATTGCCCCTATCATAAGCATCTTGAAGTGATTAATGTTAAAGTGAACAAACTATGGTGTACATGCTTGCGAAGTATAAGTTAGAAATCTCATGTCCCTTGAATACGAGGGCCGCTCCTCATGCTACTCAAGTTTAGTCACCGGTAAGTTCTTGTCATTGTAAGTACATGTGTATCATAGAGAATCGCCAACGGGGTACCCCTTGCCCGATGATACGGAAGAATCCCCATATCAAAATGACAAGGCAAGCAAACAATGAGCATCTCAGCAATCTTCTTATTTACCATGGGAATATGGTGCTTTTTTTCCTCTCTTTCCTCTTTTCATAATCTCTTTTTTCTTTTTCTCTTTTCTCTTTTTTCTTCTCAATATAGCACTCTTTTTTTATAAGAAGAATGCTTCATAGACAGCTCATTATGGTTACACTGCAGGTTTCCACCATGTCAGCATGGATTAGATCAGCGGCCCAGTCGTTTCTCTAACACATATACATAACGCCATGGACTTACAAGCTCCCCTTTCATTTCACACCGACGACATCCATAGACAAAAGATCAACTAGGTACAATGTACCAGTGCAATGTTGAAAGCGTTCCCCATGATAGCATGGTTTTGCTAATTCCCAACAAATAAGTGCAAGAATATACAACATAGACGACACAATGGTTCAAGTTTATTAAAGGCAAGAAAAGTAAAGTGTGCCATCAAGTTTGTGAGAGATTTAATCACTAGTTTTCTCATAACAAGGTTTATTCAGAAGGTAAACAAAAACATGAATATACTTGGAATAGCATAAGCTAGTAGGTAGGTATGGTGGACTCTTTGGAATAACTTGGTTTAGGGAGTTGGATGCATGAGTGGAACTCATACTTGGTTGTGGAGGCTAGCAAAAGACTGGGAGCGACAAACTAAGAGAGCAATAATGGCCATAATCATGCAGAGCGATAAGACATCATTGATCAAAGCATAAAGTGATACTACAAGTTGAAAACTAAAGGATCATAAAGGTTTATAGTGACTTGATATAGTCATAACATGGTGTGAGCATGCGCCAAGTCAATCCAAATAAAGCATCAAAGGAGAATACCACTATGCTATGCTTCAATATGCTAAAACAAGACATGATTCATCCAAGGGATATTAAGCAATCTCAATTGTTTATAACAAGTCATGCTACAGCAAAGAATATTAAGCATAAAGCCAAAACAATATCAAGCATGGCATGACAAAGCATAGGCCACAGTCAAAAACAAGCTCTTTTTACCACATAAGCATGAACTTTCCTACTCTTTTCCAAACCAAACCAAACTATTTGAAAACCAATGTATGAAAGAGGGGGTCCAACCAATTTATTCAGCAAACTAAGAAAAACCAAGCAAATGAAAAACCAAAACAAAAATGAAAAAGAAAACGCTCCAAGAACAACACAACTGTGCATGAAACAATAAAAATGAAGTGTTTGGAAGAAACCTGGGATTTTTATTGATGAAGAGGGGGATGCCTTGGGCATCCCCAAGCTTTGACGCTTGTACTTCTTGGATATTTCTTGGGGTGACACGCGTGGCATCCCCAAGCTTGAGCTTTAGTCCATCTTTCATCTCATTACTTGTTCCTTCCATACACCTGAAATTTTTCCTTCATACAAAACTTCACACAATCTTTATTAGCAACATTAGTGCACTCAATATATAGGTCTTAAGGTTCAGTTCTAACACCAAATAAACTTCCATTAGAACACTAGCTACTGAAGCACTTCCCTCAAAAAGCTCAATTCCCCAAAAGAACTCAAAAAAGAATCAACAAGAAGCAAATGTAGAAAATGGTAGAAATCTGTCAAAACAGACCAGAAGGTAAAGACGAATTTTTTCGAAGACCTTCTGTTGCTCAAATCAAAAAGTGTTGAACTAACGAAAGTTAGATAACAACCTGGGGCAGAAGCACAAAACTTAGCGCCTCAAAAGGACATTCAGAGATTTTACACTAATTATTACGGTGAAGCACAGAAATCTATTTCGGGACAACAACTTTCCCAATCATTACTTCTCTCCCGTTAGAGGTTACTCTTGGCATAAAAAGCAAATAAAAAGGATAAGGAGCGGTTATTACTGAAATATTAACTTCCAAGACTCATCTAAAACTTTTGGGTTATCTCCCAATAAGTACTTTTCTTTAACGCCTTTGAGTTAGGCATAAGAAGCAAGAAAAAGAATCAAGTGTTCTCAAATGAAGAAGCATTAAAACCAAATTTCTTGCCTTTACCTCTCTTACTTTTATTCTTAACCTTGGGGAAAATATGATTGTTTGGTGGATAAGAAAGGTGCATGGTCATAAAATCATTGTTGTTGGTGCTATTGAAGTCACACAACTTAGTGTTTCAAGAATAGTCATTTTTTGTGTTTTTCATAAAGAAAGCAAACTTGTAAAACTAATTTTTTTGTGTTTTTTATAACAAAGCAAGCAAACAAAGGAAAAAGAAACTAAGCAAAACAAAAATAACAAAGTAAAGAGATTGGTTATGAGGGACTCCCCTTGTGAAGATGTCCTTGACTCCCCAGCAACGGCACCAGGAAAAGTTATTGATGGCCTAAATATATCGAGCTCGTTGGGGAACCCCAAGAGAAAGGTATGATGAGCACAACAGCAAGTTTTCCCTCAGTAAGAAACCAAGGTTATCAATATAGTAGGAGCAAGGAAACACCCCAAAGGTGTAGCTAGCTGAACGTTGGCAGGCCGCACTACCGGTGCCAGCAGCAACGTGGAGACATGCACAACACAACCACAGAACTTTGCCCCCAACTTGTGATGAGGTTGTCAATCTCACCGGTTTTGCTGGAAACAAACGATTAAACGTATTGAATGGAAGAAAGTAATAGTTTGCAGAAAGTAAACACAAAGTAGTAAACGGTTTGTAGATTGTATGTAAAAGAAAAGACCGGGGTCCATAGTTCACTAGAGGTGGCTCTCCTTAAGATAGATAACATGCTGGGTGAACAAATTACAGCAGGGCAATTGACAAACATCGAGAAAGCATACAAGCATATGCATAGACCGCCATCCAACATTATGCATTATCTTGACTCCTTTGGAACTTGATTGGGCATTACAACAATATGCATAGACCGCCATCCAACTGCATCTATGACTAATAATCCACCTTCAGGTTATCATCCGAACCCCCTCCAGTATTAAGTTGCAAGCAACAGATTATTGCTTTACGAATTGCGTGTAATGTAAACAATACGATTGTTCTATGAACAAAGGATTGTTGTTTTCTCCCTAGTAGCAACAGCACATCTAGTACCTTAGAGATTTCTGTCACTTCCCAGATTACGGAGGCATGAACCCACTATCGAGCATAAATACTAACTCTTGGAGTTGCTAGCATCTACTTGGCCAAGATAGCTACTAACAACGGAAAGCATGCAAGATCACAAATAACAAAGACATGATAGAATAAATAATCAATCTAAAATAGCATCTCAATATCCATCGGACCCTCGCAAACACAACATGCAGAATTACAAATAGATGATCTTGATCATGAACGGAGCTCACAAGATCTAGACATGAAAGCACAAAGGAGGAGAACCAGCCATCTAGCTACTACATGGATCCGTAGTCCAAGGATGAACTACTCACGCATCACACCGGAGGCTTGCATGATGAAGAAGAAGGCCTCCAGGGTGAATTCCCCTCTCCGGCAGGGTGCCAGGAAGAGCTTCAGACCCCTCCCGATCTAGGGATGGAGATGACGGCGGCTACAGACTCTTTCGTGGATTTTTGATCGGGTACCTAGGGTTTTGGTCCTGAGGGCAATATATAGGCGGAAGGAGAGGCCGAGGGGGTGATAGGGTCGGCCAGACCACCCCCTGGTGCGGGCCAGGCCTGGCCGCGCAGCCAGGTGGTGTGGTTGGCCCCCAGCCCTTCTTCGTCTCATATTCTGGCTCCAGATGTCTTCCGGAAAAATAGGCACTTTGGCTTTTGTCCTGTCCAATTCCGAGAATATTCATTTTATGACTTTCCTGGAACCAAAAATAGCAGAAAACATGCAGCTGGCACTGTGGCTCTTGTTAATAAGTTAGTCCAAGAAATCATATGAAAAGTACTCCAAAGTGTGGACAAAACACAAGAAAGTGGATAAAACCAAGCATGGAACATCAAAAATTATAGATACATTTGCAATGTATCATCAAGCGTGAGCTCGTAAAACGTGGGGAGAATCATGATCAACTTTGATTATCTTATGAATAGGAACCTAGAGATCCGTACTGACTCCCACATATTCAACAATGACTAGTGATCGTGAGAACCTTTTATGTTTGTAACTAAATCCCTTTGTCACGCGATATATTACATGTTTGAGATTCGATCATCGGTATCCCCATACCTAGTTTGATCTCGTTACCGACAAGTACTCTTTTCTCGTTCCCATGATATAACATTCTAGTGATCTTATCACTTGCTTGCAACATATGTGAATGTGATATCACCAAGAGGGCCCAGAGTATATCTCTCCATCATCGGGATGGACAAATTCCACTCTTGATCCATGTGCCTCAACATAACACTTTTAGAGTACCCAAACCCACCTTTATAGTCACCCTATTACGGTGTGCTATTTGATGTTATCAAAGTACTCTTCCGAAGTTAGCAATTAACATGATATAATGGTCTAAGGATTAGGGTTACTCTATATGATGTTATAGCAATGTAAACATAATGACTTTGATCGTATTACTATACTTCGGATGAATGTTCATCACATCATTCCACCAATGTTGTGACCTCGTTATTAACAACATCTAATGTCCATGATCAGGAAAACTTGATCATATTGTCAATGAACGAGCTAGTTTATATGAGAGGCATAACTAGGAACTCTATATTTGTTTATTAAACACACATGTATTAATGTTTCTGATTAAGACAATTATAGCATGCAAAATAAACATCTGTCATATACTTAGAATATGATAATAACAACTTTATTATTGCCTCTCGGGCATATTCCCTTCATCTTCCTCTTAAAATCAAAGGATGAGACCAACAAGGAATCCATGATCTTCACCAAGCAAGCTCAACGTACCCATGAAGTGGAGATCAATACCATTAGGATCGACAATGGCATCGAATTGAACAACTACACCATGCAAGAGTTTGTTCAAGATAAGGGGATCAAGCATGAATTCTTAGCTCCCTACACCAATCAACAAAATGGTGTTGTTGAAAGGAAGAACCGGATAATCATCGAGATGGCAAGAACAATGTTGAGTGAATTCAAGTCATCCGACAACTTTTGGGGAGAAGCCATTGCCACCGCGGTTCACTACATGAACTGGCTCTTCCTCTGAGATCCCTTCGACATGACCCCTTATGATATACTCACAAAAGAACAAGCCCAACTCAACTACTTCCATGTATTTCAGTGCAAGTGCCTTGTCAAGAACAAGAAAAAAAGCTCGGTAAATTCGAATCTAGAACTATAGAGGGTATTGATGGCTGTGAAACTAGCCATCTTTCTCTGCATTTAAATCTCTTTTTTATTCAAACAATTGATCGACAATGTCTCTCTCCTTGCTACTAATGATTAATTATTGCAAAGATGTGCAGTCTTTTGTCTTGACTTGTGTTGTGCAGGAAATCACACTTTTAAGGAAAAATCAAGAGCGTTTACTGAAGATTATGATGTTACCTACTCAGCCAAGCCAACTGGGGTCAAAAAGGAACCTCCAGAAGGTTTAACAACCTGTGTTATTGGTGAGGCCCACCCATACCGTCCGCCCATACCATGTGGCAGAGGCCATGTTAGGTTATACGCAACAACTTTCATGAAGACACCTATTTCTTTCGAGACTCCAGGCGCCGCACAGAGAGCCACCATTCTGAGATTGCATCACAACACCACCAAAGGATATCCAGAACCATAGTTCATCCCCTCGATCCTCCATCAACTCCATATCTATAGCCTTTATCTTGTACTTGAGATCTCCTTGTGAATTGTTGACCATTGTAAAATATTTGATTTCAATCTAATATTTTGCACAATGTTTTCTATCCTTGATCTTATTGCTATGAGTGAGTAGTCCTCATGAGCTATAGTTTGCGCTGAAATCTCATAGCTATCATATACTTCTAATTCATGGGAGTATTATGTGGTGATTGAGGTATCTTGTCTCAATCCATGAACTTGTAGGTACCCAAGATCCCAAGGATTGATAAAGACTTGAGGTGAGACATGTGATGAACGGCGATTTCACGCGAAACCCAATGAAAACAAGGGGGCATGGTTTTTGTTTACGGATCCATTTGGGAGTAACAACTACATCGCTTCTTAAGGCTTTGATATGTATTTTACTTAATAATAGTTATAGCCCGGTGCTACATGGTGTAACGGTTGGAACAAAAGACTATTGCTATGCATGTGGCTCATAGGGGCTTTAGTATATTTGGATGTGCTGCCCACAACCTTTATCTTTGTTAAATCATTTCACATGAATGTGCATATTATTATCTTTATACCATTTGATGTGCATCTGCAGGTGAATCTTCAACCCTGGCCTATTTCCATCCATTGCAATAACCAACGATTCAAAGCAGACTCGAAAGGTCTAGTAAACATAAGGTAAAACGAACAAACAAGTCTTGTAGACGTGCCTCATTTAATTTCCATTAAGCAGTGTTTCCCATGGTTTGATTAAACCTAGGTCTTCTAGGGAAAAAACTACTATACTGCATCCGTAAAACCATATCGAAGGTATTAACCATTTTTATAGCACCGTAGTTGGGAAGGCAATTCACTATCCTCGTGAGGTCACTACAGACCTTTTTTAGTTTTATTTTTGTTTTTAGTTTATTTCTTGTTATTAGTTTATGTTTTGTTATCTATTGAAAACCCCAAAAATTAGTTGCTTACTTTTTTTATCTTATTCCAAAGCACCAAAAAGAAAAGATCCATTGGCTCAATAGAAACTTGGGGAGTATGCTACTCCTAAGGATGATTTTATTCGTGCACCTATTACTTAGCCCGCTGTTGATGTGGAAACTTATGAAATTAATCCTAACTTGTTGAGTTTGGTTCAACAAAATCAATTAGGAGGCTCATCTGCTGAGGACTCAGGTTTGAACCTAAACACATTTACTGAAATTTGCGACATGATGCGCATTAAAGATGTTGACCCCATTGCGGTTAAATTATGCTTATTCCCTTTCTCTTTAAGAGGAATGAATAAGGAATGGTTGCTAGCTTTGCCTAAAGGCACTATTATATCTTGGGAGGAATGCAATAATCTTTTTACGACCAAAATTTTCCCTGCAGCTAAGACTATGCAACTAAGATCCAACATAACAAGCTTTAGACAAGAAAATCATGAGCCACTAGCGCTTGCTTGGGAAAGAATGAAAGAATCCATAATGAACTGTCCTAGTCATGGGATGGACGAATGGCTTATATTACATTTATTTTATAATGCTCTTAACCCAATGTCTAAGTCTATGCTAGATACCACAGTAGCAGGAACCTTCATGGGGAAGCAAGTGAATATTGCAAAACAACTACTTGATTATATGCAAAATAACCATGCCCTATGGAATGTAGGGAGAACCTCCTTGAAAAGGGTAAATTCAATCACCGAGGAGCGTAATGAAGAGCTTACTGCAAAGGAAAGAACCATGACCGTGGAGGCACAATTGGGCAAGATAGCCGAGAGTCAAACTCTCATACTTGCAAGTTACACTGCAAAGCCCGAGAAAACCCGGTGGAAGACCTCAATATGATGAGGGCCGAAGAAGAAGATGAGAGAGGCCTGAAGAGCTAGATTATATCAATGCGCCATCACCAGATTATACCGTGGAAGATCTTTTAAAGATCATCACAGTGAAGAATCCTAGTATTGAAAAATGTAACCATGCCACATACCAACAATTTATTAAAGAAGTAGCATCTAAAGTTCGTGAGCTAGATATGGATTATAAGAAGCTAACTGATAAACTTGCAGCTAAGCTAGATGATATTTTTTAGCTCACTATCAAAATTAAAATAGGAGTTAATGAGATAGCTACACTTTGTGATCATGGTGCAAGCATTTCAATAATTTCTCAAAGTTTATTTAATAAACTAAATCTTGGGCCATTTTCAACAACTAAAATTAGACTCCATCTTGCGGATTCAACTTATAAACAAGTTGTTGGTAACAAATAAAATATAGTTGTTGAAATTAAAGGATGTCCTTCTCTTATTGATCTTGTTATAGTAGACATGCTTGAACATCCCATAGCACCTATAATTCTAGGTAGGACATTCCTAAGAACTACTAAATCTTTGATTAATCTACATGAAGGGAATGTGTGAATAATACTACCATCTAGAGATCCTTTTATAGTCAACTTCCCTAGGAAAAAAGGCCAAACCTAATGATGGTGGTGTAATCACTTTAAAAGCTAACTACTTTGGAGTGGGTGTTCCACTTCCAAAACTCAAATGATCACCATCTGGGTCAAGATAATTAACCTTAACTAGTAGCGCTTCATGGGAGGCAACCCATATGAAATAAAGTTTTTACTTGTGTTAGTTTTGTTTGTTTTTGTTTTGTTTGTTTTTAATAAAGAGTGTTCAAGAAGGCCCTTTCAATAGAGGAGAATAAATTAAGGTAATACTCACTCTTGTTATCCACTAAGACATGGACATAAGGTACTACAATTTTCATGAAGTATAGTCGTTGTCCTTATATTTTTAAAATATATGTGCAAAGGTGTATGAAGTTTCTCACTAGAATTTTTCAACTTTTGAATCTTAATGTGTGGTTAACGACCAGTCATAGGACCTGAGCCGGCCATGACCTGCAGTACGACTGGGAGCGACCGTACCGTCCGCCCGTACCATACTCCGGATCAAAACAACAACAATGAAGCAAAGGTACTGCATGATTAACGATTTGCAGTACATGTGCAGGCACTCGTACCGTGCGCCCATACTGAGTGTACATCCTGAAGGAACCGTCGACACCAAGGTAACGACACTCAGTATGGGCGGGCTCCGGTCGTAGGGCCCACCCGTACCACCCGTTCGACCACGATTTAGCACCAGGAAGGAGGTAAAACCTAAAACTAAAATTACTCTTTCTCTTTCTTCTTCCTCCAAACTCCAAACCACCTCCATTGGATATTCAATTCTGCTTGTTCTTTCTTTAATTCCTTGCACCCACTCAATCTAAGGTATGTTTCTGCTCTGATCCCTAACTTATTTGCATCAAAACCTTGCTAAATCTTTCACCTTTATCAATCTACACTTAAGTCTTGTTCTTGAGCTAATCTTGATTATGAGCATCCTTATTTTTGTTTTTAGAGGATTTTCTATTGTATAAAGTGTATATGATTACTTTTTCTATGTTTCTATTGGACCAAAAATTTAATTAGCTGTAATTTTATTTTTAGATGAATACAAGGAGCCATACACGTGCGATGGCTACGGAATAATCCACACCACCCGTTGCTGAGCTAACCCCCGAGTCACTTAGCATCATGTTTACTAAGGAGTACCAGCTCGCTCATTTCAACCGTCTCAAGGGCGAGAAATCAAGCCCACCAAATGGGCATGTCCCTATATTCTTAACCAACCGGTCCTTAGCCATGATTTCAATTTAGTTTGCAACAATGTTGGTTTGCTTCATGTTGTTTTTAGGACACCGCCATGTATCACCGCTTGACATTTGAGTTCCTCAGCACCTTGACGCATACAGTGAGTCTGTACTACTGCTCTCAGGTAGATAGCCTGGTAGTTGATCATAGCACCTTACGCCTAATGAACCGTGAGTACACCTTAACACTCGATCAATGGGCTCATCATTTTGGGTTTGTTAACAACACCACCGACATATGCTTCACTAGTTTTGTTCTTTATCCTACACCCTTGGAGTACTTTAACTCTATGAGAATCCGTGGAAACACGCCCAAGAGAAATCAGATTGACTATCATGATGCTCGTTATTTGTTCTATGTTATTGCTATCACCTTGCAGGCATGTGGTGAGTATACTAGAGTCAATGAAGAATAAATGATGATCCGTGCAAGATCTACTATTCTGAACTGTAACTTGACGCCAAACTTGGGCGCCCATATAGTGTTTTATCTCAATCATCAAGATCTTCAATCCCGTGGTTTCATATGCGGAGGAGGAATTGTCACCATTCTCGCTCGAGCACTCCTCAGCAACCTAGGTAATATCCAACCTTTGGCAGGTGCTCGTCGTCTCGGTTTTTTCTACTCTCAAAGCTTGTGGTATGATTTATTAAACAAATGGTAGATACTTCTTTGATATACCTAGATCTGATCACTTGATCTCAGATCCTTTCCCTAATGGTTTGTTATCTATCAAGGATGGACATTTGCATTTTGATGTGCAGGTTGAAGCAATTCTACGCCAACAAGAAGTACCCGTGGATGAAGAAGGAAAAGATGAATAAGTAGAACAAGAAGGCCCCGTACAAGAGCAGCAGCCACCAAACTACTACTACACCTATGATGATATTTACTCACTCGAAGGAAGCATCCATAACATGACAAACCTCTCCATCAACCTTCGAGACACCACCACAAACCTCTCAACCTAGTTCACCAATTGGAGCAACCAATGGAACTTGGGAGAATATCCACCACCACCACAATGAGCAACAAAAGGGCTTGTAAAAGCCTGATTTTGGGGATGTGTTCCCTAAAAATTTATATTTGTGTAATAATGAGGTTGTACTATAGCTCCGTGTGAGGTTTGAAACACTCATTTTGGGCTTGTTCCAACACTTTGCTTATTCTTTTGCTTTTGCTTTCCGTTTTCATTTCCCTTTTTTATGTTTGTTTGTTTTATTTTTTTAGTATCTTGTTTGGTCGCAAGCCTTTTTATATTCTTTAATCCCCATCCTCAAAAATACATAAAGAATTTTCCTTTTTTCCCATTTTTGTGAAAGTGGATTTGCCTATTGCCTCTTTTCTTCAATATTATTATGAGAGTGATTTTATTTGAGTTTTGAAGGAACACATCCTCATAAGGAAGAGGATTATGAAGTCACTCATGCGAGGTATGTCCTATGTCTCCCACTTTATAAGTTTGAAATGTTTATTCTAGTTAGTTGATTTGTTAAGATGATATGCTAGTGGGAGTAATTCAAAATAGTTAGAGTAAAGCTTTTTATTTGTATGAGTAATTAGTTATGGAAGCTTTTACTCTAGTTCTTGTAGTTAATCGAGTATTTACTTGGAAATAATCTTGATAAACAAGTACAACAAGAAAAGGTCTCCAATTTTTGACTTGTATGTTGAGTGATTGTCTTAAGAGCTAACCTTTGAAGATACTTAACCCCATAGATATATTGATAGACTTGATGGCACTCTTGAAAGGAGTTGTTTGATTAAATTGAAGTCTAGTGGTAATTGCGATTCATGCCAAAGCTAACACGTTGTGGATCAAAATCTGATATTGTGAAAGTTTATCTATAACTTTTGGATGCACACCTTTGGATGCCAACAACTTCGCTGGCCTATGAACAATCAATAGAACAACCCCTGATTTTAGCTATGAGTTGAGGAAATGGGTAGCACCTGTTATCATAATAGGCAAAAGTATTGGTACTCTTGAAGGCTGTGCAAACCGTTGCTTAAAAAGTTCACTCAATGATCCTTATTGGAAACTATCTTTCAAAAATAAAGATTCACACAAAACAATCTTTGGCATGGTCTCGTTACTACTTTATGAATTTTCTTGAAAGATAATGAATGGAAAAGTAGTGTTTGATAGACTTGATCTATTGATGTAGGTGTCAATAAGACACTTCACTATTATGCTACCTAGGACATGATCTCTCATACTTATTTGTACTATTATAAAATATTCTAGTGTTCCTTGGCAAGCTGAGAGTTAACTAGAGGAATTGGAATGATTGTTACACTTCTAGTTGTTTATACTTATATCAAACTCTATTTTGATTGTTTTGATTTAACAAATCTTGTATAGTACTCTTGGCACTTCTATAACTTTGATGTGCCTTCAAATGGAAGAAGTGCTGGATGAATACGACTACCAACCGTAAGTGAATTCATATTCTCGTTATTTCCGTTTAAACACTAAGTTATTTATGGTTTTGTTTGTTTCTTTCTTGAGGATAATCAAGGTTTGAGCTTTGGGTAAGTTGATGGCTATGAAAATAGCCATCTTTCTCCGTTTTTAAATCACATTTTTAGTCATACAATTGACCGAGAATCTCTCTAGCCTTGCTACTAATGATTAATATTGCAAAGATGTGCAATCCTTTTTCTTGAATTGTGTTGTGCAGGAAATCACACTTTTAAGGCAAAAATCAGGGGCATTTACTGAAGATTGTGACGTTTCCTACTCAACCAAGCTAACTAGGGTCAAAAAGGCACCTCCATAAGGTTTAACGACCTATGGTACAAGCAAGCAGGCCTGCCTGTACTGTCCACCCGTACCATGTGGCAGTGGCTCTGTTAGGTTAAACGCAAAAACTTTCGTGAAGACACCTATTTATTTCGAGACTCCAAGTGCCGCACAGAGAGCCACCATTATGAGATTGCATCACAACACCACCAAAGGATATCCACCACCATAGTTTATCCTCTCCATCCTCCATCCACTCCATAGCCATAGCCATTATCTTATACTTGAGATTTCCTTGTGAATTGGCAACCATTGTAAGAATATTTGATTTCAATCTAGTATTTAGCACAATGTTTTCTATCCTTGATCTTATTGTTATGAGTGAGTAGTCCTAACGGGCTGTGGGTTGCGGTGAAACCTCGTAACGATTATGTGGATCTAATTCATGGGAGTATTGTGTGATGATTGAATAGATATTTGTATCTTTGTCTCTTGTCTCCATCCATGGACTTGTAGGTACCCAAGATCCCAAGGATTGATGAAGACTTGAGGTGAGATGAGTGGTGAACGGTGATTTCATGTGAAACCTAGTTACAACAAGGGGAGTACGGTGTTCATTTAGATATCCATTTAGGAGTAACAACAACATCACTTTTTAAGGCTTTGATCTGTATTTTACTTAATAATCCTTATAGCCTGGTGCTTCGTGGTGTAACGGTTGGATAAGACTATTGTTATGCCTATGGCTCGCAGGGGCTTTAGTATATGTGCATGTCCTTCCCACAAACTTTTTCTTTGTTTAATCGTTTCACATGAATGTGTGTAGTATTATCTTTGTTCCATTTGATGTGCAACTGCAGGTGGAATCTTCAACCCTGGCCTATTTTCATCCATTGCAACAAACAATGATTCAAAGTAAACTAGAAAGTTCTGGTAAACATAAGGTAAAATGAACAAACAAGTCTTGTAGACGCGCCTCATTTAATTTCTATTTAGCAGTATTTCCCAAGGTTCGGTTAAACCTAGGTCTACTAGGGAAAGAGCTACTATACTACATCCGTAAAACTGGATCGAAGGTATCTGGTATCTTTGTTGTTTATGCGGAAAACTCGCATGCCTATAAATACTACAACAAAACCAATGGATGTGTTGAAGTATCTTGTGACATGGAGTTTTTGGAGAATAATGGCTCCCAAGAGGAGCAAGTTGTTTCACGTGATGTAGGTGATGGAGATTCTTCTCAAGTCATCAAGTTGGTAGGAATTGGGAATATCTTGCCCACTAAATCTCACATTCATGATCAAGAAGATGATGGGGTATAATAGAGCCCAACCCAAGAAGTGCCTAGATCTACTCAATTTGAACCATCAAGCACACCACAAGGCGAACAACTCTATCAAGAAGTCTCACAAACCGAAGAACAAGAAACAAGCCCTCAACCCGTTGAGCAAGACTAAGAAGAAGAACAAGTTCCTCCATCTCAAGGTCAATCTCAAGATGTTGTCAATGATCAAGGACCGTCAAAATATGAACTTATTGATCATGAAGGCACAATCCTAAAGATCAAGGCCGCCTCCATTGCAAGTGGGATTCAACTCAACTATATTCTTGGAAGCATATTAAGAGTTATCGAGAATCGCAACAAGAAGAAGCATATCACAACCTTTTGTGGACATCATGCCTTTGTGTCTAAATTTGAGCCACTCGAGGTTCATGAAGCTTTGGAGGATCTAGATTGGGTTGTTGCCATGCAAGAAGAAATTGAGTGCTTCACCCACAATGAAGTTTGGTATCTTGTGGAGAGGCCTAGAGATCATCACATCAATGTCATTGGGACCAAGTGGGTGATACATTGCAAATGTATCTATAATTTTTTGATGTTCCATGCTTGGTTTTATCTACTTTCTTATGTTTTGTCCACACTTTGGAGTACTTTTCATATGATTTCTTGGACTAACCTATTAACAAGAGCCACAGTGCCAGTTGCCTATTTTCTGCTGTTTTTGATTCCAGGAAGTCAGAAAATGAATATTATTGGAATTGGACGGGACAAAAGCCAAAGTTACTATTTTCCCGGAAGACTCACGAGCCGGAGGAGGAGAGAGGAGGGGCCACAGGGTGGCCACACCCCCCTTGGCGTGGGCCAGCCCAGGCCGCGCTAGGGCATGGTGTGGGCCCCCTGGCTGGCCATCGACCTTGCCTCTTTCGCCTATAAGAGCCTCCCGATGCATAAACCCTAAAGGATCAAGCCTCCAGCCACGAAAAGTTCCACAGCACCGCCGCCACTGAAGGGGAGATTCGGGGGATAGAAAGTCTCTGTTTCGGCACCCTGCCGGGACGGGGAAGTGCCCCCGGAGCCATCTCCATCGATCTCCACCACCATCTCCATCACCATTGCTGATTCCCATGATGAGGAGGGAGTAGATCTCTCTCGAGGCTAAGGGTTCTACCGGTATCTATGTGTTCATCTCTCTCTCTATGCATGAACTTATTGAGATCATGAGCTGGTAATCTATAGATCCACCTTGCTACTCAAGTGCTTTAACAGATCTCTGCTCTCCCCATGTGTGTGAACTTGACAGTGTGCACACCATGGTGGCACTTAGGCTAGAGATTACAAATACTTGTTATGAGTTATATTTGGAGTTGGATGTCTTTATGAAATTGTGGTGTTTGTTGGACCTATCTAGAGCTCAAGTTGACAGTGTGGGGTTATCTAGATGGGAAAGGCTTACTTTGAGGTGTGCTGTTATAGCCCTACCATGGATTAGAGTGTCCAACCGGAGAGTAGTTCAGCGTAGTATCATAAAGAATAATATATTTATATGAGAGTGTTCACTAGTGAAAGTATGATCCCTAGGCCTTGTTTCTAAGCACTGAAACACCGTTAGCTATTAGATCTGTTACATGTTTGCTTGCTTCCATCTTTATTTCATTTTTACTTTAGTCTTTTCCCACGTCAACCACACGCCATCAAGCTATTTTATATCACCGTTACCACTTATAATTATCCATACCACTTGTATTTCACTATCTCTTCGCCGAACTAGTGCACCTATACACCTGACAAGTGTATTGGGTGTGTTGGGGACACAAGAGACTTCTTGTATCTTGATTGCAGGGTTGCTTGAGAGGGGATACCTTTGACCACTTCCTCCCTGAGTTCGATAAACCTTGGGTGATCCACTTAAGGCAAAACTTGCTGCTGTTCTACAAACCTCTGCACTTGGAGACCCAACAACTGTCTACAAGAATAGAAGTGCGTAGACATCAAGCTATTTTCTGGCGCCGTTGTCGGGGAGGTAAGGTAAAAGGTATTCACGCCGGTGGATTAAAGAAGAAGAACCTCCCACGGGAAACGCCTATTTTCTGGCGCCGTTGCCGGGGAGGTAAGGTAAAAGGTACTCACATCCTCCGGTGTGAGTGCTCGAAGTTATTTCCTTTAGATTCTGCAATTTTGTATTTTTGTTTCTTGTCTTCACTAGTTAGGCTTAATGGAAAACAACAACAAAATTAGAGAGCTTTATAGTATTTATCTTGAGTTAGGACATGAAGTGTTTGAAGAGAAAATTAAAAAACCTATGGAACTTTATTTGCATGCTAATAGCAATGTTATTAGTATGAATTCTTTAAACACCATTATTGCTAATTCTATGAAAAAGTCTAAGCTTGGGGAAGCTAGTTTTGATGAGCATGATATTTTTAGTCCCCCAAGCATGGAGGAGCAAATTTACTTTGATGATACCAAACATCCAATATATGATGATTACAATGATGAATATGATATTTTCAGTCCACCTACTATTGAGGAGAAAATTATTTATGATTACAATATGCCTCCTATATTTGATGATTATGGTGATGAGAATAATAATGATAGCTATTTTGTTGAATTTGCTCCCACTACAATTAATAAGAATGACTATGCTTATGTGGAGAGTAATAATTATTATATGCATGTGGATCATGATAAGAATGTTTTATGTGATATTTATATTGTTAATTTTATTCATGATGCTACTGAAATTTATTATCAGAGCGGGAAACATGGTTTTATGCATCTCAATAATATTAAGTTTCCCCTTTTATGTTGAAAGTCTTGAAGTTGCACCTGTTTTGCTTTACTATGCTTGTTGCTTTGTGCTTTCATGACTTGTTTCTTTACAAGATTCCTATGCATAGGAAGTGGATTAGACTTAAATGTGCTTTGAATTTGCTTCTTGATGCTCTCTTTTACTTCAAGTCATATTTCCTATGTGAGCATCTTCTCAAACTATCATGACTAACTTAAAGGCGTTAAAGAAAAGTACTTATTGGGAGATAACCCAAAAGTTTTCGATGAGTCTTGGAAGTTATTAATTAAGTAATAACCACTCCTTATCCTTTTTATTTGCTTTTTGTGCCAAGAGTAACCTCTAATGAGAGAGAAGTAATGATTGGGAAAGTTGTTGTCCCGAAACAGATTTCTGTGCTTCATCGTAAAAATTCGTGTAAAATCTCTGTATGTCCTTTTGAGGCGTGAATTTTTTTGCTTCTGCCCCAGGTTGTTATCTAACTTTCGTTAGTTCAACACTTTTCGATTTGAGCAACAGAAGGTCTTCGAAAAAATTCGTCTTTACCTGCTGGTCTGTTTTGACAGATTTCTGCCATTATTTGCATTTGCTTCTTGTTGGTTCCTTTTTGAGTTCTTTTGGGGAATTGAGATTTTTGAGGGAAGTGCTACAGTAGCTTGTGTTTTAATGGAAGTTTTATTAGTGTTGAAACTGAACCCAAAGACTTATTATCTTGAGTGCACTAATGTTGCTAAGATTGTGTGAAGTTTTGTATGAAGGAAAATTTTCAGGTGTATGGAAGGAATGAGTAATGAGATGAAGGATGGGCTAAAGCTCAAGCTTGGGGATGCCATGCGTGTCACCCCAAGAAATATCCAAGAAGTACAAGCGTCAAACCTTGGGGATGCCCAAGGCATCCCCCTCTTCATCAATAAAAATCCCAGGTTTCTTCCAAACACTTCATTTTTATTGTTTCATGCACAGTTGTGTTGTTCTTGGAGCGTATCTTGTTTTCGTTTTGGTTTTTCGTTTGCTTGGTTTGCTTAGTTTGCTGAATAAATTGGTTGTACCCCCTCTTTCATACATGGGTTTTCAAATAGTTTGGTTTGGATTGGAAAAGAGTAGGAAAGTTCATACTTAAGTGGTAAAAAGAGCTTGTTTTTGACGGTGGCCTATGCTTTGTCATGCCATGCTTGATATTGTTTTGGCTTTATGCTTAGTATTCTTTGCTGTAGCATGACTTGTTATAAACAATTGAGATTGCTTAATGTGCCTTGGAAGGATCATGCATTGTTTTAGCATATTAAAGCATAGTATTGTGGTATTCTCCTTTGATGCTTTATTTGGGTTGACTTGGCACATGCTCACACCATGTTATGACTATCTCAAGTCACCATAGCCTTTATGATCCTTTAGTTTTCAACTTGTAGTATCACTTTATGCTTTGATCAATGATGTTTTGTCGCTCTGCATGATTATGGCCATTATTTCTCTCTTAGTTTGTCGCTCCCAGTCTTTTACTAGCCTCCACAACCAAGTATGAGTTCCACTCATGCATCCAACTCCCTGAACCAAGTTACTCCAAAGAGTCCACCATACCTACCTACTAGCTTATGCTATTCCAAGTATATTCATGCTTTTGTTTACCTTCCAAATTAAACTTGTTATGAGAAAACTAGTGATTAAAGCTGTCACGAACTTGATGGCACACTTTACTTTTCTTGCCCTTAATAAACTTGAACCACTGTGTCGTCTATGTTGTATATGCTTGCACTTATTTGTTAGGAATTAGCAGAAACATGCTTTCATGGGGAACGCTTTCAACATTGCACTTGGTACTTGTACCTAGTTGATATCATGCTCTTTTGTATATGGATATCGTCGGTGTGAAATGAAAGGGGAGCTTGTAAGTCTATGGAGTTATGTATATGTGTTAGAGAAACGCCTAGGTCGCTGGTCTAATCCATGCTGACATGGTGGAAACCTGCAGCGTAACCATAATGAGATGTCTATGAAGCATTCTTATTATAAAAATAAGAGAGTCCTATATTGAGAAAAAAAGAGAAAAGAAAAAAAAAAGATTATGAAAAGAGGAAAGAGAGAAAAAAGCACCATATTCCCATGGTAAATAAGAAGATTGCTGAGATGCTTGTTGTCTGCTTGCCTTGTCATTTTGATATGGGGATTCTTCCGTATCATCGGGCAAGGGGTACCCCGTTGGCGGTTCTCTATGATACACATGTACTTACGATGACAAGAACTTACCGGTGACTAAACTTGAGTAGCATGAGGAGCGGCCCTCGTATTCAAGGGACATGAGATTCCTAACTTATACTTCGTCAAGCATGTACACCATAGTTTGTTCACTTTAACCTTAATCACTTCAAGATGCTTATGATAGGGGCAATGAGAGTTGAAAGCTATAAGTACCATAATTTTTGGAAGCTCTTTATGAGACTTGAATCCCTACTTCCTTTTATTAAGGCCTTTCTCCCACCATTACATATTGAGTCTCCACCTTCTACCTTTATGCACCTACTTTGAGAGCATAGTGGTCATTCTTAGTTCTATGTGCATTGTCCCAAGACTAGTTGATTGATGCATAACTTGATATTCCTTGTTTTAAACTATTTGTATCTAGTCACTCTTATGAACTTTGAAGGTGTCCTATGCATTTATGTTTGCTACTCTATGAGGGACAAGCTGAATGCCACTATGCTATGTTTTCTTTTTGTGAAACAAACAAACGTCTTGCAAAGCATTCTTATTCATGAATCTTTTGTTTGTGCCTTTTCATGTTGCATCATAGTTTCTTTGTCATATTGCTAGAACTTTGTCTTTCATGTTATGATTGAAGTACTATGATCACAACTTTGAATGTTTTACATATACTTTGATCAAGTCTCTCATGGTGCATGTCACCTCAAAAATTATTCTTTCTTTTTATCACTTACCTACTCGAGGACGAGCAGGAGTTAAGCTTGGGGATGTTGATACATTGCAAATGTATCTATAATTTTTGATGTTCCATGCTTGGTTTTATCTACTTTCTTATGTTTTGTCCACACTTTGGAGTACTTTTCATATGATTTCTTGGACTAACCTATTAACAAGAGCCACAGTGCCAGTTGCCTGTTTTCTGCTGTTTTTCGTTCCAGGAAGTCAGAAAGTGAATATTCTCGGAATTGGACGGGACAAAAGCCAAAGTTACTATTTTCCCGGAAGACTCACGGAGCCAGAAGGAGAGTCGGAGAGTGGCCACAGGGTGGCCACACCCCCCTTGGCATGGGCCAGCCTAGACCACGTCAGGGCATGGTGTGGGCCCCCTGGCTGGCCACCGACCTTGCCTCTTTCGCCTATAAGAGCCTCCCGATGCATAAACCGTAAAGAATCAAGCCTCCAGCCACGAAAAGTTCTGCAGCACCGCCGCCACCGAAGGGGAGATTCGGGGGACAGAAAGTCTCTGTTCCGGCACCCTGCTGGGACGGGGAAGTGCCCCCGGAGCCATCTCCATCGATCTCCACCACCATCTCCATCACCATTGCTGATTCCCATGATGAGGAGGGAGTAGATCTCTCTCGAGGCTAAGGGTTCTACCGGTATCTATGTGTTCATCTCTCTCTCTCTCTATGCATGATCTTATTGAGATCATGAGCTTGTAATCTATAGATCCACCTTGCTACTCAAGTGCTTTAATAGATCTCTGCTCTCCCCATGTGTGTGAAGTTGACAGTGTGCACACCATGGTGGCACTTAGGCTAGAGATTACAAATACTTGTTATGAGTTATATTTGGAGTTGGATGTCTTTATGAAATTGTGGTGTTTGTTGGACCTATCTAGAGCTCAAGGTGACAGTGTGGGGTTATCTAGATGGGAAAGGCTTACTTTGAGGTGTGCTGTTATAGCCCTACCATGGATTAGAGTGTCCAACCGGAGAGTAGTTCAGCATAGTATCATAAAGAATAATATATTTATATGAGAGTGTTCACTAGTGAAAGTATGATCCCTAGGCCTTGTTTCTAAGCACTGAAACACCGTTAGCTATTAGATCTGTTACATGTTTGCTTGCTTCCATCTTTATTTCAGTTTTACTTTAGTCTTTTCCCACGTCAACCACACGCCATCAAGCTATTTTATATCATCGTTACCACTTATAATTATCCATACCACTTGTATTTCACTATCTCTTCGCCGAACTAGTGCACCTATACACCTGACAAGTGTATTGGGTGTGTTGGGGACACAAGAGACTTCTTGTATCTTGATTGCAGGGTTGCTTGAGAGGGGATACCTTTGACCACTTCCTCCCTGAGTTTGATAAACCTTGGGTGATCCACTTAAGGGAAAACTTGCTGCTGTTCTACAAACCTCTGCACTTGGAGGCCCAACAACTGTCTACAAGAATAGAAGTGCGTAGACATCAGTGGGTGTTGAAGAACAAGCAAGATGAGAACAAAACCGCCACAAGAAACGAAGCAAGGTTAGTGGCGCAAGGGTATGCCGAAATAGAAGGTATCGACTATGTGGACACCTTTGAGCCCGTTACTCTCCCTGAAGCTATTTGTCTCTTGCTTGCATATGCATATTTTTATAACTTCAAGCTTTATCAAATGGATGTGAAAATTGCATTTCTTAATGGTCCATTGAAATAGGTTGCATATGTAGCTCAACCCCTAGGTTTCGAAGACACACGGTATCCCAACCATGTGTATCTATTCCATAAGGCTCTCTACGGACTAAAGCAAGCTCCTCATGATTGGTATGATCACCTTAGGGATTTCTTACTCATGGACGGGTTTAGCATGGGTAATGTTGATTCCACCCTTTTCACAAAATGGGTTAAAGGGGTTGGCTTATTCATTGTTCAAATTTATGTTGATGATATTATCTTTGGTGGAGCTAACAAATCTCATAACAAAGCTTTTGCCGAGTTGATGACTATTTAGGATGTCCATGTTGAGGGAGTTGAAGTACTTTCTAGGCTACATTATGAAGAAACTTGCTCAAGGCACCTTCATCTCCCAAGAAAAGTATGTGAAGGACATGATGAAAAAGTTTGATATGACCAATGCTAATCCTGCAAGGACACCCATGCCCCTAAATGGGCAACTTGGTCTTATACAAGGTGGGAATGACATGGATCAAAAGGTATATAGCTCCATGATTAGTTCCTTCCTCTACCTTTGTGCTTCTAGGCCGGATATCATGTGAAGTGTTGCAATGTGTGCTTGTTTTTAATCCGCTCCCAAGGAGTGCCATTTGACGGCGGTCAAACGGATTCTTAGATACCATATTCTCACTCCTACTCTTGGGCTTTGGTATTCAAAGGGGTCAACCTTTGAGCTTGCTGGCTATTCGCATTCTGATTGGGCCAATGATAAGGTTGACCGGAAGTCGACCTCAGGGGTTTGCCAATTAATTTGCCGCTCATTGGTGAGTTGGTCATCCAAGAAACAAAACTCCACCGTCGAAGCCCAATACATATTCGCGGCATCTTGTTGCGCTCAATTGTTATGGATGAAGCAAACCTTGAAAGACTTTGGTGTGTCTCTTGGTACGGTGCCTCTTCTATGTGACAATTAAAGCGCAATAAATATCGCCAATAACCCCGTCCAACATTTCCACACCAAACATATTGACATCCGCCACCACTTCCTATGTGACCATGTCGCAAATGGTGACATCAATCTCACACATGTGGGAACGATGTTCCAATTGAGGGATATTGTCATGAAACCTTTGGATGAAGCCCGCTTTATCATGTTGAGGTGAGAACTCAGTATTCTAGATCCTAAAAACTTGGATTGATTTACTTCTTTCACTATATTCTTGCTATTAACATGTTATATAGCCTAGTTCCGCATCACATGTAGGGATAGTGATCTTACCATGCCTTGGATTGATGCATAGCTATGTGTGCAACATTAATTGATCTCATGTCATGATATGGGTCCAAGTATCTATCTTTGAGGTGCCATGACATGTGTGCTTAAACATAGGGGAGCAATCCCCCGCCAAACCTTTGTCTCCTATGCATCTTGTGTTTCTCTTTTCGAGGCTTTGTGAGCGTCTTTGTAAAATATTGCGTTTTCAATCTTTTGGATATTGATATATTCAAATCGTACTCATTGTAGCTCTTTTGTTTGTGTTTTTCCTTTGTTTTTCCCAATGATCATGCTTAGAGCCCTGTCTCCTATACCCCTTTGTCTATCCATGCCATATTGAAAATCTTAAAATTCGAGGGTTTCTGAGTTTTTCTGTACCTAGGCAAGTACACCGGATGGGTCGGTTCCTGGACCGGTTTGAACCGGCGACATACTGAGATACACTACTGAGCGCATTTGGTCTAGTCTGGTATGTGGCCCGGTTCACATTGATGCTGCTACGGGAGTGTCCGGTGTATGTCCTGGTACACCAGCCATCACACCGACCCAGTAGTCAACGCTTTCTTCAGCGTACCCCGGTATGAAGTCGGTCCACCGGTGCAGGCACCGATCGGTCCGGTCTATGATCCGGTTGCACCGACCCTAGTATCGAGATCCGTAGTTGCATCTCCCTCTTTAGATATAGGTCGTGGGTACCCTTTGGGCAGTTGCCCTCATTCTCCCTGACCTCACCCTCCTCCATCGCCGCTGCTTCCACCCCTCCACTCCTAGTGCTTTCCTACCACTAAAATCAATAGATTGAGCCACCAAATCATCTTGGAAGGTCTTTGGAGTTTCTTCACCGAAGCTTTTCCTCTTCCCCGTGGTGCTTAGAGAGTTCTTGGGCATCCATCCTCCAAGACTCTTCGTTTTGGTGCTTCTCTCTCTTTTTGGGAAGCAATGTCGGGTACTAGCTTCGATCTCTTGTCTCTCTCTCTCGCAAATCCCCATGTATTGCTACATATTGTGTTGGATTTGAGATTTAGGTTTGCTCCTTCTCATAGTGACGAGGGTTAAACTCATCAATGCCCATTGTTATGGACTTGGGTTTTGGAGAAGAAGGAAGCACTGGAGGCATCAATCGGCTAGCAAACAAGCACACAGGGACACAAAGTTTACCCAGGTTCAGGCCTCGTAGAGGACCCTACTCCTGCTTGTCTGCTCTTGGAATTATCGAGGGAGTCAAAAGTTACAGGGTGCACAGATGCGATCTTGCGATGTTGTGGAAACTAGGGTTGTGATCGTCCTCCTCACCGCCCCCTCCTAGCCTTTATATAGATAGGCTAGGTCCCGGGTAGCAGATCGAGTCGGTTACAAGTTAGGGTTTGTCCCTTTGAACTTTCTATCTTGAGCTTGCCTTGCGCTGCAAGTAGTCGGAGTCTCCTTAGGTCACCCGAATCTTTGATTGGGCCCTGGTAACGCCGTGGGCTTCTGCTAGACTGGACCGTATATGCCAAACTCGAGTACTTGTAAGGTATGACCATGTCACATAGTATGCCAACCAAGTCAATTCATGGCCTACATATCCCTCTATTGTTGCATTTGTACAAGTATTGGAGTCATTGGTGGAAGTTTTGCATGCAAACATGGAGCTTGGGGGCATAACGGGTGAACCGGTCTCCGGGCTGGTCTCACCGGGTTGTGCACCAGGGCGATCGGTACACCGGTGCTGACACC
This sequence comes from Avena insularis, assembly GCA_023614405.1. Taxonomy (NCBI): domain Eukaryota; kingdom Viridiplantae; phylum Streptophyta; class Magnoliopsida; order Poales; family Poaceae; genus Avena; species Avena insularis. The sequence continues at coordinate 469,563,065 of CM042686.1, forward strand.
GGGTTCATACCGGACCGTGCGGTCCCAGGGACGGTCCTACCGGTGCTGGCACCGACCCTGTCAGTTGCACTCTTTTTCACCGTGCACTTGTGCAGATTCAATTATTTTTCCATCCTCCCCCTATGTCATGTGCACTTACCTTTATACTCTCTTCCATATTCTCTTTTTCACAGATCAAAGTGAAGAGATCACAAGCGAAGACTCCGAGAGCAAGGAGTATGTGAGTGAGGACTATGAGGCACCAAGTTCCAATAAGAAGAGGGTTGCTGATCCTATTCCTTCCGGGTATCAGGCTAACCCTCATAGGGAAGGCTCCCCAATAGGTTGCGTCCGACAGGCTGCATGTAGAAACTCGGAAAAGGCAGTCAGGTGCCAGGGGAGGCTCTAGGTCTTTGGAGTCTGATGTTGTTTCTGATGCAGAAGAAGTGCCGCCTACCAGAAATCTGAAAGCTATGGAGAAGAGTCTCTAGCGTGCTCTTCGCCAAGAGAATCCTTATCGGTTTCCATCAAGGACTCAAACTCATGACCCAAGGTTTTGGACTCAAACTGAGGTACAACAATGCGATGATGTGTATGATGCCACCAAGATGGCCAAGTATGCTAAGGTTATGGCTTTCAACCTAGACTGGCAAAACATGTACTTGGAGTCAGATTTCAGTTATGTGGATGAAGGTTTGAAGAAGCTAGATGTGTTTGATCTTGTTTGCATCAAGGAAGACTTCTATCCTGAGTTTATCTGCCAGTTCTTCTGTACCATGTACTTTCATGATGATGAGGCTCCACCATGACTTGGATGACTAGTTCCCGGAAGTTTCAAGGGAACTATGTTGATTTTTGTTGATGCTTTGGGCTACACCAACCGAGATCCCGGTTATCGCATTCACTCAGATCGTCCCAAGCCTATTGAGTCTCTTGCTTTCTGCTATCCCCGCGATTCTGAGTTTGTTCTCAACTGTACAGTGGAGCCGGAGAGGTTCCTCCTTGATAGTCTAAATATTATTTATTTTGTTTTGGTTTCAAGTTTTACGAGCATGCATTGAGTGTTCAACTTTGATGGAAAACTTGATTGTGCTATAAAGTACTCGCTGTATTTGTATTCTATGTACACTCATTGGATTTAGTAACACCAAAAAGACACTCTTATGATCACAAAGATAACAGACATCTGGTTCAGGGTTTCTACCAAACATTTAGTAAAATAACATCTGTTGACATTCTCTTGATCACCTTGCAAATTCTTTATCATCTTTCCCCCTTACTAATTTTAGCTAGTTGCTCAAACCTAATCAGCATCTTCCATTTGAGCCACTATGAAGATATTCTCTCCAACTAACAAAGGATATGGATGTGCTTTCCTTTCCCTTTGGTGCTGCATTTATTCTACCTGAGCATGGAACATCTCGGCAGTTTGCCAATTTATAAAGGGTATTTTATTATGTCGGGAAGAGATCATACAGCGTCGGTGCCTAACACCGATTACTACATTGACAGTATTCCTGCTCGAGGGTTTTGGACGGTTCATGGAACCTCTAGAGAATGGTTATATTGTTGCAACTTCAGATAGCGGAAGGAATTAATATGTGACAAAGGACTACTATATCACCACTTTCACTTTAATCACCACATCCTCCAGTTGTGCAGATAAAAGGATGCCGTCCATGATTGATTTGCAAGAAAGGTTCCAAGTTATTCCTCCATGGAACTAATTCCACATCAACCTTTCCAAAAAGTTCATTCCTGTAAGTAGCACACCAAGCTCCCTTTCATGATTATTCTTGTCCAGTTCAGGTCACTAGTTCCTAGGCCGATTGAGTTTTGTCCTTGCATAATTTTGAAGCTAATTTTGTAATGCAATGCATATGTCGCTGTCTGGCTCTGCCGGATTAGCCGCACAAGACATCGAATAATCTCCTTTTTCTATCAGTTCTGGTATAGTAGAAAAATGTTCCCTCTTTGCATGAACTTTTTAACTTTGTAATAAGTAAAGGGCGCCCATTGGTTGCAACGAAGCTAAAAACTAAACCACACATATGCAGTTCAAGCGCCAGTTTGTCGTATTAGTTGACATCACGGATCCATGAACCATTTATATATATGTACGTCGTGTTAAACGAATCTTCTTTTAGCTTTGCGCCGCATTGGTTCGAGAAGGGTGCATGAACCTGTTCTCTAATCTAGCTACGTGTCTCTCACAGCTCTGTACATCTCGTACCATCATTATAGTTCCATCACATATAATTGATAAAGGTTCCTGAGAAAAAAAAGTCTGATAAAGGTTAACACGCCTATCTCAGCATGCATGATGCACGTACCAAAATCATGGAATAATTGGAGAATGTGTGTATTAGAAGCTGAAGTGCCACGAACCGACGTACCAAAGTTAACATTACAGATTTACTGTAACTACTCTACTCTATATACTCTAAGAGCATCTCCACTCGTTCGGCGTTTCCAGGTCCAAATTTAGCTCTGGATGGATGGAATTTGTGGCCTGGGAATGGGCGTTTTCCAGCCGTGTTCCCACCCAGGAACAACGGAAGGACGCGTGGCGGCACCTCGAGAACTCGGTGACGAGACGGCGATGACATAGGCCAGCCAAGCCCTCGCCGAGCTCCGCTGGCCAAGCCAGGCCCGCGCGCCGCCACGCCCCGTTCGACCGACCCCACGGTGAGGGCAACATGGCGAGCGGCGGCGAGCTCGAGCACTGCATGGCAAGCTGGGTGGATGGCGATGTCGCGTTCTCCGGCAAGGCGAGTGGCTGGTGGGCGGTGGCGTGTCGGGCAGCCTGGCCGGTGGCCGAGCTCGCCATCTCCATGATGTGTGTGGGGAGAGAGGAGGAAGTGGGGTGGGTGGACCACTTGTTTTGGCTTTGTACGGCCGACGTGTGGGCCAGCCAACCGAAAAACACTCATCCGGCGTTCCCAGGGTGTTCACAGCGCCCCGGGAATGGCCTAGGAACGCCAGACGAAAATCGGCATGGGAATACGTCCTGGAAACGCTACTGGGATGTTTTTTGCATTCCGGATGAAAAAGTGGTCTGGGAATGGCCTCCTATGAATGCTAGTGGAGATGCTCTAAAAACTAATAGCTAGCCCGTGTACAAACACACATTCATAGCACCCGTGCTTATATTTTCATTAAAGCCCCCTTCAAAATAAGGGATTTCAATTATTGTGCCCTTGGTTTCTTAGTTGTAATCACTTTTTCCCAGCCACTTAACTTTTCCTCACTTTTGACCATCTCCTTCTAGGAAACTCTCACACGGTCTGAAACCCGATGTCTGTCAGCCTTGCCATTACGTGCTGACAAGTGGGGCTGCGTTCAGTCAGGTCCCGTAGTGGACCCTCTCCATTACGTGCTGACAAGTGGGGCCGTGTTATGTCGGGTCCCGTAGTAGACCCTTGCTGTTACATGTTGACAAGCGGGGTCACGTTCAGTTGGTTCCCGTAGTGGACACCTCTCTCCACTTATCCAGATCAGTATGGGACCCATAGCTTATCCACGTGAGCGCCAGACGCACATCTTACCCAGGTTGGCGTTGCAAAATGGGACCCCGAGCCAGCCCCGCACCCGTGCCCTTGTGGTTGCCTCCCCTTTCTTCTTCTCTGGCGACGGTGGCCCTTTGTATAGCTTCACTTTGGCCTCCCGTTCATCATGGCCGCAGTATGGTGTCGTCCCGTTGACCTGTATGAAGGATGACAATGGCAACCGTGCGTAGGAAAGGTTATATCTCGCACCAAAATGTTCCGATTAGAAGAGGCGCTTGCTGTGGACAATCAATTGGCGCAACTCCAGAGCTCAATTGGGCGCGCGCTTGCTATGGACAATGCGGCAGGCAAGCCGTTATGATGATTTAATTGGTTTATCGAGTTACTGTCTCGGCTGCAATTAAGTGAATCTATGAGGTGAAAGTCAAACTTTGAGATCTAAAGAGATGGATGTATAAGAAATAAGAAAATGACACAGCTCTTGAATACTTTCAAATTAAAAAAATTATACAACTCTTAATGTAAAAGAGTGTTTATAATTGACACAACTCTTGAACACTTTCAAATTATAATTTGGACATGATAATGTTGTTCTAAGAAAATCTTGAGAGTTTACCATTTTTAGAGCGTGAAAAGTGATCCTTAAACTAAAATCTTTATGCCTCATGCATATACAAAAATTATACACCTTCGATAACTGTAGAATCGCACTTAGGACATGATAATGTTGTGCCAAGAAAATCTTTAGAGTATCATTTTCATAGAGTGAAATATTATGCATAAACTTGGATATACGAAAATTATACACTTTTGAACATTGTGAAATCACACTTAATACGGGATAATCATGTTCTAACAAAATCTTGAGAGATTATCATCCCATATAGTGAAATGTAATGCATAAACTTGCATATACGAAAATTATACACCTTTGGACTCTTTGAAATCACACTTAAGACATGATAATGTTGTGCTAATAAAATCCTGATCATTTATCATTTTCATGGAGTGAAATATAATGCATAAACTTGAGTATATGAAAATTATAAACCTTTGAACACTGTGAAATCGCACTTAATACGTGATAATGATGTGCTAGAAATTTTTTGAGAGATTATCATTTTCTCCCTATTTTCATAGAGTGGAATGTAATGCATAAACTTTGCATGTACAAAAATTATACACCTTTGAACTCTTTGAAATCGCACTTAATACGTGATAATGTTGTGCTAAGAAAATCTTGAAAGATTATCATTTTCATAGAGTGGAATGTAATGCATAAACTTGCATATACAAAAATTATGCACCTTTGAACACTTTCCTTCAAATTATATTCAAAATCATTTGTTTATGGAGTTAAAGTACCGGTGGTAAACTCTTTATTTTGCATGGATAGAGGGGTTCTCCTCGACAGATATAGGGGTTATCATCTCCGCTAGATCACAGAGGATCAACAGTTGGTGGGCACGACCTGCATGACAACTATCTCAACCAATCAGAGTGTAGCATCTAAGATGAGTACAAGTGTGAGAGTTTGTGACTAAGAGAGAGGGGAAAACTGAGTAGTACTTAAAAATCAAGGGCAAAACTGAGTAGAACAAAAAAAACAAGGGCAAAACTGACAAAGTGATTTAAAAAATGGAAAATGCATATTTTATATAATAAAATACATCTTGACATACATCAAACTATTTGTAATTCAAATATACATCAGTTTGACAATTAGTGTCCCATTCAGACAAACTATATTTTGGAGAGGGATGTTTTGGGAAGAGGTTTGAGTAGAAAGCCATGCACCTTCATAGATAGTACGTGATTTGAGAAGTGGTGATTTAGGTTAAAACTTGATTTCTATGCATTTCTTATGGTGGCAGGTCACATAACAAGACTCTCTGGGTAGATTCCACAATCTTTTGATTTTTTGAATTTGTTGTACATAAAATGACTCAATTAGCTAGTTAAAACCCATTTGTTGACTCTATTGACCAGCCACCGGAGGGTAAAACTGAGTATATTGCACACGGCAGTGTTAGTATTAGAGGGCAAAACTGAGTATATTGCACATGGTAGGGTTAGTACTAGAGGGCAAAACTGAGTACAACCAAACTGCCAGTGTTATACTTGAGGGTATAACTGACCAAAACTAAGTCGCCGGGGTTAGACACGAGAGAAAAATGTGATGCACGGTACGCGTGTCACGGTGCATGGGGCGGTAGCGGACCCATGTGGCAGTGCACGGTGCAGTAGCGTACGCGGTTACGCGGTGCATGGTGGTGCAATGAAACGTTCCTTCCTTTCACCTTTATAGAGGCCTCCTCACTCTCACTCTTCACTCACTCACTCACGCAACCGTCTCCACTGTCCCATCACCTTCTACAAACCCCTAAGAAAAACCCAACCATGACGGTTGAAAAGGAAATAGACGTCGCCTAGAGGGGGGGTGAATAGGCGTTTTAAAAATATTACGGTTTAGGCTCTAATAAATACGGAATAAAACTTAACGTTTAATTTATCAAGCCAAAACCTATATCCACTAGATTCACTAAGTGCACCAACAACCTATGCTAAGCAAGACAAGCAACAAGGTGATAGCAAGATATAGTACTTCAAGCACGAAGGCTATCACAATGTAAATTGCATAGGTAAAGGGCTCGGTTGAGAGATAACCGATGGACGCGGAGACGATGATTTGTTTCCCGAAGTTTACTTCCAAAGAAGCTACGTCTCCGTTGGAGAGGTGCGGGGGCGCAATGTACTTCGAACGCCACAAATGGCTCACCTCGAGGTGTGGTGGCTCGATGCTCACCCAACGCCACACAAGGCCTCACCAAGGATGCGAAGCCACGCAACTCACCGACGCCACAAAAGGCTCACCCTATTCTCCTGTGAGCTCGCCACAAAGGCCTACTCACGTTCCACTATGGGACACTTGAGGGCGGTCACCGAACCCATACAAGGCTTGGGGCAATCTCCACAACTCAATTGGAGGGCTCCCAAGAAACACCACAAAGGCTCCACAATGCCACAAAAGGCCAAAAAGTTTGGGGAATCTACACAACTCAATTGGAGCCCCAAGAACAATGCCACAAAGGCTACAAAACCACAAAAGGCAACAAGGCCACAAAAGGCTACAAGACCACAAAAGGTCAACTATCCAACCATTATTAACCGCCTAGGGTTCCAAGAACCCAAGAGAAACAATCCCAAGGGATTGAACTCACCGAATCTCCGAGGAGAACTCAAACCTATGCACCAAATGCAAGAGGAAAGTCCTTCACTCTCAAATTCCACCAAAGCTACAAAAGCTATTGGGGGAATAAGGGAGGAAGAACACAAGAGGAGAACACAAAACTCTTCAAGATCTAGATCCCAAGGATTCCTTCACAAAGAAGGGATTTTGCTTGGTGGGGCTTGTAGATCTAGATCTCCTCTCTCAAATCCCTCAAAAATATGCAAGAATCATAGGAGGGGAAAGGGGAGAGGGCAAGCTCTTCAAGGTCAACAATGGAGGAGAGAGAGAGAGAAAGAACCAAGAAAAAGCGAGTGTAGGCCGAAGGGGAAAGGGGAGCACCTTTTAAAGGGCTCCCCGATCTGCCCGTTACCCACAAAATCGCGCACGACCGGTAGTACCGGTGGGTGACCGGTACTACCGGTGGCACCCAGCCAACGGTCAGAAAACTGCGAGAGAAAGAACAAAACGCGAGCCTAGCGCAGATTACCGCCGTCACGGAACTACCGTGACAAGAATGTCCTAGCGGTACTACCGCCTGAAATACCGACTGAAATTCCGTCAAATAGCGCAGACCAGGCAGAGAACATACTGAACCAAAAATGAGTTCACCGGAAGTTGGGCCGGTATTAATACCGGTACTACCGGCGGCATTTCTGCCCGAGCGGTACTTCCGGTGTCTGGCCGGTACTTCCGGTCAAAGAAACTTCAGAACCAGAAATGCCATAACTTTTGCATCCGGACTCCAAATGAGATGAAACCAATTTTGTTGGAAATATTGGATATCACCAAGGGACAAAATACCATGAATATATATGTGAGATACCTCCCAAGGTGTGGAGCTGGAAAACCCTCAAGATAAAAAACGCAATGAGATATGCATGGGAAATCCGTTTTTGATGAACTAGAGCATGTTATGAAGATAACCACAAGCTCTAGATCCTCACATGGACAAGAACCAAACAACAACCAAGAAAGATGATGCTATGTATGCAAAGGTTTGAGCTCTCTCCGAAAGATACGAATGAGTCACCCACTCGAGAGCCCCTCTTGATAGTACGGATATCTATCCTAAACCCGGTCTCCCAACACTACACGAGACCGGTAAAATAGAAACCCTATCAAGATCATACCTTTGCCTTGAGCATCCCACTTGAGCTTGATGTAGACGATCTTGTCACCTTCAAGATGGAACACCTTTCTTGATTGCTCTTGCTTGATGAAGACTTGCGAATGGCTCCCCCATACTCCATGGGAAAACCACTTCTTTGACCTTGTCTTCATCACTCCATGAACACCGAGGATGGCAAGCTCCAAGCATAAAATCTTCTAGAGAGGACGCATCTTGAGCTTGCACTTCAATTCTTGACGATGTCTTGAAGATAGCCATGAGGAACTCCATCTTCTTCTTCTTCTTTAGGGCATACTTGATCTTCTACTTCTACTTGATTCCAATAGGCACAAAGCCCTTAGACATTGCTTCTTCTTTTTCATCCTTGAAACCAACACATGGTCCAAGCAATGCAAATGGACAAACCTACAAGTGAAACTCAATTTTCACATTAGTCCATAGGGATTGTCATTAATTACCAAAACCACACATGGGGCATACATGCCCTTTCAACAGTGATGGAGAAGAACGGAACGGTGGGCATCGTCTCCTCCAAGGCCGCCGGTGAGGAGGCCCCTGTCCCCGTATAGGCCCCCTTCGAGGCATTGAACGCATCCGCCGACCCTGTCCAGACCCCCGTCCCTGCTTCCGTTGTAGCCGCCGGCGAGGAGGCCCCCGCTGGTCTCGGGCAGATCCTGCTTAGTTGGGAACCCTACGAGGAGGAGGATTACATCAGGCTGGAGAACCCCTACGACACCAGCATCGCCGACCCATGGCCGGAGGTAACTAGGGTTTTATCCCCTTCCCTTGTTCTTCTCCCATTCCCAGCGTTGGATGCTAGTTCGTAAGTTATTAGAGTTCGACTGTTCGTATTTTCAATCATTGGATGCTAGGTATTTTTACAACAGCTAATCCTCTTGTGTTAGATCTCGTATTTCAATGAATCCCCCTGTTCATATTTTCAATCGTTGGATGCTAGGTATTTTTACAGCAGCTAATCCTCTTATGTTAGTTCTCGTATTTTGATGAATCCCTATGTTCCCTAGTTAGTACTAGTGTCGATCTGTAGTTGGGATCAGTATTCGATTTGGTTTGAGATATGGGGATTGGGAAATAATCAGGGGATCTCAATCGGTTAATTTATGCAAATAATCAATCTTGATAATCAAGGTATCTTGATCATGTCATTATTGCATTTTCTTTTTTTTCCAACAGGAGGATAGCAGCGACGACGAGTCCAAGGACACCAAGATTCATCAGATGCTGAGGAGGCTGAAGTCCAGCTTGTACGACAAATTCTTCGCTGGCGACGTCGACAGGTGCCCCTTCCGCACTAGGAGGCTCCACGCCACCGACTTCAACTCCCTCGTGAAGCATAACGAGGACGTGAAGACTTGCGGCTTGTCCGTGAACGTCCATAGCTTCAGAGCCAAGCACCAGGTGCTCGGTTTTCACCTCCGCAACCTCCATAAGGTGGTCATCGAGGAGGTTCGCATGCCCCCGATCAATCCGAAGGCGCTCAAGATCAAGGGACTGGGCAACAAGAAGTGGAGGAGGCGAAGGCCCTCCCGACAGAGGCCATGAGGGGCCACTGATCTTTTGTTGTTGTTGTTGTTGCTGCTGTAAAAGCAACTTCTTTTGTATTGTATTTTTTGAAGTTGTCTGTTGCTGCTGAGCAGCCTAATTGTTGAACCTTGTTAGTACCGTACTATATATCCTATATTAGGTGCTTTATCTATATCTGCTCTTTTTACTGAATGTATTTATGGTGCTGGTTAGATTTGCTGCTCCAGATTTGCTACCAGATTGGAAAAAATGAGGGCCAAAAGGAACATGAATGAAGAGAGAAGATGCTCTAGATTCACTACCTTTTTAGAAAAAAAAACAACTATTAGCGAGAGAAAGAGGAAAAGACACTCTTAAAAAGGTCAATCATAAAAATAACAAAAAAAAACTTCTAATTTATGCGACAGGACGCAGGTAACCATCAAACGCGTCCCACATGGTCCCACACAACGTCCGCCATAACACATTTCCAACAAACCGGCCCACGCAGTCCCACATGGCATGGCCTAACACGTCAGCATAACATGTTCCTGACCAAATTGGTCCACGTGGTCCCACACCGTATGACCCCACATGTCAGCCAAAGGTTAACCTGACGGCAGCAACTGTTCAAGCTCTTTGATGAGTTTTCGAGAAGGAGATGGGCAAAAATGAGGAAAAGTTAAGCTGCTGGAGAAAAGTGAGTACAACTAACGAACCAGGGGAATAGAAATAAAAATCCCTTAAAAGAATTAACTCGAATGTATAGCATGTCGTTGTCCTCGACACGATAAATCCCCGTGACACAGACACTACAAGAACACAAGTAATTTTTTGGACGGTGTATCACAAAATTGCTTGGAAACGTTTTTTCTCAGGATATCAACCTTTCGCAATGGCTAGCAAAGAAGGCGGCTATGCGCTCCGTACTCCCGCGCTTAGTGGCGGACCTAGAATTTTATCGATGGGTATGCACAATAAAAATTTGATGAAATTTTTAATAAATATATATATACTAATTAATTAAATAAATGTACAATATTGTTCATTAACATGATAACTTTGCATGTCTGCCTTTCACCTGGATCATGTGGAAGGATGTCGATGTCATCAACCAACTGTGGCAGTGGGGAAGGTGGCGGTGGCGATGACGATGATGGTGGGATATCATTCACAACTTGTTCAACTACACTCTCTTGTTCTTGAGTTTGCTCTTTCGCTATAATTTTATCCGGAGAAGGTTTTGAAGCAACGACGGCCTTCTTGCCACACGTTTCTGAAAAAGGGATAACATGTCTCACCTCTTTTCTTCATAACTGAATATAAGTAGGAAAATTTACTATTTATGACACGTGTAACGAAACTCATATGGCGAGATAGAATTATAGTTCATAGTCAAGAGGATATAATATCTTTATATCTTCACTATTAAAAGAGTTATGGTCTTGATGGTTTTTACACTTTGGTACGTCTGTCTTCAATTGCTAAAATTGAGTACGTCTTCGATCGCTAAATTGAGTTTGAAACGGGGCACACATCAGAGGCGTTCGTCTCGTAGTCCTATAGAAGTAGGAGTCCATGTCAGAAGAATTTCCAAGGCGGGTGATTATCGTATCGAGTCCGGTCTCCGGGACTAAGCCCCAAAAAATATACTATCGCTACATCCCTCCCAATCCTTTCTTGGAAGCCATCCAATTCCCCGTCCGACAGTACTTGCTGTAGAGACAAGCAATAGCCGCCGTTCTGGTTCATAGAATCATAGTTGCCACGCCAACGACACGGCCTTGATCGGCGAAGGACTTGGAGAAATTGAAAAAGACACAGATGCGATTGCGGCCAAGCGCGACCACCTCGGCTTGATCGGGCCGAGCACGGTGTGGTGTGGTCTTCCCTTCTTGGATGGAGGCGGGCAGGCGTCGCTTTCGCCTCCATGAAAATCCTAATGCCTACAAGACATCCAGGAGGAGAAGGTTTAGCTCTAGGAGAAGACACGACATCCATCAGAACACGATGACTGCATCAGAAGGTGACGACCGCGACCAGCGGCACTGGACACTGCATGAGGCGGCCGTCATGAAAAATGAGCGGGTTAGGAGCAAGTTCTTGGGCACCGGGCTATACATGTACTTTATTGACGTCATGAGGTAGGCCTCCAGGAAAGCCACGCTATGTGCTAGCGTTGCAAAAATCTCAAGGGTACATGCTACGATTGTAATCTTAATTGTATAGGTCAGCAATACCACGACGGGAGGCTCTAGGCACACAAACAATGGTGACCTCCTCGCATTCGATCTTGGCTACAATGACACGAGCGAGGCAAATATCTCTGAGTCAAGACCGTCATCACCGGCAGTGGCTACCCTGGCCTGGGGTAATGGGCTACGTCTACAAGTTTTTAGAAAATAGGCCAAAAAGCCCGACTTTAAATTAATAACGCCAAATAGCGAAACACCTTCAAAATGTTGAACCTAGCTTACAAGGCCCGAACAGCACACACACACAAGAAAAAAGGCCTATTGAAGAAGCTACAACCGGAGAGCAGAACAATTGGTGACTATTATAGTAGACCACGCATGGGAGGAGCTGCGTGTCAGACCAGCACTCACCCTACGTGGGCGAACCCACCGTCACAGGGAATGCCACCAAGGGCCGGCCACCCCCAGGAATCAACCGACTGCTTCACAACCGAGGAGCAGCACTAGTGACTAGCCAGACTAGAAACACCGATAGTGTAGAACACAAAGCAAGCTTTGCCGAGAAAGAGTAGGGTGGAACCACCCAACCATCAGAGAGCCGCTCGACGTGAGGCTCCAAGGCGGCATCTTCAAGAAGATCACGACACAGGAGCGCCGCTATCGCCCGATCCGAAGATCTTGAGTTTTCACCTGGAGTACGCAGGAAAACCGAGCACCGCCACATCGACGCCTTCAGAAAGGGGATGACGTCCGCAGACACCGCCGTCGAGGCCCAAGGGGCAAGGGTTTCCCCCGGCAAAGGCACTCAATCGTCCGTGTTGGAAATCGACCGTCGCCAAGCAACAGCCGAAACCGCCGTCACGTCATGCAGATCGCCGACACCACGTCGTCCACACGACCGTGGAGACCTACGAACACCTGAGCCTCTGGCACGCCCGCCAATCAAGAGGACTCCCACTTCCTAGGGCCTCCGCCCCAGAAACCAAGCCAAGCACACCAAGGAGCTGGGAAAAACACAGGGAGACACCGCCACAAGGTCCTCGGAGACTGGAGAGATGACGGAGATGGATCCCTTTCAAGATCGACGCCATGCGCCCCCGTGCGCCCGTGCCTTGCATATCTGGGGCAAAGAGGAAGGGAACAGGTCCCAAGCCCTTGCCAGGAGCGCGACCCTAAGTCGCAGAACCGTCGCCGGCCAGGCCGGAGTCACACACGCCCCGCTTCGGCGAGCTCCCGTGCCGCCTAGATCCTTGGAAACCGGCTAGCGCTGCATGCCGCCATCGCCACCCCGAAACACCGCCACTGCTGCTTGCTCACACACACCAGGAGCCGCCGCACTGCCACCAAGCAGCCGCGCCCTCCCACCAGTGTCGTGCCCCCCATCCACCGAGGCCCTCACGTCGCCACCGCCGAACGAGGGAGAGAGGGAGGCCCCCCCGCCACCTACTCCACCCGGGCTTCCCCCGGCGACACCCACCGACGGCGGTGAGGTAGGGAGGGGCGACGGCAGCACGAGCTAGGAATCGCTCGCGTCCGCCCGTGGGAGCGGATCGAGCAAAGCGTTTCTTCCTCTTCTATTTTCGTTTCGCGTGCGATCACTTGCGTGGATCACTACGTCTGCAAATCACGCATCAGCGAGCTTCTCATGGTCAGCAAGATCATGAAACGTGCATGATGATGTAGGTGGTTCTCTGATCGTGATAGTCGGAGTTCTAGCAGGCGCTCTTTGTGAGCTACGTGAGTGTATGGGATCAGTTGCATGCCCACAAGCCTTAATCTGGAGGATTTATCTAGATATGGCATCGGGGATAACTATGAATACGAATATTTGAACTACCAGTTTACAATTTTATTCATACGTGGAGCATGTGTTATTTCAATATGTGTTTCACTTGTATGGATCACGGATGGAGAATTACGTCAGTGTTTTTAAAAAATTAACCGACACTGCCCTGACTCAATGATGTCGGACTAAGACTAACCGAGTTCTATATGGCAAAATGAGGTACGTACCGTGTTGTTTTTTCTAATTTATATGCATATTAAATAGAACCATTTCGAAAATTTATCTTCAGAGGTGGATCTTAGTTTACTAAGAAATAAGTAATTGGAACTTACTTTCTATTCATATTTTTACAAAGTTTGCTTTTTAACCATATATTTTCTACACATCAATTTTCACGTGCATTATATTTAAAGATAAAGGGAAAAGTTTATGTTTGACAAACATGAAAAAATGAAAGGCCGTAGCAACGCACGGGCATTCAGCTAGTAAAAGTAATATGGACAATCGTCAATATATGTTCGCAATTTATTTTTATTGAACTATTCCCAAGATGATGTATAAGTGAATCTATAATCAGCTACAGGTACCTCTGCACGGATACGGCTTGCAGGTGTCTTACTATCCTGGTTACCTAGGCTCGCCGCGGCCAGGAATATAGCAAGCACAAAGCCACGAACTGATTTTCAATCTCGTCGGGCGTTGCGGCGAAGGCTGCGGTGTGCTGGTGTCTAGAAACCTCGCGACGTGTCGGTGTCCAGGTCGACAGATGAGATGACAGTCCCGATCGGCGATCCGGTGCTTGTCTTGACCTAGATGTGTGCGAGGCCCGGGCGGAGTGGCTGCGCCATTACTAGGCGGCGTAGTAGAATAACGACGGAGTTGGGCGAAGCGGCGTATACCACCGCTCCACGCGACGACGTGAGATTGGATCGGTAGTGAAAAAGAGATGTATGAGATCACGTAACCGATCAGCTTTGGTATCATGTTTTTCTGCCAGGTCGTACTCATGTCTGTCAAGCTATACTAGTAGAAACCAGCCTATTAGCCTCGGTTCGTAAGGATCTTTAGTTTCGGAATACGATCCGGGACTGTAAAAGCGAGACTAAAGGTTCAAATTTTAGCCCCGGTTCTGCTACGAACCGGAACTAGAGGTCCAACCACGTGGCTCCGCGAGCCGCGCTAGGCTGGAGGACATTTAGTCCCGGTTCATAAGGTTTTCTGTCGCGGCAGCGGTTTTGGCCATTTGGCTGCCGCGGCAGGAGATGGGGTTTAGGGTTTTGTGTTTTTCATTTTATTTTGTGTTTTGTGTTTAATTATTTTTCATTCTGTGTTTTCATTAGAAACAAGTTTTCGTATACATACAGAACGCTACTACACAGTACTTGTTAACATTGATGCAATATATAATATAATTTCTCTTACAAGCATATATGGAGTCCTAACCGAGTTCAGAGCATGTCTATTTGATTACATGAAAATCATTACGTGGATGCTTTAGGGTCTACGTAGAGAGTATTCTCCGCGTGGGTCTATGACCTCGTCGACAAAAAATCCAGCAAATTCCTCTTGGATTGCTATTAGGCGGTCCTCTGGTAGGAGTTTGTCCCGTATCGCGTCCAACTATAAAGAAGGAGATTATATGAATTAGACTCAACGCAACTTTTTTAATAAAAATAAAGGGTGAATATATTGTTTACTTACTCGAACATTTTTCAAAGGCTTCTCAATAGTGATGCGAATGAACTCGCACATGTAGAATCCACATAGATTAGTCCCCGTGGCTGCCTCGCGCACTTTACAAGAATAGAATTTAATCAAATAATAACTCTAGCATGATAAATGCACATAAACAAAAATTAAATAGATGCGCAGACTTAGCTAGCTCGTACTACTTACTGAGAGCGATTTAAAAAATAGCTCCTCACGCCATTAACCGCGGACATGGTTCTTGAACCGTGTCCAAACCCTACCTGACAAAGAAAATGAATGTATGAGTTAATAACCACTTGATATCTCAGAAAATGAACGAAAGAAACCGATATAGTACGATAATGGTTGAAATTACCTCTGGAGCGCATCGATAATGTTACGGTAGTCTTCAATGTCTTTGTTTAGTGAGTCCATGATGTGAACTCTTCCCAAATCAACTGAAATGCTTAGAAGAATCCAGTGGTACCTACGCAAGGTTTATATACGTCAGTAACTCATCATTTACACTGAACATCGAGTAAGCAAAATTTAATGTGTACAAGAACTCACTTGCCGTCGTGGTAAGAAAATAATATTTCATTACAGAAATGCTGGTTCGTGAGAAACCGGAACAAGTTGTGCTCGGTCTCCAGTGGCTTATCCTTTAGTATAGCTCCATGAACTCGATGTGGGTCAATGAACCCAAATCCATTGATAGCCTTTCTTTTACAATCGAGAATCTCCATTCTGCATCATTATATATAGCGTACAAAAGAATATAGTGAGTATACTTACCGGCAATAAATTGAACAAGCTGAGATAGAGACTTAATTACATAAATAAAGTAATCACTTACAAACAATAGGAACTGAGGATAGATTTGTCGAGTTCCTTTAGATTGAATAACTGAAATAATTCTGTAAATTCAACAGGGACCTCGTCTTCACCGAAGTAATGAGATTTTCGAACTTTCAGTATGAGCCAATATTGTTGTTCTTTTAATGCTTTCATGTACCATTCATGGAATCGTCATATTTTTGTTGGCATATCCCGAAGCCTCTCGGAACTGACCAAAGGCTCCCCGTGAACAAATTTGGGTGCTACCTCAACCTTGGGCATATCGCCGTGAAGAATGTCATCAATAGACATATTACATTGCTCGGACAATGTCTTAGCCGTTTCCGGATCTATAGGTTCACCTCATATAGTTGAGGTTCGGTTATCTGCACCTGGAGCGGGGGGAGCGATTGATTTGCTTGTTTCCCCAGCTGGGGAACGTCTCTTTTAGTTCTTCGGCTACCACTCGATTGTTTTGCTTGCTTCCCTAGCTGGGGGACGTCCGTTCTGATGCTTCCGCTACCACTCGATTGTTTTGCTTGTTCCCCCTGCTGGGGAACCTCTTTTGTGATGCTTCCTCTACCGCTTGATCTCTTCTGTCTCAGTGTCTTCTGAAGACATCGTGTATAGTCATCTGGCGCATTTAACTGAGCTTGGGATGGCTGCGTCAGTAATTTCCTAAAGTGCTCCTTGGTTTCCGGATTTATTTGGACCTCTGGTTGAGGTTGTTTCTTTTTAAAATGAGCATCCACTTTGGCCCGTACGACCGCATCGGTCTCCTCACCGGTCAGGTCGTAAGCCCTCTTGGGAGGAACCGGAGGTACTGTTGGGAGGGGCGACAACTGTCGCTTTGGGCGCCGGTTATTGCTCGACGGAGCGGTGATATTCTTCCGCTTTTGGCCATTAGCGGGTGGAGGTGGCTGCGTAGATTGAGATGGAGTCGTGTTGGGGTCATTGATTGGACTTGGAGGTGGTGGACTTTTACTGGGAGGAGACGGTGCACTTGGAGGTGGACTTGGAGGTGGACTTTTATTAGGAGGAGACGGTAGCCTTGGAGGTGATGGATTGTTTCTCAGTGGAGAAGGTGGCCTTGGTGTCGAGCCTGTAAACTTGATGTATTCTTTTTTCCAAAGAATGAAGCCACTCATGACTTCTCCCAGTGTCGTCTCCCCTTCACCTCCAGGGATGTCAAGCTGTAGTGACTGACACATCGGTTGAACTTTATCCACACCGACACGAGCATAGCCAGCTGGAATCGGATTGCAATGGTAGGTCGCTCCCGGTGTAGAAGGTAAAGCAAAGCCAACCGCCACCTTCATGGATATATTCTTCAGTTCAACATGCAGCTGACAACTAGTCTTCTCCTTAATTGCATCCACGGGGTACACATCCATCGTTGCATCAGTACCGTGGCCCTCCGTGGAAGCCATGCTACTTTTCCGTTGCGATGGGCCGACCATACTGTCTGGTGCAGGATCATGCTGTCGGAGTCCTTTAAGTTCATTAAGCTCTTGGCGATGCTCCTGCAGCATGGCTTCAAACCTCGTGAACCGCTCCGTACCCTCCTCTTTTTGCCGCTTTGTTTTTCTTGATCGGCTTCTGTACGTGTCAAGGTGCTCGGCAAACCCGATAACCCATGGACAAGAAGGTCTGAACCCTCTTGTTCGTCCAGCCTTTTCAGGATTCCCGAGAGCCTTTGTCAGCTCATCGTTCTCTCTGTCGGGAACAAATGTTCCCTCTTCAACCTCTTTTATCACTTTAATAAGTTCATTCTTGGGTGAAGAAACTTCTTCGGCTGCAACAATCTCGTCTGTTTCTGGGTCATACGATGCCCCATGCCCGAGTACCCAATTTCTTGACCTCCTGGGCCAACGAGACGTAGCTGGAGTGACCCCTTTAGCCTCCAGGTCAACCTCAGCTTTATCCCACTTAGGCATGACACTCCTGTAGCCACCTGTGCTCATATGATGGTGATATTTCTTTTTGGCTGCATTTATCTTATTCTTTTCTGACATTGCCTTAGCTGGTGCCGAGGTCTTGTATTCCACAAATGCGGCCCAATTATCCTGCTGCAACTCTAGTGGGCCAGTGAATGGAGGAGTTTTTTTCTTCAAGACATACTTGTGGTACAATCTTTTCTTCCATTCCTTGAATAGTTCTCCCATCTTCTTAAGAGCAAAGTGCTTGACTTTCCTTGTCATTTGTTCTATGATCTCATCAGTCTCCAAGACTGGTAGGGTGAAATGTGTCATGAGAGAATTCCACATCGCACTCTCGCTCTGTCATCTATAAAACTATCCCCAGCTGGATCCCTTTTCTTTCCTGGCTTATTCCAATTTCGCGTGGTGATCGGGACAGTGTCTCTAACAATCACTCCGCATTGAGTTATAAATGCATTCACGGATTCTTTGGGCTCCAACGGTTGACCCACTGGAGAGACTAAGTCAATGCTGAAACGGACATCAGCGGGCAACTTGTGTGTCGGGCCTCTTGTCCTTGTAGAAGATTGGCCGGAAGCGGAGGTCTAAGAGAAGAAACATTCGTCAGTACATATATACGAATCAATTAGTGCATCTATACTAGTGATCGATCGATAGAGGCTTTATATACCTCGACTGAGTTTGTTATTATTATGGTGTCTTCACCATGGTCTCCACCATGGTCAGCACCATCGTCTCCACTATCGTCTCTGATGGCTCAGTGTACGGCGCCAGAAAAGTGCTGGTGCGGTGTTGATGTAGAGCTTGTTGGGAACCCCAAGAGGAAGGTATGATGAGCACAGCAGCAAGTTTCCCTCAGTTATGAAATCAAGGTTTAATCGAACCAATAGGAGCAAGGAAACACCACAAAGGTGTTGCTAGTTGAGCCTTGGCAGGGCACACTACCGGTGCTAGTAGCAACGTGGAGGACTGCACAACACAACCACAGAACTTTGTCCCCAACTTGCGATGAGGTTGTCAATCTCACCGTGTTTTGCAGAAAACAAAGGATTAAACGTATCGAATGGAAAGAAGTAAAAGTTTGTAGAAAGTAAACACAAAGCAGTAAACAGTTTATAAATTGTATGTAAAGAAAAGGACCGGGATCCATAGTTCACTAGAGGTGGCTCTCCTTAAGATAGATAACATGCTGGGTGAACAAATTACAGCGGGGCAATTGACAAAAATCGAGAAAACAATACATGCATATACTAATCATCTTGACTCCTTTGAGATTCGATTGGGCATTACAACGTTATACATAGACCGCCATCCAACTTCATCTATGACTAATAATCCACCTTCAGGTTATCATCCGAACCCCCTCCAGTATTAAGTTGCAAGCAACAGATTCTTGCTTTACAAACTGCATGTAAAGTAAACAATACGATTGTTCTATGAACAAAGGATTGTTGTTTTCTCCCTAGTAGCAACAGCACATCTAGTACCTTAGAGATTTCTGTCACTTCCCAGTTACGGAGGCATGAACCCACTATCGAGCATAAATACTAACTCTTGGAGTTGCTAGCATCTACTTGGCCAAGATAGCTACTAATAACGGAAAGCATGCAAGATCACAAATAACAAAGACATGATAGAATCAATAATCAATCTGAAATATCATCTCAATATCCATCGGATCCCCGTAAACACAACATGCAGAATTACAAATAGATGATCTTGATCATGAACGGAGCTCACAAGATCTAGACATGAAAGCACAAAGGAGGAGAACCAGCCATCTAGCTACTACATGGATCCATAGTCCAAGGATGAACAACTCACGCATCACACCGGAGGCTTGCAAGGTGATGAAGAAGGCCTCTAGGGTGAATTCCCCTCTCCGGCAGGGTGCCGGGAAGAGCTTCAGATCCCTCCCGGTCTAGGGATGGAGATGACGGTGGCTACAGACTCTTTTGTGGATTTTTGATCGGGCCCTTAGGGTTTTCGTCCCAAGGGCATCTTATAGTCGGAAGGGGAGGCTGGGGGGTGCTTGGGCTGGCCGCACCACCCCCTGGCGCAGGCCAAGCCTGGCCGCGCTGCCATGTGGTGTGGCCGCCCTCTGGCCCCTCGCCGTCTCGTTCTCTGGCATCTGATGACTTTCGGAAAAATAGGCACTTTGGCTTTTGTCCCGTCCAATTCCGAGAATATTCATTTTCTGACTTTCCTGGAACCAAAAACAACAGAAAACATGCAGCTGGCACTGTGGCTCTTGTTCATAAGTTAGTCCAAGAAATCATATGAAAAGTACTCCAAAGTGTGGACAAAACATAAGAAAGTGGATAAAACCGAGCATGGAACATCAAAAATTATAGATACATTTGCAATGTATCAACATCCCCAAGCTTAACTCCTGCTCGTCCTCGAGTAGGTAAGTGATAAAAAGAAAGAATAATTTTTGAGGTGACATGCACCATCAAAGACTTGATCAAAGTATTTGTAGAACATTCAAAGCTGGGATCATAGTACTTCAATCATAACATGAAAGACAAAGTTCTAGCAATAAGACAAAGAAACTATGATGCAACATGAAAAGGCACAAACAAAAGATTTATGAATAACAATGCTTTGCAAGACGTTTGTTTGTTTCACATAAAGAAAACATAGCATAATAGTATTCAGCTTGTCCCTCATAGAGTAGAAAATATAAATGCATAGGATACCTTCAAAGTTCATAAGAGTGACTGGATACAATAGTTTAAAACAAGCAATATAAGGTTATGCATCAATCAACTAGTCTTGGGACAATGCACATAGAACTAGGAATGGCCACTATGCTCTCAAAGTAGGTGCATAAAGGTAGAAGGTGGAGACTCAACATAAAAGTAAAAGAAAGGCCTTCATAGAAGGAAGTAGGGATTCAAGTCTCATAAAGAGCTTCCAAAAATTATGGTACTTATAGCTTTCAGCTCTCATTGCCCCTATCATAAGCATCTTGAAGGTGATTAAGGTTAAAGTGACACAACTAAGAGGATATGCTTGACAAGTTATAAACCGAAATCTCATGCCCCTTACTTACAAAGACCGAACCTCGTGCTACTCAACTTTAGTCACGAGTAAGCTCTTGTCATTGTAAGTACATGTGTATCATAAAGAACCGCCAACGGGGTACCCCTTGCACATGATACAGGAGCTATCCCATAATCAAAATGACAAGGCAAGCAGACAATGAGCATCTCAGCGATCTTTTTATTTGCTATTTGCATAGGTTTTTATTGAGGATGCTTCATAGAGTGCTCATTATAGTAGTGCTGCAAGTTTCCACCATGATTAGGCATGGCTTAGGCTAGCGGCCCAGGCGTTTCTCTAACACACATACAAACTCCATGATCTTATAAGTTCCACTTTTATTTCACACCGCCGGGATCCGTAAGCAAAACAACATGATATCAACGGGGTACAAAGTACAAGTGCAATGTTGAAAGCGTTCCCCATGAAACATGGTTCTGCTAATTTCAACTTATAAAGCGCAAGCATATACGCAACAAAGAAGGACACAATGGTTCAAGTTTATTAGATGCAAAAAAGTAAAGTGTGCCATCAAGTTCGTGAGAGCTTTAATCACTAGTTTTCTCATAACAAGTTTAATTTGGAAGGTAAACAAAAGCATGAATATACTTGGAATAGCATATAGTAGGTAGGTGTGGTGGACTCTTTGGAATAACTTGGTTTAGGGAGTTGGATGCATGAGTGGAACTCATACTTGGTTGTGGAGGCTAGCAAAAGACTGGAAGCAACAAACTAAGAGAGCAATAGTGGCCATAATCATGCAGAGCGACAAAACATCATTGATCAAAGCATAAAGTGATACTACAAGTTGAAAACTAAAGGATCATAAAGGCTATGGTGACTTGGGATAGTCATAACATGGTGTGACCATGTGCCAAGTCAACCCAAATAAAGCATCAAAGGAGAATACCACAATACTATGCTTTAATATGCTAAAACAACGCATGATTCATCCAAGGCACATTAAGCAATCTCAATTGTTTATAACAAGTCATGCTACAGCAAAGAATACTAAGCATAAAGCCAAAACAATATCAAGCATGGCATGACAAAGCATAGGCCACAGTCAAAAACGAGCTCTTTTTACCACATAAGCATGAACTTTCCTATTCTTTTCCAAACCAAACCAAACTATTTGCAAACCAATGTATTAAAGAGGGGGTCCAACCAATTTATTCAGAAAACTAAGAAAACAAAAGCAAACGAAAA
The DNA here is from genome assembly GCA_023614405.1 of Avena insularis. NCBI lineage: Eukaryota > Viridiplantae > Streptophyta > Magnoliopsida > Poales > Poaceae > Avena > Avena insularis. The sequence goes on from CM042686.1 coordinate 469,585,142, forward strand.
ACCAAAAAGAAAACAAAAAAGAAGACGCTCCAAGAATGACACAACTGTGCATGAAACAATAAAAATGAAGCGTTTGGAAGAAACCTGGGATTTTTATTGATGAAGAAGGGGATGCCTTGGGCATCCCCAAGCTTTGACGCTTGTACTTCTTGGATATTTCTTGGGGTGACACGTGTGGCATCCCCAAGCTTGAGCTTTAGTCCATCCTTCATCTCATTACTCATTCCTTCCATACACCTGAAATTTTTCCTTCATACAAAACTTCACACAATATTTATTAGCAACATTAGTGCACTCAAGATAAATAAGTCTTAAGGTTCAGTTCTAACACCAAATAAACTTCCATTAGAACACTAGCTACTCTAGACTTCCCTCAAAAATCTCAATTGCCGAAAAGAACTCAAAAAAGAACCAACAAGAAGCAAATGCAGAAAATGGCAGAAATCTATCAAAATAGATCAACAGGTAAAGACAAAAAATTTCGAAGACCTTCTGTTGCTCAAATCAAAAAGTGTTTAACTAACGAAAGTTATATAACAACCTGGGGCAGAAGCACAAAAATTCACGCCTCAAAAAGACGTTCAGAGATTTTACACGATTTTTTACGGTGAAGCACAGAAATCTGTTTCGGGACAGCAACTTTCCCAATCATTACTTCTCTCTCATTAGAGGTTACTCTTGGCACAAAAAGCAAATAGAAAGGATAAGGAGAGGTTATTACAGAGGTAATAACTTCCAAGACTCATCTAAAACTTTTGGGTTATCTCCCAATAAGTACTTTTCTTTAACGCCTTTAAGTTAGGCATAAGAAGCAAAGAAAGAATCAAGTGTTCTCAAATGAAGAAGCATTAAGACCAAATTTTGTTTTCATAGGAGAAGCAAAAGAAATCTTCTCTCTCTTCTTAGGGAAGTGTTCTATACCTTTCTTGAGTGGGAGTTGATATTTAATGGTGCCTTCCTTCATATCAATGATGGCACCAACAGTTCTAAGAAAAGGTCTTCCCAAAGTAATAGGACAAGAAGCATTGCATTCAACATCCAAAACATAGAAATCATCGGGGACATAAGCATTGTTAACCATAATAAGAACATCATTAAGATTCCCCATGAGTTTCTTTTTAGCATTATCATCAAGTGGGACATTCAAATAACAATCTTCAAGAGGAGGCAAATCAAGCATATCATAAATCCTTCTAGGCATAATAGAAACACTAGTATCAAGATCACATAAAGCTTTGAAATCAAAGTCATTCACTTTCATATTAATGATGGGTTCCCAAGCATCTTCTTGTTTTATAGGAATAGAAGCTTTATGTTTCATCTTTTCTTCTTTAATCTTTATGAGAGCATCAGTAATGTGTTTTGTAAAGGCCATGTTCATAGCACTAGCATTAGGACTTTTAGCAAGCTTTTGTAGGAACTTAATAACTTCAGAGATATTGCAACCATCAAGATCAAAATCATAATTATCATTTAAAGTCGTAGAACTATTACTAGCCTCAACACTAGTGGTGGTAATAGTAGAAACACTAATGTTTCTAGCAATTTCATCTTCTCTTTCCCACTTAGCATGTAATTCAGCTAATAGTCTAACATTTTCATTAATTCTTACTTGTATAGCATTGGTAGCTGCAAAGGGATTATCATTAGTTTCAGGTTTAGCAGCCATTTTATTCAAAGAAGATTGAGCTTCAGCCAAAGATGCTATATTTCTTTCAGCATTAGAGAGTTTTTCCTCAATAGTTTTATTGAAAGCAGTTTGCTTACTAATAAAGTCTTTAAGCATAACTTCAAGTTCAGAGGGAGCACTCCTATTATTGTTGTAAGAATTTCCATAAGCATTACCATTGTTGGGAGGATATGGCTTATAATTGTTGTTACCAAAATTACTCATATAAGCATTATTGCCAAAATTATTATTTCTTATGAAGTTCACATCAACTTGCTCTTCTTGAGCAACCAAAGAGGCTAAAGGAACATTATTTAGATCAATATGGGCTTTCCCATTAACAAGCATAGACATAATAATATCAATTTTATCACTCACGGAGGAATTTTCCTCAACAGAATTTACCTTCCTACCTTGTGGAGCTCTTTTAGTATGCCATTCAGAGTAATTAACCATCATATTGTCTAGAAGTTTTGTTGCAGCACCCAAAGTGATGGTCATAAAGGTACCTCCAGCAGCAGAATCCAATAGGTTCCTTGAAGATTAGTTCAATCCTGCATAAAAGTATGGATGATCATCCAAGCAGTCAGTCCATGAGTGGGACAATTCTTTACCAAAGATTTCATTCTTTCCCAAGCTTGAGCAACATGTTCATTATCAGATTGTTTAAACTTCATTATTTCACTTCTCATAGATATAATCTTAGCAGGAGGATAGTATTTTCCAATAAAAGCATCTTTGCACTTAGTCCAAGAATCAATACTATTCCTAGTTAAGGAATTCAACCATTCTTTAGCTTTTCCTCTCAAAGAGAAAGAAAAGAATTTCAGCTTAATAATATCACCATCTACATACCTATGCTTTTGCATCTCACAAAGTTCAACAAAGTTATTTAGATGGGCAGCAGCATCTTCATTACCAATACCAGAAAATTGTTCTCTCATAACAAGATTGAGCAAAGCAGGTTTTATCTCAAAGAAAGTATCTTCAGGCACAGGTGGAGCAATAGGTGTGCTCATAAAATCATTGTTGTTGGTGCTAGTGAAGTCACACAACTTAGTGTTTTCAAGAGTAGTCATTTTTTGTGTTTTCAAATAAGAAAGCAAACTAGTAAAACTAATTTTTTTGTGTTTTTGATAAAGAAACAAGCAAACAAAACAAAACAAAACTAAGCAAAACAAAAATAACAAAGTAAAGAGATTGGTTATGAGGGACTCCCCTTGTGAAGATGTCCTTGACTCCCTGGCAACAGCGCCAGAAAAATGCTTGATGGCTCAGTGTACGGCGCTAGAAAAGTGCTGGTGCGGTGTTGATGTAGAGCTCGTTGGGAACCCCAAGAGGAAGGTATGATGAGCACAGCAGCAAGTTTCCCTCAGTTATGAAACCAAGGTTTAATCGAACCAGTAGGAGAAAGGAAACACCCCAAAGGTGTTGCTAGTTGAGCCTTGGCAGGGCGCACTGCCGGTGCTAGTAACAACGTGGAGACCTGCACAACACAACCACATAACTTTGTCCCCAACTTGCGATGAGGTTGTCAATCTCACCGTGTTTTGCGGAAAACAACGGATTAAACGTATCGAATGGAAAGAAGTAAAAGTTTGTAGATTGTATGTAAAGAAAGGGACCAGGATCCATAGTTCACTAGAGGTGGCTCTCCTTAAGATAGATAACATGCTAGGTGAACAAATTACAGCGGGGCAATTGACAAACATCGAAAAAGCAATACATGCATATACTAATCATCTTGACTCCTTTGAGATTCGATTGGGCATTACAACATTATACATAGACCGCCATCCAACTTCATCTATGACTAATAATCCACCTTTAGGTTATCATCCGAACCCCCTCCAGTATGAAGTTGCAAGCAACAGATTATTGCTTTACGAACTGCGTGTAAAGTAAACAATATGATTGTTCTATAAACAAAGGATTGTTGTTTTCTCCCTAGTAGCAATAGCACATCTAGTACCTTAGAGATTTCTGTCACTTCCCCAGATTACCAGAGGCATGAACCCACTATCGAGCATAAATACTAAATCTTGGAGTTGCTAGCATCTACTTGGCCAAGATAGCTACTAACAATGGAAAGCATGCAAGATCACAAATAACAAAGACATGATAGAATCAATAATCAATCTGAAATAGCATCTAAATATCCATCGGATCCCTGCAAACACAACATGCACAATTACAAATAGATGATCTTGATCATGAATGGAGCTCACAAGATCTAGACATGAAAGCACAAAGGAGCAGAACCAGCCATCTAGCTACTACATGGATCCGTAGTCCAAGGATGAACTACTAACATATCACACAAGACGCTTGCATGGTGATGAAGAAGGCCTCCAGGGTGAATTCCCCTCTCCGGCAGGGTGCCGGGAAGAGCTTCAGATCCCTCCCGATCTAGGGATGGAGATGACGGCGGCTACAGACTCTTTCGTGCATTTTTGATCGGGCCCTTAGGGTTTTCGTCCCGAGGGCATCTTATAGTCGGAAGGAGGGGTCGGGGGGTGCCTGGGCTGGCCGCACCACCCCTGGCACGGGCCAAGCCTGGCGGCGCGGCCAGGTGGTGTGGCCACCCTCTGGCCCCTCTCCGTCTCGTACTCTGGCATCTGATGACTTCCGGAAAAATAGGCACTTTGGCTTTTGTCCCATCCAATTCTGAGAATATTCATTTTCTGACTTTCCTGGAACCAAAAACAGCAGAAAACAAGCAGCTGGCACTGTGGCTCTTGTTAATAGGTTAGTCCAAGAAATCATATGAAATGTACTCCAAAGTATGAACATCAAAAATTATAGATACATTTGTAATGTATCAGTCTCCACCATCGTCTCCTCTAGACAAATTAAGATACTTAGAGCCATCATAATAAGAACCCCTAGTACCCTTATCTATCATGTTGAGAAGCTCCTCTTCATTCTGTCTACCGTCCATAGCTTAACTAATACAGAAAAAGAATATTGCATTAAGTAAAAGAATATTACAATTGCGACAACTCGGATACAGAAAAAAGAATACATACTAATAATGAAACAATTTGTATTAAGATAAAGTACAATAATATAAGATAAAGTACATTATTAATACATCTCGCTCATATATCGCTCATAATATAAAGTACATTATTAATACATCTCGCTCATATCAAACTACCAAACTCGGCTGCCGCGTTCTGTGCTACGAGAGCTCTGCAGCCAAAGAAGAGGAACCATCACCAGAGAATAGCTTGGGTGAGATCCGTGAACCTGCCAGATATTGGAGAACTTAGTTTCTAAAAGATACATGTATCGCCGTACGTGCTCATCCTCCTCCCTGATACGATGATGTACCACCTCCTCGGGGGCCGGCTCCCTCTGCACCGTTCCTGGACCTCGTGGACGTCACCAAAGAAGCTCCGGGTCGACGATGATACCCGGATTCCTCACCAAGGGACGAGTTCCGATAGGTAGCACCTCCCAGTGCCAACCCGGCGGAGCCTAGGCTCGGACATCTCCGGAACTGACGGAGTCCAGTAGGCTCGGACGAGGAGGACACGGCATAACTAAATAATAGCAATAAACAATCATAAAACATAAACAGTAACTAAATCACTAAGTATTGCCCTAATAACACTAACCCTAAACCTAACACTAACTAAACTAAACATAATTAACTAAGTATCCTAACTAACCCTAACTAACCCTAGATAAATACTAACCTATACAATTAACCTAATACTAATACTAACTAATAGTAATACTAATACTAAATACTAACCTAATACTAATACTAACTAAATACTAACCTAATACTAATACTAACTAATATTAATACTAAATACTAACTAATACTAAATACTAATACTAACCTAATACTAATACTAAATACTAATACTAACCTAATACTAATATACTAACTAATACTAAATACTAATACTAACCTAATACTATAATAACCTATAATACTAATACTAATTAAATACTAAATACTAACTAATACTAAATCTTAATACTAACCTATAATACTAATTAATACTATAATAACCTAATTAATACTATTATACTAATCAACCAAAATTGGGCACGGAGATCACCTAAGGCAGCGAGGCGGAGGAGGCGGAGAAAGGTGTGGCGGGTGGCGAGGCGACACGGAGGCAGTGCTTGATGGCAGACGAGGCAGGCGTGAGGCGGTGCAGGGCTCCTCTTCTCACGGGTGCAGGCGGCGGCGCGGCGGACGGCGTGGGCGCGGCGAGCTCCTTTGCGCTGGGAAGAAGGTGTGATTTGGCTCTCCGGGTCGTGGCATGACCCGGGGTGGGGGTGGGATATTTATACCACCCCCCCTTTAGCCCCAGGTTGTAATACAAACCGGGGCTAAAGGTCCCCCTTTAGCCCCCCTTTAGCCCCGGTTTGTATTACAACCCGGGGCTAAAGGTTATTTTTGGCGCCAAAAAGAAAAATGGTTTATAGTTTTCAGAAAATTATGTATTATATATCAAAATTTTCAGAAAAAGAAGATCTATAATTTAAATCTATTATCATACTTTATTATATAACTTAAATGAAATTATCTATTGTTTAACAAGTATTATATTTAGTATAAATGTTGGAAAAATATAGTTTATTATTTAAAAACAGAAAAATACATATAATATACCAAAATATTCACAAAAATAATATACTCATTAGAAATATAATATTTAATACTAAAACTAGTAACTAGGACTAAAACATATTTCTTGCCATTTCCCCCGCTTCCCGCCATGTTTTCCCGCCATGTTCTCCCGCCATTTCTCCCACTTTCCGCCATGTCCTCCCGGTATTTCCCTCTATATCTAGGCCGACCGCCATGTCCATCCACACATCCACACCTTCTCTCTCACAATAATGGACACCACTTACTGGGCCTTTCTGACGCTCGAGGAGACCGAGGCGCTATGCGCCTCCAGCTACCCATGCCCGCCAGGGTACCGGTTGCCCGCCGACTGGATGCTGAGCGCTGAGCGCTGGAGGGGTTCCTGTTCCTCCTGTGCCTCAAGGTTAGGCCCGTCAGGCGGCCATCACGAACCACTTCTACCTCGAGCTCACGCTGGAGCAACGGGTGGATCCCCATTGGGATCCCGACAACCTCGACACCTGGAATGCCTTCTTCGCAAACCGGCAGGAAAGGAAGCTCGCCAGGTATGAGGGTGACGGCCCGCCCCTAGTGAACCACAACAAGGCTGGTTGCCACCTTTGGTGGGCGAACCAGACTATCGCCGGCGTGATGTGCTACATCGCCATGGAAGACCATCCTCGCTTGAGGTACCCGCACTTTCACCAGCCGCATAGCCACAAGAATGGTGGTGGTGGTGAAGGCCTAGGGCGTACTAGGGTCGTCATCCGAGAGCCCCCTCCCCCGCGCATCATGAATCCGAGGCCGGAGGATCCAGCCACGTGCTACGAGGAAGGGCTGAGGATCCAGCCACATGCTACGAGTGACAACGATGACGATGACGATTCCGAAGACGACCCTGAAGCTGTGTACTATAGGGCTAGATATGATTATGACTAATTTTTACATTTTAATATTAATAAATGCCTAGCCACAGCAAGTTGCAATACTACCTATTGAGATCGAGATAGTTCATATCCATATACATATAAACAGATCATTAAAAATAAAGGTTTAATAATATACATCACCAACATCCACACATCTGTATTGTTAGGGTTTTCTTCTAATCCGTAACCATGGAGCATCTTCCTTACTTAACAGGATGCTTGGGTCATCCTTCACAGCGAAGGGCGGAATTTCATGAAACTTATCATAATCTTCTGACATGTTTGTCTTATCCTCCACCCCCACGATGTTTTTTTTCCTAAAAGAACTATGTGGCGCTTTGGCTCATCGTATGTTGTATTCTTTTGCTTATCTTTCCTTTTTCTCGGTTTGGTAGACATGTCCTTCACATAAAAAACCTGAGCCACATCATTGGCTAGGACAAATGGTTCATTTCTATACGCAAAGTTGTTGAGATCCACTGTTGCCATTCCGTATTTCTTGTCTACCTCAACCCTGCATCCTATCAGCTTGACCCATTTGCACCGAAACAAAGGGACCTTAAAAAAAGGTCCATAGTCAAGTTCCCATATCTCGTCTATGTAATCATAATATGTATCCTTTTGCCCATTCTCGTCTGTTGCATCAAATCGGACACCACTATTTTGATTGGTGCTCTTTTTATCTTGGGCGATTGTGTAAAATATATTCCCATTTATCTCGTACCCTTGGAAAGTCAATATAGTCGAAGATGGTGACCTGGCCAACAAGTACAACTGCTCTCCAACATTTATGTCATTCATGAGATGTGTCTACAACCAACCGCCAAAAGTCCTCATGTGTTCATTTCTAATCCAGGAGCCAGGCTTCCCCGGGTTGTTGGAGTGTATAATATTCTTGTGTTCCTCGATATACGGAGCCACCAAGGTGGAACTTTGCAGAACTGTGTAGTGTGCTTTAGTGAGAGAATGTCCGTCCATACATATCCTTGCTTTCTTTCCTAGCGTGCCTTTTCTACTAAGTCTACCCTCATGCCGTGATTCAGGAACACCGATAGGCTTAAAGTCAGGAATAAAGTCAACACAAAACTCAATGACCTCCTCTGTTTCATATCCTTTTGAGATGCTTCCTTCTAGCCTAGCACGGTTATGAACATATTTCTTTAACACTCCTATGAACCTCTCAAAGGGGAATAGATTATGTAGAAATACAGGACCGAGAATGTTAATCTCTTCGACTAGGTGGTTGGAAAGCAAACTTCATAAAAATATGAATAGAAAGTAAGTTCCAATTACTTATTTCTTAGTAAACTAAGATCCACCTCTGAAGATAAATTTTCGAAATGGTTCTATTTAATATGCATATAAATTAGAAAAAACAACACGTTACGTACCTCATTTTGCCATATAAAACTCGGTTAGTCCTAGTCCGACATCATTGAGTCAGGGCAGTGTCGGTTAATTTTCTGAAAACACTGACGTAATCCTCCATCCGTGATCCATACAAATGAAACACATATTGAAATAACACATGCTCCACGTATGAATAAAATTGTAAACTGGTAGTTTAAATATTCGTATTCATAGTTATCCCCGATGCCATATCTAGATAAATCCTTTAGATTAAGGCTTGTGGGCATGCAACTGATCCCATACACTCGCATAGCTCACAAAGAGCGCCTGCTAGAACTCTGACTATCACGATCAGAGAACCACCTACATTATCATGCACGTTTCATGATCTTGCTGATCATGAGAAGCTCGCTGATGCGTGATTTGTAGACATAGTGATCCACGCAAGTGATTGCACGCGAAACGAAAATAGAAGAGGAAGAAACACTTCGCTCGATCCGCTCCCACGGGCGGACGCGAGCGATTCCTAGCTCGTGCTTCCGTCGCCCCTCCCCACCTCGCCGCCGCTGGTGGGTGTCACCGGAGGAAGCCCGGGTGGAGTAGGCGGCGGCGGGGCCTCCGTCTCTCCCTCATTCGGCGGTGGCGACGTGAGGGCCTCAGTGGATGGGGGGCGCGACACTCGTGGGAGGGCGCGGCTGCTTGGTGGCAGTGCGGCGGCTCCTGGTGTGTGTGAGCAAGCGGCAGTGGCGGTGTTTCAGGGTGGCGATGGCGGCATGCAGCGCTAGCCGGTTTCCAAGGATCTAGGCGGCACGGGAGCTCGCCGAAGCGGGGCGTGTGTGACTCCGGCCTGGCCGGCGGCGGTTCTACGACTTCGGGTCGCGCTCCTAGCAAGGGCTTGGGACCTCAGGCCGGGGTAGGGGCCCCGGCCCCTGTTCCCTTCCTCTTTGCCCCAGATATCCAAGGCACGGGCGCACCGGGGCGCATGGCGTCGATCTTGAAACGGAGCCATCTCCGTCATATCTCTGGTCTCCGAGGACCTTGTGGCGGTGTCTCCCTGCGTTTTTCCGAGCTCCTTGGTGTGCTTGGCTTGGTTTCTGGGGCGGCGGCCCTAGGAAGTGGGAGTCCTCTTGGTTGGCGGGCGTGCCAGAGGCTCAGGTGTTCGTAGGTCTCCACGGTCATGTGGACGATGTGGTGTCGGCGATCCGCATGACATGACGGCGGTTTTGGCTGTTGCTTGGCGACGGTCGATTTCCAACACGGACGATTGAGTGCCTTTGCCGGGGAAAACCCTTGCCCCTTGGGCCTCGACGGCGGTGTCCACGGACATCATCCCTTTTCTGAAGGCTCGATGTGGCGGTGCTCGGTTTTCCTGCGTACTCCGGGTGAAAACTCAAGATCTTCGGATCAGGCGGTAGCGGCGCTCCTGTGTCGTGATCTTCTTGAAGATGCCGCCTTGGAGCCTCACGTCGAGCGGCTCTCTGATGGTTGGGTGGTTCCACCCTACTCTTTCTCGGCAAAGCTTGCTTTGTGATCTACACTATCGGTGTTTCTAGTCTGGCTAGTCACTAGTGCTGCTCCTCGGTTGTGAAGCAGTCGGTTGATTCCTGGGGGTGGCCAGCCCTTGGTGGCATTCCCTGTGACGGTGGGTTCGCCCGCGTAGGGTGAGTGCTGGTCTGACACGCAGCTCCTCCCATGCGTGGTCTACTATAATAGTCGCTAATTGTTCTGCTCTCCGGCTGTAGCTTTTTCAATAGGCCTTTTTTCTTGCATGTGTGTGTGCTGTTCGGGCCTTGTAAGCTAGGTTCAACATTTTGAAGGTGTTTCGCTATTTGGCATTATTAATTTAAAGTCAGGCCTTTTGGCCTATTTTCTAAAAACATGTAGACGTAGCCCATTACCCCAGGCCAGGGTAGCCACTGCCGGCGATGACGGTCTTGACTCAGAGATATTTGCCTCGCTCGTGTCATTGTAGCCAAGATCGAACGCGAGGAGGTCACCATTGTTTGTGTGCCTAGAGCCTCCCGTCGTGGTATTGCTGACCTATACAATTAAGATTACAATTGTAGCATGTATCCTTGAGATTTTTGCAACGCTAGCACATAGCGTGGCTTTCCTGGAGGCCTACCTCATGACGTCAATAAAGTACATGTATAGCCCGGTGCCCAAGAACTTGCTCCTAACCCGCTCATTTTTCATGACGGCCGCCTCATGCAGTGTCCAGTGCCGCTGGTCGCGGTCGTCACCTTCTGATGCAGTCATCGTGTTCCGATGGATGTCGTGTCTTCTCCTAGAGCTAAACCTTCTCCTCCTGGACGTCTTGTAGGCATTAGGATTTTCATGGAGGGGAAAGCGACGCCTGCCCGCCTCCATCCAAGAAGAGAAGACCACACCACACCGTGCTCGGCCCGATCAAGCCGAGGTGGTCGCGCTTGGCCGTAAGCGCATCTGTGTCTTTTTCAATTTCTCCAAGTCCTTCGCCGATCAAGGCCGTGTCGTTGGTGTGGCAACTATGAACCAGAATGGCGGCTATTGCTTGTCTCTACAGCAAGTACTGTCGGACGGGGAGTTGGATGGCTTCCAAGAAAGGATTGGAAGGGATGTAGCGATAGTATATTTTTGGGGGCTTAGTCCTGGAGACCGGACTCGATACGATAATCACCCGCCTTGGAAATTCTTCTGACATAGACTCCTACTTCTATACGACTAAGAGACGAACGCCCCTGATGTGCGCCCCGTTTCAAACTCAATTTAGCGATCGAATACGTACTCAATTTTAGCAATTGAAGACGTATTAACAGACATACCAAAGCATAAAAACCATCAAGACCATAAGTCTTTTAATAGTATAAAGATACATCGCCCACCATCATTCACGCATCTCCACCCCCTCATCATTGTGTCTGCAACGTACAATATATCTAGCATGGTGGGCGTTCATATCATTCGATGGGTGATGTGACTTTGTAGCATCGATGACAACATGATACTGCCAATTGATAATGAACATGAGTGTGGTGGTGCTACCATTTGTTATCCTCCATATTTTGGTTTCTTTGATCTCTATTAAGATTGAATTTTTTAATCTTCATTAGAAATAATTAGGATTTTCTTCATAGGATGGCAAAGTGTCCATCGGATCCACAAGGACCATTGGAGCAACATAGATAAGACGTGGCGGTTGTGTGACTATGGTATATTATTGTGTCGGCTGATAACATACTAGGGCATAGACACATGCATCATGTTCATGGGGTGCCAATATAAATCCCCCTGGTGCACCTTCGCCGGCTGGATCGATGAACCGCACGGTGCATTGTTGTTGATGTGAATGATTCCCCAAGCCATGCAAATCAAGGTGTCTGATCATGAGTTTCAACGGAAGCCCTATGCTAGAAGAAGTAAGGCATGAAGGGGGAGATAAGGTAAACATGAGTGTTGTGTGCGATGTGTAATGCAAGTCATGTTGTTCATTTTGTATCAAATAAATAAGCTATTAGTTAAGATGTGTGATATGTTTCCTGCTGACTTCCATTTTGTATCTAGAAATTAAGGTAGTATGAAAGATGTGTGATGTGTTCTTATTGTTGTTTTTTGTGTCAAATAATTAGGCTAGTATTTAAGAAGTGTGATGTGTTTCCTTTTTTATACCCAATAATTAGTCTCTCTGAGTGGAATGCTTCTTTACTTTCGCTTAGTTTCTGTACTTGGTAATTAACTAGATAGAGGGATTTGTAATATCAGGTTTTTATTGTGAAACGGATAATTGGGAGTTTGGCCCCCAAATACGCCCGCATTGTCCGACTATGAGGCCTTTGAGAAACCAAGGCCCACAAAGTCTCACTTACTTAATGGCCCATAAAACAAACCATATCCCACTTCCATTTCCTATATAATACATCGAACACACTTGTTGCACACCCCCACTAGCCATGTCACCACACTCCACTTCTCTCCACTCCTAACCCTAGATCTCAAGCACTTTCTATCTCCACTTTGAACCCTAGATCTCAAGAACTCCTTCTTTCCACTCTGAATCCTTGACCTCGGGCTCTCTAGTCCTCTCCCTGGTATAGATATGCCCAAGAGGTCCTCGGGTGGTCCTAACGCCCGATCTACTCAAGTACATGATCATTTTTTCTTCTTTAGACCGTTTGTTTTTTTGTTCTTCTTTCACTTTTTTAACCACACTTTTCTTTTTTCAGGTCCACCACGAGGAGGAGGATGGGAAGAACCATGACACGAAGTTCAGGGGAAGATTGTTGATGAGGTTATCATCGTATGGCAGGATGAGGGTGACAAGAAAAATCGCCTCACAAAGAACGACAGACAGATCATCGATAAGGTCATCAGCGTATTGCAAGCTGGAGATGGCAAGAACTATAATAGTAACTAAGGTTCCTACCTAACACAGGGTGTATTTGGTAGCTATATTGCTATACCGACATGTTTTTTTGAGTCAAAAACAGTAGGGAAGACCCCTACTATGTCATTTTCATTTTTTTCATAATAAAAGAAATATACAAGGTAAGTTTGAGGGAAAAGTTACAAAGTGTCCAACCATTGGGACATGCCTTCCTTCATACTAGCCTATCTCTATGTCTTACCAACTGGAAAGATTCTAAAAAGAAGTCAAAACAACTCTCTGGATAGATGGGATGACTATCAAAAAAATTCTTTCTATGATTCCAGATACTCCAACAACCAAGTATGGTAGATTCTTTGAAGCATATCATCTTGTATCTATCCCTTGCATCAAACATCATTTGAATGATATCCAATTATGTATCCCATTCCATATTATTAAGCTTTCTCCAGAAATTCTGACTGAAGTCACAAGAGAAAAAGAGATGCATCAGGTCTTCATTAGTGTTCTCGGGACATAGTACACAATTATAAGATTCCACTATGAAGTTTTTCCTGGCCAAAAGATCCCTGGTGTTCAGCTTGTCTTGCAGAAGTAGCCAAAGAATAATTTATGTTTAGGCATTACACATGATTTCCAAATACACTTAAATGGAATAGGTGCACTCTCACTTGGGGTGATGGCCAAGTAAATTCTTTTGCTGGAGAAGTTCTTTTTATGTCCTAATGGTTGCCAAATATTATATGTACATGATTGGTTTCTTCCTTGCAGTAACGATTCCAGCTAATCACATTGTTATGATGCAATCATCAAAAGATGCAGATGGAATAGATCAAGGATACCACCTAAAGTGAAAACCAGGAGGGCCTTACTAAGTTGGATGTTTTGTTCCTTAGCAAATGAGAAAAGGTGTGGGAGACTATCTTTGAGGCAGACACCTTCTATCCAGGGGTCATACCACATCATAATAGTTGAGCCATCACCAGCAGCACATTGGAAGAGATCCAAGAAGATGTTCAGCAATTTTAGACAGTCCTTCCACCAGAACGAACCACAAGCATTAGAGTTTTGTGGAATTTTCCCATTATCATAATGAGCTTGCCAGAGAAAATTCACTCAGGTTATATCCAACTTATTCATGAATTTATATATATTTTATCAATAAATCTTTGTTTTGTATTCTTAAGTTAAGCACACCAAGTCCTCCATCCTTTTTTGATTTGTAGACCTTTTCCCATTTAACTAGGCATTTACCTCTCTGCTCAATTTCTTTGCCTCTCCATAGAAAACCCCTAGCAGATCCCTCAACATGATCATGAAATCCAAGTGGCAAGTTGAGTGTACACATGGCATAATTGGGTATAACATTGATAGCTGAATTCACAACAATAAGCCTACCATCATAAGATAATGTATCAGCAATTCCCACTGGTCTTCTATCTATTCTTTCCAAAACTCTAATAAGGTACTCTAACTTAGGCTTGGTGGTACCCATGGGTAGTCTAAGATATGTGAAGGGGAGGCTTTCCACTTTGCAACCAAAAGCAAATGCAAGAACAAGTATTATGTTGTAAGAAACATTAATTGGCACCATAGATGATTTGGAATAGTTAACCTTTAGCCCAGTTGAAAGTGAAATTTTTTGTAGTAACTCCTTCAGTCTATGCTGTTGGATTTAGCATGCAGGCATGATAATTAGAGTGTCATCCGCATATTGAATAATACGATATTTTAGGCCAAAGGATGAATCAAGTGGCAGGTCTATAGAATAATTCTTCCAGGCATCATTGATAATGTATTGAAGTAATTCATCAGCTGACACAAAAAGGAGGGGAGATAGAGGATCACCTTATCTAACACCCATTTTACATAATATTTTTTTACTAGGTACACCATTAAGGATAATAGCAGTGGAGGCAGAGGGCACAATATTCTTAATCCATTCAACCCACTTATCCCCAAAGCCCATGAATTTAAGCATTTGAATAATTGCATTATATTCAACTCTGTCAAATGCCTTCTCAAAATAAAGATATCCTTTTTTGATTTATGGTAGAGATGAATATATTCAAAAGCCCGTGCAAGGAAATCATGGATGGTTCTTGACTTGATAAACCCATACCGATTCTTGTGAATAGAAAGAATAATAGCTCTTTGCATTCTATTGGCCAACAGCTTTGTAAGAAATTTCAGTGGTAGACTAACCATGGAGATAGGCCTATAATTATTTACCACTTCAGGACTGCCATTTTTGGGAATGAGTGTAATGTATGCAGTGTTGATGCTCCATAAATCCAGCTTTCCTTTAGAGAAATCATTTCATAGTTGATAGAATTGTTCTTTAATATGCTCCCAACAATGCTTGAGGAATGCACCATTAAATCCATCAGGTCTAGGGGATTTATCAAATGGCATGTTTTTGACAATTTCATTGTTTTCCTCTCTAGTGAAAAGTACTTCAAGGCTAGCAAAGTCATGGTCAGGATTTAGTTGAACCAGATTAGGAAGATCAAAGAGCATAACAGGATTATCCAACCACCAAACATGTCTTTGAACACAGTCCAAATTTCTGTGGCCTTCTCATCATGATCCAATAGGATCCTATCATCATCAGTTTTTAAGCAGGTAATATAGTTGCATATGAAGCTTTTGGTGGCAACAATATGGATTTGTTTTGTGATCTCACCAACAAGTTTGGCCCATCTGATTATAGCTCTATTTCTCCAATATATTCTCTTGGCATCTAGAAGCTTGGCAAGGTGTGATTTGAGAGCTTTCCTGGAGTTAGTTTCCTAGAGGGATGAAGTTATCTAATCCTCTAAACCATCAAGAAAAGCCAAGGTAAAACTACAAGATTCAATGATTTTGTTGAGTTGAGAGAGATTCCTGCTCCATTTTTTCAAACCAGCTCTACGAGATTTCAATCTAGCAGTGACATTTTGAGCAGAATTTACATAATGACATCTATGTTGCCAGTGTGTTTGAATAGTGTCATTGAACCCATCAAATTCCATCCAATAATCTTCTGATCTAAATATTTGGGATGTAGGCATATCAGTACCAATTTGAATTTTAATGGGAATGTGGTCAAAAGACAATCTTGCCAAAGGGATAGCTGAAGTGTTTGGAAACTGGTTGTCAAACTAGATGAAGTGAAGGTCCAATCTAGCTTCTCTAAGAGAGGGTACTGTTGCATATTGTTCCAAGTATATGCTCTCCCTTTTAGTGGTAGTTCCACCAGATCAAGGTGATTAATGATTCTATTGAATAAGAGCATGTTTTTGGTATCTCCTCCTACTTTGTTTCTATTATCAGGATTTCTTAGGAAATTAAAATCACCCAAGATCATCCAAAGATCCACTAGGAAGGTTTCAATATTTAATAACCAATTGGTAAATACAACTCTGTCTATTGCATTCGTGGGGCCATAGACGTTGGTCAAATACCAAATTTTCAAAGATAATTTGCAGGTCAACTCCACAGTTACTACAAATTTAGAGGTGCTGATTAATTGACCTGAGAACAAGTTGCCATTCCAAATAGTGATAATACCACCAGAATTTCCAACTGATGGGGAGAAAGCAAATTGATTTAGCCTTCTAGGACAAAAATTCTTGAGGTATGTGTGCTCAAATGATTCTATTTTGTCTCTTGAAGGCATAGAATATGGCAATCAGCAGAGTCAACTTTTTCTCTAATGATCCCATCTAAGTTGTGAGTTAATACCCCTCATATTCCAATCCATAATATTCCATTATCTACTCATTAAAACAACTATAGATAGAGAGCAAGTAACTAGGTAGAGTTAAAAAGCCTAGCAGAACCATCACAAGCACATCATAGGGAAGTAAATAAGTGTAGAGTATAATTATTACAGACCATAAAGGGCAATATACAACTAGAATACTGAGATACTTATAGTTTAGCACAGACATTAAACAAGCCAGATTAATAAAACCAAACATTAAGTAGTTCAAACATGGAATAAAAATACTGGCATGTTGTATGGAACAAGCTCTCTTTATTGTATTCCAGCCAATGCAATTATTCAAAACTATCATTGGTACTGTCATAGTTCAAGCTATCATCAAATACATCCCTAGGATGCATATGGCATGGCCCAATACCCAGAGCGAGCATATTAATTGGCAAGACTGGAGGAGGGGGCTTCTTCATCTCTGACATGTGCTTCAAATATAAGACCAAGGTTCACACCAGAACCAGAGCTGGTGTCGGGTTCCTTAGCTGCTTTTTGATATTTATAGCCTTTACTGATATCAACAAGCCTTCTACTTCTCCTGACTTTTCCAACATTGGCAGGTGCCTTAACTCTCTTTATTTTTTCTACTCTCTATGTTGTAAGCTCATCCAAGTCTACAATCTTGACTGATGATTTTTTTGTTGACAGGCACATCCTCATTGATAGTGTTAACCACAAGGTAGCATTTCCTCTTGATACCAGAAGAAGATTCCACATCAACTACTTTGTAAGACGTACTAACAACCTATCCACTAAGCAGAACATGGAGGAGTGTATGAGCAGAGGAAGCTAAATTACCAATCATATTCTTAACTTCAGAGAGTGGATCATTATCATGCAGAACCACACTAGAGTCATCAACAACTATATTGGCCTTGGTCCCTATAGCAGCTTTCTCTATTCCTGCAGTGTCTATTTCTTCAACAACTTCCTTAGTATCTGTCAGATCCTCCTCATGTGCATCAATAGTAGTTGCAGGTACAGCAGGTTCTAAGACAAGACTACCTTCTGTTGCATGAATAGGACTATGATGTGGTGTGAGGACCATAGGATCAGCTTGTGCAACAACATCAAGTGCAGCAGGGATAATTGGGGTTGCAACAGTCACAAAGCCTTCATTATCTGCATGCCACATGGCAAAGTCATCCACAATGATAGAGATGGGATGAGGGTTACCACCATTGGGGTAGTGGATCTTTATCACCAAGGGAAACACCCAAGAGATTCAATATTCATCAAGACACAAGCAAGACCAGGATGCACCATGACCTTCCTCACTTAAATTCTGAATAACAACAATACTGCCAGGGATTTTATTGATGTCATATGCTCTGATTTTATCCAAAACTCTAGCTTTGTTGTTGTCATCCTTAT
The DNA here is from genome assembly GCA_023614405.1 of Avena insularis. Lineage (NCBI taxonomy): Eukaryota > Viridiplantae > Streptophyta > Magnoliopsida > Poales > Poaceae > Avena > Avena insularis. Next base: position 469,603,184 of record CM042686.1, read on the forward strand.
TCCATACTAGAAACCTACATATGGTGCCAGGGTACTAACAATATTATCTTGGTCCAAACAGCTAGGTGGATAGTTTAATAACATGCAACCAAGTATCATGACTAAAAGTGGTAGATCTATGATTCTGGCCCTTATCTTGTTCAACAATGCGCATGATCGTGTCACCAATAAAATGAGGACTATTGTTAACAACATTATCATGATCCATAACATCCTAAAATCTAACTAAGGCAGTTCCCATGTCACAATGACTATATTCTGCTTAATACCAAAAACCCTCTGATTAAGCTGGCCTCTGATGAGATTAGCAATACCTTGGAACATCTCCTAGTGTGACTCTGGCTCGATGTTGATGATCTCCCAGTCATCACAGTTGATATGCATGCTCCCACCAATGCATACATGGCCACGCTGAGGCCTCACCAGGTTGAAGGGGATGAGGGTGGCGCCAGCAGGGAGGTGAGGTATCTGATCACATGGGTAATTGGACATGTCATCATCCTCAACTTCGGCATCGGATGTGTCGATGAGATTAGTACTGTAGCTAGACTAGGGGATTTCAGAAGAACAAGGGCATCATTTGGAATCCCTTCATGTGAATCGTTGTAAATACACCCTATTGGCCGGTAAAAAGATTTTTATCTGTTTATCTAGGCAACCATAAGATATATGCCCATAATTCTTGCAGATTCTGCACCAAATTTGATTTGTGCAATTTCTCCTAATGTGGCACGGGGCAAGACATCAAGCGTAGGTGGGTTGAAACATTAGCAGACCAGGTGATGGTCCAGATGGGCTGCTAGGTCGTAGAGTTTGAAGGGGAGGCAGTGGACTAGGTGTTTGAGAGAATGGGATCATGGGTTGTGCCGTCTCAGGGCAAGATACAATGGCCCAGCAGTTACTGGATTTTGAACTTATGATATTCCCGCTAGATGAACTCCGAGATTAATGATCATCAGAAATGGGCATACCAGAAATGGAGAGAAAAGAATTCTAGACTTAAACTTGTTAGATGAATGCAGGAATGAAGATCATGAAAGTGCTAGGTTATTTAAAGAAAAGTGAAGATTTGGCATGATAGAAAAATAAAGAGAAAGGAATTTAAAGTAGCAGATCAAGTATTATTGTTCAACTCTTTATTCAAGTTCTCTGCAAGGAAGTTAACATCAAAGTGGCAAGGTCCATTAGCTGTGTAGGAGGTGTATCGATCTAGAGCCATCTGTCTTCATAGAGACTACAAAGGTAAACCTCATGTTGTTAATGGACAACGTCTTAAAACATTATATTCCAAGGAAAAAATTTGCTGGAAAGGTGGAAGAGTTAAATCTCTAGAGCCCCGATACCATAATTGCAAAGAAATATCCCCTGCCAGATACCAGAAATCAATAAACGAAGGTTTTTGGGTGCGTAAATATCTCGGAATATATCCATATTTTAGTTAAGTCATTATTTTGGAAATTAAAGCATGCAGCGAAAGAATTGGACGAAACAGAGTCCTGAAGAGGGAAAGAGGATAGGTTGCACTCCCTACCTTGCTGGGCGTGCCACCCATACTATTTTTCCCCTCCGATGTTTGTTTAGCCCCGGTTTCGTCTCAAACACTCTGTCTTACCCTAAAACTTGTCAATATATACCCATCTCTGCTGATCTAATCTCGCATCGAGTCTTTTCGAGCGAACATTGTTTTCTATCCTTGTTTTCCAGATCTCATCTCTACAACTAGTCATGTCTTCCCGGTGGAGCACCCTAATGGGAGGATTCCCTTGTGCACCCACTAGGACCTCGTCATGGAGCTCCCCACCAAGGAGTTGGCTGCAAAGGGAAGAAGACCCTAGGGACAATGGCCTTTGGAGGACTCAACTTGAATATGGAGCGAGGAGGCTAAGGGAGGTTAAAGAACCTCAATTCAGGGGCTTGGCTGACCTGGCTCTTCAAGCACGGATTGACCTTCTTCGCCAACAGATTGCTAACAAAGAGAAGCACTCATCTGGATCTCATCGTCATATTAAATTATTGCAGGACTACGAAGAGGCAGTGAACACAAAGTATATTATGGGCATGCACACAAACTCCATAGTTTGCATGGATACTATTGAAAGGCTTGAGTAAGAGCTCAAGAGTTACAAGGCAAAGTGGGAGGAGCAAGTTGAAGTCAACAATAAGTTGCATGCAACCTTGGTGAGGATCGAGAATACTACTGATGATGAGTTCATGAGAGCCATTGCTTAAAGATCTACATCAACACTCATTCTTGGGGGAGTTTCACCTAGTATTTTATGCTTTTTAGTTTATTGTATTGCTTCTAGTCATGATCTTTAGGTTGGATTTTTCTTTTACCTATTAGGTATCGATTTTCTCATTGCTTAGAGGGCACTTAGAGCATTATCTTGTATCCTTGGTCGAGAGGTTTTTAATGAAATATGAAGTATGGTGTTATCCATGATTCTCTTGTTTGGAAATTTATAGGTAACACTCATGCAGATGTGTGACTCATATCTAGAAGTTTCATTGACATCTTATCTTGAATTAGATTAACTTGAATGTGTTATACATGTATAGAACTTCTCAAACAAACAAAAACTTGCAACAAAGGAAAGATCCATGCGAGTGATGTTTACAAATATATATAAGAAGAATACCTTGATTTTGTAGTAGAGATATAGTTTTGTAGAACAAATAGTTAGGAAGATTTGATGACAAAGGGGCATGAGATAATCTTGTTCTATTTAGTAGTCAACGAGTAAACTAAGGGTCATGGATATTTCAATACATATGCTCTATGGAAAGTGTATGAAAGGCAGGCACCCGAGGATTTGGTTAGCCATGGAAAGTTAAAGGAAAAGGTTGAGTAGATCATATGACATGATTGAAAGATCCATGAATAAGGTTTATACTGGTTACTAGGAGGCAAGACTATTAACTGATGCCATTTGAAAAATGGTGAAAGTGTTTGATGAATTCAAACTTCATGTCTATCTTGTTGTTTAACTCTATTCTTTTAACTAGTTGTCCTATGTGAGTTTTATATTCATTGCAAAGGCCAAAGTGAATCAAAGATAGAAAGGTAAAAAACCATGCAAGCTAATATTAGCAAAGAGAAAGAAAAAATTGAAACTTGTTCAATTGTCCAACATACAATGGTTAGTTTTGTTCAAAATAAAGGGGTAGTTGCTATAGCTCCTATCTATGTAGCCACATTTATGTGATTGTTAGTCTATAGATCTTTTAAGACAAGTGAATATGCATAAGTTGATGATGCCATGCTCGTATTTTATTATCAACCATAAGCTCATTGCTACATGATATGATCTACTCCCTCCGTCCCAAAATGTAAGGCGCCTAAGCTTTAGCCAAAAGTCAACATGTTCTAAGTTTGACCAAGTTTATACGAAAAAATATGAATACGTAAAATATCAAATGGAAATTTTGAGAAACTATAGTTTCTGGTGAATCTATTGATATTGATTTGGTATTGTGAATGTTTATATTTTTATGTATAAATTTGGTCAAACTTAAAATATGTTGACTTTTGACTAGAGCTTAGGCGGCTTACATTTTGGGACGGAAGGAGTATTTGCTTATTTGCTCGAGGACGAGAAAAAGTTTAAGCTTGGGGGAGTAGATACGTGCATTTTACATCATCAATATAGTGACTTATATGATATGTTTTGAATGATATTTGCCATGCTCTATCATTATTTATGCCTTTTTAGTTGATTTATGGGACTTTCCTACAAAGTCCCTTTCATTGGTATTTAATTTCTGGGAGGCAGAAAACCTCCTTTTTCGTATTTTCTTGTTTCAAGGACCTTCTGGACACCTAAAAATAGAAGGAGAAATACCTGATCAGTTTTTCACCTAGAGAAGGACCATGAGCAAAAGAATCAAGTGAGAGGAGCTACTAGGCCTAAAAGAGCCTAGGTCACGCGCCCTACCTTGTTGGGTGTGCCATCCATGCTTGTTTGGCCCACGAGTGTCACCTCGGCTCCTCCTTTTCACAGATGCCTCCGTCTTGCCAAAAAACCTATGCCATATTTTTCCCACGATTTACACAGGCGGTGGCAGAGGCAAAAGTCCTCTCCTACTCTGATAATGGGCAGATACTGTAGCACTGGAGCCTTTGCTGAGGGGGAAATCGACGCCATCATCATCACCACTTCTCCTTGGTGTAGGGGAGGCCTCTCCATCAACATCTCCATCAGCACCATAATCATCACCATCTCCATCTCCAAGATCTACTTCACCCTCCCCCTCATAGTTTGTGATTGATTGAACCCCAGATATTGTTTGAGTGCTATTTGCATGTTTGTGATTGGCAACTTGTCTTTATTTGGTGGATTTTTAGATTGTGCTGTAATTCACATACCACTGATCCATATCATGTTTGTCACTTGTGAGTAGCTCCGCATGATCTTAAGGACATAGGATGAATTGGCTATGATTTCCATATAATATGCTATGAGTATTTGGTCAAGTTTTTATCTTTTACAGGCTCATAGGTCTACACTTTAATGTAATGATGAGGGTTGGAAGGGACAGAATGACAAAAACCGTTTTCCAATACTTTGAGTTGCATTAGAGGGATTTCTGTCGGGGACCAATGAACTAACTGCTATGGTAGGACATTTATGTCTTGATGATTCCTATACTTGCTCATGAAAATGGCTCTAGGACCCATCATAAGGGGTGTATTTGCTCATATCTATGGCTACACCTAATTTAGGATCCACCCTAAGGGAATGAAACTTGACAAGATATTCACCATGTTGTGTAGAAATCTAAATGCTATGTAAATACATGCCTCCCTCGGGAACGCTTGTCACATATAAGTTCTCACACACTTGAGCTTGTCCTCTTGCTACATAGAGGATTGGTCTTTCTCTCATTGAGAGCATTCACTTGTTGCTATTTACTTTTAGTAATTTATTTTACTGCAACCTACAAACCCAAAACACCAAAACCACAACACCCTTTTATTGTTTTACTTGTCAAATTTACTAACCAATACCTTCAGCACCTTGTGGGTTCGACAACCTTTTTTACTAAAAAGTACTACAATTGATCTCCTGCACTTGAGAGCCATCAGTACTACACGTTCTGAAAAAACTTATTTACCTCCTTATATTGAAACATATACCAACTGAAAGATGCCTAGAATTTATTTAAAGATTTTCTAACTAATGTTCTGTAGATGTGAACTATTTGATTCCCTTGATGGAAGATTTGACCATCACCCCAGAGGCGGAGAGCCTGAAAAATCATTAGGAGACTATGGGAATCCATCTAGGCACCATAGAAAATGCCTATTATCTATCCTAAAATTGAAAGCTTGGAATTTGAAATAGATCCTGATCTAATCTATATGATGAAAGAAATTGCTTTTGTAGGAAGAGAATATGAAGATCCAAGTGATAATTTTACGAAGGTTTATGACCTTTGCAATACTCTAAAACCAGTAGGGCTACCAAAGGAGTTTGTGCTTCTTAAAATTTTCACTGGTCATTAAAAGTTAAAGCTTTTAGTTGGTTACAATATTTGCGTAATCACACTATAAAAAGCTGGGAGGATTGCATCTGAGAGTTTATGCAAAAATAGTGTTCTTTCACTAAAATTATGTAGATCAAGCGCGACATAACAAATTTCTTTTAGAGAGTGGGAGAAATTTTTTCTCTAGCATGGAAAAGATTTTATGGGATGGTCATGAAAGTCCCATATCATGGTTTTAAAGAGAATTTGATCATTCAATAGTTTTATAATGGGCACACTAATGATTTGAAACATATGATTGATTTAACAATAGGAGGATCTATTAGTAATCTAATGCTATCCGAGTGCATAAATCTTTTCGAGGTAAGATCCTTCAATGATGAACAATATAACCCTGTTGAGGATACTAACCCACGGAAAGTTACGTTTCATATACCTCCAAAACTAATGCCTGAAGTAAAAAAGATCCATGTAAGAAAAAGGAATAGCAGCAAAACTTGTTAAAGAAGATAAAGTGGATGTTCTCCAAACTTTTGTTCTAGAGGATGAAATGAATCTAATAATGCAAAAGTTTATACATAAACACTATCACTTATGTGATAAATATTATATGCGTTTAAGAGCCCAAAATGAAACTATAGAAGAATTAACCACAGTTTTTGATGATCTTTGACATGCCACGGGACACCTTGATAAATATATTAGTATCATTAAAACCCAATATGATCAGATAGCTTAAATCCAAGCTTTGATTTTAAGTAAAAGTAATTATGATCGCAGTTCTGTTTCTACTAATATTATTACTAGATGTGGTACAGAAACATAGGAACCTCAAGGGACACCTTGGTACCAAGAAGAACATGCCCATAAAGAAAGGGAGACTCAATAAATGAGTCAAGAAGAATAGGACCTTGTGGACCCACAAGACGATATTCATCTTGAATCCTAAAATGAAAATGAAATTGAAGAAGAGGAAGAGGTAAGCGACAAGGATAAACGATACGACTCTAACGCTGAAACTAATGATCCAAGAGAAGAAACTGAACTTAGACAGGAACACGAATATCAAGTTATCACATCAAATGAGAAACAAATTGAGTAACAAAATCCTACAACAAAGAAGAAGAATAAAAAGGATGTTGAGCCAAGGTAAAGGAAGCGGTAAAACCAAGTAAAAAAGAAAATCCCTTATCCTAACTGTGTTCAATATGAACCGTACAAGAGTGTTTATGACTCATTTGTCGAGGCCCTGAGTAATATTTGTTTAGAACTTCCTATAGATGATGCAATCAAGTTCCTACTTATAAAAAATGCATGCGAGATATTCTTAACAGAAAGAAAAAAGGTAACTAAGACTATAGTAGTGATGAAGATCTTTGGAGACAAGCTACCTACTAAGCTTGGGGATCCTGGTATACCAACTATCTCTTATGCTATCAGAAAAACTGACATCATCAATGCTCTTTGTGATTTAGGTGCAGGTGTTAGTGTTATTCCTTATTCACTTTTCAAGAAACTAAATCTTGGATATTACTCTCCTACTTCAGTTACCTTGAAAATGGCTACCAAAACCACTAAGCAACATGACGGTATGATCGAATATGTTTCACTTAGAATTGATCAACACATCATACCCACTGATTTTATTATACTTGATGTTCCCGAAGATGACAAACTTTCAATCATCCATGGAAGACCTTTTCTTAGCACCGTAGGAGCAAATGTGGACTGCTCTAGCAGGAAAATTGTTTTCAACATATACGAGGATCAGATTGTTCATTATTTTCCTAAGAAACAAGAATAAGGTGGAAAATATTTACCACCACCTAAACGTGTTCAAGTGGTAAGTACCCTTGATGAGGGGTAACCCAAGGTATGTGCCAAAAATTCATAGGTTCGACCTTCTTAAAATAAATGCTTAATGGCAGTCAACCCATTCTCTTAATAAAATAGCATAGTTATTTTCATTGAAATTAGTTTAGTTAAGCTAATAAAATTCTTGTAGCCAAACTGTGCAGAGGAAAAAGGCCATTATGAAGCTAAGGTTTAAGTTAGAAGAAAACTGTTGAAAAGCAAAGATGAAGAAAGGTTTCAAATCCTTTAACGAGTTGTGGTACGTCCGGAGAAGACCATACTGTGCACTCGTATTGATGAGCTAAGAAAACTAAAAAAATTGATCTTTGGTATAGAGCACTTAACAAGAAGCGGTATGACTGGGGCTCCTCGTACCATCCGCCCATACTAAGCATCGATGAAGGCAGTTGATTTTTCTCCTAAGGTACTAGGTGAATAATGACCTATGGCACGACCGGATCCCACTACACCATCTTCTTGTACTGAGACTCGGGTTTTATCTTGAAACCATAAGCGTGTATCCAATGGTGACGACTGTCAGTATGGGTGGGATGAACCCATACGGTCTACCCGTACCAACTGCGTTACCTTGTGAAAACGATGGTGGCTGGCTGCCAACCCATCCAGCCATCTTCTTCCTCTCATTTTCTCTCCCTTTCTCTCTCAACCTTAAACCCTAACCTCCTAGAATCCTTGGTTCTTCACTGATTTCATTCATTTGAGTGGGCGAATCTTCACATCGTTAAGTTTCCCACCTGATCCATGCTTTATTTTCTGAAATCCATGGTTGAAACTCTCACATTGGCTATCTAGATGAGTTCCTCATATTTTGAGTTTATTATTGATTCATCACGTTAGAATTTATAGTTTCTACCTGTAATCTTTTGTTTATATGAACATTATGCCTATATTTTTGCTTCCAAATTTTTTAGTCCAATGCATAATATTGGGAAGATTTTCTGCACCGGGAAGGGCTCGGGAAGCTCAGGACCCTCTGTCGGCTCCACAGCACGGGTTACGAAGAAGAGACGTCAGGAGGGGGATGCTCTGAAGGCCACCCTGAACAAGGACTACAAGAGAGTGAGTGAACGCAAGGTGCTGCCCACCAAGTGGGCATGCCATGACTTCCACTCTCGCCATAGTCTAAAGGAGGACTTTGACATGAGGGCTGAGCATGCCGGTATGGTCGCCTTCACCATCCTCTCCCCGACAATTTCGAGCATGTCACGTGGGAGTTTCTTTCAAGTTTCCATGATGACCTCGCACTCCAACAATGCCATTGCACTGTAAGTTTCGTGCTCAATGGGAAGCCAAGGAGCCTTACATTTTATCAATTTTGTGACTTCTTTGGGTTCCACCATGAAGGAGAACTCGATATCACTGAAGAAGTCCTCGCAGATGCAATGTTTTCCTTGGGAGTTTCAGGGATGTTGATTACTTGAGGAAGAAAACCGCCACCATCCAGAATTCCACCATCCGTTACTTCACCACCTTCTTGGAAAATTATATCTTTGGGAAGGGAGACACTAGGGCAATGGAAGGCCCTAAGGTAAGCGTGATCTACATGGCTCTCCATTCCGAGATGGAGCATTATGTAAACTTGGGTGCTTTACTGATCCGACACTTTCTCCACCAAAGGTCGGCTCATTCAGGAGACATCCGTTGTGGTGGCTTGATCACTCAGATCGCCTACACAAGTGAGTTTGTCATGCCTCGTGAGAGACCAGTGGGTGGTAGTAAGTTCTTGGATGATTCTCACATGGCAAGCACCAAATTCATGGGGGTCTATAGGCCTCAACGCTCTCTTCGTGTTTATCAATTTTTTGAACCTAACGGTGATGTTCACAAAACCTTTCTTCCAATTGTCCAAACTTTTGGTTTGCTAGGAAAATATAATTGGGTCCTTGATGAGGAGGAATTCCATCAAGCAATGATCACCTCGGGGAGGATTGTGCCCCTGGGAGGAAATCCCGCTTAGGAGAATGTGGGAGGTGGCCAAGAGCAGAACCAACCGGAGGAGGAGAAAAACTAGAACACGGCAGGATGGGATGACTATGGCCAGCAACACCAGCATTAATAATACTTTCCCTAGTACCACGAGCAGCAGAAAATGGCACCACCTCAGCTAGGATACAACTATGTCCCAGGAGGTGAGTTTGATTAGTTCATGTTTTGCGTCAGTGCTATGGAGAACACACTGCATGACGTGAACACCAACATGACCACCCTCACCCAGGACTTCACCCATTTTTTGTCTGATTTTCCAAACTACTACCCATACCAGCAACACCAGCAGCCGCCGCCCAACGATGGCAGTGATATTTGATTCAAGATAGACCAAGAGTCTAAGCTTGGGAGGTTGAACTCCTTCCCACCTCTTGCATTCATACTTTTTTTCTTATTTTGATTTATTTATTTTTCTCTAGTTGCATGTTTACTTTCAGTTTGCATTGATAAAAGAAAACACACACAAAATTAGAATAGCTTTTATCTTGTTTTGTGTGAAATTCTCTCGGTTTTATTTTTGATTTATTACAGGTTATTCTGATATGGGTCTCCTTTTGGATTTACCCTTGAGGTGGCCTGATCTTCATGAATTTGAGGCGGGGATAGAGGGGACACGCGATGAAGACGATGAATGCAACTCTAATGCAAGGTAAAGATACAAACACATGCCAAAACACACCTAGTTCGATTTACATGAAGGGCAATGACTCCAAGGCCTTGTACAACTCATACATAATCTATTGAGACAGGGTTCCCATCTAGGGTTAGGCACTTGCCTTAATTCATAATCCTCTCTTGGGTTTCAAAGAGGGAGTGGGGGCATATATATAGGTCAGCCACGAGCTAGGGGTCAAATAAGCATAAAGGGAAGTTTGGGGGTGTTACATGGGATAGGACCAACTCAAGGCGCGCAGGCCCATTTCACTTACATTGGGGACTCTGGGGTCTTGGGGCCAGAGACTCCGCGGTCATCGAAGGTCTCCGGGCCAGTCTTCGGGGAGGTGTACTGAACGCATCTGGCATGGGTCTGGAGTCTTGTCCGGAGTTCGGACTAGAGACTACGGGGTCATAGACCTAAGACTCTAGGGTCTAGGGGCGGAGACTCTAGGCTTTCTCCATCAGCTTCTTGTGTCTTATTTTATAGGCTTCTTGCTTGGGTGTCTTGGCTCCATGTTCATCCTTGTCACCTCCTCTTGGAATCATGATCATAGGCCTAGTCACACAATAGGTACTTGGATCAAGTAGGATCCCGTTCACATAATAGCCAACGGACGGTAAGAGATGGAAGGAATTCACCTTTGTAGGAGTGGTTGGTGTAGCATGATGTGGAACAATGGTGATTACCATATGTTGGGTTGCATCATCTCCCCCCACTTGAAAATGAGTCTACCTCAACGATGTTCTTTCATCATGCAAGGAAGGAGGTGTGCCCTTGGCCTTGTTCTTGGACATGGACGGATCACCGGTGTCGCAGCCATTCTCAAACATGTTGAAGAGCTTGTAGAACTTCTTGCCATGGTTGGAGATCTTGTAGCATGATCCTTGTAGGTGGTGGTCTATCTTGGGTACCTTGCAAAACTGACAACAAAGAGAGAGAACTATATGATGGATTATTAGTATGGGTCACACTCAAATCTCTCTTCTCACATTTGGTGGCTTGCACCGTGGCACTCATGATTTTTCACTCATTTGGGGCTTGTGGCACTCACTCTTGTGATTGTGGTTCACTCTCTCACCACTCATCTCACAAGGGTCCTTAGCTTGCTTTATCTTGTGCACGGATGTCATGTTTGATGCAATAACTTGGCTTGACATCATCGGTTGGAGCATGAATGTCTTGTCGTTCCACTCGAAGAGGAGTATTGGTTAGTGCTACCATGATGTATGGCTCTTCTATGGTATTTCCATGGTCTCCCAAGTAGCATGTGGCACACGGACATTAGCATGACATCACACTCGATGGTGTCTTCATATGGGACAATCTTGGAGACATTGACCTTTAATGTTATCTTGAGTGCTCCATTGTCATCAACCCATTTGAAGTGATAGGGATGAGGGTGCTCTATGCATGGCAACTTGAGTTTCTCACAAAGCTCCGTACTTGCGAGGTTGTGGAAACTACCTCCATTGATGATCACCTTCATGGACTTGCCATAAATCCGGCACGAGTTTGGAAGATATTGGGGCATTGGTCCTCTCTTGGTATGGATTTTGTTGTCAAGACTTGAGCAATGACTAGGGAAGGGCTTGGATCATGCTCGCATATGAGGGTGTCATCCACTTCCATTGCAGTTTCCCTTGCAATTGCTCATTGAGTCAACGCTTCATATTCCTCTTCACTCACGGATTAGGTCATGCCATTCTCATTCGTAAGCATAAACCTTGTGTTGGTGCACTAATATGACTTGTGACCCTTCACTCCACACTTGAAGCAAGTGACTTGACTATCCTATGTTGTGTTGGAGGAGGATGCTATCGTTGTCTTTGCTTGCTTGGATGAGCTTGTTGCTTGGTTTGTTGGCTTTGTAGAGGCATTTGCATTGATGGACACAAAGTATGCATGTGTCTTCTCATAAGCATTCTCTTTTTGCAAGTGATGCTCGCTTTGGTAGCTTGATGGAGGAGCTCGGTGCGGTTCTTGTACGGTTGGAAGTCAACAATTTTCCTTATTGGGCGGCTCAAACCATTAAGAAACCTTGCTATAGTTTTCTCTTCGAGTTATCTCACATCGGCTCAGATCATAGTTTTCTCCATTTCCTTGTAGCACTCTTCAATTGACTTGGTACCTTGCTTCAAGTTTTGTAGCTTGTCGAAGAGATCTTGTCTATAATGCTCGGGGACGAATCTCTTGTGCATCACTTCCTTCATATCCGTCCAAGTTTCAATTGGAGGCTCATCTTTCTTCTCGCGGTGCTTTTGGTAGTCTTCTGACCAAACATTTGCATAGTCCTAAAACTCAAGGGATGCCACTGCAACTTTCTTCTCTTCGGAGTAGTTGTGGACTTGGAAGATTTTGTCAACTTTTAGCTCCCAATCAATGTATGCATCGGCGTCTTCTTCTATCTTGAACTTGGGCATAATGAACTTGAGCTTCCCAAACTTGTTCTCTTCATGTTCATGGTGGTGGTTGCGGCGTTCTTGCCTTATGCTCGCTTCACTTGGTGTGCGTGGTGGAGGCGGAGGAGCTTGATTGTCTCGAGGAGGCAGTGGAGGAGGAGCTGGATGCAGAAAGTCTCTTCAACGCCTTTGCTTGGGATCATTTGCATTCATTGGTTGTTGATGACGATGGTGGGGTTGAGCATAATGGTTATTACGTGTTGTGCGGCGTGCATCCTCATCATCATCACTTGTATCCCATTGTGGTGCTCGATTGAATTGTTGTGGTTGGCGATGGTCATGGTGTTGGTGTTGGCGCCTATCATTGCGGTGGTATTCACCATGACGTTCTTTTTCTTGTGGGGGGTTCTTGTACCATTCCTTGTTGCGGTGGGCGACCATGTTATTCTTGATGTTGCGGATGTGCATGATGATCATGGTGCCGATGATGCCTTGCATGGTGTGGTTGTTGAGCTTCTGGATTAACCGCTTGTTCATGGCAATGACAAGCTTGTTGTTACCCATTGTGGTGGTGGGGTTCTCCATGATGAGAGTGAGAGCACGAAACATCGCCATGCCGACTTAAGGAGCGCATGCGAGAAGAACTTGACGATCTTGAATGATGTCCATGATGGTTGCCAAGATTGGCAATAGCTTGGCGAAGATCTTGGAATTGAGAATTGTGCTCTGATGGCTCTGAAATATAGCCATCTACGTCCGCATTTAAACTGGATATTATTCATATTTTTGATGAAATATCTCTCTAAACCCTGCCACTAATGCCTAATATTCAGAGGGGTATGCAATCCTTTCTTTTTATATTTTTTCTTGCGCAGATAATGTCGTTTGAAGATGGGAATCACTACATTAAATTCAAAGATACGATATTTCCAACAACCAGAAGAAACCAGGAGCCATGAAGCGGAGGCAGACGCTTTAACAACCAACTATACGACCGGAGCAAAATTCCGGCCATGTAGCTTCGGTTGTATAGTTGGCGCCGCCACCGTTAAATCAAACAGAACAACTTTCGTGAAGGGACCCCTATATAAAGAAGCCTCGGGCGATGAGAAAAACTTCTCCAGCCTCGCCCAAAAGTCTCTACCCCAGATCACCAGCCGCCTCTAGATCTCAAAACCCTTCTCCATCTCCATAGCCATATTCCACCACTTGTAATAGTATATCTCTTCTTTGATTGACGACATTGTAAGACTATTGCTATCAATCTTATAATTTTCATTACAATGTTTATGATTGTTGATCTCATCTCTATGTGTGAGTAATTCTCTTTGGGCTAAGGGCTTCGGCCTAGCCATGTAGCGTTTGTGCATCTTATTTATCATAGATGGGATCATGTATTAGTTTGTATGACATGATAATTATTGTATCCTCTCTTGCCTCAATCCAAGGACTTGTCAGGCACCCAAGACTGATGGCTCAAGATGGCTCGAGCTCGTTGGGGAACCCCAAGAGGGAGGTATGATGAGCACAGCAGCAAGTTTCCCTCAGTTATGAAACCAAGGTTATCGAACCAGTAGGAGCAAGGAAACACCTCCAAGGTTTTGTTTCCAACTTGGAATTCCTGCACAACACAACCACAAAAATTTGCCCCCAACTTACAGTGAGGTTGTCAATCTCACCGGTTTTGCTGAAAACAAAGGATTAAACGTATTGTGTGGAAGAAAGTAATAGCTTGCGTAAAAGTAAACAAGAAAAAGCAGTTGTAGATTGATGGTAAAATAAAAGACTGGGGTCCATAGTTCACTAGTGGTGGTTCGCCTTAAGATAGATGACATGTTGGGTGAACAAATTACAGCGGGGCAATTGACAAACATCGAGAAAGCATACATGCATATACTAATCATCTTGACTCCTATGAGATTTGATTGGGCATTACAACATTATACATAGACCGTAATCCAACTGCATCTAAGACTAATAATCCACCTTCAGGTTATCATCCGAACCCCCTCCAGTATTAAGTTGCAAGCAACAGATAATTGCATTAAGCATTGCGTGTAAAGTAAACAATACGATTGTTCTATGAACAAAGGATTGTTGTTTTCTCCCTAGTAGCAACAACACATCTAGTACCTTAGAGATTTCTGTCACTTCCCTAGATAACTAGAGGCATGAACCCACTATCGAGCATAAATACTCCCTCTTGGAGTTGCTAGCATCTACTCGGCCAAGATATCTACTAACAACGGAGAGCATGCAAGATCACAAATAACAAAGACATGATAGAATCAATAATCAATCTGAAATAGCATCTCAATATCCATCGGATCACTGCAAACACAACATGTAGGATTACAAATAGATGATCTTGATCATGAACAGAGCTTACAAGATCTAAACACGATAGCACAAAGGAGAAGAACCAAACATCTAGCTACTACATGGACACGTAGTCTAAGGATGAACTACTCACGCATCACACCGGAGGCTTGCATGGTGATGAAGAAGGCCTCCAGGGTGAATTCTCCCATCTGGCAGGGTGCCGGGAAGAGCTTCAGATCCCTCTCGATCTAGGGATGGAGATGATGGCGGCTACAAACTCTTTCGTGGATTTTTGATCGGGTACTTAGGGTTTCTATATCGGAGGCATATTATAGGCGAAAGGGGAGGCCGAGGGGGTGCCCTAGGCAGCCACACCACCCCCTGGTGCAGGCCAGGCCTGGCCGTGCGGCCAGGTGGTGTGGGAAGCCCCTG
This sequence comes from Avena insularis, assembly GCA_023614405.1. Classification (NCBI taxonomy): domain Eukaryota; kingdom Viridiplantae; phylum Streptophyta; class Magnoliopsida; order Poales; family Poaceae; genus Avena; species Avena insularis. The sequence continues at coordinate 469,618,343 of CM042686.1, forward strand.
GCCCCTCTCCATCTCGTATTATGGCTTCGTGTCCCCCTCGGTGAAATATTGACTTTGGCTTTTGTCCCGTCCAATTTCGAGTATATTCATTTTCTGACTTTCCTGGAACCAAAAACAGCAGAAAACAGGCAGCTGGCACTGTGGCATCTTGTTAATAGGTTAGTCCAAGAAAGTGTATAAAAAGTACTCCAAAGTGTGGACAAAACATAAGTGGATATAAACCAAGCATGGAACATCAAAAATTATAGATACGTTAGCAACGTATCAACATCCCCAAGATTAACTCATGCTTGTCCTCGAGTAGGTAAGTGATAAAAAGAAAGAATAATTTTTGAGGTGACATGCACCATCATAAACTTGATCAAAGTATATGTAAAACATTGATAGCTGGGATCATATTACTTCAACATAGCATGAAAGATAAAGTCCTAACAATAAGACATAGCAACTATGTAGTAACATGAAAAGGCACAAACAAAAGATTCATGAATAACAATGCTTTGCAAGACGTTTGTTTGTTTCACATAAAGAAAACATAGCATAGTGGCATTCAGCTTGTCCCTCATAGAGTAACAAAGTTTATAAGGGTGACTAGATACAAATAGTTTAAGAACAAGCAATATCAAAGTTATGCATCAATCAACAAGTCTTGGGACAATGCACATTAAACTAAGAATGGCCACTATGCTCTCTCAATAGGTGCATAAAGATAGAAGATGGAGACTCAACATAAAAGTAAAAGAAAGACCTTCATAGAAAGAAGCAGGGATTCAAGTCTCATAAAGAGCTTCCAAAAATTATGGTACTTATTAGCTTTCAGCTCTCATTGCCCCTATCATAAGCATCTTGAAGTGATTAAGGTTAAAGTGAACAAACTATGGAGTATATGCTTGACAAAGTATAAGTTGGAAATCTCATGTCCCTTGAATACGAGGGTCGCTCCTCATGCTACTCAAGTTTAGTTACCGGTAAGTTCTTGTCATAGTAAGTAGATGTGTATCATAGAGAACCGCCAACGGGGTACCCCTTGCCCAATGATACGGAAGAATCCCCATATCAAAATGACAAGGCAAGAAGACAACGAGCATCTCAGCAATCTTCTTATTTACCATGGGAAAGTGGTGCTTTTTTTCTCTCTTTCCTCTTTTCTCATCTCTCTTTTTTTCTCTTTTTCTCAATCTCTATCTCTTTTTTTATAAGAAGAAAGCTTCATAGATTGCTCATTATGGTTACGTTGCAGGTTTCCATCATGATTAGGCATGGATTAGACTGGCGGCTTAGGTGTTTCTCTAACACACATACATAACTCCATGGACTTACAAGCTCCCCTTTCATTTCACACCGACGACATTCATAGACAAAATAGCATGATATCAACTAGGTACAAAGTACAAGTGCAATGTTGAAAGCGTTCCCCATGACAACATGGTTCTGCTAATCCCAACATATAAGTGCAAGCATATACAACATAGACGACACAATGGTTCAAGTTTATTAAGGGCAAGAAAAGTAAAGTGTGACATCAAGTTCGTGAGAGCTTTAATCACTAGTTTTCTCATAACAAGTTTAATTCGAAAGGTAGATGAAAACATGAATATACTTGGAATAGCAAATGCTAATAGGTAGGTATGGTGGACTCTTTGGAATAAATTGGTTTTATTTGGAGTTGGATGCATGAGTGGAACTCATACTTGGTTATGGAGGCTAGCAAAATACTGGGAGCGACCAACTAAGAGAGCAATAATGGCCATAATCATGCAAAGCGACAAAACATCATTAATTAAAGCATAAAGTGATATTACAAGTCGAAAACTAAAGGATCATAAAGGCTATGGTGACTTGGGATAGTCATAACATGGTGTGAGCATGCGCCAAATCATCCCAAATAAAGCATCAAAGGAGAATACCACAATACTATGCTTTAATATGCTAAAACAACTCATGAATCTTTCAAGGCACATTAAGCAATCTCAATTGTTTATAACATGTCATGCTACAGCAATAATAACTAAGCATAAAGCCAAAACAATATCAAGCATGACATGACAAAGCATAGGCCATAGTCAAAAACAAGCTCCTTTTTACCACTTAAGCATGAACTGTTCCTACTCTTTTCCAAATCAAACCAAACTTATTTGAAAACTAATGTATGGAAGAGGGGGTACAACCAATTTATTCAAGCAAACTAAGAAACCAAGCAAACGAAAAAACAAAAACAAAGATGCTCCAAGAACAACAAACTGTGCATGAAACAATCAAAATGAAGTGTTTAGAAGGAACCTGAGATTTTCATTGATGAAGAAGGGAATGCCTTGGGCATCCCCAAGCTTTGACACTTGTACTTCTTGGATATTTCTTGGGGTGATACGCGTGGCATCCCCAAGCTTGAGAGATAGTCAATTCTTTATCTCATTACATCACTCTTTCCATACACCTGAAAATTTTCCTTCATACAAAACTTCACACAAACTTTATTAGCAACATTAGTGCACTCAAGATAATAAGTCTTTGGGTTCAGTTTCAACAGCAATAAAACTTCCACTAAAACACAAGCTATTGTAGCATTTCCCTGAAAAAGTTCAATTCCCCAAAGAGAACTCAAAAAGGAATCAACAAGAAGCAAATGCAAATAATGGCAGACATCTGTCAAAACAGACCAGCAGGTAGAAACCAATTTTTTCGAAGACCTTCTGTTGCTCAAATCGAAAAGTGTTGAACTAACGGAAGTTAGATAACAACCTGGGGCAGAAGCACAAAAATGCACGCCTCAAAAAACTTACAGATATGTTACACGAATTTTTACAGTGAAGCAAAAAAATCTGTTTCGGGATAGCAACTTTCCCAAGCATTACTTCTCTCTCATTAGAGGTTACTTTTGGCACAAAACGAAAATAAAAAGGGTAAGGAGCGGTTATTATAGAGGTAATAACTTCCAAGAATCGTCTAAAACTTTTGGGTTATCTCCCAATAAGTACTTTTCTTTAACGCCTTTAAGTTATGCATAAGAAGCAAGAAAAGAATCAAGTATTCTCAAATGAAGAAGCATTAAAACCAAATTTCTTGCCCTTACCTATCTTACTTTTATTCTTAACCTTGGGGAACATATGATTGTTTGGTGGAGAAGCAAAACACATGGTGCCCTTTTCCACATCTATTATTGCTCCAAGGAGTTTTAATAGGGATCTTCCAAGTGTAATTTGTCCTTTTCCTACATATTCAATAACAAGATAATTAGTAGAAACCATTTTCCCTAGGATCTTTGTAAACACTCCTTCAGCTATTCCAATTGGTAATATTGTGGCATTATTAGCAATAAATATTTCTTCTCCTCCTTCAGAAAGTCCCCAAAGATTCAAAGATTCATAGATATCTTTAGGCAAAAGATAGAATTCAGACATGGTATCACCGCGAGCATGAAAAGTTTCATTATTTATAACAATCTTTACAGTGGGAAGCCATTTTGAGGGTTCAGAATTTATTGGAACATAATCATGATGCTCTCTAAGCGTATTATAGCAATCTTTTAAACTAGCAGTGTGGGTCTCAAGAGTGTTCAATCTAGCAAAAATATTTATAAAGGAAGAATCAGATTTGCTAGGCAAGTTGTAAGTAAAGACCAACTTATTTATGGCATTAAAAGCATCATCCTCATTGCATTGGAGGAAATTTCCTCCCACTACAGCATCTAAAGCATATCTATAGAAAAGAGCAATTCCAAGGTAAAAACTGCTAAGAGACAAGCTTTGAGTCATTTTAGGTTTAGTTTTTTCATGTAAATCAGAGATCCTAGACCAAGCTTCTTTGAAACTCTGTTCAATTCCTTGTTTGAAAGTGAAAATCATTTCCTCAGGTGACATAGTGATTGGAGCAATGCTAGACATAATGGCAACTTAAGATACGAACTAAAAAAATTGTGTGTTTTCAATAAAGAAAGCAAACTTAGTACAACTAATTTTTTTGTGTTTTTGATAAAGAAACAAGCAAACAAACCAAAAATAAACTAAGCAAAACAAAAACAACAAAGTAAAGAGATTGGTTATGAGGGACTCCCCTTGTGAAGATGTCCTTGACTCCCCGGCAACGGCGCCAGAAAAGTGCTTGATGGCTCAAGATGGCTCGAGCTCGTTGGGGAACCCCAAGAGGAAGGTATGATGAGCACAGGAGCAAGTTTCCCTCAGTTATGAAACCAAGGTTATTGAACCAGTAGGAGCAAGGAAACACCTCCAAGGTGTTGTTTCCAACTTGGAATTCCTGCACAACACAACCACTGAACTTTGCCCCAACTTACAGTGAGGTTGTCAATCTCACCCGTTTTGCAGAAAACAAAGGATTAAATGTATTGTGTGGAAGAAAGTAATAGCTTGCAGAAAGTAAACAGAAAACAATAAACAGTTGTAGATTGATGGTAAAAGAAAGGACCGGGGTCCATAGTTCACTAGTGGTGGTTCTCCTTAAGATAGATGACATGTTGGGTGAACAAATTACAGCGAGGCAATTGACAAACATCGAGAAAGCATACATGCATATACCAATCATCTTGACTCCGATGAGATTTGATTAGGCATTACAACATTATACATAGACCATAATCCAACTGCATCTATGAATAATAATCCACCTTCAGGTTATCATCCGAACCCCCTCCAGTATTAAGTTGCAAGCAACAGATAATTGCATTAAGCATTGTGTGTAAAGTAAACAATACGATTGTTCTATGAACAAAGGATTGTTGTTTTCTCCCTAGTAGCAATAGCACATCTAGTACCTTCGGGATTTCTGTCACTTCCCCGGATTACTAGAGGCATGAACCCACTATCGAGCATAAATACTCCCTCTTGGAGTTGCTAGCATCTACTCGGCCAAGATATCTACTAATAACAGAGAGCATGCAAGATCACAAATAACAAAGACATGATAGAATCAATAATGAATCTGAAATAGCATCTCAATATCCATCGGATCCGTGCAAACACAACATGTAGGATTACAAATAGATGGTCTTGATCATGAACGGAGCTCACAAGATCTAAACATGATTGCACAAAGGAGAAGAACCAACCATCTAGCTACTACATGGACCCGTAGTCCAAGGATGAACTACTCATGCATCACACCAGAGGCTTGCATGGTGATGAAGAAGGCCTCCAGGGTGAATTCTCCCCTCCGGCAGGGTGCCAGGAAGAGCTTCAGATCCCTCCCGATCTAGGGATGGAGATGACGGCGGCTACAGACTCTTTTGTGGATTTTTTGATCGGGAACTTAGGGTTTCTGTATCAGAGGCATCTTATAGGCGAAAGGGGAGGCCGAGGGGGTGCCCTAGGTGGCCACACCACCCCCTGGCGCGAGCTAGGCCTGGCCACGCGGCCAGGTGGTGTGGGCGGACCCTGGCCCCTCTCTGTCTTGTATTCTAGCTCTGTGTGCCCCTCGATGAAATATTGACTTTGGCTTTTGTCCCGTCCAATTCCGAGAATATTCATTTTCTGACTTTCCTAGAACCAAAAACAGCAGAAAACAGGCAGCTGGCACTATGGCATCTTGTTAATAGGTTAGTCCAAGAAAGTGTATAAAAAGTACTCCAAAGTGTAGACAAAACATAAGAAAGTGGATATAAACCAAGCATGGAACATCAAAAATTATAGATACATTAGCAATATATCAAAGACCCCGAGGGTTGAGCCAGGTATAGGGAGTATGAGTAATGACTGATCTGCAGGTTGGGAACCCCAGTGGTAGAAGGGGTAGTACGGCTATATGTGAGGTATTTACTTGGGATTAACGGTGACATCACTATGCATATCATTAGTTCTGTTTCTTCTATGGATGAGACTAGTAGGTTATTGGTATAAGCGGTTGCAGAGGCAATAGCAATTATGGATACACTTCCCACATATAATTTATCTTCCTCTAACAAGTACATGAAGGGTTTCGCAGCATAGTAAATCAAAATTTTCTACGGAAGCGAACAGAAGGAAAGCCAAGATCTAATCTAGGAGATGCAAACAACGAGAGAGATTGGATTAGATCTTCATACCCTTGAAGATTCAGACAGTGAACGTTAAATCGGAACGTGGGTGATGTAGTCGTACTCGCTTCTCCTCCTCGCGATCCGATCTGATCTAGCACCACAAGTGGCGGTGCCTCCGTGAGATGCACACGTGCAGCACCTCGACGTCTCCTCCTTCCTTGGACCAGCAAGTATGGTGGAGAGATGGATTGGATCTACAACACGACGGCGTGGTGTATATGGTGGAGAATTTCTGCCGCAGGGCTTCGCCTACAAACAGTCGGGAGGGAGAGAGGAAGGCAGCATGGCTACTAGGGCTTGGAGGGAGATGTGTGGTTGGGGGGAAGGGGGCGCACCAGCCCTCTATATATAGAGGGGGGGTGAGGCCAGCCCTTGCCCATCCTCCAAGCCTATCTCTAGTTTAAACGATTTTAAACTTATCCCTTATCTAGAAACCCTATCTCTAGTTTAAACGAGTTTAAACTTATCTAGGATCGGCTGGGCCCTATGGGGCCTTGTGCCCCTGGCCCAATGCGGCCAGGACACTCCCTCATAGGCCCATGCCCCCTCCCGGAAGGTGGGACCACGTTGGCCCCCTTCCGGAAGGTTCTAGAAGCTTCCGGTACAATACCGATTAATCCGGAACAATTCCGAACTCCAAAAACGGCACTGCCTTATATGAATCTTATTCTCCGGACCATTTCGGAACCTCTCGTGATATCCCGGATCCCATCCGAGACTCCGAACAAAAAATTCATAAACCAATTATCCAATCTATCCTAGCGTCGAGACACGTTAAGTGTGTGACCCTGCGGGTTCGAGAATATGCAGACATGATCTTCTATCAATAATCAACAGCGGGGTCTGGGCACCCATATTGACTCCCACACGTTCATCGATGATCATATCGGATGAACCATGATGCCAGGATTCAATCAATCCCATATATATATTCCCTTCGTCTCGTGATATTTTACTTGCCCGAGATTCGATCGTCGGTATCGTCATACCTAGTTCAATCTCGTTCACAGCAAGTACTTTACTCGTTCCGTAATACGATATCACTTTGTGATTAACTCCTTAACCACATGCTTGCAAGCGGTGTTGATATCGATTACCGAGTGGGACCGAAGTATATCTCTCCGACTTGGGAGGGACAAATCCCATCTCGATACATACAACCCAACAGATACTTTCCGATCACCTGAGAGACACCTTTATGATCACCCTCTCATAGGATGACGTTTGATGACCTCAAAGCTTTCTTCCGATACCAGGGAGTTGCATTATCTCATGGTCTAAGGAATACAATATTTGACATAGGAAAAGCTTCGCAAAGATGAACACGATGAAACGATCTAATAGCTTTACTTAGTTTGGGTCTGTCCACCATATCATTCTCCCAATGATATGATCTCATTATCAATTGACAACTCATGTCTATGGTTAGGAAACCTTAACCATCATTGATCAATGAGCTAGTCCATAGAGGCGTACTAGGGACACGGTGTTGTTCACAAACCACACAAGTATTAAAGTTTCCGCTTAATACAATTCTAGCATGGAATATAAACTTTATCATGAACAAGAATTATAATAATAACATCTTTATTATTGCCTCTAGGGCATAATTCCAACAGTCTCCCACTTGCACTAGAGTCAATAATCTAGTTTACATTTGGCAACAATCTCACACCCATGGCAATCGAGGTGCTGATCATGTTTTACACGTGGAAGAGGTTTAGTCAATGGATCTGCGACATTCAGATCTGTATGTACTTTGCTGATCTTCGATCTCCATCGCTATATAATCTCGGATTATATGAAACTTCTGTTGATATGCTTGGTCTTTGGATGATATCTTGGTTCCTTAGCGAGTGCTATGGCGCCAGATGTTGTCACAATATCTCCAGTGGGTCCAATGCACTTGGAACCACGCCAAGCTCGAGGATGAAGTTCTGATCCAAACTCCTTCACTTGACGCTTGCGGCAGCCATGTATTCCGCTTCTCTGTAGATCCCGCGATCACGCTTTGCTTGCAGCTTCTCCAGCTCACATCCTCCATTCAAAATATACACGTATCCCGTCTGAGATTTACAATCATCCTTGTCGGTGTCGAAACTAGCATCGACGTAACCTTTCTGACGAGCTGTTCATCACCCCCATAGACTAAGAACATTTCTTTAGTCCTATTTAGGTACCTTAGGATGTTCTTCACGGCTGTCGAGGTTCCACTCTGGATCACTTTGATATCTTTCGTCAAACTAAGAGCATTGGACACATCCGGTCTAGTACACAGCATGGCATACATGATGGAACCTATGGCCGAGGCATAAGGCACTTTGCTCATAGCTTCTCTATCATTTACCGTAGCTGGACACTGAGCCTTGCTCAATATCTTACCTGACAACATAGGCACTGAACCTTTCAATGCCTTATCCATTCTGAACCTTTTCAGAAATTTGTCTAGGTATGTACTTTGGCTTAAAGCTATCAGGCGTCTTTGTCTATCTCTATAGATTTTGATGCCCAATATATAAGCAGCTTCACCTAGGTCTTTTATTGAAAAACACTTGTTCAAATAACTCTTCACATCGTTAAGCATGTTGATGTCATTTCCAATAATCAATATGTCATCCACATACGCATCGAAACGTCACCGAGCTTCCACTCACTTTCTTGTAGATGCAAGCTTCGTGGCAATTTGGAACAAATCCAAAGCTCTTGATCACTTGATCAAAACGAAGGTTCCAACTCCGAGATGCTTGCTTCAGTCCATAAATGGAACGCTGAAGTTTGCATACTTTATCAGCATCCTTAGGATCGATAAAACCTTTGGGTTGCATCATATACAACTCTTCATAAATGTTGCCATTGAGGAAAGCGATCTTGACATCCATTTGCCATATTTCATAATCATGAAAGCGGCAATTGCTAATAAAATCAAATGGACTTAAACATCGCTACGGAGAGAAAGTCTCATCGTAGTCAACACCTTGAACTTGTCGAAAACCTTTCGCAACAAGCCGTGCTTTATAGGCGGTAACATTACCATCGCGTCCGCTTTTCTTCTTGAAGATCCATTTGCACTCAACGGACTTTCGATCGCTAGGAGGGTCCACCAAAGTCCATACTTGGTTTTCGCCATGGATCCCAATTGGATTTCATGGCTTCTAGCCATTTCTTAGAGTCTGGGCTCATCATCGCTTCCTCATAGTTTGTAGGTTCACCGTCTTCTACTAACAAGACAATCAAGACAGGTTCTGCACCACTCAGAGGGGCACGCGACCTTGTCGACCTGCGACGCTCGATGCAAGATCGTCCAAGCTTCATGATCCTTGTCATTAGCTTCCTCTATTGTTGGTGCAGCAAGACTGGACAATTTCAGGTGCTGCGCTACTCTCCAATTCAAGAGAAGGTTCAATAACCTCGTCTAGCTCTACTTTCCTCCCACTCACTTCTTTTGAGAGAAACTCCTTCTCAAGAAAGGAACCGTTCTTCGACAAACACTTTGCCTTGGTTACGTGATAGAAGGTATACCCAATAGTTTCCTTAGGGTATCCTATGAAGACGCATTTCTCCGCTTTGGGTTCGAGCTTGTCCGCATCAACTTCTTGACGTAAACGCATCCCCAAACTTTAAGAAAGCGACAACTTAGGTTTAGCACCAAACCACAGTTCATACGGTGTCGCCTCAACGGATTTAGATGGAGCCCTATTTAAAGTGAATGCAGCGGTTTCTAATGCATAACCCCAAAATGATAACGGCAAATCAGTAAGAGACATCATCGATCGGACCATATCTAATAGGGTTCGATTCCTGCTCGCACACACCATTGCTGTGGTGTTCCGGGTGGCGTGAGTTGTGAAACGATTCCACTTGCTTTGAGATGCGTGAGAAAATCATAACTCAAATATTCGCCCCACGATCGGATCGTAGAAACTTAATCTTTACATTACGATGGTTCTCCACTTCATTCTGAAATTCTTTGAACTTTTCAAAGCGTTTCAGATTTATGTTTCATTAAATAGATATACCCATATCTACTTAAGTCATCGGTAAAAGTGAGAAAATAGCGATATCCACCGCGTCGAAACACTCATCGGTCGCATACATCGGTATGTATGATTTCCAACAAGTCCGTTGCTCGCTCCATCATAACGGAGAACGGGTTTTGATCATCTTGCCCATGAGGCATGGTTCGCATGTGTCAAATGATTCAAAATCAAGAGACTCCAAAAGTCCATCGTAATGGAGTTTCTTCATGCGCTTTACACCAATATGACCTGACAACAATTGCCACAGATAAGTAGTATTATCACTATCTACTTTGCATCTCTTAGCCTCAATGTTATGGATGTGTGTTTCATCCTTTCGAGATTTAGAAGAAATAAACCACTCACAAGAGGTGCATGACCATAAAAGATGTTACTCATATAAATAGAACAACCATTATTCTCGATTTAAATGAATAACCGTCTTGCAATAAACACGATCCAGAAATAATGTTCATGCTCAACGCAGCACATAATAACATTTATTAAGGTTTAAAACTAATCCGAAGGTAAAACTAAGGAGAGGCGTGCGGCCATCACATCAACTCTTGATCCGCTGCCAACGCAGCATCGTCACCTCATCCCTAAAGCCGCTCATTTCGTAGCTCTGCTTCGAGTTACAAATATTAGCAACTGAACCGTATCAAATACCGAGCACTACAACGAGGGCTAGTAAGGAAAACATCAATAACATGTATATCAAATATACCTTTGATGGTGCCAGCCTTCTTGTCCGCTAAGTACTTGGACGATTGCGCTTCAGGACCCTTGTCCTTGCATAGAAGCACTCGGTTTCCGGCTTGGGACCAGACTGAGCTTCTTCTCAGTAGGGCGCTTACGCTTGCCGCTTTTCTTGAAGGGCTTCTTTGCCTTTACCTTTCTTAAAGGAGGGCTTGTTGACCATCAACACATGATTATCCTTCTTGATGTCCACCTCCAGCCTTCACTTTGCGAAGAGCTCGGTGATCGTATCGATGGAACCAATCTGATTATGAGTCACTACAAAACTTTTGTAGCGGGAGGAGTGATTGCAGAACCCTGTCAATCTTGAGCTCCTCTGGAATCTTGCAGTCCGGTTGCTCAAAGGCGTTGAGTGTAGCCCGACATCTTAATGGCGTGCTCACTAACTAACTCCTTCCTCCATCTTGCGCTTAAAGAACTTCTCGGAGATCTCATATCTCTCAGAACGGGCCTGAGTCTGAAACATGGTTTTCAGCTCCTCGAGAATCTCAAAGGGCCCGGGATAGTTTTCAAAACGATTTTGAAGTTCTGGTTCCATAGCAAACAACATGGTGCTCTTAATCACACCATAATCATCTTTGCGCGACTGATAGACAGCTTTCTCATCGACATAGCTTGATTGCAAGGGGGTTACCTAACGCTTTCTCAAGGACATAGTCCTTTTGTCCGCCAGATAGAATGATTCTTAGATTGTGGAACCAGTTGGTGAAGTTAGACCCATTGTTTCTAAGCTTTTCTTTCTCAGCAAAAACGTTGAAGTTGAAGTTGGACTTGGCCATGTGATCTACAGTATTTGCAAGTACAATTTAGACTATGTTCATGATAAATAGTTCAACTTAATCAAATTACTATATGAACTCCCACTAAATTCAACATCCCTCATGTTGTTTAGTGAACACGATCCAAATTCACCACACCTAATCCGATCATCACGAGAAGAGATGTGGTTTCAATGGTGGACAACGAAGTGTCGATCATATCATTCATATGACTCATGCTTAACCTTTCGGTTCTTGTGTTCCGAGGCCATGTCTGTACATGCTAGGCTCGTCAAGTTAGACCCAAGTATTTCCGCGTGTGCAAAACTGGCTTGCACCCGTTGTATGTGAGCGTAGAGTCTATAGCACCCGATCATCACGTGATGCTTGGACACGACGAACTTTCGCAACGGTGCATACTTGGGGAGAACACAGTTTTTATCTTGATCTTTAAGTGAGGAATCATCTTATAATGCTACCGTCGCGATCTAAGCATAATAAGATACATAAAAGGATAAACATCACATGCATATAACTTTATGTGACATGGTATAGCCAATCTTCGCACAATGATCTCCATCTTGTGCGTTCCGGCATGATCTCCATCACTCCACCATGATTGCCTCCACCACGAATAGCAACTACAACTATTGCTAACTACTTAGCGATAAAGTAAAGCTATTACATGGCGTATAAGAAGTTGACTCAGGTCATACACAATTATAAAGACAACCATATGGCTCTGCCGGTTGTGTACTCATCGACATGCAAGTCGTGAAACATTACAAAACATGATCATCGCATACAATATACACATCACATCTTGGGCCATACCATATCACGTAAAAACACTCCTGCAAAAACAAGTTAGACGCCTCTACTTTGTTGTTGCATGTTTTACGTGGCTTATGGGAGTAGATGCTAAGAACGATTCTTACCTACGGAAATCCACAACGGTGATATTATGGTTGCCAAACTCCGGTGTTAATCCCATGACAACTATAGTGAGAGAAACTGACATCCACCAGCCGCATGTATGGTACAAGCCACCACGTCAAGTGCGAGCGGTCTCGAACGACGTCGCGTAAGGTTGGCTGGACCGCTTCAATCTCACTATCCCGCGTCATAAGAAGAACACAAACAAGAGGCTTGCAACAGAAAACATCAACGCCCGCAACAACCATGTTGCGTTCTACTCGTGAATCACATCTACGCATAGATCTAGCTCTGATACCACTTAAGGGTTTCGCAGCATAGTAAATCAAAATTTTCTACGGAAGCGAACAGAGAGAAAGCCAAGATCTAATCTAGTAGATGAAAACAACGAGAGTGATTGGTTTAGTTCTTCATACCCTTGAAGATTCGCAATGAACGCTCGTTTAACGTGGGTGATGTAGTCGCACTCGCTTCTCCTCCTCGCGATCCGATCCGATCTAGCACCACAAGCGGCGGTGCCTCCGTGAGATGCACACGTGCAGCACCTCGACGTCTCCTCCTTCCTCGGACCAGCAAGTATGGTGGAGAGATGGATTGGATCTACAACCACGGCGTGGTGTATATGGTGGAGAATTTCACGCAGGCTTCGCCACAAACAATCGGGAGGGAGAGAGGAAGGCGGGGCTACTAGGGCTTGGAGGAGATGTGTGGTTGGGGAAGGGCGCACCAGCCCTCTATATAGAGGGGGTGCGGCCAGCTCTGCCCATCCTCCAAGCCTATCTCTAGTTTAAACGATTTAAACTTATCCCTTATCTAGAAACCCTATCTCTAGTTTAAACGAAGTTTAAACTTATCTAGGATCGGCTGGGCCCTATGGGGCCTTGTGCCCTGGCCCAATGCGCGGACACTCCCTCATAGGCCCATGCCCCTCCCGGAAGGTGGGACCACGTTGGCCCCTTCCGAAGGTTCTAGAAGCTTCCGGTACAATACCGATTAATCCGGAACAATTCAACTCCAAAAACTGCCTTTGCCTTATATGAATCTTATTCTCGGACCATCCGAACCTCGTGATATCCCGGATCCCATCCGAGACTCTGAACAAAAATTCATAAACCAATTATCCAATCTATCCTAGCGTCGAGACACGTTAAGTGTGTGACCTGCGGTTCGAGAATATGCGCATGATCTTCTATCAATAATCAACAGTGCAGGCACCCATATTGACTCCACATTCATCGATGATCATATCGGATGAACCACGATGCCAGGATTCAATCAATCCCATATATATATTCCCTTCGTCTCGCGATATTTTACTTGCCCGAGATTCGATCGTCGGTATCGTCATACCTAGTTCAATCTCGTTCACCGCAAGTACTTTACTCGTTCCGTAATTCGATATCACTTTGTGATTAACTCCTTAACCACATGCTTGCAAGCGGTGTCGATATCGATTACCGAGTGGGCCCGAAGTATATCTCTCCGACTTGGGAAGGACAAATCCCATCTCGATACATACAACCCAACAGATACTTTCCGATCACCTGAGAGACACCTTTATGATCACCCTCTCATAGGATGACGTTTGATGACCTCAAAGCTTTCTTCTGATACCAGGGAGTTGCATTATCTCATGGTCTAAGGAATACAATATTTGACATAGGAAAAGCTTCGCAAAGATGAACACGATGAAACGATCTAATAGCTTTGCTTAGTTTGGGTCTGTCCACCATATCATTCTCCCAATGATATGATCTCATTATCAATTGACAACTCATGTCTATGGTTAGGAAACCTTAACCATCATTGATCAATGAGCTAGTCCATAGAGGCGTACTAGGGACACGGTGTTGTTCACAAACCACACAAGTATTAAAGTTTCCGCTTAATACAATTCTAGCATGGAATATAAACTTTATCATGAACAAGAATTATAATAATAACATCTTTATTATTGCCTCTAGGGAATAATTCCAACAGTACATGCATACTTTATTTCTATCTTTTATTCCCATCAGATGTTTTGCATAGGTATAGGTGAAACCGAACGCCCTAGGCCCTCTCTCTCCATCATCAACAACAACAAAAAGATGCAAACTATTGGTCCGGTAAAAACACAAAAGGAATTGTAAACCTCCTGAAGGTTCGTTAAAGTAACTTCATTATGCATTCGCTTCCCAAGGATTCAATAACCTAGGTATACTAGGGAAAAAGAAGTTATACTACATCTGTAATCCGGATCAAAGGTATCAACCTTTTTTCTAGCGCTATTGCCGGGGAAGCAATAGCTACCCTGCTGAGGTTATTAGGAAGCTTACTAGTTTTAATTATTATTTTTAATTTTGTTAGATTTCTTTCAGTCTTTCTTTGATAAACCAAAAAATTAGTTAGCATTTAAACTCTTGCTTTTACTATTATAATTCTCTATTTAAGAAAACCCAAAAACATAGGAAATATGGCTGAAAAAGAAGCTTGGGGAGTTTGCTACTTCCAACAATGATTATTTGCATACTCCTATTACTCAGCCAGCAATTGTTGCTGATGTCTATGAAATTAAGCCCCATTACTTAAGTTTGGTTCAACAGAATCAATTTGGAGGCTCTGTTGTTGAAGACGCAAGTATGCACTTGAATACTTTCACTGAAATATGTGATATGATACGTATAAAAGACATTGGCCCCGATGCGGTCAAATTGCGTCTATTTCCTTTCTCTCTTAGAGGAAGAGCAAAAGAATGGTTGCTATCTTTGCCTAGAAATACTATTACATCATGGGTTGGATGTACTTCTTTATTTATGACTAAATTTTTCCCACCTGCAAAGACTATGCAACTCAGATCTTATATACTGGCTTTAGACAGGAAGAGTGTGAGGCACTAGCGCTTGCATGGGAGAGGATGAAAGAATGCATGAGAAACTGTCCTAGTCATGGAATGGAAGATTGGTTAATTCTTCGTCTATTTTATAATGCTCTTAACCCTGTGTCTAAGTCTATGCTTGATACTGGAAGATTGGTTAGTTCTTAATTCTCCTTTCTTAAGAACTATTAAGGCTTTGATTAATCTACATGAAGGGAACGTGAAGCTTCAATTGCCTTCACAGGATCCTTTTTTTATTCATTTCGCCAGGAAGAAGAAAGCCAAGCATGATGAAAAGGAGGCCCTCACTTTGAAGGCCAATTACTTTGGAGTGGGTGTTCCACTCATCTGGCCTAAGTGAGTGACATTGAGGTAAAGCTATTGACCATAAAAGAGCGCTTCATGGGAGGTAACCCATGTGAAATAAACGTTTGAGTAAAGCTTTTAAGTTTAAGTTTAAGTTTAAGTTTATGTTCAATAAAGAGTGCTAGAAAACTCCAATTGAGGAGAATAAGTTCGATAGTACTAAAAATCCTGCTTTATTCATGTTGTTGTTGGTCCACAATATTTTCTGTCAATTTTCTACCAAAAACAAGGTATATCACTAAGTTACAGGAAAATAAATAATTTTCGAAGAAACAATTTTTTTTATGCGTACAGAGAGTTTAATGAACAACTATACGACGGGAATAAAAATTTCAGCCGTATAGATATCTTTGTCATCGACAATTTTTCTTTCATATGTACTGAGAGTTTAACGACCAACTATAAGGCGGGAATAAAAATTCCGGCCATATAGCTCTGGTAGTATAGATATCGGTGCCTCCGTACAAATTCTTTTCTAATGTACTGAGAGTTTAATGACCAACTATACTATGGGAATAAAAGATTCCGGTCGATGACTTTGTATATCTTCTTTCCTAGGGACAGACAGTTTAACGACCAACTATACAGCGGGAACATATTGTTCCGGATGTATAGCTGTGCCACCAGGAGGAAACCCTAAAATTTTGACAGAAGGCCAACTATACGGTGGGAATGCATTGTTCTGGCCGTATAGTTGCGCCCATATAATTGCGTCCGACCACAAAAACGCATGGGAAAGTACCTCCAACTCCAAAACTTCAATCCTTTTTCTCTCTTCTACCTCCAAACTCAGTCAAAACCTCAAGATCTTCATCTCTACTCAATTTCGTTCGATTTCCTCGCACACAAATGATCTACGATATGTTTCTCCTCTAATCCTCCAATTACTTTTTGCAAATTCATCTTTGATTTGTTGTCATTATCAATCTAGGGTGAGACCTACTATGAACTAATTGCCATGATTCTCTTGCCTAGATTATTATTTTCAGAATATTTTTTAGTGTGCTATGATGAGGAATATGTTGTACTTACTGTTCTTGGATCAAAAAGTTTTATTTTTGTCTTTCTTCAATGTTTTAGATGATGAACACAAGGAGCCAAACTCGTGCTCGTGCCACCGCTATTGCTTCTCGGGCTGTCGCTCAAGAACGCATGGGGATACGGTTCAGGGATGAGCCCCAACATGATCGCTTCAACAGGATCAAGAACCATGAAGTGAAGGCCACCAAGTGGGCTTGCCCCCATTATATTGAACCAACTCGGTATTTCTGATGAATTCAATTTACTTTGCCCTAGAGCTGGCCTGCAAAACTTTGTGTACAATGATGTGCCTACATATCGATGCTTAACTATTGAATTCCTAAGTTCGTTGCAAAGCACAGTTAGACAATGGCAAGGAGAGGTCACGGTTTCTTTCCGACTTATGAACAACAACTGCACTTTAACATTATATGAATGGTGCGCATGCTTTAATTTGCCAAACAATGATGTTAATGCCTTACGTGCATCCTTTACTGGCTTAGAACCTACCCCTGAACAATACTATAATGGAATGAGTTTCACCGCTAGAGTGAACAAGGGGAAGAACATTCAACATCCCGCAATTTGCTATTTGTTATATGTTATTGCTAACACCTTGCAGGCACGTAATGAGTTCACGAGACTCAACGAGGAGGACATCCTAGTCCTCACAAAGGCTGCTTACATCAACTGCAGCTTGTCACTCAACTTGGGCGCCATCCTTGTGCGTTACTTGGAGCACCAAGCCTCCCAAAGCCATGGACCAATCACAGGTGGATGCGTCATCATCGTGCTTGTCACTTCCCTAGGCATCGACCTAGGTGAGTTGCAACCCATGCTAGGTGAGCGACGTGTTGGTTTCTCCACTTTGAAAGCTTGTGGAATGCTCACTAGGAGAGGTGGTGCTTATTACCTGCATATTGCTAGAGCTGGGCGTCTCTACCCCGCTCCTATGCCTAATGGTCTTTTCTCTATCGAGGAAGGACGTTTGCTATATAACTTGCAGGTTGAGAAACACCAACCTGAGGAGGAGATTCTGGAGGAGGATGAGAACCAAGAGGAGGAGCAAGAAGTTCCTTATCAAGAGGAGCAGCCACAAACCCGGTTCGCTACATACCAAGACTTCCAAGAACTTGGAGGGGCTGTGGAGAGGATGCATGGCCTCTCTTTGAACCTCCAAGGAACAACTAGTAACCTCTCAACTCAATTTGCGAACTGGAGTAACGACTTTTTCTCGCCGCCACAATGATTTTTTTGGAAGGGCTTGCAAAAGCCTAAGCTTGGGGAAGTTTCCTCATGTATCTTTATTTGGCGTTCATTATCTTTTATTTATTTCGAGGTTGTGTTTTTAATTCGAGTTTATAAACACTCGTGTTGGTTTCCCCAACACTTTATTTTTAGTTCTTTCTATTTACTTTCGAGATTTTCTAGCCGAGCTTTGCCGCCAATTTTCTATTATTTAAACTCCCTCTCTTAAAAACCAGAAAAATATTTCTCCATTTTCCCTTATTTTCCCTCTTTCTTTTCTTTCCGCCTCGAGGTTCATATGTTTGCAGGAGAGTGATCGACTTCGAGTTTACAAGAAGCAAATAAAAAAGGAAGAGAGAAGTAGAACCAAACATGAGAGGTATGCCTTATGACTCCCCACTTTTGAAGTTTGAGAAACCATGCTAGTTAGTAATAAGTGTTGAGATATTATATTGGTGGAGTGAGTCTTTGTATTATAGTAAGATTTTCGTTTGCATGGGTATTTAGTTGGGTACGTTTTGTTCCAACTCTCATAATTAACCAAGTCTTGCCTAAAAATTGCTAAACAATTGCAATAAGGAAAGTCTCACAATTGAAGGCTTGGGTGATGTAGTGCTTAGTCTTGAAGGCTAATTTCTAGAGACACTCAACGCCACTGAAAATGTTGATTGACTTGATAGCTCTCTTTAAAAGGATTTGTTCGATTGAATTAATGTTTAGCAGTTTTTGTGAGCATGCCAAAGTTTGACTTGTTAATCATAAGAATGATATAGCTTTATGCGTGTCAAACTTCATGGGATGCCAACAACTCCACTGGCCTATGAATGATCTTCATGGAGGAAACACCTAGATTTCGGCTATGAGTTGATTAAACACTTGTAGCAGCAATACTATAGTGGGTAAGATTCTTGGCACTCCCGGGTAGCTGTAATCATGATAGAATCACTCCTCTGGCTGTTATTAGAAATCATTATGCAAAAGTAACAGAAACCTTACTAATGCCACCAGTGTCCATCACAACCCGATAAACTAATAAAACTCTTTGGCATGCTCTCAATTACTCAAGAACTGAAATTCTTGAAGGACAATGAATATAAAAGTAGTGCTTGAAAAGTCTTGATTTATTGATGTGGGAGAATTGAGATACTCTAGTGTATATGCTTTTCATGACAACTCGCACACTCTCAATTTACATGATTATACTTTATTGTTCAAAGGCAAGCCTATGAGTTGATTACATGACATGGGATACAGTTTACTCATTTGAATCATCCATGTTAACAATAATTTTGTTGCACTATCAGGATGCATAAAACCTATATGATATGCTTGCCATTACTCTATCTATGCTGAAGTTTTTCAGATTTATGAAGTGGAGGAAACATGAGTCTACCAACCATGAGTAAGATCACCATCTCGTTATTTTAGTTTAAATGCTAAGTTCCTTTTTGATTTTGGTTTTGTTGCTCGGGGACGATCAAGTTTAAGCTTGGGGTGGTTGATGACTCTGAAATATAGCCATCTACGTCCACATTTAAACTGGATATTATTCATAATTTTGATGAAATATCTCTCTAAACCCTACCACTAATGCCTAATATTCAGAGGGGTATGCAATCCTTTCTTTTTATATTTTTCCTGTGCAGATAATGTCGTTTGAATATGGGAATCACTACATTAAAGTCAAATATACGAGATTTCCAACAACCAGAAGAAACCAGGAGCAGTGAAGCGGAGGCAGACGCTTTAACGACCAACTATATGACCAGAGCAAAATTCTGGCCGTATAGCTCCGATCGTATAGTTGGCACCGCCGCCGTTAGGTCAAACAGAACAACTTTCGTGAAGGGACCCCTATATAAAGAAGCCTCTGGTGATGAGAAAAACCTCTCCAACCTTGCCCAAAAGTCTCTGCCCTAAATCACCAGTCGCCTCTAGATCTCAAAACCCTTCTCCATCTCCATAGCCATATTCCACCACTTTTAATAGTAGATATGTTCTTCGATTGGCGACATTGTAAGACTATTGCTATCAATCTTATGATTTTCATTACAATGTTTATGATTGTTGATCTTATCTCTATTAGAAATATGCCCTAGAGACAAATAGTAGTAAGGACTATTATCACATTTCATATAGTTTATGATTAAGTTTTATATATGCTATAACTGTATTGAGTGGAAACATCAATACACGTGTGATATACAAACAACCAGGGGTTCCCAGTGAAACTCTAGTCACTGGTTCATTGGTCAACAGATGATCATGTTTCCTGATCATGTGGCATTTATGCCAGTTGGAAATGAAGTCATCTCATTCCAAGAATGAGATGATGAACCAATACCCAACCTAAACATCGTGACCCGATCATGTCATGAAGTTCAAGTTATGATGATTAGAAATGGATCCTCGTAGACTATTCCTTAGACCGTGAGGCTATATCAATCACTGTCTCCAGAGAGTGCTTAGATAGCATCAAGCGCCACTTGGTAATACAATGGTTATAAAGGTGTGTTTAGGTACTCGGAGGAAACCGTAGAGGCAATATATGTCAAGAGCGGAATTTGTCCGTCCATGTGACGGGAAGATACTCAAAGGGCCCACTCGGAGAGGTTATATCCAATAGCTGCGCAGCGTGTGATTTGATCACGGGGATATCACTTATCAGAACGAGTCAAGTAGCATTGTTCAGTAACGAGATTGAACACGACATGGTGATGTCATTGATCAGATCTTGGGCAATGCAAGTATCAAGAGACAAAGGGAATAAGACATGATTGTCCCGGTTCAAACGACGAAAGATCTTCGTGGAACGCACAGGGGTCACATGGCCATCCAGGTCCCTCTGTCAATCATTAGTGCGGGAGTGTCCCGACCATGTCTAGAGTGTTCCCGAACTGTGGTGTATCACGCTTAAGGGCTTGATGATTCTTAAAGAGTGTTTATAGGATCGGTGGAATCTCTGAAGATTTGTAAGGAGAAAACCGAAAGGGTTTCCGTAAGTTCGGAGGTTGTCCGGAGTGGAGGTGGAAGGTGTTCCATAGCCACGGAGATTGAATAATGTATGAATGAATGTTAAGTGTTGATTTAATCATTTATTCATAATTATTTAATAAAGAGAAAATCAATTTAAATGGTCAAAGGCTTAATGGGCCAATTTCCGGAGGGAGAGGGCCCATTAGGGGAAAGGAGAGAGGGAGAAGGGCAAGGGGTGGCGGTTGGGCTAGCCCCTGGAAACCTAACCCATGGGCCTACTAGGGGTTGGTCGGCGGCCTCCCCTCCCCCCTCCTCTCCTTTAGTCCCACCCCGGTACTTTGAGGGAGGTAGTACCTCCCCTCCCCCTATATATAGTGGGGGTATTTGGCCAAATTAAATACACCAATAATCAATAAAGGTCTTCTCACTTTTGGGAGGACCTCCAGTTGATATTTTCTCTCTTCCCCTCTCTCTCATGTGACCATGGTCCCAAGTCTGGACTGCACGAACGGGAGACATCTTCACCGCGCAGCGTCGTCGTGCTGCGGGGTTCGGATATGGGAGCTCTATTTCCACAACTGCTGCTGGATCAGGGAAGCGGGAGTCATCGTCAGGCATCAGACGTGTGTAACTCCCTGCGAGGTGTCGCACTTGAGGCACTCAAGTCGTTGGATCCAAGGAGCGCAAGGACTTCATCACGACCTTGAGGTCGGCTTCGACTCGTCTACATCAACCACGTTCTCCTGAGCGTTGACAACGCTTTTCGGTCTTCAAGGGTAAGTTCACGAAAAGCCCCTCCCATTACTGTATTGCTAATAGATAGGTCCTGGCAGCTTCAAGGGTTCAAGGGCGTAGGGTAAAATTTATTGTTTTCATACGCGGAACCCCTACAGTGGTATCAGAGCTAGATCTATGCGTCATAATGCTAGTACGGGTAGAACACACGAGATGTAGCGTGTGGGCGTTGATCTTTTAGTTGTTACCCTCCCACGTGTACTTGTGTATACCGCATTAATGCTTGATGAAGCGGCCCCAACCGACTTTACGCGTTCATTCGCGAGACTGGTCCACGCTTGACATACGGCTTGTACCGTATAAAGTGGCTTAGGGGGTGTCTGTCTCTCTCGCATTAGTTGGTATACCATTTGCAACGGAGGGCCCCGAAAGGGGTGTAGTAGAGACAACTACTTGATCAGCGTTGTGCTAAAAGTTCGTAGGTAAGAATGGTTCTTGTGCGAAAGCCCATTCAGCCACGTAAAACATGCAAAGATAAAGTAGAGGCGTCTAACTTTGTTTTGCAGGGGGGGCGTTGCTTTGTGATATGGTTGTGGCAAAGGTAAAGTGATTACCTTTTGTTACATAGTAGTAGATAGTCACGGAGGTGACGGACTACCACGCTGGAATGACACCGGTACCCTGGTGTCTACGGCGTCGGAATCCGGTGACGACGGATGGAGATAACGACGTGAAGGACCATATCACATAGCATTTACATTCAATGTTATTGTTTGCATATCTTATTGTGTGCTAGTATTAGATACTCGGCGGTAGCCTAATAAGATGATCCCTGTTAAAATTACCAACGATTGTGTTCCCCTTAGTGTGCACCACCAAGAAATTTCTTTGGTATGGGGCGATCCAGGGTGCAGGCCTGGGTATCAGACATATCTACATTCACATATAGTGGGTGTAAACCATGTTGCACAACGAACACACTAAGGTTGAGTTGGCGAGCCTAGCATGTGTAGACATGGCCTCGGAACACGGATGGTCGAAAGATCGAGCACGAGTCGCATGAATGATGTGACCGACGTTTAGCGTCCACCGTTGAACCCACATTGATGGCCGTGATGATCGGGGGAGATGTGGCTGATAGGGGTCATGTTATCACTAGGAACCCTTCTAGGGATAGGTGTTTCTGAGTGGAGTTATTATTAACTCATTTAATTATAAACTTATTCTAAATTCCTTTTGCAATTATAAATGTAGAAAATGGTTCTCCCCGAGATTACCTTCCCTATTGACAATTGGTTAAAAGGAGAAAAGCTCAAGTTAGATGGATCCAACTTTTCTGCATGGGTCATACGCTTGTTTGATCTCCTTGGTGAGAACAATGTAGCTGACTACATGACCTGCAAGATGTATTTGGAGCCACCCTATTCTCATGAGACCCAGGAGCAGCGGGATATGCGCTGTCGTCATCGTATGATGGCCACATTCATATCAGTAATGATGCGCCTTGGAATGGAGGATGGGCTATGGCCAATGGTGGGAAGTCTTAAAACCCGAGTGGTCATGGCACATCTGAGATCGCATTTCGTGGAACAAGTGCGCATGTGGGAATATGAGCTGATGGGGGACTTCCTCTCCATAAAGATGGAGGAGGGCTCCTCACTAGACGAGCACTTGTTGAGCATATACGATGCATACATGAGTCTGGCATACTACCTGGACAACTGGTTCTCAAGCTCTTTTGTGATGGGAGTTGTGTTGCGCTCGCTTCCACCAAGCTTCCAAGCACAGGTCAGGATCTGCATTATGAGAGACGACACGGAAACACTGGATTTCCTCAAGTTCATATCACATTTTAGAAATGTGGTGGATGAACCCGACGTCGCTAGAGGTCATCAGTGACAAAGGTATATATTTGATATACAGTTTTATAAATGTTATAATCTTGCAAACACATTTGCAGTGTTAAGTATATTTGATACTTGTTCTGTTTTGCTGAAAACAGTCCTTCTGCATGAGAGGTGCCTGCTGGAGAGGAGGCGACGTTGCGTGTTGATGGCGAGCATGATGATGATGGCTGACGACACTCTCCCTCAACATTTATCATTTAGTTCGTGTTTAGGATGATTATTGTAATCAAGAGATTGTGAACTTCTTTAGTGTGTCTCACATTTTGTGAGATGGTTATTCATATGAGTTTGTAACAAATGGTTGTTCCACTTTTATGAATGATTTCTATTCGTGTTCATATCTTGTTTGATTATGTCTGAATTATCCTTGTGGTTTGAAACTAATTGATAATGCATGAACATTTGTAAAATATTGAAATGCCTTTAAATACCCAACTTAAATGATATTTCATTAATGAATGAAAACCATTGTTTAAATTCAAAGTTATGTGATAATATGTGAAAGTAAATCAATTTATTATCACATATAAATCATGCCTAAGTTCGGCAAAATAACTTGAACACCGTGTATTACTTGAATACAAAGTGTTTAATGAATTGTTGAAAGTTAATACATATTCGATGTATTGTGTTTTAACGAAAATGGTAATGATCATTAAATGATTGTTTAAATGTGTAAAGTAGTTTACCAAAGGAAACATGAATATGAAATTATTTGATATGATCAAAATGTTTCATCAACGAAGGGTATAAAGATAAAAGAGAATCTAATTACTATGATTTGATCAATAGTAATGAAGTTCAACTTTATAAGAATGGCAAAAAAAGGAAATTGTGGAATGCAAAGCGTTTTGAAACGTCAAAATGCAAAGCATCACAATGTGATATTAGATATCAAAGTGGGTGAATAAAAGGCACCAAATAAATCATTGTAGTGTAGATGTAGAGACCATTAGTTAGAAATAGTTAGCACGCAATTAGAATGTAGTGAACCATTTGAATTCATGAAAGTTTTGAGGTTATTCGATATAACCAAAACAATAGCGAATAAGTCCTTGTAGAGTATTCATTGGAAACTTTGAATACGAAATCCATAGCTGAAACCAAAAGGAAAGCAAGATTCGTACTGCTTGGATTTTGGTGCATTCTTGAGAAAGCTCACTTCTAGTGATGTTTCTCAATTATGGGGCATATGGAAAATAGTGTAAAACATGATGAGGATTCAAATCCCTGCATCAGAGTGTTGAGAAGCGCAACAGAAAATGTTTCTGAACGATTCTCTTCATGAAGGAAACGAATCAATGATAATAATCATTGTGTTTTCCCTACTGGTGTTTTTCACTACATGAAGTAGGATTCAAAATGTAATCCATATGTTTTATGGAGACATTTGTGAATCATTTGTCATGATTATTGGAATATGACATACCTATGAACTACTAAGGAAATAATGGTAAACTAGAATTATGAGAAATCCTAAAAGCAAAATTCCCTTGAGATTAGAAAGCAACTTGTTGCTGAATCTCACAAGTAAAAGGGGTTACTTGAATCTTCCCAAATGACTGCAAAGCCATAGTGGAAAATGGGTGAATGACAAAAGCACAATTTGTCAAATATTGGACGAATTCAAATGAATTTGATTCAAAAGTGCTTAATGTCTAGTGGATTTAAAACTAGTAACAGTACTAGTCATAGTGAATCTCCAAGTTTGATATTTGATCAAAGGATTTTGAAGTTGTTCAAAATAATGAGTGGATATGCAATTTGCATAAAATTGAGTGGGAGCTATTGAAGTCTTCCTGAAACAATATGTGATTGACATATTTTTGAATGGGAGCAATATAAGTCTCAATTCAAATATGTAGGAACATATTTTGAGTGGGAGCTTATAGGAGTAATTCTTAAGTATGTTAAGAATGAAAGCGCAAATACTTATAAATAATGATTTATAAGATGTAGAAGTTGATAATAGGTGTATTATGATATTATGTAGTATTCCTTAAGGGGTTCTGAAAAGGGTTTCGGAATAGAAGTTAATTAAGGAACTGGTCCTTAATAACTTAAATTAGGAATAGTATTAAGTTTAACATTGATGGTTGAAAGAAATAAAAGGATGATCATCATCCACTATGTTGAAACATAGGTTTTATCTTAGAAAACCATGATGATAACTTAACATAATATGTAATCCAATAAGTAACGTCTAAAAGAGATTAAGTTCGAATAACAGAACATTGAGCTAAGTTTGTCCGCAGTGTCCAATAGAGAACTATGGACATGTTTTCCAAATCCATAAAGGATGACATATCTTAAAACATAAAGAGTTATGTTATAAGGGAATATGTTGGAAACTCCTATAAATACCGATTAAAGTCAAGTAGGAAGCGAGGTGAACAAAACATCGAAAGTTGCACAGAGTGCACTGGTGTTTCGATGAATATATTTATAATAATAGATAAGGGTACCATCTAAAGTGTTATATAATGTTATGGCGAGGCTAGTTCGCTTTTAACGTAGAATGATGTGTCCCAGGGCACAGTGCTCATGAGAAAGCCCTCGAGGTTGATCTAAAGTCACTGTAGGCTCCTGGAATCAGGCCTCGTTCTGCTGCCATAACAACGATGCATGCACACAGATGCTATCATGTGATGATAAAGTATTAATGTCAATCAAGGTGACATTAGTAAGTTGCAAAGGATTTGGGATTGTAAAGTACAGACCCAAGACTCAACCTCTTCCATGAGCAAGCATGTTCAGGGTACCGGATATATGGTGCCAATGATTAGAACAAATGCAGCTAGTGTATTTGTACTCTAGTGCAAGTGGGAGACTGTTGGAAATATGCCCTAGAGACAAATAGTAGTAAGGACTATTATCATATTTCATATAGTTTATGATTAAGTTTTATATCATGCTATAACTGTATTGAGTGGAAACATCAATACACGTGTGATATACAAACAACCAGGGGTTCCTAGTGAAACTCTAGTCACTGGTTCATTGGTCAACAGATGATCATGTGGCATTTATGCCAGTTGGAAATGAAGTCATCTCATTCTGAGAATGAGATGATGAACCAATACCCAACCTAAACATCGTGACATGATCATGTCACGAAGTTCAAGTTATGATGATTAGAAATGAATCCTCGTAGACTATTCCTTAGACCGTGAGGCTATATCAATCACTATCTCCCGAGAGTGCTTAGATAGCATCAAGCGCCACTTGGTAATACAATGGTTATAAAGGTGTGTTCATGTACTCAGAGGAAACCGTAGAGGCAGTATATGTCAAGAGCGGGATTTGTCCATCCATGTGACGGGAAGATACTCAAAGGGCCCACTCGGAGAGGTTATATCCAATAGCTGCGCAGCGTGTGATTTGATCACAGGGATGTCACTAGTCGGAACGAGTCAAGTAGTCTTGTTCAGTAACAAGATTGAACACGACATGGTGATGTCATTGATCAGATCTCGGGCAATGCAAGTATCAAGAGACAAAGGGAATAAGACACGACTGACCCGGTTCAAACGATGAAAGATCTTCGTGGAACGCACAGGGGTCACATGGCCATCCAGGTCCCTTTGTCGATCATTGGTGCGTGAGTGTCCCGACCATGTCTAGACTGTTCCCGACCGTGGGGTATCACGCTTAAGGGCTTGATGATGCTTAGAGAGTGTTTATAGGATCGGTGGAATCTCCGAAGATTTGTAAGGAGAAAACCGAAAGGGTTTCCGTAAGTCCGGAGGTTGTCCGGAGTGGAGGTGGAAGGTGTTCCATAGCCACGGAGATTGAATAATGTATGAATGAATGTTAAATGTTGATTTAATCATTTATTCATAATTATTTAATAAAGAGAAAATCAATTTAAATGGTCAAAGGCTTAATGGGCCAATTTCCGGAGGGAGAGGGCCCATTTGGGGAAAGTAGAGAGAGAGAAGGGGCAAGAGGGCTGGCCGGTTGGGCCTAGCCCCCCACGGGGCCTACTAGGGGTTGGCCGGCAGCCTCCCCTCCCCCCTCCTCTCCTTTAGTCCCACCCCGGTACTTTGAGGGAGGTAGTACCTCCCCTCCCCCTATATATAGTGGGGGTATTTGGCCAAATTAAATACACCAATAATCAATAAAGGTCTTCTCACTTTTGGGAGGACCTCCAGTTGATGTTTTCTCTCTCCCCCTCTCTCTCACGTGACCGTGGTCCCAAGTCTGGACTACGCGAACGGGAGACACCTTCACCGCGCAGCGCCGTCGCGCTGCGGGATTCGGATCCGGGAGCTCTACTTCCGCAACTATTGCTGGATCGGGGAAGCAGGAGTCATCGTCAGGCACCGGACGTGTGTAACTCCCCGCGAGGTGTCGCACTTGAGGCACTCAAGTCGTTGGAGTCAAGGAGCGCAAGGACTTCATCACGACCTTGAGGTCGGCTTCGGCTCGTCTACATCAACCACGTGCTCCTGAGCGTTGACAACGCTTTTCGGTATTCAAGGGTAAGTTCGTGAAAATCCCCTCCCATTACTGTATTGCTAATAGATAGGTCCTGGCAGCTTCAGGGGTTCAGGGGCATAGGGTAAAATTTATTATTTTCATATGCGGAATCCCTACAATATCTATGTGTGAGTAATTCTCTCAGGGCTAAGTGCTTCGGCCTAGCCATGTAGAGTCTGTGTATGTTATTTATCATAGATGGGATCATCTATTAGTTTGTATGACATGATGATTATTGTATCCTCTCTTGCCTCAATCCAAGGACTTGTCAGGTACCCAAGACCCCGAGGGTTGAGCCAGGTATAGGGAGTATGAGTAATGACTAATCTGTAGGTTGGGAAGCCCAGTGACAGAAGGGGTAGTACGGCTGTATGTGAGGGATTTACTTGGGATTAACGGTGACATCACTATGCATATCATTAGTTCTCTTTCTTCTATGGATGAGACTAGTAGGTTATTGCTATAAGCGGTTGCGGAGGCAATAGCAATTATGGATGCACTGCCCACATATAATTTATCTTGCTCTAACAAGTACATGCATACTTTATTTCTATCTTTTATTACCATCAGATGTTTTGCACGGCTATAGGTGAAACCGAACGCCCTAGGACCTATATCTCCATCATCGACAACAAAAAAAAGACGCAAACTATTGGTCCGGTAAAAACACAAAAGGAATTATAAAACTCCCGAAGGTCCATTAAAGTAACTTCACTACTCATTCACTTCCCGAGGATTCGATAACCTAGGTCTACTAGGGAAAAAGAAGCTATACTACATCCGTAATATGGATCGAAGGTATCATGCTCCACTTGGCGTAGCCGGTCACGGTAGTCAAACTCTCGGAAAGTTTAAATCAAGCCGGTTCTCAAACCTCTCAAATTGGGCATTGAATTCTTGGCGTTGCGCCCATAAGTTGTGGCACGTGGTGAAACCATCTTGGTTGTTATAGTTGTTGTCTCCGATATCTCCGCTTCCCCTAGACATGTTGTATGACCACAATTTAAAGGAAGGGTGGTACTGGTGGTATGGTATGTGCTACCTTGCCTCACCAAGTCAAAAATTGGAAAGGTTGTTCTTGGCAAGAGGAAAGCGAATACACAAGACACACACACACAAAGGCCTATGGAGGAAGGTTGGGAAGGTGGATAGCAAATGGAACAACCAAATGCAAAGGTTATTGTCAAAAGTGGCTAAGATCCAATAAAAACAAAGTCAAAGGAAAAGGTCAAAAAGGGTGATGAGAACCTACGACTGTACACACATGGTGGAGATTAATGTGTCTAACATGACTATGAAAATGAGAAACGAACAAAATTGGTGCTCATGAAGACTAATGCTTGGTGTCGTGCCAACGCTAGGAGTGACCATAGCCCGTTTGCCAAAAGATTGAGAAGCAACGGATTTGCATGCTTGCCTTGCTCTTTCTCACACTCTTGCTTAGAATCTTTGGACTCTCTTTTGCTACTAGTATCTTTCTCTTTTTCTTAGAAGCTTTTCTTTATTTTCTCTTTTTTTGATGTATCTTTTTCTTTCTATGCTACTGAGTCAACTTTTGTTATTGCCTCTACACTATGACTATGAAAGAGCAAGCACATAATGCTTCGGCAAACACAAGATGAGATACTCTCGATAGGTTATGTAACACACAAAGGAAGAAAGGGGTTAACAAGGGTGGTGCAAGTTATACCTTGTGGTGACGACGAACTTGCAACCGTTGGTTGAGGGATGGTTCGAGTTACGTGGTGTCAATTTCGAGCACGAGGTGTTGTTGGTGCAGAAGCTTTGTTAGAGTGATAGACACGCACATGAAACACAAACATCAAAAGGAAACCAGTCGAAAAGGAAAGGAGGAATTTTTTTGTCACGACCGGAGACTTTGGGGTCTGGTGGCCAGAGACTCCAGGGGGCCGAAGACTCTGGTGCTGGCGACCGGAGACTCCAGTGTCGGGTCCAGCACCACGAACAACTCATGTTCTTAAGCAGAAATCCGGGCCTTCGATCCTCAAATCCAAAAATTTTTGACCTAATTGGGCTGGGAAACGCAGGAAAATGGTAGACCAACTCCAAAGACAAGTTTCTTATGGACCAAAACCACAATAAACTCACCAAAACGAGAGATACGTCCAAAAGAAATTTGGGGCAATATTTTTGGTATTTTTCAATCTATGGTGGAAATCGAAGAATGAAGTCAAATCCATGGCAACCAAAAGCTGTTGATACCATTTGATATGGGTCTCCTTGTGTATTTACCCTTGAGGTGGCCCGATCTTCACGGATTTGAGGCGGGGTGTGAGGGGACACGTGATGAACATGATGAACGCAACTCTAATGCAAGGTAAAGATACAAACACATGCCAAAACACACCCGATTTGATTTGCTCCCATTGGTTCAAACAACCAATTCAATAGAATCCTCGGTGAGAGACCTTGCGGTAGAATCACCAAAGGAGAGATCGGCAAGAGGATGATAGAATCCAAATCAAGGATAGAGTATCAACCGAGTAGAATCCCAAAGGGGAGAGACCAAGCACTACTAGAATCCTTGACAAGGAGAGACCAAACACTTGAGGAGGGTCTTGACGACTTGGAGAAGGGCACCGACTCCAAGGCCTTGTACAACTCATAGATAATCTATTGAGAGGGTGTTCCCATTTAGGGTTAGGCACATGCCTTAATTCATCATTATCTCTAGGGTTTCAAAGAGGGAGTGGGGGCATATATAGGCCATCCACGAGCTAGGGGCAAAATAGGCATAAAGGGAAGTTTGGGGGCGTTACATGGGCCAGGCCCAACTCAAGGCGCGTAGGCCCATTTCACTTACACCGGAGACTCCGGAGTCTAGGGGCCAGAGACTCCGGGGTGGCGGAAGACTCCGGAGTCATCGGCGGTCTCCGGGCCAGTCTCCGGGGAGATGTATTGAACGCATCTGGCACAAGTCCGGAGTCTTGTACGGAGTCCAGACCAGACACTCCGGGGTCATAGGCCAGAGACTCTAGGGTCCATGGGCAGAGACTATGGGCTTGCTCTAGCAGCTTCTTGCATATTCTTTTCCATGCTCCTGCTTGGGTGTCTTGGCTCCAGGTTCATCATTGTCGCCTCCTCTTGGCATCATGATCATAGGTCTAATAACACAATAGGTACTTGGCTCGAGTAGGATCCCATTCACACGATAACCAACGGACGGTAAGAGATGGAAGGAGTTCACCTTTATAGGAGTGGTTGGTGTATCATGATGTGGACCAATGGTGATTGACATATGTTTGGTTGCATCATATTCACTTCAAATGACTCAGCTATGGAGAAGAACACGAGGAGTCGATTCAAGTGTGAAACAAGCAAGCGAGAGGATGCACCACATTCTTATTTTGCCTCTTCTTGTAAGTTTATTCATGAACATATTATGTTTGTTCATTTGCACTTGAGTTCAAACCCATGCTTAGCTTGTTATCATTTAAGACTTATTTTTCAAAATCTAACGCTGCTACTTTGGTTCCGACTTACGACAATTATTCTAAGCTTGAAAATAAACTGCATTGGATTAAATTCCAATCTTTTTAGAACACAAGAAAGTATCTTCTTGACAACTTTGGTGCCATATTTTTTTCTTAAGGGCTTAATCTTAGTAGCACTCAACCCCACATCGTAACGTTGACTTGATAACACTGTTTAAAGAAATGGAAATTTTGTGGTGGTTGAGAGAGATGCCAAACTTGTCTAGCTGAGTTGAAAAGAAACATGTTATTGAAGTGAATTACAAGAGTACCAAAACTTCATGGAACTAATAACTCCTATGGCCTACGAACTATCTTGAGTTCATCTCAGATTTCGGCTATGAGTTGGCTAGACATTTGTAGCATTGTTGCAATGTGCAAATTTTTAATTCCATGAGCCTAGGTACTAGAGCAAAAATAAACTACTATCAAGATCTGAGCTGAAATTATTTGATTTATATGAAGTCCTCGCATCACCTCACCGCTTAAAAGATTAAAAAATTGAAAGACAATAAAAGAGATAGGGTGTTAAAGAGCCATGATTTTCGAAGTGGGTATTAATGAAAAGCTCTAAGATTATCCTTCTTTTTGACATTTACTAGTTCACCCTTAATTTAACTAAAGCATTCTTGCTTAAAATATTTTTACTCTCAAAAAAAGAGAGGCACTGAAATGAATTGATTTGCAAGCCTAACCAAATTTTTGACAATCTCTTTTGATTTTAAAATTTATTAGCTAGCAAGTTTTATGCGGTTAGGAAGCAAACTTAACTGCAGCTGTTCAGATATATTTTGCTCATGTTCGAGGTTGCAGGATTTGTGACGATGGAATATGATACCACTTTGAAATTGTGAGTTTCTGTGCTTGAAGTTATTTCTCGCTATTATTCTTTATAGCTTTGTCACTCGAGGGCCTATAATAGCTAAGCTTGGGGAAGTTCATAGCTCCAAATATTGACACTTTCATCGAGGATTTTCCATTGGTTTTCACCAGGTTTCGTTGATTTTGATCTTTCAACTACTGCTAATATTGCAAGTTAGCGAAACCTTGTTCTCTTGTGTTGGTTTTCAGGTATTGGACACTTTTGTAAGATCTAAGAGCATCTATGGGATAATTACACTAATAAAGCAAATCCCCAATTGAAGACTTTTCCATTGGAAGGCTCCAAATCCTTTAACGAACTACGGTATGGTCGGAGACCTCCTATACGGTCCTGTACTACCTCTCGTCGCCTCTGTTATATCAATACCAGCAACTTTCGTGAAGGGGAGGGGGAAAATATGAACATAGCCACCGCAAATAGTCCCAGAATAGAGGAGATCAGATCTGAAGAAGGAGAAGAATACCACCTTATCCTTCGAAGATCTTGAGCCTCTTGACATCAACTCCACCATAATTCTCCATTCAAATTGAGAGAGAGAGAGAGATTCACACTTGTAAGATTAGGGCTTGAACCTCTATTCCTACTTTGGATTGTACTTGATTTGATCTCCAATGGTATTGTGGTTTGCTATGGTAGAGTTGAGATGATTTACATTTGCAACATGATTTTATCTTTGATCTATTCTCCTCTCATGTCTAAGTAAATCCCCATAGGCGTGAGAGATGTAGCGAATTGGTGAGATGTGTTGTGCCTACTTTATTTCCATCCATTTGTGATTATTGTCGTGATTATTATATTGTAAGAATGACTATCTATGTTTTCCTAATGCTTGTTATCCAATTTAAGGGCCCGGGTAACATGATCCTGAGATATCATAGATATGAACTTGTCTACTAGCAAATCGGCAACCCCCGAGTGACACGGTCCCGTACTACCTCTCGTCGCCTCTGTTATATCAATACCAGCAACTTTCGTGAAGGGGAGGGGGAAAATATGAACATAGCCACCGTAAATAGTCCCAGAATAGAGGAGATTAGATCTGAAGAAGGAGAAGAATACCACCTCGTCCTTCGAAGATCCTGAGCCTCTTGATCATCAACTCCACCATAATACTCCATTCAAATTGAGAGAGAGAGAGATTCACACTTGTAAGATTAGGGCTTAAACCTCTATTCCTACTTTGGATTGTACTTGATTTGATCTCCAATGGTATTGTGGTTTGCTACGGTAGAGTTGAGATGATTTACATTTGCAACATGATTTTATCTTTGATCTATTCTCCTCTCATGTCTGAGTAAATCCCCATAGGCATGAGAGATGTAGCGAATTGGTGAGACGTGTTGTGCCTACTTTATTTCCATCCATTTGTGATTATTGTTGTGATTATTATATTGTAAGAATGACTATCTATGTTTTCCTAATGCTTGTTATCCAATTTAAGGGCCCGGGTAACATGATCCTGAGATCTCATAGATATGAACTTGTATACTAGCAAATCAGCGACCCCCGAGTAACACGGCCGATATTAAAGAGGAGCTAGTATAACTCGAGGATAACAAGGAACCATCAAGTTTCAAGCCTTAATCTGGTCGGAAGACCTCAATTGATGTGTGATAGCTCTAAATTTCATCACTTTTTACCATTGGTTTTCCTCTTGTTTATTGCCGGATTTCCCTGAAGATTGCCCTTTTCACTAATGTTAATGTCGCAATTAGCGAATCTTTGTTTTCTTGTGATGGTTTTCAGGCGATGAACATTTATTGAAGATCTAATAGCATTTATGGGCTAATTAGACCAGAATAAGCAAATCCCCAATTGAACCCATTTTCATTGGAGGCGTCAGCACGCATAACGACCAATCTGCATACGGACGCGTCTGCATCACCGCCCCACATTTACTTACTAGCTCCTTCCCTATATCAATACAAGCAACTTTCGTAAAAGGGGAGAGACGAGAAGAACCACAGAATAGAAGTTACAGCTGCCATAAGCCATCTGGAGGGAGAGATCAGATCTGAAAGAGAAGACGAACTTCCCCTTGTTCTCCAACGACCTTCAACCTCAAAACCATACACTCCACCATCATCCCATCATTACTGAGAGAGAGAGAGAGATTGGCACTTGTAAGATGAAGGTTTGATACTTTTATCTACCTTTGGTTTGTATTTGATCAGATCTAAATTGCTATTGTGGTTTGCTACAATAACTTTGAGATGATTTCTATTTGCAATATAATTATGCCTTTGATCTGTCTACCTCTCATGTCTGAGTAAATCCCCATAGGCGTTGGAGATGTAGGGGATTGGTGAGATGTGATGCGCCTATTTTATTTCCATCCATTTTTGATTGTTGCAATGTTTATTTAAACCGTGAGAATGAATATCTATGTTTGCCTAATGCTTGTTATCTAATTTAAGGGCCCAGGTAACAAGATCGAAAGACCTCATAGGTATGAACTTGTATGCTAGTAATTCGGTGACCCCCCGAGTGACACGGCCGATATCAAAGAAGATCTAGCATTACTCGAGGACAACAAGGAACCATCAAGATTCAAGCCTTGATCCGGTTGAAAGACCTTAATTAATGTGCTGACCATGGCTGTGGTAACAGGTAGATGGATCATTGAGATTAGGAAGAATTGGCCATGAGGACTCCTAGTCGGTATATGGGTTGCTTGTCTACTCACTTACAAATAAGAATTATCATTATCACTTATTCCGCTTATTCCATTTGGTACCTTAACAATCATCATGAATTGAATCTCTCCGCGCCTAACTTCTCATCTGCAGGACCTTTACACATTTTCCGCATCTTTACTTTTATGCAATTTACTTATTTCCTAAGAAAGTTCCTCTATCTTTTATTTAATCACTTCCACCGTCAAAATTTGCAGTCAATTCACTCAAGACTTGTGACACCTTGGGTGCGACAGAAACTCCGCATAAAAACACTTCCCTAGGCTCATCGTTGGGATCGATATAAAGCTAGAATTAATACTTCCGCAAAAACATTCTCTAACGAACCTGTGCACTTGCAGGCCATCAAGATATTTTATGGCGCCGTTACCAGGGAGCTAAGCGCTAAGTGTTGGTTCTTGACAACAGCAACTATTGATACCATTCATGATCTTCGTTGAAGACAGAGGTACCACTCGATCAGGAAAAATCTATTTACCTTCATATATTGATTGTATTCCGATCGAGAGACGATTAGAATTTATTGAAAAATTTACTAATTCACGTACTGTAGACGTGAACAACTTAATTCCATTGATGGCTGATTTGACCATCACCCGAGGAGCCAAACTTGAGCTACCTTTGGGAGAGTATGGGAATCCATCTAGGTACTTGAGGAAAATGCCTATTCTTTATCCTGAACTACAGGGCCAGGAATTTGAAATATATCCTGAGCTAATTTATATGATGAAAGAAATTGCTTTCGAAGGGAAAGAAAAGGAAGACCCTAGTGACCACTTGACAAAGGTATATGACCTTTGTGTCACTCTTAAACCAGCAAGTCTGCCAATAGAGTCTGTACTTCTTAAACTATTTCGCTGGTCTTTGAAAGATAATGCTTTAGCTTGGTTACAATCACTACCTAATCATACTATTAAAATCTAGGAGGATTGCATCCGAGAATTCATGCATAAATATTGTTCATTACTAAAATCATGCAAATCAAACGAAGCATAACAATTTTTTGCAAACAATTGGAGAAACCTTTTATCAAGCATGGAATATATATTATGCAATGATTATGAAAGTCACAGATCATGGTTTTCACGAGAGTCTAGTTATCCAATATTTTTATAATGGGCTTAATGACGAAACAAAAGATATGATTGATCTATCTACAGGAGGAGCAATATGCAACTTAACACTTTCAGAATATGTTAAGCTTTTTGAGGTAAGATCCTTTAATGACGAACAATATAATCTAGTTGAGGATATTGTACCACAAAAAGGTATGATTCACATACCACAAGATCTTATATCCGAAGTCAAAAAGTCCATTGAAGAAAAAGGTATAGCATCAGATCTTGTAAGAGAAAACAAAGTTGACATTCTTCAAACTTATGTAATAGAATATGATTTAAATCTTGTAATGCAAAAGCTTAAATATCAACAAAATCTATTCCGTGAGAAAAAATTATAAATGCCTTATGACACAAGAAAAGAATATAAAAGACCTAACAGAAGTTTTTAATAACCTGGATCAAGCCATGAAGCATTTAGATAGATATCTAAGTATGGTTAAAACCCAGTGTGAGTAGATAAATGAAACACAAACTTTGATTTTGAACCAAGGAAATTTCAACACTGTTTCTACTAACATTGTTACTAGGCGTGGTACAGAAACTCAGGAACCACAAGGGCCACCTTAGTATCAAGAAGAGCAAGCTTGAAAAGCAAGAGAGACTCAGGAGATGAGTCAATGAGAAGATGATCTCATAGACCCCTAGGATGATATTGACTATGAAGCACAGAAAAGGGAAAATAAAGCTTCCGACACTCCAGAAGAAGAGGAAGTGGGGGATAAGCACAAATCATATGATTCAGATGCTGAGACTATCGATTCAAGGGAAGAAGCCAATCTCAGAAAGGAGCAAGAAGAGTAAGTCGATGTCCCGCGTGAAGAACACGCCAATAAGCAAAAAAAACTGCAAGGAAAAATAAAAAGAGTGTTGACAAAGGTAAAAGAAAAGGTAATACCTACCAAAAAGAAAATTTCTTACCCTAACCGAGTTCACTATGAACCAGATAAGGCTATTTATGATTCTTTTTTGGTGAGGTCTAGCTTGTTTTCTCGTTGCCTGAGGCTTCTTTATATAGGGGTCCCTTCGCGAAAGTTGTTCTGTTTGACCTAACGGTGGCGGCACCAACTATACGACCGGAGCTATATGGCAGGAATTTTGCTCCAGTCGTATAGTTAGTCATTAAAGCATCTGCCTCCGCTTGACGGCTCCTAGTTTCTTCTAGTTGTTGGAAATCTCATATCTTTACTTTAATGTAGTGATTCCCTCCTTTAAACAACATTATCTGCGTAGGAAAAATATAAAAGAAAGGATTGCATACTCCTCTGAATATTAGGCATTATTGGCAGGGTTTAGAGAGATATTTCATCAAAAATATAAGTAATATCCAGTTTAAATGTGGACGTGGATGGCTATATTTCAGAGCCACCAACCTCCCCAAGTTTAAACTTGATCGTCCCCGAGCAAGAAAACAAAAATCAAAAAGGAACTCAGCATTTAAACTGAAATAACGAGATGGTGATCTTACTCATGATTGGTAGTCTCATGTTTCCTCCACTTCATAAATCTAAAAAACTTCAGCATAGATAGAGTAATGGCAAGCATATCATATGGGTTTTATGCATCCTTATAGTGTAACAAAATTATTGTCAACATGGATGATTCAAATGAGTAAGCTTTATTCCATGTCATGTAATCAACTCATAGGCTTGCCTTTGAACGATAAAATATAATCATTTAAATTGAGAGTGTGAGAGTTTCATGTAAAGCATATACACTAGAGTATCTCAATTCTCCCATATCAATAAATCAAGACTTTTCAAGCACTACTTTTCTATTCATTGTCCTTCAAGAATTTAAGTTTTTGAGTAATCGAGAGCATGCCAAAGATTTTTATTAGTTTATCGGGCTGTGATGGACACTCGTCGCATCACTA
The DNA here is from genome assembly GCA_023614405.1 of Avena insularis. Lineage (NCBI taxonomy): Eukaryota > Viridiplantae > Streptophyta > Magnoliopsida > Poales > Poaceae > Avena > Avena insularis. The sequence continues at coordinate 469,656,495 of CM042686.1, forward strand.
AGGTTTTTGTTTCTTTTGCATAATGATTACTCATAACATCCAGAGGAGTGATTCCATCATGATTACAGCTACCCGGGAGTGCCAAGAATCTTACCCACTATAGCATTGCTCCTACAAGTGTTTAATCAACTCATAGCCGAAATCTAGGAGTTTCCTCCATGAAGATCGTTTGTAGGCCAGCGGAGTTTTTGGCATCCCATGAAGTTTGAGATGCATAAAGTTGTATCATTCTTATGATTAACAAGTCAAACTTTGGCATGCTCACAAAAACTGCTAAACATTAATTCAATCGAACAAATCCTTTTAAAGAGAGCTATCAAGTCAATCAACATTTTCAGTGGTGTTGAGTGTCTCTAGAAATAATCCTTCAATACTAAGCACTACAACACCCAAGCCTTCAATTGTGAGCCTTTTTCTTATACAATTGTTTAGCAATTTTTAGGCATGACTTGGTTAATTATGAGAGCTAGAACAAAACGTACCCAATTAAATACATATGCAAACGAAAATCTTACTACAATACAAAGACTCACTCCACCAATATAATATCTCAACATTTACTACTAACTAGCATAGGTTTGTCAAACTTCAAAAGTGGGGAGTCATAAGGCATACCTCTCATGTTTGGTTCCACTTCTCTCTTCCTTTTTTATTTGCTTCTTGGAAACTCGAAGTCGATCACTCTCCTGCAAATACATGGAAACCTTAAGGCGGAAAGAAAAGAAAGAGGGGAAATAAGGAAAAATGGAGAAATATTTTTGAGGTTTTTAAGAGAGGGAGTTTAAAGAATGGAAAATTAGCGGCAAAGCTCGGCTAGAAAGTCTCGAAAGCAAATAGAAAGAACTAAAAATAAGGTGTTGGAGAAACCAACATGCGTTCTTATAAACTTAAATAAAAACACAACCTCAAAATAAATAAAAGCAAATGAACACCAAATAAAGATACATGAGGAAACTCCCCCAAACTTAGGATTTTGCAAGCCCTTCAAATCATTGTGGTGGCGGGAAAAGTCGTTACTCCAGTTCGCAAATTGAGTTGAGAGGTTACTAGTTGATTCTCGGAGGTTCAAAGAGAGGCTATGCATCCTCTCCATAGTCCCTCCAAGTCCTTGGAAGTCTTGGTATGTAGCAAACCGGGTTTGTGGCTGCTCCTCTTGATAAGGAACTTCTTGTTCCTCCTCTTGGTCCTCATCCTCCTCCGGAATCTCCTCCCCGGGTTGGTGTTACTCAACCTGCAAGTCATATAGCAAACGTCCTTCCTCGATAGAGAAAAGAACATTAGGCATAGGAGCAGGGTAGAGACGCCCAGCTCCAGCAATATGCAGATATAAACATCACCTCTCCTAGTGAGCATTCAACAAGCTTTCAAAATGGAGAAACCAACACGTGTCTCACCTAGCACGGGTTGCAACTCACCTAGGTCGATGCCTAGGGCAGTGGCAAGCACGGTGATGACACCTCCACCTATGATTGGTCCTTGGCTTTGGGAAGCTTGGTGCTCCAAGTAACGCACAAGGATGGCACCCAAGTTGAGTGCCAAGTTGCAGTTGATGTAAGAAGCATTTGCGAGTACTAGGATGTCCTCCTCGTTGAGTCTCGTGAACTCATTACGTGCCTGCAAGGTGTTAGCAATAACATAGAACAAATAGCAAATTATGGGATGTTGAATATTCTTCCCCTTGTTCACTCTAGTGGTGAAACTCATTCCATTATAGTATTGTTCAGGGGTAGGTTCTAAGCCAGTAAAGGATGCGCGTAAGGCATTAACATCATTGTTTGGCAAATAAAGCATGTGCATCATTCATCTAATGTTAAAGTGTAGTTGTTGTTCATAAGTCGGAAAGAAATCGTGTCCTCTCCTTACCATTGTCTAACGGTGCTTTGCAATGAACTTAGGAATTCAATAGTTAAGCGCCGATAAGTAGGCACATCATTGTACACAAAGTTTTGCAGGCCAACTCTAGTGCAAAGTAAATTGAAGTCATCAGAAATATCGAGTTGGTTCAATATAATGGGGTAAGCCCACTTGGTGGCCTTCACTTCGTGGTTCTTGATCTTGTTGAAGCGATCACGTTGGGGCTCATCCCTGAACCATATCCCCATGCGTTCTTGAGCGACAGCCCGAGAAGCGCTAGCGGTGGCACGAGCACGAGTTTGGCTCCTTGTGTTCATCATCTAAATCATTAACAAAAGGCAAAAATAAAACTTTTTGATCCAGCAACAGTAAGTGCATCATATTCCTCATCATAGCACGCTAAAGAATCTCCTCAAAATAAAAATCTAGGCAAGAAAATCTTGAAAATTGGTTCATAGTAGGTCTCACCCTAGATTGATAATGACAATAGATCGAAGATGAATTTGCAAAAAGTAATTGGAGGATCGGAGGAGAAACATACCGTACATCACTTGTGTGCGAGGAAATCAAACAAAATTGAGTAGAGATGGAGATCTCTTAAGGTTTTGAGAGAGTTTGGAGGTACAAGAGAGAAAAAGATTGAAGTTTTGGAGTTGGAGGTACCTTCCCGTGCGTTTTTATGGTCGGACGCAACTATACGGGCGCAACTATACGGCCGGAACAATGTGTTACCGCCATATAGTTTGCCTTCTGTCAAAATATTAGGGTTTCCTCCTAGCGGCGCAGCTATACGAGCGCAACTATACGGCCGGAACAAAATGTTCCAGCCGTATAGTTGGTCGTCAAACTGTCTGTCCCTGGGAACGAAAATATACAAAGGCATCGATATCTATATGACCGAAACTATACAGCCAGAATTTTTATTCCCATCGTATAGTTGGTCATTAAACTCTCAGTACATTAGAAAAGAATTTGTACGGAGGCACCGTTATCTATAAGACCAGAGCTATACAACCAGAATTTTTATTCCCGCCGTATAGTTGGTCGTTAAACTCTTAGTACATATGAAAGAAAAATTGTCGATGGCCAAGATATCTATACGACCGAAATTTTTATTCCCGTTGTATAGTTGGTTGTTAAACTCTCTGTGTGCATAAAAAAATTTATGTTTCTTCGAAAATTATTTCTTTTCCTGTAACTTAGTGATATACCTTGTTTTTTATAGAAAATTGATAGTAAATAATGTCGACCAATAACAACATGAATAAAGCAGGATTTTTAGTACTACCGAACTTCTTCTCAATTGGAGTTTTCTAGCACTCTTTATTGAACATAAACTAAAACTAAAACTTAAAAACTTTACTCAAACCTTTATTTCACATGGGTTGCCTCCCGTGAAGCGCTCTTTTATGGTCAATAGCTTGACCTCAATGTTGCTTACTTAGGCCAGATGAGTGGAACACTAATGGCTCAAGATATCTCGAGCTTGTTGGGGAGCCCCAAGAGGAAGGTATGATGAGCACAGCAACAAGTTTCCCTTAGTTATGAAACCAAGGTTGTCGAACCAGTAGGAGCAAGGAAACACCTCCAAGGTGTTGTTTCCAACTTGGAAGCCTGCACAACACAACCACAGAACTTTGCCCCCAACTTACAGTGAGATTGTCAATCTCACCGGTTTTGTTGAAAACAAAGTATTAAACGTATTGTGTGGAACATAGTAATAGCTTGCAGAAAGTAAACAGAAAACAGTAAATAGCTTTGTAGATTGATGGTAAAAGAATGGACCGGGGTCCATAGTTCACTAGTGGTGATTCTCCTTAAGATAGATGACATGTTGGGTGAACAAATTACAGTGGGGCAATTGACAAACATCGAGAAATCATACATGCATATACTAATCATCTTGACTCCCATGAGATTTGATTGGGCATTACAACATTATACATAGACCGTAATTCAACTGCATCTATTACTAATAATCCACCTTCAGGTTATCATCCGAACCCCCTCCAGTATTAAGTTGCAAGCAACAGATAATTGCATTAAGCATTGCGTGTAAAGTAAACAATACGATTGTTTTATGAACAAAGGATTGTTGTTTTCTCCCTAGTAGCAACAGCACATCTAGTACCTTAGAGATTTCTGTCACTTCCCTAGATTACTAGAGGCATGAACCCACTATCAAGCATAAATACTCCCTCTTGGAGTTGCTAGCATCTACTCGGCCAAGATAGCTACTAACAACGAAGAGCATTCAAGATCACAAATAACAAAGACATGATAAAATCAATAATAAATCTAAAATAGCATCTCAATATCCATCGGATCCCCGCAAACACAACATATATGATTACAAATAGATGATCTTGATCATGAATGGATCTCACAAGATCAAAACATTGTAGCACAAAGGAGAAGAACCAACCATCTAGCTACTACATGGACTCGTAGTCCAAGGATGAACTACTCACGCATCACAACGGAGGCTTGCATGGTGATGAAGAAGGCCTCCAGGGTGAATTCTCCCCTCCAGCAGGGTGTCGGGAAGAGCTTCAGATCCCTCCCGATCTAGGGATGGAGATGACGGCAGCTATAAACTCTTTCGTGGATTTTTGATCGAGTACTTAGGGTTTCTGAATGGGGGCAATATATAGGCGAAAGGGGAGGCCGAGGGGGTGCCCTAGGCAGCCACACCACCCCCTGGCGCGGGCCAGGCCTGGCCACGTGGCCAGGTGGTGTGGGTGGCCCCTGGCCCCTCTCCGTCTTGTATTCTGGCTCCATGTCCCCCTCGGTGAAATATTGACTTTGGATTTTGTCGCGTCCAATTCCAAGAATATTCATTTTCTGACTTTCCTGGAACCAAAAACAGCAGAAAATAGGCAGTCGGAACTGTGGCATCATGTTAATAGGTTAGTACAAGAAAGTGTATAAAAGTACTCCAAAGTGTGGACAAAACATAAGAAATTAGATAAAAACCAAGCATGGAACATCAAAAATTATAGATACGTTTGCAACGTATCAACATCCCCAAGCTTAACTCCTGCTCGTCCTCGAGTAGGTAAGTGATAAAAAGAAAGAATAATTTTTGAGGTGACATGCACCATCATAAACTTGATCAAAGTATTTGTAAAACGTTGATAGCTGGGATCATATTACTTCAACATAGCATGAAAGATAAAGTCCTAACAATAATACATAGCAACTATGTTGTAACATGAAAAGGCACAAACAAAAGATTCATGAATAACAATGCTTTGCAAGACGTTTGTTTGTTTCACATAAAGAAAACATATCATAGTGGCATTCAGCTTGTCCCTCATAGAGTAGCAAAACATAAATGCATAGGACATCTTCAAAGTTTATAAGGGTGACTAGATACAAATAGTTTAAGAACAAGCAATATCAAAGTTATACATCAATCAACAAGTCTTGGGACAATGCACATTAAACTAAGAATGGCCACTATGCTCTCTCAATAGGTGCATAAAGATAGAAGATGGAGGCTCAACATAAAAGTAAAAGAAAGGCCTTCATAGAAAGAAGCAGGGATTCAAGTCTCATAAAGAGCTTCCAAAAATTATGGTACTTATTAGCTTTCAGCTCTCATTGCCCCTATCATAAGCATCTTGAAGTGATTAAGGTTAAAGTGAACAAACTATGGAGTATATGCTTGACAAAGTATAAGTTGGAAATCTCATGTCCCTTGAATATGAGGGCCGCTCCTCATGCTACTCAAGTTTAGTTACCGGTAAGTTCTTGTCATAGTAAGTACATGTGTATCATAGAGAACCGCCAACGGCGAACCCCTTGCCCGATGATATGGAAGAATCCCCATATCAAAATGACAAGGTAAGCAGACAACGAGCATCTCAACAATCTTCTTTTTTACCATGGGAAAATGGTGCTTTTTTCTCTCTTTCCTCTTTTCTCATATTCTTTTTTCTTTTTCTCTTTTTCTCAATCTCTATCACTTTTTTATAAGAAGAATGTTTCATAGATTGCTCATTATGGTTACGCTACAGGTTTCCACCATGATTAGGCATGGATTAGACCAGCGGCCCAGGCGTTTCTCTAACACACATACATAACTCCATGGACTTACAAGCCCCCCTTTCATTTCACACCGACGACATCCGTAGACAAATGAGCATGATATCAACTAGGTACAATGTACAAGTGCAATGTTGAAAGCGTTCCCCATGACAGCATGGTTCTGCTAATCCCCAACATATAAGTGCAAGCATATACAACATAGATGACACAATGGTTCAAGTTTATTAAGGGCAAGAAAAGTAAAGTGTGCCATCAAGTTCGTGAGAGCTTTAATCACTACTTTTCCCATAACAAGTTTAATTCGGAAGGTAGATAAAAACATGAATATATTTGGAATAGCAAATGCTAATAGGTAGGTATGGTGGACTCTTTGGAATAACTTGGTTTTATTTGGAGTTGGATGCATGAGTGGAACTCATACTTGGTTATGGAGGCTAGCAAAAGACTAGGAGCGATCAACTAAGAGAGCAATAATGGCCATAATCATGCAAAGCGACAAAACATCATTAATTAAAGCATAAAGTGATATTACAAGTCGAAAACTAAAGGATCATAAAGGTTATGGTGACTTGGGATAGTCGTAACATGGTGTGAGCATGCGCCAAGTCAAACCAAATAAAGCATCAAAGGAGAATACCACAATACTATACTTTAATATGCTAAAAAAATGCATGATTCTTTCAAGGCACATTAAGCAATCTCAATTGTTTATAACATGTCATGATACAGCAAAAATCACTAAGCATAAAGCCAAAACAATATCAAGCATGACATGACAAAGCATAGACCACAGTCAAAAACAAGCTCCTTTTACCACTTAAGCATGAACTTTTCCTACTCTTTTCCAAATCAAACCAAACTTATTTGAAAACTAATGTATGGAAGAGGGGTCCAACCAATTTATTCAAGAAAACTAAGCAAACCAACCAAACGAAAACTAAAAACAAAAAACGAACACACTCCAAGAACAACACAACTGTGCATGAAACAATAAAAATGAAGTGTTTGGAAGAAACCTGAGATTTTTATTGATGAAGAAGGGGATGCCTTGGGCATCCCCAAGATTTGACGCTTGTACTTCTTGGATATTTCTTGGGGTGACATGCGTGGCATCCCCAAGCCTGAGCTTTAGTCCATTCTTCATCTCATTACATCATTCTTTCCTTACACCTGTAATTTTTCCTTCATACAAAACTTCACACAATCTTTATTAGCAACATTAGTGCACTCAAGATAATAAGTCTTTGGGTTCAGTTTCAACACCAATAAAACTTCCATTAAAACACAAGCTATTATAGCACTTCCCTCAAAAAGCTCAATTCCCCAAAGAGAACTCAAAAAGGAATCAACAAGAAGCAAATGCAAATACTGGCAGAAATCTGTCAAAACAGACCAGCAGGTAGAAACCAATTTTTTCGACCTTATGTTGCTCAAATAGAAAAGTGTTGAACTAACGAAAGTTAGATAACAACCTGGGGCAGAAGCACAAAAATCTTAGCTCAAACCGATGTACAGAGATTTTACAAGAATTTTTACAGCGAAGCATAAAAATCTGTTTCAGGACAGCAACTTTCCCAAGCATTACTTCTCTCTCATTAGAGGTTACTCTTGGTACAAAAAACAAAAAAAAGATAAGGAGAGGTTATTACTAAAGAAAATAACTTCCAAGACTCAACTAAAACTTTTGGGTTATCTCCCAATAAGTACTTTTCTTTAACGCCTTTAAGTTAGGCATAATAGTTTGAGAAGATGCTCACATAAAAAATATGAATTGACGTAAAAGAGAGCATCAAGAAGCAAATTCAAAACACATTTAAGTCTAACCCACTTCCTATGCATAGGAATATTGTATGCAAATAAATTCACAAAGAACAAAGTGACAGGCATAGGAAGATAAAACGAGAGTAACTTCAAAACTTTCAGCAAATAGAGAGGTGTTTCAGTACCATGAAAACTTTTACAACCATATTTTCCTCTCTCATAATAATTTTCAGTAGCCTCATGAATAAACTCAACAATATAACTATCACATAAAGCATGCTTTTCATGATCTACAAACACATAATTTTTATCAAGCTCAAAAATAATGGGATTAAAACCTTCAAACCCACTTTTAACAATTTTATAACAAGGTGACTGATCATTCTCAAGAGGTGTGGGGTTACAAGATAAGGTCAAGACCCCTCCAATCTCATTTTTAATAGTAGTACATTTAATATTATCAACCAATATAGGACCATCATCTAGAGCTTTATCATAAACATTTTCTAAGCAACGCTCTTTAGTACCATGCATTTCGAAGTTAGGCACTAATAAAGGATTATCATAGGTAACAGGAGCATAATTATTATCACAAGTTTTACCCATAGTAGATTTTTCAAGAGAATCCACAGGAACATAACATTCATCCTCCTTTGGTAAGCATGGGGGACAATCAAATAATGTAAGGGATAAAGAGTTACTCTCATTAGAAGGTAGGCATGGGTAGCTAATCCATTCTTCCTCCTTTTGTCCATCACTCTCCTCCTCTTTTTCATCTAATGAGCTTTCAGGTTCAGCAATTTCTTCTTCCATAGGCTCCTGCAAATTGTGGACACATTCTTGTGCATGACCGAGTCTCTCTTTATGATCAATGATATAACAATTATTGCTGAAATTTTATATGCAATGATCAAGGATAGAAGAGACCATATCTTTAAGGTCTTTACAAGCAACACAGGTTTCATAGTTTTTAGACATGAAGGATTCTATTTCAGAAGCTCACATAAACAAAATGAATTGTTCTACTTAGTCAAATCCAAGATGAATATAGTTATTCCAATGACAGTTCATAATTACAATTTTTTTACTAAAGCCACATTGGAATTTAAGATGTTTCGTATCCTATTTAGAGCAACAATTTATATCATGGCGTTTAAGAATTTTTTAGCAATTAGATCCAACCTTTTTAACACGGCTCTCATGACTTTACCCTTATAAGATTCTCTATACCTTATAAAATCTTCCATGGAGGTTCTAGCAGGCGGTGGTTCATCTACTACCTTAGCAGTGATAGTAGTTTTCCCAACTAGGAAACCGAGTGGGCTATCCATAATGAAATAGTGATTGGAGAAGAACTAGACATAAAAACAGCTTGAAGTGGGAACTTAAAAAATGTGTTTTTGATAAAGAAAGCAAACTAGTATAACTATTTTTTTGTGTTTTTGATAAATAAACAAGCAAACAAAGCAGAATAAAACTAAGCAAAACAAAAAAAACAAAGTAAAGAGATTGGTTATGAGGGACTCCCCTTGTGAAGATGTCCTTGACTCCCCGGAAACGGCGCCAGAAAAATACTTGATGGCTCAAGATATCTCCAGCTCGTTGGGGAACCCCAAGAGGAAGGTATGATGAGCACAGCAGCAAGTTTCCCTCAGTTATGAAACCAAGGTTATTGAACCACTAGGAGCAAGGAAACACCTCCAAGGTGTTGTTTCCAACTTGGAATCCTGCACAACACAACCATAGAACTTTGCCCCAACTTACAGTGAGGTTGTCAATCTCACCTGTTTTGCTGAAAACAAAGGATTAAACGTATTATGTGGAAGATAGTAATAGCTTGCAGAAAGTAAACAGAAAATAGTAAATAGATTTGTAGATTGATGGTAAAAGAATGGACCGGGTCCATAGTTCACTAGTGGTGATTCTCCTTAAGATAAATGACATGTTGGGTGAACAAATTACAGCGGGGCAATTGACAAACATCGAGAAAGCATACATGCATATACTAATCATCTTGACTCCTATGAGATTTGATTAGGCATTACAACATTATACATAGACCGTAATCCAACTGCATCTATGACTAATAATCCACCTTCAGGTTATCATCCGAACCCCCTCCAGTATTAAGTTACAAGCAATAGATAATTGCATTAAGCATTGCGTGTAAAGTAAACAATACGATTGTTCTATGAACAAAGGATTTATATTTTCTCCCTAGTAGCAACAACACATCTAGTACCTTAGAGATTTCTGTCACTTCCCCAGATTACTAGACGCATGAACCCACTATCGAGCATAAATACTCCCTCTTGGAATTGCTAGCATCTACTCGGCCAAGATAGCTACTAACAACGGAGAGCATGCAAGATCACAAATAACAAAGACATGATAGAATCAATAATCAATCTGAAATAGCATCTCAATATCCATCGGATCCCCGCAAACACAACATGTATGATTACAAATAGATGATCTTGATCATGAACGGAGCTCACAAGATCTAAACATGATAGCAAAGGAGAAGAACCAACCATCTAGCTACTACATGGACCCGTAGTCCAAGGATGAACTACTCACGCATCACACCGGAGGCTTGCATGGTGATGAAGGAGGCCTCCAGAGTGAATTCTCCGCTCCGGCAAGGTGCCGGGAAGAGCTTCAGATCCCTCCCGATCTAGGGATGGACATGACGGTAGCTACAGACTCTTTCGTGGATTTTTGATCGGATACTTAGGGTTTCTGTATCGGAGGCAATATATAGGCAAAAGGGGAGGCCGAGGGGGTGCCCTAGGCAGCCACACTACCCCCTGGCACGAGCCAGGCCTGGCCGCACGGCCAGGTTTTGTGGGTGGCCCCTGGCCCCTCTCCGTCTCGTATTCTGGCTCCGTGTCCCCCTCGGTGAAATATTGACTTTGGCTTTTGTCCCGTCCAATTCCGAGAATATTCTTTTTCTGACTTTCCTGGAACCAAAAACAGCAGAAAATAGGCAGCTGGCACTGTGGCATCTTGTTAATATGGTTTGTCCAAGAAAGTGTATAAAAATTACTCCAAAGTGTGGACAAAACATAAGAAAGTAGATAAAAAACCAAGCATGTAACATCAAAAATTATAGATACGTTTGCAACGTATCAAACACCCACTCCAAAGTAGTTGGCCTTCAAAGTGATGGCCTCCTTTTCATCATGCTTGGCTTTCTTCTTCCTGGGGAAATTAATAACAAAAGGATCCCACAAAGGCAATTGAAGCTTCATGTTCCCTTCATGTAGATTAATCAAAGCTTTAAAAGTTCTTAAGAAAGGACGGCCTAATATAATAGGATCAGTAGCATCTTCAGGCATGTCAACAATAACAAAATCAATAAGAGAGGGACAGTCTTTAATGTATACTAAAGTATTCTCCTTAATTCCTACAGCTTGTTTGTAGGTAGAATTTGCTAGATGTAATTTTAACTCGGTGATCTCAAAAGAGCCAAGATTTAACTTGTTAAAGAGACTCTTTGGAATTGTTGAGATGCTTGCACCTAGATCACAAAGTGTAGCTATCTCATTGGTTCCAATTTTAATCTTAATAGTAGGCTCAAATATGTCATCTAACTTCATAGGTAATTTTTCAACAATTTGCTTATATTCTTCCTTAAGCTCACGTACCTTAATTGCTACTTGATTAACAAAGTGTTGGTACATAGCTTCCTCACTACCTTCACTTACTGGAATCTTGATGTTGATCCTTTTTATGAGATCTTCAACGGTGTAACTTGGTGAAGGAGCATTACTATAATCAAGTTCTTCAGGCTCCTCCCTTTGGACTCTCATCATATTGAGGTCTTCAATAGGATTGGGCTCTGCTTTACTTGCAAATTTAGCAAGAATGAGAGTTTGACTCTTGGTTATCTTACCTAGATGTGCCTCGACGATCCTCGTTCTTTCTTGGAGGGCCTGCAAATCATTTCTCAAACTAACAACTTGGTTAGATAATTTACCAAGCATAGAATCATGGTTCTCCGTTACTTTAACAAGAATATTGTTTTGTTCATTTTGTGAGTCTATAAAAGACTTTAGTGTTTCTTGGAGACTACCATTACTAGTTCCCATATTATTATTAGAGTTACCTACAGGACTAGAATAATGTTTCTGAAAGTTAGGATTGTAATTCTTCTTCCAAGCAAGGTTATAATCATTAGGAGCTACGAAGTATATTTCTTCAATATTTGTTTCAAGGATAGCTCTTACCTAGGTTTCCTTACCTTTTACGGCTAGTATGAGCTCATCCAACTTGGCATTGAGTTCTTCATTTTCTTGTGGTGATATGGAGTTCACCTTCTTTGTGTTTGATCTATCCACATGCCATTGGGCATGGTTATCTTGCATAATGTCCAGCAGCTACTTTGCTTTGGTAATATGTTTACCCATAAATGTTCCTCCAGCTGCAGTATCAAGCATAGACTTAGACACTGGGTTAAGAGCATTATAAAATAGATGGGGAATTAACCAGTCTTCCATCCCATGACTAGGACAATTTCTCATGCATTCTTTCATCCTCTCCCATGCAAGCGCTAGTGGCTCACGCTCTTCTTGTCTAAAACCAGTAATATTAGATCTGAGTTGCATAGTCTTTGCAGGTGGGAAAAATTTAGTTATAAATAAAGAAGTGCATTCCACCCATGATGTAATAGTATTTCTAGGCAAAGATAGCAACCATTCTTTTGCTCTTCCTCTAAGAGAGAAAGGAAATAGACGCAATTTGACCACATCAGGGTCAACGTCTTTTATACGCATCATATCACATATTTTAGTGAAAGTATTCAAGTGCATACCTGCGTCTTCAACAGCAGAGCCTCCAAATTGATTCTGTTGAACCAAACTTAAGTAATGGGGCTTAATTTCATAGTCATCAATAGCAATTGTTGGATGAGTAATAGGAGTATGCAAATAATCATTGTTGGGAGTAGCAAACTCCCCAAGCTTCTTTGCTGCCATATTTCCTATGTTTTTGGGTTTTCTTAAACAGAGAATTATAATTATAAAAGCAAGAATTTAAAGGATGCCTAATTTTTTTGGTTTATCAAATAAAGACTGAAAGCAAACTAACAAAATTAAAAACAAGAATCAAAACTAGCAAGGTTCCTAATAACCTCACGAGGGTAGCTATTGCTTCCCCGGCAACGGCGCCAGAAAAAGGGTTGATACCTTCGATCTGGATTACGAATGTAGTATAGCTTCTTTTTCCCTAGTAGACCTAGGTTATCGAATCCTCGGGAAGCGAATGCGTAGTGAAGTTACTTTAACGGACCTTCGAAAATTTTAGAATTCCTTTTGTGTTTTTACCGGACCAATAGTTTTTACACGATCCCATCTATGATAAATAACATGCACAAACGCTACATGGATAGGCCGAATCCCTTAGCCCCAGGAGAATTACTCACACACAAAGAGGAGATTAACAATCACAAACATTATAATGAAAATCATAAGATTGATAGCAATAGTCTTACAATGTCGCCAATCGGAGAAGAGATCTACTATTACAAGTGGTGGAATATGGCTATGGAGATGGAGAAGGGTTTTGAGATCTGGAGGCGGCTGGTGATCTGTGGTAGAGACTTTTGGCGAGGGTTTGGCTTGTTTTCTCATCACTCGAGGCCTCTTTATATAGGGGTCTCTTCACGAAAGTTGTTCTGTTTGACCTAACGGTGGCGGTGCCAACTATACGACCGGAGCTATACGGCCGGAATTTTGCTCCGTTCATATAGTTGGTCGTTAAAGCGTCTGCCTCCACTTCACGGCTCCTAGTTTCTTCTGGTTGTTGGAAATCCCATATCTTTAACTTTAATGTAGTGATTCCCTCCTTAAATGACATTATCTGCACAGGAAAAATATAAAAGAAAGGATTGCATGCCCCTTTGAATATTAGGCATTACTGGCAGGATTAAGAGAGATTTTTCATCAAAATTATGAATAATATCCAGTTTAAATGTGGACGTGGATGACTATATTTCAGAGTCATCAACTATCACCATGAACCGTTTCTCTTCGTGCCTAACTTCTAATCTGCAGGAATCTCTAAGAATTGCTTTACTTTTACTTTTATATTATTTACTTCCAATACCATTCAATACTTAAATCTACCTCCTTTTAACTGACCCATTTCCACTCTCAACACTTATAGTCAATTCACTCAAGAAAAGTGACACCTTGAGTGTGACAGAAACACCACAAATAAACACTTTCCTAAGCTTCTTATTGGGATCAATATAAAAAATAGAATTAATACTTCCACGAAAACATGCACTGACGAACATGTGCCTTTGCGGGCTATCAGCCATATATGGGCCAAAACAATAACGAGAATGAATAGTTTTAGGATATTCTAGGGACGCTAGACAAATTCAAAATCTCAGTCGGGCTGCAAAATTTACCGTGCGCCTACTCTATTTGAATTGGACGTATCCAATTTTCTGCGCATTTATGCTCATGGATGTGACACTCGACCTTGAATTCCTAAACAGATAGCATATGGGCTACTACCGTTTTCTATTATGGCTGGTACCCAAATTTAAAGTCTCAATTGAGAGACAAATCACCCACCGGCTTTGAAGAATTTCACGCCCCTCCGTTTCATAAACTTTGAGGCAAAATCTCCCACTGACGGAGTACCATTTTTCTATTAGTAAATGGACGCTAGCCAAATTCAAAATCTCAATCGAGCGGCAAAATCACCCACTGACCTTGAAGCATTTCGCGCCCCTCTGTTTCAAAAACTTTCAAGAAAATCTCCCAACGAGGGAGTAGCATTTTTATATTATTACTTGGATGCTAGCCAAATTCAAAATCTCAATCGAGCGGCAAAATCACCCACCAACCTTAAAGAATTTCCCGCCCCACTCTTTCAAAAAATTGAGGCAAAATCTGCCACCGAGGAGTACCATTTTTCTATTAGTAGATAGATGGACGCTAGCCAAATTCAAAATCTCAATCAAGTTGCAAAATTATCCACCAACATTGAAGCATTTTGCATCCCTCCATTTCAAAAAAAATTGAGGCAAAATCTCCCACCGAGGATTAGAATTTTTCTATTATTACATGGACACTAGCCAAATTCAAAATATCAATCGAGCAGCAAAATCACCCACCAACCTTGAAGAATTTCCTTCCCCACCGCTCCCATCGAGGAGTACCATTTTTCTATTAGTAGATAGATGGAGGCTAGCAAAATTCAAAAATCTCAATCGAGTGGCAAAATTACCCACCGATCTTGAAGCATTTTGTGGCCCTTCATTTCAGAAACTTTGAGGCAAAATCTCCCAGTGGGGAGTAGCATTTTTCTAGTATTACTTGAACGCTAGAAAAATTCAAAATCTCAACCGAACGGCAAAATCAACCACCGACCTTGAAGCATTTCATGCCCCACTGTTTCAAAAACTTTGAGGCAAAATCTCCCACGGGGGAGTATAATTTTTATATTAGTAGATGGATGCTAACCAAATTCAAAATCGAGCCGCAAATTTTGCCGCCTATCCCATTTGAATTAGAGGTATCCAATTTTTAGGGCAAATATATGGTCATAGATGACGAGTTGATGTGACTCTCGTCCTTGAATTCTTGAACAGATGTACTTGTACGCTCTATAGTACTATATTTTTCTATTTTTACTTGACCGATAGCCAAATTCAAAATATCAATCGAGCAGAAATATCTCGCACTGACCCTGAAACATTTTAAACCCTTCTTTTTCAAGCACTTTAAAATTCCCATTCTACCCATTGTTCAGATGACAAATGGGCAGGTAGATTTGGGGTACACTCGTAATTATTTTTCTGTTCACCTCTATAGTCTCGATTCACGCAGTATTTCCCGCTGGCCCTCCCATAAAACACAAACTCCTCTCTCACGCTCTCACTTCCATGATCACCACGCGCACCGGCCTGCGGCAATACTGATGCATGTAAAATGCATACATGAACTTTTTAGTTTGTTAACAAGTTTTCCTACATATTTGCATCATATATAATGTTATATCCCTATTTTATATTGATTTTTAGGATTTACCAATGATCCCCTTTATTTTGTTTATAACCCTGTAGGGCAGAAAAACCATGTTTTCAATGTTTTTGATGTTTTAGGACCTATACAAAGTCAAAAGGACCTGCACTTTCAGGAATGCCAATATTTATCCACGAGAAGCATATGGAGCACTAGAATCTCACTAGGAGGGCCAAAAGAGCCCAGGTAGCATGCATAGGCCTGGTGGGCGTGCCACCCATGCTCTTTCCCTCCTCGACCATCCGATCACCTTGATTCTTTTGCCCATGGAGTTCTCTTGACCTAGAAATCCCTATATCAGGACCCCCGAGATGTCCTCAAAACAGAGGCGACGGGAAGCGACGAGAGACACCAAAGACAAATACACCACCAGATCTAGCGAAGATTGGAGGGACAAACTCTGCCGGAGCCACATCCGGGGAGATCTCCATCCTCTCCAACATCTCCAGCTTCATGACCATGATGAAGAGGGAGTAGTCCACCTCCGGTCTATGGGTTTGTGGCAGTATCTTGATCTATTTATCTCTTGTTCTTCATAGATCAAGTACCATATGAGATGCCCAACATGATTATGGTCATATTTGTAATTCCTATGTGGTGGATCTTTGTTCTTTGATTTGATATTAGAGATTGGAATCTATTTTGTGTAAGATGTTTTAATAGATGCATATCATGCACCCCGTTCTTCATTGCTTGTTTTGATCCAACTTGTATGCAAGAACTTGTATGGGGAGAAGTGTGTGTTAGATGGAGTAGCATGGGGGTGGAGATTGAATTGTGACACACAAGATCTACTTTGGTTTTTACCTTTCTTTTGCTGCCTCACTAGGGGTAAAGTGAACCCATGAACCCCGGTCCGATTTTTATCATAAGAAACACCTTTCCATTGCATCTACTATCCTTTATAATTTCTGTAATTTATTATTTCAAAAATACAAAAATACTTTCTCTACTTGCAATCACTTATAAAAACCCCAAAACAACTCTACTATCTTCCATATCATCTAGTTTGCATTACTTTACTTTATTTACTGCTTTTATTTTAGTTTACATTTTATTTTATTTATATTACTAATACGAAACCTTGTGCTTAACAACCACTTGGTGGAGTTGGGGACACAAGACAAATTATTTTGCTTTACAGGTTGCTTGAAGAGGAGAAGGCAAACATCCTTCCATAACCAATTCCCCGAGAGTTCGATATAAACCCTCGAGTCACCCTTATGGGGAAAACAAGCTTGCTACAACACTTTGCACTTGGCGTACCAATGAAAAGTGGCCATGTTTGTTGCCATCAAAGACCACGACAGTTGGAGTCGCTTGAACTGCGGTCTAGTGCACCACACCGGAGCCGCTTCACCAACACCAATCGCACCGAATATAGTTCACTGAGTCTCTCTGCCATTACACCGGAGCCGCAGTCTCGTTCAACGTGCTAAAGGCGTCATCAACCGCCCTTTCTTCCCCATTGTACCGGAGCCACTTCACCGATGTCCACTACACGGGATCTAATTCAACGAGTTCCATGTCCACCTCTCTAGACCAACTTCATTGTTGTCGTGCACTGCACCAGTTCTTCCTCAACGATGATCTTGTCCACCGTGCTCAAGCCAGCAACAACCACCCAAGATCTCCTTCCCCGACGCTAACAACCACCGCAACCGCAGCACCCTCGGTGACCTGGACATCACCCGCATGGATACAGATGATGCTTAGAAGCCTCTCCAACCAAGGTAACCAAATCACCAAATCGTTTTTGTTTTTTCAGCAGTATAGCAGGGTCAAGCCTGTACATACCAAGTTATAGGCACGCTTGTTCAGCAGTATAGCAGGGTTAAGACATGTTGCTTTGCATTCCCTTCTCTAATTTTTTTAAGTCATGCACATGTTTTGATATTTTTTCATACACGTGTTCTTAGCTACTCCGTACAACAGTAATTGATTATTATTGTGTGGTTTTTACAAAATCTAAGTTGCTAGAAAATATTAGTTTACATTCCCTGCTCTATAGTCATTGACTTCTATCTGGTTTGTCCTAAGCTAAGTTCATGCTATTATCTCCTCCCTGGCATCCTTCCGCTATCATGTAGTATCTGTTTAAAATCTTCGTACTAATTTGATTAAAATTTTGTTGTTGCCATCTAGATCTTCAAAATCTACATCACTAACTATTTTCTCTTCCTTTGCATAGAGCTCTGTAACTACCTCGGACCCTACGCTCTAAGTTCAAGCATGGATGAAGCAAAAGTGGTTAAAATAGTACAGCGGGGACCCAGGGACCACCCACGTGTAGACCCGTCGGCCGTCCTAACCACTTCCAGAACATCGGGACAAGAGCGAGCAGCGTAGGCAACAGGCGAAGAGATCAAATACATACACAAGTGAGTATGTATGCAAGCTACCTTACAACAGTTCTCAGAGCCATACCATCTAAAATAAATAGAAATATTGCAATGCCATACGGCAAGATCCAAATATCCTAGATAGAGATAATAGTGTAGGATAGCTCCTCATACATCAAACATCAGAGTATCAAGCGAAAGCGGGAACAAGATCCGAGTATGGACAAGAAGCAAATCGGCATAAGATGCCAAATAAGTAAGCACATCCCGCCCACAGATCTCGCGGATCCCCATCCCCGGAATCTCTACACCGAGTGATCGTTGCCAACATCATCTGTCTCCTCCACCCAGTATCCATCTTGCGAATACACCTATTCATCTGAATCAAACAATTTATCGTGTGAGACCCTAGGGGTACTCAGCAAGTCTTTATGCCTCTAAAGGGGACATATACCTGGGGTGACGCAATTGCAGCAAAAGATAATAACTAACAAGCCTATAGATACTCGCTAACCATCCGCCTAACCAAAGATAGACGGATGTCCGTTAATTAGAAACAACAGTTATAACAGTATAAAATAACAGATCCATCCTCCTTCTAAACACCAGCGAAAGCGGACGAACAACCCATCCGTTGGCAGTTTTATTAACCATTCCATGAGCATTGCACTATTTACTAGTCAGGTATTTAGTCAAATTAAAAGCGGTACTTTAGTTATACTTGTCTATGATCGAGAAACTGTGCTCCAAGTCGTCCATAACCGAGGACATGGCTTTCAGAAAGATTTACCCTGCAGGGGTGCACAAATAGCAACACACACTCGATCAACCTCGGAAAAACCAACTCAAAACCCAACAAGGCATTCACGACAAAGCGATCACAGGATTCATAAAATATTTCAGGGGGGCACCCCACTAAGCTACCCGCCACGAATTTGGCGGCTCAAGCAGACCAGGGTTTGTGTGGGCCAGATGGCAGCCAGGAACCCGAAAGTGTGATTGGGCTTGTCGATACAGCGAAAACGTGTCACGATCCAAAACAGTACAGGTGCTCCACGCACAATCATAAATAAAGCAGTAAAGCATGGCATAAGTACAGGATAGTAATAAAACCCCAAACTAGTTTGTGGCCCCAAGAAATAGAAATGAATCAAGCTCTAGCTCAGGGAGGTCCATAAGGCCTCCCGGATGTGGATAGTGCGAATAGTCAAGGAACAGGAATCAAGTACTCAGGGTCCTACGGGACAGAAGTGAGCATGAAAAAACAAATAACAGATATTGCTCACCGGTGCCTCTTTCATTAGTTATCCCATACTACTCAGGTTAAGTTGTTTAGGTACCTCGTTATCCATCAGACTCTCACATACCCTAGACATGCTGTTCTACGACTCGCATGGCTCAAACAACTCCTGTAGTAATGGCTCATGGGATGGAGGAACAAGCTCGGTGGGGTTTAAAAGTAAAGGCTATGCAGTACTTGCGATTCAATTTAATGCAATCGCGACTCAATGATGCAATAATAAGATAGAGGCAATAGGTACTATATGTATGCAAGCATGTGGTAGTGCTTGCCTGGCAGCTCAGTTGAAGAGAGAGGTGGATCTGGGTAGTACTCCTGGGATTCCTGATATTTCCCCTGCTTGGCGTCTATTCGAAAGAAGAACCAATCAAACAAGGGCCAACATAAATAAAATGCACCAGCATATAAATAAAATGCAACAAGCAAACAAGCATGCCATGATGAATGATGCACAATTTACATGGCAATAATGTAGCATGGCATGGCTGAGGTGTGGGGTACAAGAATAAAGCATTTTATTAAGTTTTAGTCATGCTTTGCTCCCATATAACTTGTTGTCCACTTAATATTTATATGATGCATGCTGCAATTCAGAACATGGAATGCATAAACAGAACGGGCTCGTCGCGCTGATTGATTTAGACATATTATTTGCCAAATTTTGGAGTTATAGAATTAAAGTTATTAATTAATTAAGAAAAGGCATTTTTATTGCAATTAAACAATTTTGAAAATTTAAATTATCCAACCATTAAATTGGATGGCAGATTTGAAATCCTCACATTTTTCTGATTCAAAAACATATATCATATGTATTATTTGGATTTATTAATAAAAAGTTATTAATTTCTGGATTTAAAACAGATTAAACAATTTCTGGAATTATTTTTATTAACAGAAAAAGATCACAGGACTTTTTGCACCTAGGCAGCTGACTAATACAGCTGATGGGTGGGGCCACGCTGAGCTGGCAAAACCAACGCGCAGCGCCTTTTTCTCACCAGCGTTGACCCGGTACATTTGTCGGTGAGCCACGAAGTAGGCGCCACCACGCGTGCACGCCGGCGGGGACTCGACACGTGGCGGATCCGGGGGCTGCGGGTTGAAGAATCAAAAACTGCGGTACCGTTTTGTAAAAAGGCCACAGAGACAGCCAGGCGGGCCCGGGCTGGACCGCGGGTTGCGCACGCAAAAAGGCAGGGGGCTAAACAGAAAAAGACCCGTGCTACTATTTTTCTTCTCGCTGTTGACTGACGAAACTGACGACGTGCGCGAACAGGAAAACAGAGGCGCGGCATGGATCGAACCCGCGACGCGACGCGCGCGCAGACGGCGGCGACCACTGGGCTATCAGGGGGTTGTTGCTAGGGTACGGCTGCGCGGCCAGAAGTCACTACCGCGGCACGACAGCGAGGATGCGACGGTGAGCGCGCCGCATAGAGAGCGCTCGACGGATTTTTCGGTGCGTACAGGGAGCGGATCGGCAAGAGGGGGTGTCTGGGAGGTTCAGCAGCTCACCGGAAGAGGATTGGCGGTGGCGGCTCGGCCTTGAGCGCAGCGGATCGACGACGTTGCAGGCGACCCTACGATCTAGGGTTTGTGTCGGTGTTGAAGATGTACAGCAGGTCTAGGCCTCCTCCTCCTCGACGGCGTGGATAGGGGCGTTGCAGGGGAATGTCTTGGTCTTCCTCGATAACCAAACGCCACGCGCACCGCCTGGTACGATGTGGCCGAGAGGAAAACCGACGGTGAGGTAGATGGAGGAGGGAGAAAGCAGCGGCAGGTGGGGGAAGAAGAAGTGGTTGGGCAGGGCACTGGGTGGATCTGGGGAACACCAGGCAGAGAGGGGGAAGTAGATAAGGCCAGGGGAGGAGGGTAGCACATGGGGTCGGGGATGAAAGGTGGTGGTGCACCTTTTCTCCACCCTCACACGGGTCAGTGGACCGGGGAAGGGTCGGGGTTGGCTAGGTTGCACCGCTGGGGCTAGAGGGAAGGCGTAGGTGGCTCGGGTGGGGTCTGCATGGCAGCGAGGGAGAAGAACGGAGAGAGGGGGTGATGCTCGGCTAGGGCTAGAGAGAGAGGGAGGCTCGGCATGAGGTGGCTAGGGTGGTGTTGAGTAGGCAGCTAGGTTGGGGGGGCTGGTTCGAGCCAATCCACACGGGTGGTGGCGCCTCAGGTAGATAGGTTGGTGATGGGAGGGTTTAGCCGAAGCTAGGAAGAGGGGTTAGGGTTAGAGTTTTGATATGTGGATGAGATAAAGGTAGGGAAAGAAAAGGAAGGAAACAAAAGGTAACACACATGCCACAAGATAGATGGCCTAGAAAGGATTTGAACCAAACCAAGGTAAAGAAAGAAGTAAGAGGAAGATGTAGGTTTCTTTTGTATGGTCCAATCAAGATCACATCCATGCATGCATTAAGTTGGTGGTGGAGGTGAGGTTAGGGGATGGTTCCAAATAGATGAAGAGAGGGAGAGAAAACTAGGTTGGGCCATGGGAAAATACCCATGCTCCACTCCAAACCGAAATAAAACCAAAGAAAAAGAAAAGAAGATGATCTTGCATGGCCCATGCATAATTAGTAAATGCCATATTTATTATTGTGAAAACAATTGTAATGACCATGGCATTTGTTAACTCATGCACCCCAAAAATATGGAATTAAGGCCAAGCAAAAGAAAAGAGTTGTGTCCCAAGTAGCATGGATGGAAAATGCCCATATATGTATATAATGTGGGCATGCTAGTGTGTATGTCCCACTAGGTAAGTATATAGCCACAATAGTATTCATACATGATCAAGTACTCCCAACCAAACCATATGGAAGCTAGACAAGGAAAAATACTCCCATAACATGCAAAGGTGTCCATGTGGCTCTCCACATATCAACAATGTGAAAACAACATGAGGCATATTTGGAAGCATGTGGAATTAGAAGTGGATCCATCCCAACCCACATGAGCTAGAGGTAAACCCAAGTAAAATGCAAAGCTCACATATAGTTGGATGGTGGAATTATGGGGTGGTGACAAGAAAAGGTGGTGGAGTTAAATTAAAGATATGCCCCCAACTCAACTTGGGCATCAAGCATTTATCAAGAACCAAATACAATATATCAAGAAGCAAATACAATTAATAATGCATATGAAATAAGAACCAAATGAAAAGGGTTTTATATGATGCTCAAATGCAAGGTGGCATGATGACATGAGCATGATATAATTATGATGCAACAATTATATGTAGGAAGTAGCATTTTATTATTAGACCATGTAGCATTACAGATGTTAGACAGATGGGATGCTACAAGCTCAAACATGGAACACTGAACATGTTGGTTTGCAAATCTTGTTCTACAGGTTCACAAGCGATGCCATTATATTTTGTATCTGGTTCTGGTTCATCCTAAGAAACGACATCACTATCCTCTAATGTGTTGTTCATGGGTGGTTTGCATTCCCTGCTCTATAAGTTCAAGTATGATGCCATTATAATTTCTATCTGTTCATTCTTAGATATAACAGTAAGTGCATCCTATTGTGTAGTTCACCGCAAATTCCTAGTCACCTAACATCTCGTGCATTCCAGGCTATACAACAACTTCCATATTTGTTGAAATGACCCGACTAGTTATATTTGATGAAATTCTAAGGCACACACACATTGTTTGATTGTCCATTTCACAGTAGACACACTTGTTTAATGCTTTATTGTCTTGTTTTGTTTGACGTGTTGGTCAACAATTAAACCATGGAGCTGTAGTAAACTCCAGTTTAGAGCTCCTAGCAGACCAGTCAAATGAGTAGTTTCAAATTCTTTGATAATTAAGATGGTTGTTTATTTGCCTTTTTGCTATATTAACTTGTTATTACTTAGTTTAATACTACAATTATTGCTATCGCCACCAAAGAGGGGGGCTGCAAGATCATGTCTTAAGGTGGATTTCCAATGTAGGTTTCATACTCAAAGGAAGATGAAGTTGATAGATTGAGAAAGAAAATTGAGCACTATGTTATCCGTGGGCTCAATCTCGATTGGCAAATGAAATGCTGAATTTTCTTACCTTTGAGTTTGTTGATAATATGTTATAACTTTAAGAAGTTTGTAGCTGGTGTAATATCTGTATAAATCGCATAGGACATGAAAGAATTTAGTTGATGTTGTCACCACCTGGCGGTAGGCCGTACCATAACTAGGCCAGCTAGGTCTAATAGGGAACAATATTTGGCTTTAGTATTGGACCAAAGATGAACAGTAAAAGATACTCAATGATGGTCCATATACACCTTTTTTGATCGTTGGCTATAACAGTAATGGGTCGCACGTGCAAAGGCCGAAAGGGCCACCACAGACAGGTTCCATGAACAGTAAAAGGCTAGAATAGTAATGTGCATGAATCATAGCAGAGCACGAAACGACAAAAGGCCAAAAAACTTATGGGAATGAACAGTTAAAGGCTTGAACAGTAACAAGCTCGAACAGTAAATGGCTAGAATGGTAGAAGGCCAGAACAGTTAACGAACCTTCTCACAAAAGGGTTATTAATGGGCGTCCCATGATGGGCAGGCCTGAACAGTAAAAGGATAGAATAGTAATAGACCTTCTCATAGAAGGTCCGTTAATGGACAGCCCACAACAGGATTAAGAATAGTGACGGGCCTACCACAGGCCTTAACAGTATTGAACCGGCGTGGCACAAGCTGCTAATGGGTTGCACGGTATTGGACTAAGTGGGCCTTATGTAGGCCGAAACAGTAATGGACCAGAATGTTAACAGGTCGTAGTTGGGCTGCAAAGTGATGGCCCCCTTCAAATAGTGCAGGCCTCCAGCAGGCCGAAACAGTAACGAGACATCTTGTTATTGGGCTTCTCTCATAGGTCGGCCCACTTAATTATTAGCATGCCTTGGCTGGGCCTAGCTTCTACCATGGTTTTTGTGAGAGTTAACGGTGGTAACTGGCCGTTAACGGTGGTTTCTACATGGCTATTTGCATGACGTCAATAGTCAACGGGGTTGGCAAAACACATCTACAACGACAAATTTCGTGGTTGAAAGGTGTAATCCACCACCGTCGCAAAAAATCTGTGTTAGAATCTTTGGTGACGGGGATTTTACCACAGGTACCCATCTGTCATAGAAGACTTTTTAACCACGAAAAATGGGCCTTCAACCATGAAAATGATACATTGTAAAATCCAACTTTTCTTGTAGTGTTAGATGATAAAGAGTGTCATGAATCACTGAAACAAGCATTAGGAACTCTCTAGGGAATGTATGAAGACAAGAACAGATCTAGAATAGATGAAAGAATTGAGAATGGCAAGTTGGTCCGTGAGTTATCTAAATTGAAGGGCAAGGCAGATAAGAAGTACACAACACTATTATAAGATGTGCACAAATTCATTGACTGCACAGATAAACATGTGTTTCGTGAAAAGATGACCAAGTTGAGACAAAGAAGTGAAGATCCAAATTCATCTCTAACTGAGTTTCTGAAGAAAAAGGCTGAGAAGGAATTGGTTGAGATGCAGATTGAGATGGACTTGTTGAAGAATGAATTGTACCTGCTCAAGCAGGTGCAAAAGTCAGATGAGGATATGATGAAGCTGAGGTGGAATAAATGGGATGTTGAAAAAGAAAAGTTAAAGGAGGAGAAGAAAAATTATAGTACATGTTTTTTGATCTTCTAAAAGTTAATGAAGCTCACAAAGTAAAGTTTAAGAGCATCAAGGCAGTATTTGACGAATGAGTTGTAATATTGTGTAATTTTAGTTGGCATGGAGAAATGTTTAGTGAACAATGTGTTATGTAGGATTTATGTGTTTGTTAACCTCAAGTGTGTTGAACTCAAAATGTATGCTTCTGTCTGAACTCAAGTGGGTATGATGATGTGTTAAAGTTATATCGTTAAGCTTATCAAGTACATTGAAAAATGGGTTACTTTACTATGTTGTAAAGTAAGTAAGATGGTTGTTGAGTAGATGACAATGGTTATTGAGAATAATTTCTAGAGTCTTTAAAAATCATGAAAAAATGAGGACAAATATAAACATTGGTTCAGGGATTTAAGAACACATAGTATTTCACAAAGATAGAATCATGACTTACACATAGTCTTACAGAAATCAAGGGACATAATCACTCACATCAAAATACACAACATAGTCTCACAGAATTAGAACATTGTTTTACTCAACATAGGTAAACATGAAGTGACTACTTCTCAGAATCCTTGTCACTGTTTTTTGTAGGATGTTGTCTTCCTAGCAGTGAAATATCCTGCCAACCTACCTAGGATGCCCCTCTTACATTTCCTTCTCCAATGGGAAGTAGCATCATCACTTGCATCATCAGTTCTTGGTGTAGAGACGGGTCTTGGGCCTGGAGCAGATGATGGTGCCCTTGCAGCTGATGTTGTAGCTATTGTATGAACTGTTGGTGTCCTTGTCACTGTTGGAGAAGAAGTTGTTGCCTTTATAGCCATTTTTGCTGCTACTCTTGGCACTTTTGGAGAAGACCTTGCTGGAGCTATTGCAACTATTGGAGCATATCTTGCTAGAGCTGGTGATGGTTCCCTTTCTAGATCTAGTGATGCAGCTCTTGCCAGAGCTACTAGGGTTGTTGATGGTGTACCAGTGGAGGCTCAATCTTCAGAATAAGTCTACATATTTGCATGTACACCCACAATCATCAATGTGTTAATATTTAAAATAAGAAAACAATAATAACTAAGAATGAGCATTGTAGCCTATGATTTTCTTTTCTAATTTGCAGGTCTAGACTCAAAGGAACCTAGCAACTAGTGAATCTATGCCCAACCTATTGGGGGGATACCCCCGAGTAGGGTAACATCGGGGGATAAAGGCCGAGTTAGCCGAGGTACGGCGCGGTAAAAGCAAGTGCTGGCCGGGTCACCTCAAGGCAAGCCGACTTACGAAGTAACCCGGCCCATGGAGAATCTCCCTAGCCTTAACCCGGCCGGTATAAAATATATGCCAGCCAAGTTTGTCTGTCTATTATGCAGGTACTCTCGTAACTGGGTTAGCCACGTGCTAGCCAGACTATCATATGGCTTCGAAGAGAAGGAAGGAATCTCCCGCTGGTTAAAAGGTGGCTTTGCAAGCTGTAGCGTGAGCTAAGCAAAGTAGAGAGGACCAGCAGGTCATGGGCGACCAGGATGACGTGGGCAATGTCGGCTGACGTAGCCCGTGTCTGGTGACGCTTAAAGACAAAGATCACGTAGTGGGTTACGTCCAAAGCTCGAATGAGCCGTTAAAGGGAATAAAGAAGCATCTAGCTTTAGTCGAGGAGCATATTCGTGGAATATGCTGCCACGTGTGCCCTAACTTTGTAACCCGGGCTCTCCTATATAAGGAGCACCGGGGCCTCCATAGAGAGGGATCGATCATTTTTCTCTATCTAAGGTACAACTCTAGAGCTAGATAGTGGGGAGTAAGAGACATAGTCTCCTTCTCACCATTAGCTCGAAGAGCACTTGTAAACACCATTGATAGAGGAAATACAACATCATCTGTGTGTGGAATCACCATGTTTTCCCTCCCTGGATTCCCCTAGCACATATTGGCCCCATCTTTAGCCTATCCATGGCATCTTCCATGCCACCACCACGACAGTTGGTGCCCACCGTGGGGCTAGCAGTGCTAGCAGGGGTGAAAATCCGAACAGGAAGCATCTCCAACACCGGCGAGTGCATCATCTCCGGCCTGGTTCAGCGCTTTGGAGCGCTGGACTACGTCAGCGACAACGCAGGGAGATTCGGCAGGCGTCCCCCTCCGTGCAACGGCGTCTTCATCAAGCTTGGTGTGCATAAGATCTATGTCGATGTGGACGAGTCCTGCGTTCATCCACGGCACATCGTCGAAGGGGGCGAACCGCTCCTCAGCACAGCTCACGGCGTGCGTATCACTCGCCCCGCTAGCAGTGTTGAGGTCATGATGGTCGCGCGAGACGCGGGAGCAAGCAAGGATCCGGCGCTAGAGCCGGAGGTCACACCAAAGCAGGCAAGGTCTAGGTTTCCCCCACTAGAGAGGCCAGAGAATGTGCTCCAGCAAGTGATAGATAGCCTAGCAACGCTAATAGCTCCCGTGGCAGACCCGGCTCAGGCGTAGGCTGAGCTAGAGGAAACTAGGCAGAAAATGTTAGTTGGCGCGAAGAAAGTAGCTGGGTTGCAGCAGTCCTTGAACATTACTCTAAGGGAATATGCAAAGGCAAACCGCTTAGATGGAGCAAGAATTCGAGGTAGAAACCTGATCACTGAGATTGACAAGGAATATGAGCCTAGACCGGGTCAGACAGCCACGATAGTAACAGGAGGGCTGGAGAGGTATAGTACCCCGGCAAAGAACCTTAGAGCAGCAAACACGGCCGCAGCCGAGTTAGGGGGTCTAACCGGAGAGGCCCGACAAAGACAACAGGAGAGGGTAAACCACTTGCTGAGGGTAGCTTGCTAGTAAAACGAGGAAATGAACAAGGAAAACCCGGTACCACCAAGATCATCGCATGTAGTTCATTCGGCTAGAAATAACCCGTCCAAGTCCAGTGAGCTGCATCATCTCCGGGTCACAATCCCAGGAGAGAAGAGGTGGTAAACTCCGGGAGAAGCGACAAACAGATGGTTACTTATGACCCGGTAAGAGCTGGAAAAGGCAAAGCAGTGCAAGTGGACGAAGATCGTCACAGTACCAGCCAAGGTGAGGCTGGCCAAGGTAACCGCAACCAAGGCAATGCCGGTCAATAGAACGCTGCCAAAGGTAATGACGAACATCGTGATCCGGCGAGAGAGGGGAAACATGCACCTCGGTAGGACAGTGCAGGTCAAGCAGCACAATAGCAGAATGCTTATCCGGATCAGGAGAGATACAATGATGGTTATTCGACGATGATCAACGATGGATACCCTAGACCGGATCACCACATAATTGGGTCCAGGCTGGGAAGCAGAAACTTGCAGCCAGATGACATGAGGCTAAAGCTTGATAGAATTTATAGGTCGGATCTAATCAAGGTACAAGGTCCTCCTGGTCCGGCATGCTTTGGGCCCCGGATCATGAAGGAGCCACCAGTACCGAACTTTTAGTTGGCCAGAGGAACAAGGACCTACGATGGGAGCACCAGACCTGAGGATTGGCTCATTGATTATGCAACAGCAGTCAAAATTGCAACTGGAAATTTGAGATGGGCAGTGAGATATGTACCTCAAATGTTGGAAGGACCAGCGAGAGTTTGGCTAAACAACTTGCTGCCAGGGAGTATCAACTACTGGCTGGACTTTGAGGAGTTATTCGTTAGCAATTTATCAAGCACTTACAAGAGGCCCAACAGGCCACAGACTTTGGCGCTATGCCGGCAAAGATTGAATGATCCAGACCGAGATTTCTTGACTCTGTGGTGCAACATGCGCAACTCATGCGAGGGTGTAGTTGAATCACAAGAAATTGCGTGGTTCGCCTAGGGCTACAGATATGGAAGTATGTTGTGGCAAAGACTGCAATGAGATATGCCAACCACTTTGGCTGAGACAATCCGAATCACAGATTCGTACGCCTTGGGAGATCCAACGCAACCTCGGCTAATGTCAAGTGAGGCAAGCGAGGAGTATTACAACCGAGATGGCTCCGGATCATCAAGGAGAAACGATTTCCGAGGAAAAAGAAGGGACGAGCATCCAGATTATTGATACAATTCGCAGCAAGTAGCAGTAGTGGACCGGGATCAGCCCAATGCCAGCGCCAGCCAGCGCTAGAAAACTGGAGGGCAAAACTGGCAATAGAAAAATGAAGGGAAGTAGCCTTGGACCTCGGAGCAGAAAAAGCAATGGCAGGAGCGAAAAGATCATCTGAGGTACACATTCGAGTCTATGCTGGATCAACCTTGCAAATTTCATACGCCAAGTCCGAATAGTTTGGCAAATCATACAACCCGGCAGTGTGAGTGGATGAGGAAGCTAGAACAAGGTAGTTCGGGGAATGCTCAGGCACCTCGAAATGAAGCACCTCCGAACGAAGCACCTCGGAAGCCATTGCTCACTGGGGGGAATCAACAGCAGATTACGCTGCCTCCACCACCGCCGAGGTATGAAAATCACGAAAGGAGGGATGTTGTGCATTAAGTGGACAATAACCAGCAACAAGGCCAAGGTTACAACGCGAATGAGGGACGAAACGAGTACAGGGAGCATCACCAAAGTTATTGTGTGTTTACCACAAAAGAGACTGACCGGAAAAGCTTGCAGCACCGGCATATGGAGGTAAATGCGGTAATGCCAGCTGTGGTAAGATATATGCCTTGGTCAGATCAACAGATTACATGGAGTATCAAAGATCACCCGAAGCTCATGCCAAGCCCGGGGACTTACGCACTGATTCTGGATCCGACGTTCATCGGGCCAAACCTTAATGTGAGATTCTCCAAGGTGCTGATTGACAATGGCAGTAGCATTAACATCATGTACAAGGATACCATGCATAAGTTGGGAATAACAGAGAACATGCTGCAAGCAACAAGGACCACCTTTCACGGCATTGTGTCGGGTCTTTCCTGTGAGCCAATTGGCAAGTTTTGGGTTGATGTGTTATTCGGTACGAGAGATAATTGTCGGACTGAAAATTTGGAGTTCGAAGTAGTGAATCTGGAGAGCACCTATCACGTGTTACTCAGCAGGACCGTGCTAAACAAGTTCACGGCAACTACTCACATCAGCTACCTAAAGATGAAACTGCCTGGACCTAGGGGAGTGATAACTATATCAGGGGACTTCAGGCGTTCGATTGAGTGCGCTTCTGCTGGATCTAACTTAGTCAAGTCACTCGTGATAGCTCAGGAAAAGAGGAGGATGCATAAAGTAGCAGCATTGGCTCAGTTCGCGTAGCAGCATATGCCGGCTAGGACCAACCCGCATGGAAGCGTGTCATTCCAAGCAACCAAGGATACAAAGGAAGTGCCTATCAATGATCAATTCCTAGAGTGCACCGTAACCATTGGTGCCAGGTTAAGCAGCAAACAGGAAAGCGAGCTCGTCAACTTCCCCCGTGGGAATCAGGATATCTTTGCTTGGTCCACACAGGACCTGCAAGGTGTGCCGAGGGAGTTGGCCGAGCACTCTTTAAACGTAAGACCCGGTGCTAAGCCGGTGAAACAACCTCTCCGACGTTTTGCCAAAGACAAAAGAAAAGTCATTGGGGATGAAATATCTAGGCTTCTTGCAGCCGAATTTATCATGGAAGTACTCTATCCGGATTGGCTCTCTAATCCGGTACTGGTGGCAAAGAAGAAGGATGATCCGAATGTGGCAGTGGTTTGGCGCATGTGCATTGATTACACGAACCTAAATAAGGCGTGTCCAAAAGATCCATTCCCACTCCCTAGAATAGACCAAGTCATAGACTCAACTGCCAGATGTGAGATGTTATCATTCATTGATGCGTATTCTGGTTTCCACCAGATACCCCTAAACCCGGAGGATCAAATAAAGACTATGTTTATTACCCCCTACGGGGCTTCTTGCTATCGCACTATGCCGTTTGGATTACGTAATGCTGGAGCAACGTACCAGCGATGCATGCAAAAATGTCTACATGACCAAATAGGTCGAAATGTGCAAGTATATGTGGATGATGTGGTCATAAAAACTAAGGAAAGGAATACGCTCCTTGATGACATCCGGCAGACATTCTTGAACTTGAGAAGGTTCCAGATGAAGCTTAAACCGGAGAAGTGCACCTTTGGAGTGCCTGCAGGAAAGTTACTCGGTTTTCTGGTGTCTAACCGAGGTATCAAAGCTAACCCGACGAAAATCTGGGCCATAGAGAGAATGGAATTGCCAAAATGCCTTAACGATGTGCAGAAGTTCACTGGTTTCCTGGCATCGTTAAGCTAGTTCGTATGCCGGTTGGGAGAGAAGCCCTTTCCCCTCTACCAGCTAATGAAAAAAGCAGAGAAATTCACATGGACGCCGCAAGCGGATAGTGCATTTCGAGAATTAAAAAAGATGTTGTCTACTGCACCAATCCTAGCCGCACCACTACCCAAGGAGCCAATGCTGCTCTATGTAGCCGCGACCAACCGAGTCGTAAGTGCAGTAATTGTAGTGGAGCATGAAGAAGTGGGGAAGTCGGTGCAAAGACCGGTATATTATCCGAGTGAGGTATTATCTGCTTCGAAATAGAATTACCCACACTATCAAAAAATGGCGTATGGCGTGTATATGTCGGCCAAGAAACTCAAGCACTATTTCGAGGAACACCCCATCAAGGTGATATGTGAAGCACCTATATTAGAGATTATGAGTAACAAAGATGCAAGTGGACGGATAGCCAAATGGGCAATTGAGCTAGCCCCGTATGCACCACAGCTTGACAGAAGAGACGCGATCAAATTGCAGGTTGTGGCGGATTTCTTTGTGGACTGGGCCGAGATGCAATACGAACCACCTCTGTCGGACTCAAATTACTGGCGGATGCACTTCGACGGATCAAAATTGAAAGAAGGACTGGGCGTGGGGGTAGTACTTACTTCTCCCAAGAAAGACCAACTAAAGTACGTCCTCTAGATCCACTTCACAGCCTCGAATAATGTCGCAGAATATGAGGCACTGGTCCATGGCCTCAAAGTGGCAAAAGAAGTGGGGATACGTCGGATACGGTGTTTTGGAGACTCGGATTTGGTGGTGCAACAAGTGTCTGGTAACTGGGATGCTTTGGATGCCAACATGGCCCTGTACACATTTCATGTGCAGAAGATAAGCGGATTCTTCGAGGGGGTGTGAATTTCACCACATACCTCGGATTAAAAACGAGGCTCCCGACACATTATCCAAGTTGGGCTCATCTCGGCAACCAATCCCGCCAAATGTTTCTTTGGAGCACTTAAGAAAACCATCTATTACCCCTTCACCAGAATCCGAGTCTATCTATATCCCGGCTTTCTCCGGGTCAGAAGCTACGCCAATGGAAATTGATTGGGGAGGCACCTCAGCAAACCCGAGGACTGCTTCGGCAAACCCGGGGACTGACTCAGTAAACCTGGGGACTGTTCAGCCAGATCCGGCAGGAGTTATATCGGTGGATGTGATGGAAATTGACGAGGAACCATTTCCCGTCCGGGCTATACTAGCTTGGGCCAAGCCAATATTTGATTTCTTGAAAGAAGGAGTTTTGCCGGATGATGAGATACTCTCAAGGCAGATCCAAAGGAGA
This sequence comes from Avena insularis, assembly GCA_023614405.1. NCBI lineage: Eukaryota > Viridiplantae > Streptophyta > Magnoliopsida > Poales > Poaceae > Avena > Avena insularis. The sequence continues at coordinate 469,689,060 of CM042686.1, forward strand.
GCAAAGGCCTATACTATTATCAATGCCGAATTATATAAAAGAAGTGTGACAACAGTGCTGCAACGGTGTGTTGACCCAGAGGAAGGACTTGGCATACTCTGGGCTATTCACCAAGGAGAACACGGTCACCATGCCTCCTCAAGAGCATTAGTGGTGAAAGCCTTCCGGCATGGATTTTACTGGCCAAGTGCTTTGGAGCAAGCAGAGGATTTGGTAAGGAAATGCAATGGTTGCCAGAGATACGCCACCAAAACTCACCTGCCAATGTCGGAACTCAAAACTATCCCCATCACTTGGCCATTTGCTGTATGGTTCCTAGATATGGTAGGACCATTTAAGCCGGCTAAAGGAGGAATGACCCATATCCTAGTCATGGTGGACAAATTTACCAAGTGGATTGAAGTAAAGCCAATTAAGAAATGTGACGGGCAACAGTAGTAAAATTCCTCAAGGATATAATCCTAAGATATGGCTATCCCCATAGTATCATAATCGACAATGGCACTAACTTTGCTGAAGGAGCATTTGCGAGGTTCTGCCGAGATAATAAGATCCGGCTAGATGTCGCCTCTCTGGCCCACCCCGCATTGAACGGACAAGTGGAAAGATCCAACGGACTGGTATTGTCCAGGATGAAAGCCCGGCTCATAGAGCTGCTGCAAAGATCGGCGGGGTGCTGGATAGAAGAACTACCAGTGGTACTGTGGAGTTTAAGAACAACTCTGAATCAATCAACAGGCTATACGCCATTCTTTCTGGTAGATGGGGCAAAAGCTGTATTACTAGCCGACATAGAGCATGATTCACCAAGGGTCACCCAATACACAAAAGCCAAAGTGCGGGAAGCCCGGCAAAATGATGTTGATCTGCTGGAAGAAGCGAGAGAACTGGCCTTGTCCAGATCCGCCATATATCAGCAAAATCTCCGACGCTACCATAGCCGGAAAGTAAACCCTCGAGTTTTCCAGGAAGGTGATCTAGTACTCCGGTTGATACAGCGCACTGCTGGCATGCATAAGTTATCCCCTCCATGGGAAGGACCTTTCATTGTAAGCAAAGCCTTGCACAATGATTCCTACTATCTTATTGATGCACAACCACAGGAGAAGAACAAGGCGGACAGGTCCGCAGAAGAATCTAAGCGACCATGGAATGTAGCAGTACTTCGTCCCTTTTACACCTAGCAAAGAGGTGAATGTATCCGAGTCACTCGCATGTCGGTATGTATATCAGCAACGAGCTTATCAATGGAATTTCGGCACCCCGGCAGAAACTCGGGGACTACCATAATAATTATCTTTCTTGTTTTACGTTCTTTATATATGTCGGTTGGCTTACATTACTTGTACCTTAGCCGAATTAGTAATGTGTGAGCAACAAAAACCCAACTCTTCGACTTTGCTACTGTCCAACATGAATTGGCTTCATGGCAAGCAAGAGAACAAGTTTGGAATTGCAAAAACACACGAAAAATGACTAAGGGAAAGAACCTAAGTGCGCTGACATTTGTTATCCGGACTGACCCAGTGTTTATTGCATTCATTTCATGCCGGATTATTTTGAGCTAATCTCAAAGTTTCAAGTATTGATAATCCAATTTTTTGAATCCCAGACTCGTAAGTCGAAAAACCGAATCAAGGTAGACGCGAGCCGAGTCAAAAATTGGGAGAACAAGAAAAGCAAACTCGGGGACTTCACCCACGATAATCCGATGTTAAAAACTTAGTTGTAAACAACACAAATTGTAGCAAAACCACACCAAGGTACTTGAATACATGTTCGCCCGGCATTCTAGGGATCTAACAAATATGATCAATTGTTTTTAAGGAGCAGGGGCAACAGCTGAATCATCGGCCGAAGGAGGAGGTACTTCGGAAATTGGGGAAGGGGCGCTAGCCTCAGCCTCATCCTTAGGGTTGGCCTTGCCATCCTCCAGGCCTTCGACCTTTTCGCCAAGCTCGGAAGCCTCACCCTCACCCTCACTCTCTTCACCTTCTACGTCTTCAGAAGCAACTTCATCATCGAAAACGCCGAGGTAGCTCGGCCCTTCGTTCCAAGCGTGGCAGAAGGAGTACTGGATAAGCTTGTTAGCACAGGCTTTGCAACGTGCAACGCACTCTAGATCTTTGGACAACTTAGATTCGGTGCGCATGCGAATGAGAAGCCCCAAGTCAATTCCTTCGTACCATGAAAGGACGAACTGCAGCGTGATATCAGCCCTGGCTCGCGTAGCCGACTCACGCCAATATGCAGCTGCGTATCACACTCCATTAGCTTGGCAATGAGAGTGGCATTTCCCTTTGGAGTGGGCTCACTGGGCCAGAGAGAATTGAGCATCCGCATTACCGCCAGCATGATATTAGTGCCATAATTCTTTACCAGCTCCATGCGAGCAACGAGGCTCACAAGCAGATCTTCTGTCGTATAAGGAATTGGCTCGGCATCAGGACCTGTGGAGATACCACGTTGTTCGCGGGACCAGGTCACAGCAGCGCCAGCAAGAGTATCACCTTCTGGGAATTTGCCTGAGAACAAAACAGAGGAAACAGTGAACAAAGGCACCAAACCTAGAGAAATGAAAGTTAAGCAAGGGCAAAGAACTCACGGGCAATCTGGAAGAGGATTCGCTGAAGCTCGGCATGGACATTGGCACTGTGGGCCTGGAGTTTCTTGTATTCAGAGGTCACCGACGTAAGTTTAATGTCAGCTTCTTGCAATAAGCTTTGGTCCTTGGAAATTTGTGTGGTTAAACGCTCTTTTTCCTCGGCGAACTCCTGGTCAGCTGTCTCCAGTTCGGACTTATGGAGGTCCTTAAGCCTCTGAATTTCGGCATTCAACCGAGTAATTTCCGAGTCCTGGTGCCGCAGCCAAGCTATCTCATCTTTCTTTTTCTTCAGTTCAGCCTCATGTTTCCCTATTTGTTCGAGGAAATGGGTCATCATATCAGGCATAGGAACACTGTCTTCAAGAGCAACTGCAATAGTGCATTAATCCGGCAGAGCCGAAGTATAAATATCCACCAGGTGAAGAAAAGAATGCACAGTGATGGGGTGAGCGAGATAAGATACCTTTGATCTCAGCCATATTCTTCCGCAAGGTGATATTCTCAGCTTCAACCTCGGCTGCGTGGTATGGATAACAAATTAATACAGATAACTCGAACAAACAAAAATGGAAGAAGGAAAAGTCTAAGTAAGAAACATTACCCTTCTTCTGGTGCTCCTTCAGGAGTTTGCCATAATGCGCGCGAACGTCTTTATAGGAGTCCAGCAGGCGCTGGAACTTAGTGGATCGGCGGTTAGTGGTAATCTGAAATAAGCAAGGCAATGTCAAGTTCAAAGGCAAAGTAAAAAGTAATTCGAAGTCTACAAGACCCGGGCCAAGTGGAACTTAACCCGGCTCTAGGTGTGTGGATATTCGAAGTCTACAAAATCCGGGCCAAGTGGAACTTAACCCGACTCTAGGTGTGTGGATATTCGAAGTCTACAAGATCCGGGCCAAGTGGAACTTAACCCGGCTCTAGGTGTGTGGATATTCGAAGTCTACAAGATCCGGGCCAAGTGGAACTTAACCCGGCTCTAGGTGTGTGGATATTCGAAGTCTACAAAATCTGGGCCAAGTGGAACTTAACCCGGCTCTAGGTGTGTGGATATTCGAAGTCTACAAGATCCGGGCCAAGTGGAACTTAACCCAGCTCTAGGTGTGTGGATATTCGAAGTCTACAAGATCTAGGCCAAGTGGAACTTAACCCGGCTCTAGGTGTGTGGATATTCGAAGTCTACAAAATCCGGGTCAAGTGGAACTTAACTCGGCTCTAGGTGTGTGGATATTCGAAGTCTACAAGATCCGGGCCAAGTGGAACTTAACCCGACTCTAGGTGTGTGGATATTCAAAGTCTACAAGATCCGGGCCGAGGAATTTAACCCGGCTCTAAGTTTGTCAATATTTGAAATTGCTAAGGACAAAAACTAAATTCTCTAGGAGCATCCAACCGAATAACAAGTTACTCCCTTGGAGGCTCGGGGACTAGGGAATATATCGACAAGTGCTCATGCATACAAAGTACCATAGAAGAGGAAAAGAGTTACCTCCATCATCCGTCCAGCCAAAGAGATGGCCTTGGTGGCGGAATTCGTCTACACACTGAACTCGGCTAGGCCGAACTTCTCTGGCAGGTCATCCTTGGGGTCGATGAACTCAGCGTTGTTCCAGTTACGCACATACTCCAGGAGTAGTGGACTGTAACTTTCGCCGCTAGGAGAGTAGCTCGCCACCAAGCCTTTGACATGGGCTTTTTGCCTTGCGGGTTGAGCTGCGGCAGGGCTGGTATGCAGGACCAGCTGCCTGTTACCCCCTGATCCGGCGGTGGAAGACCCGGAAGGAGTATCCTTGGTTGGCCCGATAGCCTTCTTAAGCTTGCCGGATGAAGGAGGACGCGACGGAAGATCAAAGGCCGCTGATCCAGATGAAGCATGAGGAACTGGCTGGAAGATATCCACGATCGACACAGTTGATCCGGAGGGAGTTGACGGGGCTTTCCTCTTGGGAGGCCTAGTGGAAGCTGTTGAGGCTATTGCTGCTGAGGCTGCTGCTTCTTCTTTGGTGCCGGTCTTTGGTGGTCTTGCTGCTAATCACAGGTCTTTAGTCTTGGTCTTGATCTTGGTCTTTGGTGGTGTTGTTTGATCTTTGGTGGTGCTTGGTGCGCTGATGCTGGTGTTGGTGCTGCTGATGGAGCTGAAGGAGAACTTGTTTGGGGTGGTGCCGATAAAACTGGCACCTCAACACTTGGCGCTAGGCTGAAGAGGAACTAGGAAGATCCGGCATGGCCATATCCTGAGATGCCCCACTACCCCCCGCGCCGACATTGCCCTCCTCATGACGAGGTGGGATCTGGTCAGGCGCAGCCGTGGAGCCCTCTTGAATAGGGCTGAGCGGGCGAGTGTCGTAATCGCGGGGGAGGGGGAGGAGGGGAGAAGGACTGCTCCGAATTGGAGAGGCAATGCCGGAGCCACTCTGGGGAATAACCCTAGGAGCTCTGGAGAATAAAAGCACCAAGTCAAGAAAAGAAAGATAAGACAGATAAGAAGCAAGGGTGAAAACAGAAAGGAAAAAACCCCAAGTGCAAATGTGAAAAGACTTACTCGTCTAAGGTTGGGGGTACCCGAGGTTTGGGCGCCCTCCAGACTGTGCTCTTGGCGGCCGGCTTAGTCGAGGATTTCACCCCCGGACTTCTTCTGCCTCTTCTTGGGCGGCGGCGCCTCCGAAGCTGTGGCCGAAGTTGTCGCGCGCTTCTGGGAAGGAGCAGGAACCGAACCACCCATGGCGAGGGGGGAACCTCATGGACCTGACCGAACGGGTTAGCTGAAGATTCGAACATAACCAAATATGCGTAAGAGATGGGAACCGGGTCAAGTACCTCCAGAACCTCAATATCCGAGTCATCGTCATCCGGCAACTCCCTTAAAGAAGAGGCCTTACTAGAGCTACGTTTGACGATGTCCGGAGTGGGCAGGAAGGTCTCCGGATCAGGCTCCACCTCGTCTCCCTCGGCGCGCTCCGGTACCCACTTGCTCGCCAGCACCTCGCCATCCTCAATTGGCTGCTAGAGGAATCGCTGAGAACAAGATAGTAATAGCTAAAGTTAAGAAAATAATCCGACATAAAGAAAGATCCAGAAAACAATAAGAGGGAAGTTTACCTTTGGAGGAGGGTTGTCCGGGGTGAAGGGCTCGATCCCCCATTCCCAATCTTCGGAGAATTCCTTCTCCATGTTGAAAATGGACTTAACCCGGCGGTAAACCGCCGAGTTATCAAGATCAATGGAGGAAGTCCGGTGGGGGTCGAGGGATCCACTCAAGTAACAAATCTTGTGAGCATGTTTCTGTAGGGGGAGACTCGGCTGCAAACAAAAGTAATCATGATATCTTCCCCCTGCAGCTTCTCCTTCAGCAGCTCCTTGATCCAGCGCTCCACCTGGTTCGCTAGGGCTGTGGGTCGCTTGGGGATGCTATCCCAAAGAGAGGTATCTAGAGGTCCGAGCTTGAAGGGGAGGAGCCGGATCAAGTCCTCGGAAGTTGAATTCCGGACGTAGAAAAATGTCCGGGCCCAGCCTTTGCAAGACTCGAGCCCGGTGACCCAGGGAAATGCGGAGCTCTTGCAGGGAGATATGGAGGCTCCACCGCATTGGGTCAGATGTTTCTCAGCCGGGATAAGCCCTTTATCCGGAACAACGTCCTTCCGGAGGCCAAAGAAGTTGATCCACAACTCCTTAGATGGCCAGAGGCCGAGGTATCCCTCTATGCCAAAGGCAAAAGAGGATAAAGAAGTGATGGCATTAGCAGGGAGATGATGTGGTTGCAATTGATACGTAGAGATGCAATCGAAAAACAAGTCAGAGGTAGGAAGGCCGAAGCCGCGCTGAAAATGAGAAAGAAAAAACCACATACTCCCCTAGATTGGGAGAGGGAGAAATCTCGTTGGAGGTGAGGCGACAGGCGACGCCTGTGGGAATGCGACGCGTGGCGTAGAGCCAATCAAGATCTTCTTCACAGACGAACGCGCCGTCCCATGCACCGCACTCGCGGGTCTCCTCCTCCTCCTCTTGTTGCACCACCACGGCAGCCTCTTCCTCCGTCATGGTGAGGTCGAGGTCCTCGAGAAGAAAATCAGAGTAAAAGTAACCAGAGGCGGGGAACCTGGAGGCGCAGGGACCCGTGGTGGAAATCTTGAATGAAGGCAACGCCACAGATGCGAAGAGCTACTAAGCATGGACGCGGCGGCGCAGCAATGGCGAAGGAGCGGCAGTGGCAGTGGAGTTGCAGTAAGAGAGAGAGGAGGCTGGGAAGCGCAAGAGAAATGGGAAACTTCCCCAAAGATTGCCCCAGGCCCCCTAATTAACCGCGCGAGAGGGCGTGTAGTGGATCCTTTGCAGTTTCCACGCCACACGCAATGGACATGTACGCAGCCGAATCAGCTAATCAGGGTATGGCCACAGCAAGGGCCACTTGGAGCAGAAGATCCCATGACGCGACATGGTGTTACAGTTAACGAGGCGCGACAGTGAAGGGACGCACGCCGTAGTTATTCCTGACATTGCAACAGTAACTGGCGCATTAAATGCACGTGGCCCTTAAAATGAGGCGAAATGATGATTACCCTCCATGTAGGATGTGGGGAAACGTACAAGAGAAGGAAAGGTAACCCAGATGAGCGAGCAAGAGACCCGGCCAGCGAGGAATAACTCGGAATGAGCCAAGGGATCGCAAGAGGAAAAACTCCGGATTACGGGGTAATCTGGTCAAATAAGCAAAGATCCGGATATGGGAACCTGCTGTGGCCTTAACAACTAAAGTTGCTAAGACCGCACCAGCTTCAGGAACTAATGTTGGGGGATACCCCCGAGTAGGGTAACGCCGGGGGATAAAGGTCAAGTTAGCCGAGGTACGGCACGATCAAAGCAAGTGCTGGCCGGGTCACCTCAAGGCAAGCCGACTTACGGAGTAACCCGGCCTGTGGAGAATCTCCCTAGCCTTAACTCGACCAGCATAAAATATATGTCGGCCAAGTTTGTCTGTCTATTATGCAGGTACTCTCGTAACCGGGTTAGCCACGTGCTAGCCGGACTATCATATGGCTTCGAAGAGAAGGAAGGAATCTCTAACTGGTCAAAAGGTGGCTTTGCAAACTGTAGCTTGAGCTAAGCAAAGCAGAGAGGACCAGCGGGTCATGGGCGACCAAGATGACGCGAGCAATGTCAGCTGACGTAGCTCGTGTCTGGTGACGCTTAAAGACAAAGATCACGTAGTGGGTTACGTCCAAAGCCTGGACGAGCCATTAAAGGGAATAAAGAAGCATCTAACTTTAGTCGAGGAGCATATTTGTGGAATATGCTACCACGTGTGCCCTAACTTTGTAACTCGGGCTCTCCTATATAAGGAGAACTAGGCCGGGGCCTCCATAGAGAGGGATCGATCATTTTTCTTTGTCTAAGGTAAAATTTTAGAGCTAGGTAGTGGGGAGTAAGAGATATAGTCTTCTTCTCACCATTAGCTTGAAGAGCACTTGTAAACACCATTGATAGAGGAAATACAACATCATCTGTGCGTGGAATCACCACAGTTTCCCTCCCTAGATTCCCCTAGCATATATTGGCCCCATCTTTAGCCTATCCATGGTATCTACCGTGCCACCACCACGACACAACCTGCTTGAAGTTGCTGCAAGTTTTAGAACCCATCCTATTTGAATCTTTAGAGGCTGGTACGTTAAATTGGCACTTTCTTATCATAGTTTCCTTCCTTCCAGGCTTCTCTCTAAAGACTAGAGGGTTAATGTCTTGGGTATTTGTCCTTGTACAATTTTCAGGGACTAGAACAAGGTAAATGACTTGCTTGTATGCCTATATGTACAATGGATTTTTGAATAAGTCATTCATATAATCTTCTAGATGCCAGTGAATTTTCATTATTGTTTCTACTGCATGGTTACAAGGGATACCTATCAAATTCCAGTTCTTGCACCCACATGTTCTTGTAACCAAATTGACATGATTTCTTGACCCACTTGAAACTTCCCAAAGCCCAACGTCTTCATTATTGGTCGTGAAATCCCTGGAGTACCTCTTTGACAATTCTAGTTTCTCTTGGGGTAATCTCACATATGGTCCTTTTTGTCTTCTTCCTAATTCCACTAAACTTGACCATTAATTTTGACCTTATATCATCAATCATTGTCTTGATTGGTTTGCCCCTCACATCTAAGATCATCTTGTTGAACACCTCACTAAGGTTGTTCACAACAAAATCAGTCTTATAGTTGTAATCAAATGCATGCCTAGACCATGCTTTAGGTGCTATTTGAGCTACCCAGTTATAATTATCCTCACACTCATTTTTCATACATGACATTGCAAGGTCAAAGGAATTTTTGGTCAAGGCATGACTAGCAGAATCCATGAATTTATTCAGCTCCTCCCCTATGAACCCAACACTCTATAAATTGGCATATATGCCTAAGACAATATCTCTGAGGAGATTGGGGAAATATTGTGCTTACTGCTTTGAGCATGCCTTGATTAAATTTAATGCACTAGATATTATTAAATATTCATAGATCGTTGTACATGATTTAGTGTACTAACGATGATACTTACCTTCTATCTATCAAATATAATAGTGTAGGTGCCAAACTTGGTAGACTCTCCAATACAGTACATTAGCTGAGTAAAAAACCAACACCAACTTGATGTGTCTTCTTTGTAAACAACACCAAATGCTATGGGAAAGATATTGTTGTTTCCATCTCTCCCTATATAGCTGCAAGTATTTGTTGTCTAGTGGTGAGCTTGATGAAGCAACCATCCACCCCTTTCAACATAAATGAATAAAATATTATGACAGTCAACAGTTGCAATTATATTCCATAACCGCATTGAAGATATGATTATTCAATGATAGTCCATAGCTGCAATTATCTAGGAATGGCCTGCACCCATTCAAGAAACCTTCCTTGCATGCAATGAGACAATAGAACAATCCATCTAACCTAGGGTTTGTACTAGGATGTTCTATAAGCTATTTGGTGTCACTGTGCACCTTGAGCTAGGATTTGTGTCAATAACATCTTACAGTTAATCCCTAGTCCTTGTGTATTGTGCCTTCTGATCCCCAGTTACCACATGTAGTGCCTTCTTTCTTGCCATGTATGCTTTTCTCTTGGAAATTTCAATTCCATATTTTCACTTAGCGTATTCTATTAATGTGTCCACCATTTTTATTGGGATCTGACCTTAATACATTCTTGGACACATTTCCCAACCAACTGATGGTCACTTTTGTGTTCTCTCTATGTGCAACACAAATGTTCTCCTTCCTCGGTTTCTTGATGTAGAAGATCTTTTTCATGACAAATATTGGAGGCAGATATGTAAATTGGGCACCCTTCCTCACTACACATTGCAATGATCCTCACATTTTTGTTCCTATGGTAGTAAAGAATTCTCAGTTGAGAAATGTGAAATGTCCTAAGTGCATTTGTGAACTGATACACATCACTGAAGCACAATTTCCTTACTATTTGTTTTTGAAGATGTTCTCTTGTTTCATCATACCAAATACTTGGCTTGTCTTATTTAATCTTATGTTCTTCCACTTGGCAAAAAAATAGAAAACTTGTCCATCATCGTCACTCTCACCCAAATCAACAGGGCTGCTTTCTTCATCAGGTGATGACACAAAATAGTAAGTTGAACTGCCTCTGGCTCATGATGAGATCTTCTTGTTTGTCCTGCTCTGATAGGATTTGATTAATCTTCTCAAAATACTCAGCTACAACAACCTCCTCGGGCTTCTGACTCATCAGTTTCTTCATATATTTCCTAAACATTTGTATGCCCTTCATAGTGCAGAAAAGAATCAGCCCTTTGTGCCTTCTATTGCCTCATCGTCTCCAATACCTACTCTTCCTTTGGATCTGCAACCACTGCCTTCTTCTGCATTTTTATCCTCTTAATACATTCTAGCTCCTATGCTATAGCTATATATGTTGTGTTCTTCATGCCTATATTGTCCTAGGTTCCATCCCCAATCAATATCTTCTTCCTCATTTTCTTCATCTACACAAACAATCTCTTTTCCCTTCTTCTGCTTGGTTGAGCTTTGTTGTGTGCCGAGGTATAATACATCAGAGAAATCAATAGTAACTGAGATAAGCACATCATCATCACTGCAATCATCATCTGAGATATGAGTCACTCCATCTCTATCAACTGAAAGAACATCTTTTTCTGAGATTTGTTCCCGAGACTCACAAATATCTATGTTCAAATCGCATGGTGTTGTTGCGTTCTATTTGAGAATAATAAAATTCAGAATTAGTTTTTCCTCAAATTTGGTTAGCATCTTCTGCACCTTTACCATGATGTCAACAATCTCTAGCTTTGCCATTCCCTTCCCCTTCTTCTCAACATAGTACATTGTATCTCTGATAGAATAACCATGTTCTTCTATGAGTGCAAACAAATTAAGCCTAGTGATATCTGATCTACTCAACGTCCTCTCCAAATTGTCTTCACTAGCAAAATTAAACCTAACTTCCCAGATTTCATCATCCATACTACAGAAAAAATAAATAAACTTTAAATGATCAATAACATATTCAATACTTTATTAGTGCAGTGACTTAATTGTAACAATGTTAGTGTAGCAATAGTTCCATAGTAGAAATACATTTTAAATGGTCACTATAAGTGGATTAATAGATTAAAATGGATTAATCTAATTGACTAAATGTTCTCAATTTCTATTTATTATTCACTAACAAATATTCGATAAGAATCAACAAATAAAACTAAGAACAAACTCTATTTTAAGCTAAATAGTATTCTACATCAATATAACTAATTCATTTTACTAGTTCAAACACTAGATCAATCACTAAAACAAATCCTAGACTAATGGAACTACTCTCTGATCTGTATCGATGAAACCTAGAAAAAAATCAGTGGGAAAGGGGAGGGGAAGAGACTTACTCGATGCCGAGTGAGGATGCCCACCGGTGGCTACTCTTCGATGATGAAGCATGCGCCGCCTTGGCTAGAACCGTCGTCGCCAAGTGTGTCACCAATGGCCCGCCCATTGAGTTGCCAACGATTGATGACCCCCAGACCATGAGCCCGTGGGAGATGCGCATGTAGCGCCGATGAGAGGGGATAAACCATTGGAAGTTTCACCATTGTACGGACCGCCATCGCGTGTCCAAAGAAAGGAGGAATAGGGGGCACAACAAGTGGAATTGAAATCCTACTATTTCCCCCTTTTAGACAATAGCGTTAACGGGCGTTACCCCATGCCGTCGGACAGGTGCCATGTTAGCCCGACAGGTGGGCCGTGTTAGTTACGCTATCAATTTGCTCTCAATGCGTCCTTTGCGCAAAATTCAAAAAACGTGTTGTAGAGTGGTAGATTTTGGTATCCAAAAGGTAAAGTGGTACCATCTCAAGCAATTTGTGTATTTTGAACCAAAATCAATGTTGTACTTCGTAATCAAATAAATTTTAAATGTTCAAAAGCAAATAAACAATATAGTTTACAATCAAAGATAGTTCACAAACAAACATAATTCACAAAAAAATAAAATTAAAGGTGATGACTAGCGGTTCCTATGTGAGCCCATATATGCTCAATCAAATCCGCTTAAAGTTGATTGTGACTGTTCTAATCACAGATCACATTATACACATGGAGGAACTCTTACAGACATCGGCTGACCCTCAAAGTAGCACCCTTGATCATAGAGACTATCATCATGCTCATCCTTAACGATCATGTTGTGCATGATCAAACAAACAGTCATCACTTCCCACATGGTCTCATGGCTCCATGTTCTAGCAAAGTGTCGACCAATAGCCCATCGATATTGGTGCACACCAAATGCCTCCTCCACATTCTTCATACAAGTTTCTTATTATTTCGCAAACCTCATATATTTCTCATCTTCAGGCTCACAAATTGTCTTCACATATGTTACCGGATCAGTATAGATACCATCAGCTAGATAATACTCTTTGTCGTGTGCATGTCCATTAGTCTCATAGTGAATCACTCGAGAATTGACTTATGCAAGCCTAGAGAATTCCTGTGAGTGATGGAGCACGTTGATGTCATTGTTATAACCTGCCATGCCGAAGAAAGAGTGGCAGTTCAAAAGATCTCATGATGCAACAAGCTCAAGTATCATTGTGCACCCCTCCACATGCCCACGATATTGTCTATGCCAAGCAAATGATGGAGGTCGATTTTAGGTGTCGAGGTTTGTGTCCCACTGTCGGGCGGGCAGGACTGGGAGGACAAGAAGGGGCCGCGCGGATGCGGCCGCTATCCGTGCAAACCTAAAGCCAACCCAAATTTAGGATAAGGGTGGATCGTCCTGGACCGGCCTGCGCCACTCGGTCCATTTGGGTCGAGTCATTGGGTCGCGTCCCCTGTTTGCGCGAACACGTTTAGACACACTCGGTCCGTATGGGTCGACCTCGACCTGCGGGAGATGACCTAACGTGGTTGATTTGGTGTTTTAGAAGTTGATAATTTTCGTACAAATTTGATCAAATTTTAGATCGTTTAACCTAGGCACTCTTCTTGCTTGGTGTGACCGAATATCGTAGACTTTGCACCCGCGTGCTAATCCCTCCCCCTTTTTTGTACTCTCGGTGCGGCATGATGCCATCCCCTATGCACCCGCATGGCTGCCTCCCCCTTTGTAACCGCTTTGATTAATAAGCCGTGAGTTCAGGTGGGCGATTGCCCCGTTGCACCCTAGAAAGAAGGAGTGTGTTCTCTTCCATGTCTGCAATGGAAACAACTCTAGACAACTTTTCAAGTGTGAGGCTATTAGGTCACCTGAACATAAATGTACATATAAATGAATTATATAGCATGCAAAATCATCACCGTTGCTTCTCATGCTGAGGAAAAAGCCCATGAGTGCAGTGTTCTCATACCATCAGGTTTCAGAAATATATATCATAGAAAGGGCAATGGCTAACTAAATCTGTTCAAAGAATATGGCTAACTGAAGACCTTTAGAGCAATAACAAGGTAGCCACTACCTACCTACTCCCTCCGTTTCAAAATATAAGATGTTTTAGCTTTGTGAAGAGAGTGTATCTAGACTCTTTTTAGTGTCTAGATTCACTCTAAATCTAAATGAACCTAGACACTAGAAGAGGTCTAGATACACACCCTTCACAAAGCTAAAACATCTTATATTTTAAAACGGAGGAAGTATTTTCTATTTCATTGGGTTTCTGCTGGCTGCTTTCCAGAATGGAGCTGAATTTGTCCAAGAGCAATCCCAATAGCAAGCAACGGTGACACCAACAAAGATTACCCAGTTCTAACCGAGCTCTTGCTCCTCGAGGGAGGCTTTGTGGCTGCTTGTTTCGGCTCCTCTAGTCCCTTGCAAATCTCATAAAAAAGTTTATTGAGCAAATTATCTAACAATACCAAATGTATATCACACGAAAATATAAATCATGATGAACATAATGGCGTTGACTTGATGTTTTAGAAGTTGAGATTTTTTCAACAAACTTGATCAAACTTTAAATCGTTTAACTTTAAAAAAAATTATATACTCTACATTTTGGAGTACTATGGTTGACCTCTCATTCAGCAGATAGGTCCAAGAAAGTCAATTCATAGTACTCTCTCGGTTCACAATTACCTCGCGTTCTGAGTTTAGTCAAAATCAAATTTTACAAAGTTTGACCAAGAATATAAGAAAAAATATGGACATCTATTATTTTTGACGCATATAATATAAAATATAGATTATAAAAATTCTAATACAATAGATTATATATTTTTTGTGTTGATATTTTTCCTAAATATATGGTCAAAGTTTGTAAATTTTGACTTTGACTAAACCCAAGATGCGACGTAATTGTGAATGGAGGGAGTATGTTCGTATTTTATCCAGCCCTATCGCGTGTGGACCGTCAGGCGCCACACAGTGGCTAGCGGGGCCCAGACGTCGGCGTCTCGCCGCCCGCGTCGCACCTCCACCCCCCCACGACCCATCTCTCCATGCTCCTCCGCCTCCTCTCTTCCGCCTCTCGCGCCACCATCGCAGCAAAACCTCACCCGCCCCAAACCCTAGCCGCTGCTGCCACCTCAACCATCCGGCGTCTCGCGGACATGGCGGGGAACCGGGAGGCGTTCCGCGTGGCGGTGGCCAACACGCTGGAGCGGCGCCTCTTCTACGTGCCGTCCTTCAAGATCTACGGCGGCGTCGCCGGGCTTTACGACTACGGGCCGCCAGGGTGCGCCGTCAAGGCCAACGTCCTCGCCTTCTGGCGACAGGTAATCTCTCTCTCCTACTGTTTCGCGAGCTTATAGAGTCGTAGGTTGGGTCGAGTCGTCGAGCCAAAGGCCGCCGCATGTTCGCCTCTTTTTGGTTCTGAATTGTGGCGTAGTAGGCTGCAAGGGGAGATACTGGCTACTTAAATTTGTCCTTACTTGCAAGTAGTGAGCTGAAGTGAGGCTTAGTGTAGCTAAGTGACGTGCCGTGTTGGTTTTGTATTTGTGTTGCTTGTGGCGTTGGTGTAGCATGTGCTGGGTTCTGAAATTGGCTATCTACTGGGTACTCCCGAGCTAAATTTCTTCCTGGAATTTGAATCGGAGAAATCTGTTTGTCTAGTTTCATCACTTTGTAGATTAGGTGGAAATTGGTCTGGTTCCCTTAACTTGTAAACGTGAACTTTATGAATGCAGGAGATTAAGATGGATTGATGAACTTACACTTAATTTACGTCCTTAATTTGCGCTACTTCCGATTCATAATATAGGTCGCTGTAGACACTGACATGGTCAAATTACCGGCTCACATGCAAAATATAGTAGTGTCTAATCCTAAAACTACAAAAAAAAAAAATCTGCAACATTTCAAGAAACAGGAATTGAGCTTGTCCAGATTGTCTTATAAATAACATGTTTTGCATCAATTTATATGTAATACTTACTCTAAGACAAAAAATATACCACAATGTAACATAACCATGGAGTTAGTCATCATAGAACAATTGAATTGAATTATTTTCTCTTTTGTGTGGAATCATTTAAATCTAATTACCCAAGTGGTACGATACCTTGTTGCTTTCATAACGAAAGTAGGTCTCCGCTCTAAACATAACACTTGAATTAATCACCAACTTTTTTAGAATATAAAACTTAACCACTTACTTGTTAATTCGCTTCACATTCACCTCTCTTCATTATTATGTAAAATTATTCAGTGGTGTTTCCCTTTAACCCGTGATGCTAACCAGGTAGCAGCATAGAAATCTACAAACAAATTATTACTTGGTGCAAAATCTGAAACCTAATTAGGAATTCCCCTAATTAGTACAAGAACTAAAACTGACGAAATAGTAGAACTGCAGTAGGACGAGCTAAGAAATAGGAAAGGATAAAATAACTAGAAGAGAAGAGAGGGAGATGCACAGGGAGACAGAGATTCAAGTTTTTCTCTGCCTACTGCTAGTCTGTTAGCTAGGTACATGCTCACAGATCAACCAACGTAGAAAGGAACCACCAATGAGATCCAAGTCCAGGCCATATCTCTACAAATAGCAGTGCATGGCCCAGGTTGGCCCCTGAGAAGGTCCGCCAGTGGCCATCAGTTTATATGAAAATTTATGTTGTGTGAAATAAACCTAAGTGTAGATTATCTAGTACTATCTCTGTTCCTAAATATAAGATGTTTTGGGAGTTCAATAGAGGGCTATCAATTTAATGATGTAGATATATTTCTATTATTTATGCTGATGGTGAAACCAAAAGCTGTTTGACTATCACAGATTCTAAAACAACCTGAATTCTGACTCAGAGGGAGTAGAAAATTAGGAGGCAGTTGCTATTACTTCTTTACGTTATATATCAGGCTGCAAATGTGGCTTCTTGGCACTCTTGGTTTCGATGCATAAGAGTAGGAAGTTTAGTGCATCTTTTATATACCTTGTGTAAATTTCAAACTCGCCCAAGCGCACTTATTACGTAGAGTGAACGGTGTTTTCTTCCTTCAACTCGAATCCTCACCTAATATTTCTTGAATTCTTTATGCTTATCTTTCATGTTGAGTAATGCACTAAAGCAAATTATTTTTCATGTTGAGGCACTACACTAAGGCTTGCATGTGCCGCTACTTAGTATGTCCATTTTATTGTACATGATCAGTGGTGGATCCAGGAATTTGTCGAAGCCTGGGCGCTCCGCAAGACAACAAAAAAAATTCTCGAACAATTATAAGCATAGAAAAATTTTCTTCACAAAAATGCATTCGCACGATATTCATTGGTTTGTTTTCTAAGAGCGGGATCACACGCTATTTCATCCGAATTAAACACATCCTCCTCTTCGCCCTCATTTGCCACATTTTTTCACTATGGTGGTTGTTGATAAGCTTGTTGTATCAACCATATAAACCATCCAATTCTTGAATTTGAGCAAATTTATTAATGATTTTTTTCTGAAACGGGTTATTAATGATTAATCAATACATCAAGATTCAAGCCATGTCATTTCAGCTATTGAGGAACTTATGAACAAATGCAATTCAACTTAAATTGAACAAATCATTGTCGAATGGTCCTAAATTAGGTTAAAACCCAAAAATTCAGCTAAAATTGAGGCACTGAGTCATGGCATTACATATGTATCTTCTTCTTAGTGAAGTCGACGCGATGAGCCTGCCAGAGTCAGAGCTGCCGGTTGGTCCCCGGTAGTCAACCACCAACGAACGTAGGCTAGGACCTGCATGTAATGTTACAGCCTTGCCAGGCCTCGCCGGCGCTTGAGATATCAGATGCGGCTGGCCCTCTGTTGCTGGTTGGGACGCCTACTGCTGCTCGAAGGATCTGCACCAGGCGGTCCACCTCCTGGGTCTCCGTCGTCCATGGTCTTTCCAGTCTTGCCTAAGCATTGAAATTTTCTCTAAGAAACTGAACCATGTCCGTAGAAAGTAGCAATACTAATCCCCTAGGAGAAACCCACACGGCAAAAGAAACAACTAGGGAAAAGAAAAGGAAAGCAGCAATCAGAAGCAAACAAGAATATACCCATACCGCTCGGTGAACAACGTCCAGGCCGATTTAAATATTATACTCCCAGTCCCTGTTGCCCGGGACTCTCTTTTTTCAGAACGATCAAAGTAGCTTAGCTCGCTCCGTGTGCGACGGTTCAAGGCCGGCCCACCACACAATGATTTTGCCCCCGGTCGATCGCCTTTTCCTGGCTGGAATTTGTTCTCGCGCCTGAGGCGTGCGGCAGCGAAGCCCGGGCGACCGCCGGGGAACAGGGCCGCTGCGTCCGCCCGTGTACATGATTATAGGCTGATTAATTAATAGCTTACCCTTGCTTTTAATCTCTGGAGTTGGCTTATTTTTCATGCTTCTTTTATTATGTGACTGATAGTTGGTTGCTGATTAGCCTATGCCGTGCTTCATTTTTTTTGTATCAATATGGGTTTATATTTGCTTCTAAATGTCTCATTAGTTAATAACACTCATTCCACTTCAGTTCCGTAGGGATTAAATAGCCCCAACACGCCCTTTTGGGTTTGGTATTCATCCTTGCTTCCCTCTTTTTCCTCTGCTCACTTTCCTTGCAGTATCTCCACTGCTGTCTGGGCGCCTAGTGACTTCTGGAATACTGATTAACTTGATGAGGATGAATGCACTCCTAAGTTCATTTTGTTGACGCTCTGCAAAAATAACCTATTTCAGTGAAAAATAAGCAGAAACCTCTATATTTGCAATGTTAGTGTTGAAAGTCACGGTTTAGTTTTATTGAGACGTGCATGTGAAATGTTGCCCATTGAGATAACAGGAGAACTGAGAAACATTACATGGGTGTAAATTTCATTGTGTATAGAATGCATCATTCTACTAATCTTTGGCCTAATATTTATTCTATATATTACCTTATGTTAATTCTGAGGACATTGTTTTTCTAGATAGATAATCAACCTACCATCTGCTTGTGTTTTCCTCAGCATTTTGTGTTGGAGGAAGGGATGCTTGAGGTGGACTGTCCATGTGTGACACCAGAAGTTGTCTTGAAGGCCTCTGGCCACGTGGATAAGTTTACAGACTTAATGGTTAAAGATGAAAAGACAGGCAGCTGCTATCGTGCTGATCACTT